>OY992897.1:32422893-32565393 GCA_963921405.1 Cepaea hortensis
TCTCAGACATGTCGTGATAAAACAGTTCTAAGACATTTCATGACAAAACAGCTCTCAGACATTTCATGATAAACAGTTCTCAGACATTTCATGACATAACCGCTCTCAGACATTTCATGATAAAACAGTTCTCAGACATGTCATGATAAAACAGTTCTAAGACATTTCATGACATAACAGCTCTCAGACATTTCATGATAAACAGTTCTCAGACATTTCATGACATAACCGTTCTCAGAAATTTCATGATAAACAGTTCTTAGACATTTCATGATAAAAAGTTCTCAGACATTTCATGATAAACAGTTCTCAGACATTTCATGTCACAACAGTTCCCACACATTTCATGACAGAACCGTTCTAAGAAATTTCATGACATAACAGTTCTCACACATTTCATGACATAACAGTTCTCACGCATTTCATGACATAACAGTTCTCACACATTTCATGATAAACAGTTCCCAGACATTTCATGACATAACAGTTCTCACACATTTCATGACATAACCGCTCTCAGACATTTCATGATAAAACAGTTCTCAGACATGTCATGATAAAACAGTTCTAAGACATTTCATGACATAACAGCTCTCAGACATTTCATGATAAACAGTTCTCAGACATTTCATGACATAACCGTTCTCAGAAATTTCATGATAAACAGTTCTTAGACATTTCATGATAAAAAGTTCTCAGACATTTCATGATAAACAGTTCTCAGACATTTCATGTCACAACAGTTCCCACACATTTCATGACAGAACCGTTCTAAGAAATGTCATGACATAACAGTTCTCACACATTTCATGACATAACAGTTCTCACGCATTTCATGACATAACAGTTCTCACACATTTCATGATAAACAGTTCCCAGACATTTCATGACATAACAGTTCTCACACATTTCATGACATAACCGTTCTCAGACATTTCATGATAAAACAGATCTCAGACATGTCGTGACATAACCGTTCTCAGACATTTCATGATAAAACAGTTCTCAGACATGTCATGACATAACAGTTCTCAGACATGTCATGACATAACATTCTCAGACATTTCATGACATTACATTTTCCACATATTTCATGACATAACCGTTCTCAGGCATATCATGACATAACAGTTCCTAGACAGTTCATGACATAACAGTTGTCACATTTCGTGACATAATCGTTCTCAGACATTTCATGACATAACAATTCTCAGACATTTGACTAATATCATAATTCATAGACAGGGGTTTTCGTGGCGAAGTGATTAATTACCTGCCTCGCGCTCCGAAAGTTGTGGGTTTGATCCGGGTGTCACGGAAAATAAACTTGTTAATTGCGATCGATGACAAACAAGACCTGACATTAGTCTGCAAAAACAACCGACCCTTTGATGTTGTACAGACTGAGAAAAATACGTCGTTAAAACTGTCTACACACGATCCGCATTTCTAACTGGGAAACAAAATACGTCGCGTCAAAATGTTTACACCTGGTCGGCGAATCTTTATGATGTGGGTTGTTCGAGAAACGAATAACAACGCCAAACGTCTGCCAAGGCGGTAGTAGCCTTTGAAGTGCTAGACGGAAAGTCTGGACAGACGCGGGATGGATTCTGTGATGTGGGGAATTCTGAGGTTGAACTATTGTTGTACGGGACAAAGAATTTCCCCAAATGAAAGCAAATTTGACGGCGGATTGACTCCAGTTAGTCTAGAACAGGAGGAGGAAACCAGATTCTGGACAGATCAGCGTCTAGACTTTTTGGTGACGTCACTCCAGCCCAATATAAAAAGCGTTGCGGTAAACAAGTGGAGTTAGTCGATCAAGATTTCTGAAGTGGGAAAGATCGGTGCAGTTTTCCGAGTTGTGTTCAATGAAAGAAACTAGGGTGTCAAATTGTTGATATTTATCGGCGGACATAGATCCAGTCTGTGATTGCCTAGTTTCTATTAGCAACCGGAATAGGCATATGGTAGGCTATTATTCATATCTAACTTAGAGTATGATTAGGAATAGAGTACAGTACTGTGCGGTGATATAATGTATTATAGGTGCGGGGATATAATGTATTATAGGTGTGGTGATATAATGTATTATGATTAGTGATACAATGTTCTATAAGTGCGGTGCTAGAAAGTGTCATAGGAGCGTCGGCACTAGTATTCTATTGTGTGGCTTCAACTAGCTTGTGTGATATATCATTTTACTCAGGGAGTTGAGGACAATGTAGTGGAGTAATAATTAGAGAGATTAAGGATGGTTGAGAGGGAGGAGAGGAATGTGAAATGGTAGGATCTTCCAGTAGGGCATCTGCTGGGTTTCTACCCGTTCCTTTATTCTTTCCTGGTGTTGCCATGTCTCAGATCATATGATGAGTTATTTGGCCCTACACTCACCTAATTCCGGCCATGACTGAGTTTCCCTCACCATAGTATTCTCTATTCTACAGGTTCCATTTACAGGTCCACGTATGTGTGCTATGATTTTCAACAGTGAAGCTAACACATTTTAGAAGATGATGGCTCAGAATTTGAAGACAGAAGTTGCTGAGAGGCCGCTACATTGGGCTTATACCCAAGTTGGTTTGCGGGAACCTGGCTTCTGCTGAGCAGGACATGCTGATGAGATTTATGTTTAGCAAGTGATAGTTGTATCACTGAACAGTCAGAACATTGTAGATATACACTACTGATACCAGGAACATTCATACAAAATTTATACTGATACCTAGAACATTCAGAGTGTGGTGTTAATATGGGGAATCTTTAAAACCAGTGACACCAGATCCATTAAGATTTCCCCAGTAACAGTGACAATAGGGTTAGAATTTTTCTGATTAACAATCAGTTAAGTAACAGAGGAAATTCATAGTGGGAATCAGATCGAAGACTCTCATTAGACAGTGTTTGTCATGGGTGTCCAAGCATCCTAGTGGTTCAAGAGACAACGGAGGAAGTCTTCACGTGACCGGAGGAGCATCACCTTGGTGAGGTTGCTTGTCTGGAATACATGGTGCTAGTGTGTTCTCAGCACAGTGATGAGAATGACTATACTCCTGAACACTGATCTGAGTCTATAGACACTTTAGAGTACACGTCACACATTCTACACCTTATACACACACACACACACACACACACACACACACACACACACACACACACACTTCTCCTACATAGACTCTTTGCTTTAATAAATTTCCTGTTTTTATTTGTTGAGGCTAGAGTTGTCAAGTATGTTATGTTGGGGAAGAATGAGAGGGGGCATAATCCAGGGGCGAGTAAGAGTGAGAAGAAGGTGTCTTCAGATTGAGGGAGTGTTGTGGACAGAGTCTGCTGGATATCTCCAGGATAGTGATATTGAATTAAAACAAATGTGGGTGTTGATTCACCTTACTCCAGGGACGACACTAAAGTGGTAAAGAAGAACAAATAACTACTACGACATTCATTCTTTACACACACGACACCGGGACTAAGTCATCCGTTCACAATTGCACTTTTCTTGGAGACACCTGGGGTTCATGGCTGGTGGAGCCACAGAATTCGTGCTTTACGTGAAGCTTTCGGCAGGCCGTCCTGCGGAAAGAGGCCGAGGCATATGGGATAAAACCCAGTGCGATGAAATCGACACTCTCGCCCTTAAAAACACCTGTTAAATAATTCAAAGACATTTGAGTGACTTAACAATTAAAAGACAGATGACTGACATAATAGTTTCTAGACTTTTCACTGAAATATTAGTTCACAGTTCCTGTCATAATATTTCTATCTCTTCACTGAAATATTAGTTTACAGCATTTAACTGAGATAATAGTTCCTAGACTCTTCACTTAAATATTAGTTCACAGACATGTTACTGACATAATAGTTCCTAGATCCTCAATGAAATATTAGTTCACAGTTCCTGACATAATTAATAGTTCGTTGCCTTTCCGCTGACATAATACGAATTGGTTTATGTCATAAAGTTTACTATGCTACAAGACAGGAAGCCAGAATCGGCGAATCCCTAATTCTGTCTGTCTGTCTGTCTGCCTGCCTGCCTGTCTGCCTGGATTTCATTCATTCACTCATTGTGTGTGAGAGAGAGAGAGAGAGAGCGAGAGAGAGAGAGAGAGAGAGAGAGAGAGAGAGAGCACTAGAGAGAGAGAGCACTAGAGAGAGAGAGAGCCTACTCGTGTTTTCTTTAGTTATAACACGTGTCAGCTCTGTGACGAAGGCGTTACGAATGCAATTCGTAATCCTGCATACCGCGTTCTGAACACAGCTGCGGGCGATTTGGCAGCAGACCACCTTACGTTGTTTCCCATACAAAGGTGTGAGTGCCTGACGTGCAGAAAGCAATGGTATACTACTGAACATAAACTTGCCAAGAAATCACAAACAGCCCAAAAACGCTGGGGTTGACTGCCACGTCCTGAAAAGGATCTGCAACTAACTTTAAAACTGTACTTATAATACTGGTGGTATACAGTATATATAATAACATAATACAGACCAGCAACATATTATATTCCACAGATAAAGAGTAAACTGAACACCTCAGTGCCTGGCTTGATTAGTATCACCATTGTTAAAATGACGTGAGTATTTTGTTAACGATTTATAATATACATTATTCTTCATGCTGGGCATCGCAGACGATCAGGTTCCTTCATCAAAAATCACCTGTATTATCAATCAATCATGTGCCATGCCGGAAAGCGTGGGCAGTCATGACTCGCCATTTCACTCGATCACCAGCGTCGTGGATCAGTTCAGTGTTCCTGTCTCGTCCATGCCATGTGGCAAAGCCATCCAGGTATTTTCCTCTCGGTTTTCCTCTTGGTCTGTTCCCTTCGATCTTGCCAGCTGTCACTAAGTTCTCCAGTCCATTTCTTCTCATAACATGTCCAAAAAATTGTGACTGTCTACGTCTAATTTCTCTAATCAATTTACGATTTTCATTTGTCTCCTGTAGTACTTGGTCATTGGTTTTTCTGTCTGTCCATGGTATTCTTTGCATTTTCCTCAGAAACCACATTTATGCAGCCATCAGACGTTTTTCAGCTTGACTGCTCATTGTCCAAGTTTCACATCCATACAAAAGAGTAGGCTCTATGTATCCCCTCAACACTCTTTTTCTCATTTTAATTGACATCTATTTATTGGTCAGAATGATTTTCATCTTGCTAAAGGCTACTTTCGCCATCGCGATTCTTGATCTAATCTCTTCAAGGCATCTCCCATCAGATGTTATGACCATTCCGAGATAATTGTACCGATTCACTTGTTGAAGAATATTCCCAGTTACTTGTATATTACATTGTGGTACTTCGTTCTTCCTAGTGACGACCATATCCTGTGTCTTCTTACAATTTAATTCCAACCCCAGCTGCTCAATGTGTACACAACTGCGTCTATTAATTGTTGTAGATCTTGTGCAATGTCTGCAATCAACACTGTATCACCTGCATATCTAATGTTATTGATGTTTCTTCCTCCAATGCTGATTCCATTTATATCTTCTACATTCCTGAAAATATTTTCACTGTATAGGGAAAAAAGATCTGGAGACATTACACATCCCTGCCTAACACCTCTCTTAATAGGTTGATATTGTCCCACTTCATTATCAATCCTTATGGCAGCTTGTTGTTTCCAATATGTTTTTTTATAAGTCTAATGTCTTTCCCATCAATTTGTAGATCTGCAAGCATATCCACCATGTTGACATGTCGAACTCTATCAAAAGCCTTTGTATAGTCAATAAAGCAAAGATGTATATCCTTGTTTACCTCTATAGCACGTTCAATAACTGTTCGCAGCATATACACAGCATTTACTGTACCCTTTACTTCTACAAACCCACATTGTTCTTCTCCTATTTCAGGTTGTATTTTCTTCCTCACTTTTTGAATGATAATTCGTAGCAAAATCTTTGTGATGTGACTCATTATACTAATTGTTCTATGTTGATCACATTCCAAGGCTATTGATTTCTTTGGGATCGCAATAAATACAGAGTTACATAATTCAGAAGGTATATCTCCAGTATCATATAATGTGACTGTGAATTTCTTCATATTTGACAGAATTATTTTTGTTGAGTCTTCTTGTTTCCATGAGGTGTAAAATTTCTTCTGTCATCCATTTCTTACGACCCACCTTCTTTAATTTTGGAATAGTTGTTTCTGCAGCGAAACTGATTGAATTCTTCAACATTTCCCATTGATCATCCACATCCTGGAATAATATCTCTAGATCAGACAATATATCAAATCTGTTCTGTACTTCTATGTTGAATTTTTTTTTGTATTTCCTTGTCATTACTCAATGTACACAAATCATATTTAGTGTTTCCTGTTATATACTTGACTTTCTTCAACTTTAACCTCAGTGTTCCTGTAAGTAGACTGTGGTCACTATAACAGTCAGCACTGGGAACTGTTTTTGCTATTGTTAGTGCGTTTCTAAATCTTCTGCTAATCAGAATGTAGTCAGTCTGGTTTCTGATCCTGCTATCAGGACTCCTCCATGTCCATAATCTTCTAAGGTGTTGCTTAAAACAGGTGTTTCCTACAATCATTTCCTGTTCTTTTGCCCACTCTACGAGTCTGTATCCTCTTTCATTTCTCTCTCCTAAACCATAGTTTCCTACTGTGTATCTATCACCTTGATTTCCTACTTTTGCATTGAAGTCTCTTATTATGATGTTTATTTCTGAATATTTACATTTCTTTAAGGCAGACTCTATGTCATTATAAAATTCCTCTACACTATCTTCACTGGATTCTCCAATCAGTCAATCAGTCAGTCAGTCAATCAGTCAGTCAGTCAGTCAGTCCCTTTAAAAAGGGGTTTTAAATGTATGTAAAAGGCACGAGGATCGACTTCAATGCATCGGGTGGTATCCCATGTAGCCCGGTCTCTTTCCGCATTGTACCTGCCGAAGGACAACGCACAAAGCACGAAATCTTTAGCTCCAGCGACAACCCTCAGGAGTCTCCGAGAAAATTGCCGTCGTGAACCGAAATTCGTGGCCCAGAATCGAACCTATAACCTTCGGTGTGTGACAGGTGGCATAACCACTTCGCCACGGAAACCCCTTGATAATGGCATCATTTATGTATGAAAGATGAGTGGTCGGCAGAGCAGAATGTAAGAAGGAGTTGTATGTCAAGTTCTGAACTCTTTAACAATTAAATCTCTTCCTTCAAAATACAATGACATTTAAACACAGGAGCCACAAACTATATGTTGCACGATTTATGGCCTGACTTATTTCGCTGAATCTCGTCAGGTGCTTACTGCAGAGTTTTATATCTGAAGTGGATAAATGAACAATAGTTTTAAATCGATGAAACCTGCGGCAGTTTTGATTATTGGTGGAAATTAGATTTCGGGGCTCAAATATTCAGATGATACAGTCTTCCTCACGAACAGTGCTAATGGAGTAGAACAATGTATCATGTCTGTCATAAGACACAGTATACATCAAAATCCTCGTTTGAACACTAAAATGAAAATAAAAATGCATGTCAAACAAATATTACCATCAGTGAAAACATTGAAAATGTCACACACGTTGTATATATTGAATGTACAATTGACAACAAAGAGAACTGTTCAAGAGATGTCAAAAGAAGACTGATCATACTAATATTAATATTAAGTAGTACTAAGAGTTGACAGCTGAGCCAACTTGGGCTTGTGTCACTTAATCGGGGCGCACCTGTTAAAGATGACGATTAATGCAAGAGTTAAAATCAATCGAGTGCCGTCACCACAAGAAGTTTGGCTGCAATGGATCTCAACACTGTTTGTCTGTCGCCTTGATTGTACATTTTGTCAGACTGCTGTTCGTCCATCTCTGGATGTTATTTTCCCACTTGCATCGTTGTCTACCTGATTGATTGATTGATTGATTGACTGAATGTGTTATTTTTAATGCAGTAGTTTAAACTACTCTGTAACTGTAAGAAGGCGACAAACGGCTTTCTTTCTTCATATAATGAGATGAGAGGCTCTGGAAAACATCGTGACGACTGGAAATATTAGCAGGAAAAGAGGCAGAGGCAGACCGTGAAAGATTATGCTTGATGGAGTGAGACGATGGCATGGAGGCTTATCATCAAAAGAGTTGACCCGGAGCACCAATGAGTGAAATCTATGACTGGACATGGATGCCTACGCCAGTTGGCAGGGCACATAATGATGATGGTGATGAGGATGATTATGATCGTCGTGATGGTGACAGTTCGATTATATATATATATATATATATATATATATATATATATATATATATATATATATATATATATATCAAACACATGCCTATCCCTTTATGTGCTTGCCCACACTTATCGGCATGGCACATGATGGCTGGATGGATGTACTTGACAAATTTACTTTCAATATTTTGCCAATGATTTCTGAACAACCGCCGCTCATATCATTGTATGAAAACCAGCGCAAGGTGGCCTGCTTACAAATCTCCAGCAGCTGTGTTTCGAACGCGGTATGCGGGGTTGCGAATTACGTTTATAACTTCGTCGCCACAGCGCTGACAGTCTGTCCCTCACAAAGATCTGAGTTTGAATGCCCATCCTGTGATGTCATTATTCAGAGCACCGCCTATCAGTGCTCATGCGCGCACGAGAACATTCTGCTCCCGCTCGTTTCTTCTCGTGGCATGTTCTGATCAGTTTCCGTCGACATCTGTGTCTGTGGCTTTGAGGTATTTTCGAAAAATCTCGACATGATCAGTCAGAAACCTAGACAGCTAGCTAGCTAGTTAGGTAGCTAGCTAGGTGGCTAAGTAGGTAGATAGCTGGTTAGTTCGTTGATATGCTGGCTGACTAGTTAGTTAGTTAGTTAGTTGGTTGGTTGGTTTGTTGGTTGGTTGGTTGGTTGGTTTGTTTGGTGCATTCTCGACCTAACACAACAATTTTAACTCACAGCTGTCTTGTCAGTTATTTACTTTTTTCATTATGTATCAATATTAACTTGTACGGTCGTGCTAATCGCACATTACCTTGTGTTTGCATCCAGACATAGATTTGATCTAAGACCTAGGGTCAGTCTTTTGGTACAAAATGAGCTTCTTGTCTTGTCCTGTTGGAGTAAATCTGAGTATCTCCCTGACTTCTTCAATAGTTCTGTGTTCTTCCTCTTGGCCACAAAAGTCTCCCTTTACTGATAAAAAAAAATTGATTCTGGCTTTTTTTCACCCACAGTAAAGGCAGCCTTCTAGTGCTCTATACTGTTGATGTCGATACAACTAAGAACAAAAACCCGACGGGAACATTGGTCCTCGGACTCTCAAAGCTGTACAATGTTTCCTTTGTGAAAGACGGACGCAATTTGACCATTGGTAACATTACCGTCAGTGGGACATTGGGTAAGCTCAGATTTTTACGTCTTTACGTTTATGCCTTGATATGTTACCTTTTTATTATAAGTTACTGATTGTACAGTTACATAGAATGACACTATCCAGCACTACCCATTGGGCGCTGGACAGTCAACTTTTCCTCCCCACGACGCTTGACGGCAAAAGTGGAAGATGTTGATGATAATCTTCTCTGGGATACCATAGTACCTCGACAGTTTCTAAAGGCTGTTTCATAGTCCACAACCCCAATATAAAATGGCGAGTTCAATTCCATATTTGTCTGTATTGTGTATGCATAATATGGCTATTTGTCAATGCAGGACCAGTCTGGTCAGAAGTCTGATGGTTCATGTCTTAGTTGTTTGTCATGTTCATTCTTTAGTTGTTTCTCATGTTCATCCTTTAATTGTTTGTCATGTTCATCTTTAGTTGTTTGTCATGTCCATCCATTAGTTATTTGTCATGTTCATTCCTTAGTTATTTGTCACATTCATCCTTTAGTTGTTTGTCAGTTCATCCTTTAGTTGTTTCTCAAGTTCATCTCTGTTATTTGTCATGTTCATGACTTAGTTGTTTGTCATTTCATCCTTTAGTTGTTTCTCATGTTCATCTCTCAGTTGTCTGTCATGTTCATGCCTTAGTTCTTTGTCATGTTCATCTTTAGTTGTTTGTCATGTTCATCTTTCTGTTGTTTGTCATGTTCATGCCTTAGTTCTTTGTCATGTTCATCTTTAGTTGTTTGTCATGTTCATCTTAAGTTTTTTGTCATGTTCATCTCTCAGTTATTTGTCATGTTCATCTTTAGTTGTTTGTCATGTTCATCTTTAGTTCTTTGTCATGTTCATCTTTAGTTGTTTGTCATGTTCATGCCTTAGTTCTTTGTCATGTCCATCTTTAGTTGTTTGTCATGTTCATCTTTAGTAGTTTGTCATGTTCATGCCTTAGTTCTTTGTCATTTTCATCTTTAGTTGTTTGTCATGTTCATGCCTTAGTTGTTTGCCATTTTCATGCCTTAGTTGTTTGCCATGTTCGTGCCTTATTTCTTTGTCATGTTCATCTTTAGTTGCTTGACATGTTCATGCCTTAGTTCTTTGTCATGTTCATCTTTAGTTGTTTGTCATGTTCATGCCTTAGATTTTTGTCATGTTCATCTTTAGTTGTTTGTCATGTTCATCTCTCAGTTATATTTCATGTTCATGCCTTAGTTCTTTGTCATGTTCATCCTTTAGTTCTTTGTCATGTTCATCTTTAGTTGTTTGTCATGTTCATCTTTCGTTGTTTGTCATGTTCATCTCTCAGTTGTTTGTCATGTTCATGCCTTAGTTGTTTGCCATGTTCATGCCTTAGTTCTTTGTCATGTTCATCTTTAGTTATTTGTCATGTTCATCTTTAGTTGTTTGTCATGTTCATCTTTCGTTGTTTGTCATGTTCATCTCTCAGTTGTTTGTCATGTTCATGCCTTAGTTGTTTGCCATGTTCATGCCTTAGTTCTTTGTCATGTTCATCTTTAGTTATTTGCCATGTTCATGCCTTAGTTCTTTGTCATGTTCATCTTTATTTGTTTGTCATGTTCATGCCTTAGTTGTTTGTCATGTTCATCTTTAGTTGTTTGGCATGTTCTTCTTTAGTTGTTTGTCATGTTCATCTCTCAGTTGTTTGTCATGTTCATGCCTTAGTTGTTTGCCAAGTTCATGCCTTAGTTCTTTGTCATGTTCATCTTTATTTGTTTGTCATGTTCATGCCTTAGTTCTTTGTCATGTTCATCTTTAGTTGTTTGTCATGTTCTTCTTTAGTTGTTTGTCATGTTCATTTCTCAGTTGTTTGTCATGTTCATGCCTTAGTTGTTTGTCATGTTCATGCCTTACTTGTTTGTCATGTTCATGCCTTAGTTCTTTGTCATCTTCATCTTTAGTTGTTTGTCATGTTCATGCCTTAGTTGTTTGTCATGTTCATGCCTTAGTTCTTTGTCATGTTCATCTTTAGTTGTTTGTCATGTTCATGCCTTAGTTGTTTGTCATGTTCATGCCTTAGTTGTTTGTCATGTTCATACCTAAGTTCTTTGTCATGTTCATCTTTAGTTGTTTGTCATGTTCATGCCTTAGTTGTTTGTCATGTTCATGCCTTAGTTCTTTGTCATGTTCTTCTTTAGTTGTTTGTCATTGTCAGAGTCCTAACTACTGGCTCCGTCTAGTTCACTGGACTTAGACAGGCAAATTACAACATCTACGTAACATACACTAATAACACATGAATGCAATTAGAAACTGGCAGGAGCTATCTCCTGAACAATCATTTATTACAATATATTACAGGTTAACAACATGGTCGCACTTCGCGCTCAAACAATCGTTCAACGCCAACAATCACGCGCTAGCTCACAATGGCGATCTTTACACTGTCGCCCGCATGATCATTCACAATCACAGCTTCACATCATCCCGCACATATCACAGTTCGTACATTCCTCGAATATTAATACACAACGTTCATCTCCATCTATCAGTTACAACACTATCGTTCTATCGTTCTATCGCTCTCTAGATCTCCATACGTCCGTCCCTATTCGCTGCCTCACACACACTGCCTCTCTCCTCGTTGACCTTCCCACATCACGTGGCTCGGTTCACGGGCTTCTTGCCTGACCGTCCACTAGCCAAGCCGTGGTGTCTCTTACTGCCCTTTACCTCAGCTATGCTTACACTGACTCTCGCTTACATACCGGCACTTACATTCTTCCTTACACATGTCATATAAGACCATGACATTCTCCCCCCGCACATACAATGTGGCACTTACTCTTGGAAATGTGACACATTCTGTAGTTGTTACTGTTGGTTCCTCTATCTAACCTTGTCAGGGGATTATATGGTAATAAATACGCGCTTGCGTCCCTTTTTGCTTTGATCTTTTCCGAGATTAACTTCAAACATTGTTCTCTCTTTTTCAGTATTGAGGTTTCTCTCAAGGTTTTGTCGTGGTCTAACAAATGTTCTGGTTGGGTCTACTTGTCATACCTCGTTATATTATTCAACCACCACTCCGTGACATTACATTCTGTTCATATTTCTCAATCGATTGTCTGTGCATTCTCATCTCATAGTTATTGTGGCTATGCTGGTTTAAGGATTCTCCATTGGTTTACGCCTCAAATAAGGCTACAACTTCCTCTTACAGCATTCTTAAATTTTCTCTCTATTCAGACGTGGTTACTCTCGTCTCTATTTAATGCACACTAGTCGATTCTTTATGAGCACGCTATGTCAATGTTGTGGTCATGGTCCGAATATACATCATGTATGCCATAGTCCCCCTTACCTCATCTTATGTCGGACCATGAGTTGTTTCCCCTTTTTGAGCACACCTCGTTTACTGTTATGGAGAGTTGTTATAAATCGCTTTGGTTGGCATCACCCTGTTGGTATGTTCCGTATTGTTACATTATTCTGATGTTAATTCTGTATCACTATTGCTAAGCGTCATTCGTCGGGCTATCCAACATACGTGAAGGCAAATTTGGTAACATTCGCGCATTGGGATTGCCAGGCGTTGATTCTCAGCATTACAACTTATTCTCTTCGTCACTATACTTACGCTCATATGTACATATCACATTATAACAATACAAAGTATTATAATAATAAAATTAGACATTGGATGTCATACAGTTAACACATCTACAATAAAATATACATCATCGATGCCTTTATGCACATATAGGAAACTGTTCTTGTCCTGTGAAAGTTATGCACACGTAATTAAATCACTCGTGTTCAATGTTCACTGTGGTGCTGGAGTGTTTGGCATTTCTTCTTTCTCATACGATTATTGACGTCTTCTGTATATCCTGATATTGTCTTTCCTTCTGTATAGTGATTAAGACTTTTCACCAAGTAAAATCATTGGAATTCACACGTATAAGATAAGAATTAATTAAGTTCAGTGGCCTAAATTTTGAGTGTGGCCATGGTGCGTCTGTCTGTGACTGTCTTTGCCATAGTTTGTAGGTTGGCATCTGGTTCATTAACTGATCACCGGAAATGAATATCTGTAGTTGTGAAGCTGTCGTCGTTGTTAGTCGATTTCAAAAGGTGAATTCTGTAGATACTCGTTTGAAGCAAAGTTAATATGGGTATATCTTACTATTTGATACCTGAAATCACATGTTGAGTCTTACTGTTCTGCCGGTGACACTTTTCACGTTGAAGGACCTTTCATGTTGGTCTATACAATGAAGTGTGCTAGTATCATAGCGCTGGAGTCGTACAGCAGACAAGGCAACTCTGGAGTTACTGGATCTAAGGATATAAAGTGGGTTACGGTTAAAATTTTCCGAAGGGTGGGGATTTTCAAATTTCATGTTGAGATCATTTTGAGTGCTATCTCCAAACCTGCACTCGTACATGTGTGTATACATTCAATAGTTCACATAATAATAATACACCATGTATAATTTTGAAATGTAATCGTGCATGTTTGTATGCGTTTCTGCAATTTGTGTATATTTTCCAAAATATGTAGGGTAATTTGTTGCTGATTTTTGTCAGTAATTTCACCGACTGATGCTTTACATTGTTCAGCATAAGTATGTGTCTGAGTTGATTTGACATAGAGTTTATCAGTGGTAATAATAAACTTTGCTTCAATAGTAATGATATAAGTATCAGAGTTAGTTGGTTTGTCATGAGTAAGATCATCTGTGTTGCGTCATGATAATGTGGAAATAAAACTGTCTGTGAAGACATTTGTTTTGTATTTACAATGAGTAGTGCAAGTATAATCATCCACTGTGTGCACTTGGGCATGTGTGTAGTTAACAGGGAGTACAGAAGGTATAGTATGTACCATGATGATTTGTGCTCTTTCCTTGCCCTTGTGAAATGCTTGTTTTCTGCACTTTCTTTTCTTTGATGATACACACCAGTTTCTGTTTTTTCTTGTTGTGAGATGGTAATCAAGTTGGTGTGGTGTGGTACTTTGGTCTGTTCATCATGTTGTTGTATGATGAGTGGTGTAGTTAAGGCAGTGCTTGTTGTGGTGTTAACTTTTTGCCCTGTGTGAGTTTTGGACTCTGTGTAGTCTGTCACATTTAATACATTTCCAATTAATAAATCACAACATGGATTTTCTAATAAAGCACAAGTTACTCTGCCTGATAGGAAAGGTGATTTTATATTGGCCCATGCCATAGGATATTTCTCTACTGTCCCTGAAACAGTTCTGCAAAAGATGTACTCATCTAGGTAGTCTTTAGGATCAGCTAGGGTCTTCCGAAGACCGATAAGACAGGACCCTGTGTCGCGTACACATGTGCATACTGTATCATTGATGTATCCTTCATGGAATGTTAGTTTTCCTAACGACAGCTTTGAGGTTTTGTTCATTTCCTGACTTTCTTGTTGAGTATTACCCTCTTTTAATAAGGCCTGAGGCTGAGTGATATTAACAACATTATTGGAATATGGTATGAAATCTGATGGGTAAAACTCAGTCTGTTTTGCATTTGCAGTGTTTGGTCTTGTTTTCGTCTCTGTGTTGTTTACTTTTTCTAAGTTCTTTGCTGAAATGTCAGTTGTAATGTTTATGGCTGCATTTGCTTTTGCTTTCTGTATTCTTTTTATACCTTCACATTCAAAACGCCTGTGGCCATACGCAAGGCAAAAATGACATTTTGTTCTATATTTTCTTTGGTTTACCTTCCCCAGCTTTTGTGCTATAATAGTATTCAGGTATTCTTGATAAGTGGGATTTTTATCGCATATTCCATTTTCTGTATGTGGAGTGTTACAATGTTTGCATAGTACTGGTTTTGTTTTCTGTGGTTTGTTTTGACAATCTGTGGCTGCAGATGCCGTTGCTTTCACAGTAATTTTCTGTTGAGTGTTTTTACCCAGGTCTATACTTTGGTTGTAATATACGCGGCATTTTTCCATTAAATCTTTGATAGGCTCTTTGTAATGTTCTTCTAAATATTTTCCGCATTCGGCTGGGAGTGTTGCTTTTAGTTTTTCTATTACCAAGAAATTCATTACTTCTTGATTGTTGTCTGTATGTTTAATTACCAATATTAGTTTACTGAGAAATTCTTCTAATTCCCTTATATACTGGGTGAATGACTTATCTGTGGCTGGTTTCACCTTTTGTACTTCTACTTTCAGAGTCTCGAAAGAGGTTAGATAGTGTTTTAATATGTTTGTTTTAAAGTATTCGTAGTCTGTACTTGGCATATCTGGTGTGATCTCCGATAGTTTTCTACTTTTTATTGGTACGTATGCTTTGTACCATACACTCCAATGATCCTTTGGGATTTTGTAGTCTTGCATTTTCTTTTCGAAATCCTGTGTCCACACCCGTATTAGGTCAGGATTTATCTTACACTTTGCTTTGTCGTGTGCCCGTGTACTATCGAAAGAATTTTGAAACTTCGCGTAATGTTTTGTGCCCCAGAAGCGTGAAAAATGTTCATCTGAACTCATTTTCTGTTAATTATTATTTACCTCCACCAATGATGATATTTACACAAGAAAATCAAAGAATGCAGATTTGGGTAATTAGCAATCAAAATTAATCAACTTATCTTTATCTGCTGATTACTCGAACGCTTGATGTACAGGAACGTGATTCTCGTGCTGGTTACCGCTGACCTGGTCTGGTTACGTCGGTCGCTTTGTAAACTTGAAACCTGCTGTGGAAAGAAATGATGTTATTTTCGTTCTAACTTTGTTAACAACTCTCCGATTTATACAAAATTATGAACTGATCTTCTTCTTTTCAAAAGTAGCGTTCTTTTATGCAATTTACATGGGAATGTGGTTCATGTGAACTTCTGACACCATTATACCTAACAGAGTCCTAACTACTGGCTCCGTCTAGTTCACTGGACATAGACAGGCAAATTACAACATCTACGTAACATACACTAATAACACATGAATGCAATTAGAAACTGGCAGGAGCTATCTCCTGAACAATCATTTATTACAATATATTACAGGTTAACAACATGGTCGCACTTCGCGCTCAAACAATCGTTCAACACCAACAATCACGCGCTAGCTCACAATGGCGATCTTTACACTGTCGCCCGCATGATCATTCACAATCACAGCTTCACATCATCCCGCACATATCACAGTTCGTACATTCCTCGAATATTAATACACAACGTTCATCTCCATCTATCAGTTACAACACTATCGTTCTATCGTTCTATCGCTCTCTAGATCTCCACACGTCCGTCCCTATTCGCTGCCTCACACACACTGCCTCTCTCCTCGTTGACCTTCCCACATCACGTGGCTCGGTTCACGGGCTTCTTGCCTGACCGTCCACTAGCCAAGCCGTGGTGTCTCTTACTGCCCTTTACCTCAGCTATGCTTACACTGACTCTCGCTTACATACCGGCACTTACATTCTTCCTTACACATGTCATATAAGACCATGACAGTCATGTTCATCTCTCAGTTGTTTGTCATGTTCATGCCTTAGTTGTTTGCCATGTTCATGCCTTAGTTGTTTGTCATGTTCATCTTTAGTTGTTTGTCATGTTCATCTTTAGTTGTTTGTCATGTTCATGCCTTAGTTGTTTGTCATGTTCATGCCTTAGTTGTTTGTCATGTTCATGCCATAGTTCTTTGTCATGTTCATCTTTAGTTGTTTGTCATGTTCATCTCTCAGTTGTTTGTCATGTTCATGCCTTAGTTGTTTGTCATGTTCATCTTTAGTTGTTTGTCATGTTCATGCCTTAGTTGTTTGCCATTTTCATGCCTTAGTTGTTTGCCATGTTCGTGCCTTATTTCTTTGTCATGTTCATCTTTAGTTGCTTGACATGTTCATGCCTTAGTTCTTTGTCATGTTCATCTTTAGTTGTTTGTCATGTTCATGCCTTAGATTTTTGTCATGTTCATCTTTAGTTGTTTGTCATGTTCATCTCTCAGTTATATTTCATGTTCATGCCTTAGTTCTTTGTCATGTTCATCCTTTAGTTCTTTGTCATGTTCATCTTTAGTTGTTTGTCATGTTCATCTTTCGTTGTTTGTCATGTTCATCTCTCAGTTGTTTGTCATGTTCATGCCTTAGTTGTTTGCCATGTTCATGCCTTAGTTCTTTGTCATGTTCATCTTTAGTTATTTGTCATGTTCATCTTTAGTTGTTTGTCATGTTCATCTTTCGTTGTTTGTCATGTTCATCTCTCAGTTGTTTGTCATGTTCATGCCTTAGTTGTTTGCCATGTTCATGCCTTAGTTCTTTGTCATGTTCATCTTTAGTTATTTGCCATGTTCATGCCTTAGTTCTTTGTCATGTTCATCTTTATTTGTTTGTCATGTTCATGCCTTAGTTGTTTGTCATGTTCATCTTTAGTTGTTTGGCATGTTCTTCTTTAGTTGTTTGTCATGTTCATCTCTCAGTTGTTTGTCATGTTCATGCCTTAGTTGTTTGCCAAGTTCATGCCTTAGTTCTTTGTCATGTTCATCTTTATTTGTTTGTCATGTTCATGCCTTAGTTCTTTGTCATGTTCATCTTTAGTTGTTTGTCATGTTCTTCTTTAGTTGTTTGTCATGTTCATTTCTCAGTTGTTTGTCATGTTCATGCCTTAGTTGTTTGTCATGTTCATGCCTTACTTGTTTGTCATGTTCATGCCTTAGTTCTTTGTCATCTTCATCTTTAGTTGTTTGTCATGTTCATGCCTTAGTTGTTTGTCATGTTCATGCCTTAGTTCTTTGTCATGTTCATCTTTAGTTGTTTGTCATGTTCATGCCTTAGTTGTTTGTCATGTTCATGCCTTAGTTGTTTGTCATGTTCATACCTTAGTTCTTTGTCATGTTCATCTTTAGTTGTTTGTCATGTTCATGCCTTAGTTGTTTGTCATGTTCATGCCTTAGTTCTTTGTCATGTTCTTCTTTAGTTGTTTGTCATTGTCAGAATCCTAACTACTGGCTCCGTCTAGTTCACTGGACTTAGACAGGCAAATTACAACATCTACGTAACATACACTAATAACACATGAATGCAATTAGAAACTGGCAGGAGCTATCTCCTGAACAATCATTTATTACAATATATTACAGGTTAACAACATGGTCGCACTTCGCGCTCAAACAATCGTTCAACACCAACAATCACGCGCTAGCTCACAATGGCGATCTTTACACTGTCGCCCGCATGATCATTCACAATCACAGCTTCACATCATCCCGCACATATCACAGTTCGTACATTCCTCGAATATTAATACACAACGTTCATCTCCATCTATCAGTTACAACACTATCGTTCTATCGTTCTATCGCTCTCTAGATCTCCATACGTCCGTCCCTATTCGCTGCCTCACACACACTGCCTCTCTCCTCGTTGACCTTCCCACATCACGTGGCTCGGTTCACGGGCTTCTTGCCTGACCGTCCACTAGCCAAGCCGTGGTGTCTCTTACTGCCCTTTACCTCAGCTATGCTTACACTGACTCTCGCTTACATACCGGCACTTACATTCTTCCTTACACATGTCATATAAGACCATGACATTCTCCCCCCGCACATACAATGTGGCACTTACTCTTGGAAATGTGACACATTCTGTAGTTGTTACTGTTGGTTCCTCTATCTAACCTTGTCAGGGGATTATATGGTAATAAATACGCGCTTGCGTCCCTTTTTGCTTTGATCTTTTCCGAGATTAACTTCAAACATTGTTCTCTCTTTTTCAGTATTGAGGTTTCTCTCAAGGTTTTGTCGTGGTCTAACAAATGTTCTGGTTGGGTCTACTTGTCATACCTCGTTATATTATTCAACCACCACTCCGTGACATTACATTCTGTTCATATTTCTCAATCGATTGTCTGTGCATTCTCATCTCATAGTTATTGTGGCTATGCTGGTTTAAGGATTCTCCATTGGTTTACGCCTCAAATAAGGCTACAACTTCCTCTTACAGCATTCTTAAATTTTCTCTCTATTCAGACGTGGTTACCCTCGTCTCTATTTAATGCACACTAGTCGATTCTTTATTAGCACGCTATGTCAATGTTGTGGTCATGGTCCGAATATACATCATGTATGCCATAGTCCCCCTTACCTCATCTTATGTTGGACCATGAGTTGTTTCCCCTTTTTGAGCACACCTCGTTTACTGTTATGGAGAGTTGTTATAAATCGCTTTGGTTGGCATCACCCTGTTGGTATGTTCCGTATTGTTACATTATTCTGATGTTAATTCTGTATCACTATTGCTAAGCGTCATTCGTCGGGCTATCCAACATACGTGAAGGCAAATTTGGTAACATTCGCGCATTGGGATTGCCAGGCGTTGATTCTCAGCATTACAACTTATTCTCTTCGTCACTATACTTACGCTCATATGTACATATCACATTATAACAATACAAAGTATTATAATAATAAAATTAGACATTGGATGTCATACAGTTAACACATCTACAATAAAATATACATCATCGATGCCTTTATGCACATATAGGAAACTGTTCTTGTCCTGTGAAAGTTATGCACACGTAATTAAATCACTCGTGTTCAATGTTCACTGTGGTGCTGGAGTGTTTGGCATTTCTTCTTTCTCATACGATTATTGACGTCTTCTGTATATCCTGATATTGTCTTTCCTTCTGTATAGTGATTAAGACTTTTCACCAAGTAAAATCATTGGAATTCACACGTATAAGATAAGAATTAATTAAGTTCAGTGGCCTAAATTTTGAGTGTGGCCATGGTGCGTCTGTCTGTGACTGTCTTTGCCATAGTTTGTAGGTTGGCATCTGGTTCATTAACTGATCACCGGAAATGAATATCTGTAGTTGTGAAGCTGTCGTCGTTGTTAGTCGATTTCAAAAGGTGAATTCTGTAGATACTCGTTTGAAACAAAGTTAATATGGGTATATCTTACTATTTGATACCTGAAATCACATGTTGAGTCTTACTGTTCTGCCGGTGACACTTTTCACGTTGAAGGACCTTTCATGTTGGTCTATACAATGAAGTGTGCTAGTATCATAGCGCTGGAGTCGTACAGCAGACAAGGCAACTCTGGAGTTACTGGATCTAAGGATATAAAGTGGGTTACGGTTAAAATTTTCCGAAGGGTGGGGATTTTCAAATTTCATGTTGAGATCATTTTGAGTGCTATCTCCAAACCTGCACTCGTACATGTGTGTATACATTCAATAGTTCACATAATAATAATACACCATGTATAATTTTGAAATGTAATCGTGCATGTTTGTATGCGTTTCTGCAATTTGTGTATATTTTCCAAAATATGTAGGGTAATTTGTTGCTGATTTTTGTCAGTAATTTCACCGACTGATGCTTTACATTGTTCAGCATAAGTATGTGTCTGAGTTGATTTGACATAGAGTTTATCAGTGGTAATAATAAACTTTGCTTCAATAGTAATGATATAAGTATCAGAGTTAGCTGGTTTGTCATGAGTAAGATCATCTGTGTTGCGTCATGATAATGTGGAAATAAAACTGTCTGTGAAGACATTTGTTTTGTATTTACAATGAGTAGTGCAAGTATAATCATCCACTGTGTGCACTTGGGCATGTGTGTAGTTAACAGGGAGTACAGAAGGTATAGTATGTACCATGATGATTTGTGCTCTTTCCTTGCCCTTGTGAAATGCTTGTTTTCTGCACTTTCTTTTCTTTGATGATACACACCAGTTTCTGTTTTTTCTTGTTGTGAGATGGTAATCAAGTTGGTGTGGTGTGGTACTTTGGTCTGTTCATCATGTTGTTGTATGATGAGTGGTGTAGTTAAGGCAGTGCTTGTTGTGGTGTTAACTTTTTGCCCTGTGTGAGTTTTGGACTCTGTGTAGTCTGTCACATTTAATACATTTCCAATTAATAAATCACAACATGGATTTTCTAATAAAGCACAAGTTACTCTGCCTGATAGGAAAGGTGATTTTATATTGGCCCATGCCATAGGATATTTCTCTACTGTCCCTGAAACAGTTCTGCAAAAGATGTACTCATCTAGGTAGTCTTTAGGATCAGCTAGGGTCTTCCGAAGACCGATAAGACAGACCCTGTGTCGCGTACACATGTGCATACTGTATCATTGATGTATCCTTCATGGAATGTTAGTTTTCCTAACGACAGCTTTGAGGTTTTGTTCATTTCCTGACTTTCTTGTTGAGTATTACCCTCTTTTAATAAGGCCTGAGGCTGAGTGATATTAACAACATTATTGGAATATGGTATGAAATCTGATGGGTAAAACTCAGTCTGTTTTGCATTTGCAGTATTTGGTCTTGTTTTCGTCTCTGTGATGTTTACTTTTTCTAAGTTCTTTGCTGAAATGTCAGTTGTAATGTTTATGGCTGCATTTGCTTTTGCTTTCTGTATTCTTTTTATACCTTCACATTCAAAACGCCTGTGGCCATACGCAAGGCAAAAATGACATTTTGTTCTATATTTTCTTTGGTTTACCTTCCCCAGCTTTTGTGCTATAATAGTATTCAGGTATTCTTGATAAGTGGGATTTTTATCGCATATTCCATTTTCTGTATGTGGAGTGTTACAATGTTTGCATAGTACTGGTTTTGTTTTCTGTGGTTTGTTTTGACAATCTGTGGCTGCAGATGCCGTTGCTTTCACAGTAATTTTCTGTTGAGTGTTTTTACCCAGGTCTATACTTTGGTTGTAATATACGCGGCATTTTTCCATTAAATCTTTGATAGGCTCTTTGTAATGTTCTTCTAAATATTTTCCGCATTCGGCTGGGAGTGTTGCTTTTAGTTTTTCTATTACCAAGAAATTCATTACTTCTTGATTGTTGTCTGTATGTTTAATTACCAATATTAGTTTACTGAGAAATTCTTCTAATTCCCTTATATACTGGGTGAATGACTTATCTGTGGCTGGTTTCACCTTTTGTACTTCTACTTTCAGAGTCTCGAAAGAGGTTAGATAGTGTTTTAATATGTTTGTTTTAAAGTATTCGTAGTCTGTACTTGACATATCTGGTGTGATCTCCGATAGTTTTCTACTTTTTATTGGTACGTATGCTTTGTACCATACACTCCAATGATCCTTTGGGATTTTGTAGTCTTGCATTTTCTTTTCGAAATCCTGTGTCCACACCCGTATTAGGTCAGGATTTATCTTACACTTTGCTTTGTCGTGTGCCCGTGTACTATCGAAAGAATT
This sequence comes from Cepaea hortensis, assembly GCA_963921405.1. Taxonomy (NCBI): domain Eukaryota; kingdom Metazoa; phylum Mollusca; class Gastropoda; order Stylommatophora; family Helicidae; genus Cepaea; species Cepaea hortensis. The sequence goes on from OY992897.1 coordinate 32,445,441, forward strand.
TTGAAACTTCGCGTAATGTTTTGTGCCCCAGAAGCGTGAAAAATGTTCATCTGAACTCATTTTCTGTTAATTATTATTTACCTCCACCAATGATGATATTTACACAAGAAAATCAAAGAATGCAGATTTGGGTAATTAGCAATCAAAATTAATCAACTTATCTTTATCTGCTGATTACTCGAACGCTTGATGTACAGGAACGTGATTCTCGTGCTGGTTACCGCTGACCTGGTCTGGTTACGTCGGTCGCTTTGTAAACTTGAAACCTGCTGTGGAAAGAAATGATGTTATTTTCGTTCTAACTTTGTTAACAACTCTCCGATTTATACAAAATTATGAACTGATCTTCTTCTTTTCAAAAGTAGCGTTCTTTTATGCAATTTACATGGGAATGTGGTTCATGTGAACTTCTGACACCATTATACCTAACAGAGTCCTAACTACTGGCTCCGTCTAGTTCACTGGACTTAGACAGGCAAATTACAACATCTACGTAACATACACTAATAACACATGAATGCAATTAGAAACTGGCAGGAGCTATCTCCTGAACAATCATTTATTACAATATATTACAGGTTAACAACATGGTCGCACTTCGCGCTCAAACAATCGTTCAACACCAACAATCACGCGCTAGCTCACAATGGCGATCTTTACACTGTCGCCCGCATGATCATTCACAATCACAGCTTCACATCATCCCGCACATATCACAGTTCGTACATTCCTCGAATATTAATACACAACGTTCATCTCCATCTATCAGTTACAACACTATCGTTCTATCGTTCTATCGCTCTCTAGATCTCCACACGTCCGTCCCTATTCGCTGCCTCACACACACTGCCTCTCTCCTCGTTGACCTTCCCACATCACGTGGCTCGGTTCACGGGCTTCTTGCCTGACCGTCCACTAGCCAAGCCGTGGTGTCTCTTACTGCCCTTTACCTCAGCTATGCTTACACTGACTCTCGCTTACATACCGGCACTTACATTCTTCCTTACACATGTCATATAAGACCATGACAGTCATGTTCATCTCTCAGTTGTTTGTCATGTTCATGCCTTAGTTGTTTGCCATGTTCATGCCTTAGTTGTTTGTCATGTTCATCTTTAGTTGTTTGTCATGTTCATCTTTAGTTGTTTGTCATGTTCATGCCTTAGTTGTTTGTCATGTTCATGCCTTAGTTGTTTGTCATGTTCATGCCATAGTTCTTTGTCATGTTCATCTTTAGTTGTTTGTCATGTTCATCTCTCAGTTGTTTGTCATGTTCATGCCTTAGTTGTTTGTCATGTTCATGCCTTAGTTGTTTGCCATGTTCATGCCTTAGTTCTTTGTCATGTTCATCTTTAGTTATTTGCCATGTTCATGCCTTAGTTGTTTGTCATGTTCATCTTTATTTGTTTGTCATGTTCATGCCTTAGTTGTTTGTCATGTTCATCTTTAGTTGTTTGTCATGTTCTTCTTTAGTTGTTTGTCATGTTCATCTCTCAGTTGTTTGTCATGTTCATGCCTTAGTTGTTTGCCATGTTCATGCCTTAGTTCTTTTTCATGTTCATCTTTATTTGTTTGTCATGTTCATGCCTTAGTTCTTTGTCATGTTCTTCTTTAGTTGTTTGTCATGTTCTTCTTTAGTTGTTTGTCATGTTCATCTCTCAGTTGTTTGTCATGTTCATGCCTTAGTTGTTTGTCATGTTCATGCCTTAGTTCTTTGTCATGTTCATCTTTAGTTGTTTCTCATGTTCTTCTTTAGTTGTTTGTCATGTTCATCTCTCAGTTATTTGTTGTGTTCATCTCTCAGTTGTTTTTCATGTCCATGCCTTAGTTCTCTGTCATGTTCATCCTTTATTTGTTTGCCATGTTCATCTCTCAGTTCTTTGTCATGTTCATGCCTTAGTTCTTTGTCATGTTCTTCTTTAGTTGTTTGTCATGTTCATGTTTAGTTGTTTGTCATGTTCATGCCTTAGTTGTTTGTCATTTCATCTTTAGTTGTTTGTCATGTTCATCTCTCAGTTGTTTGTCATGTTCATGCCTTAGTTCTTTGTCATGTTCATCTTTAGTTATTTGCCATGTTCATGCCTTAGTTCTTTGTCATGTTCATCTTTATTTGTTTGTCATGTTCATGCCTTAGTTCTTTGTCATGTTCATCTTTAGTTGTTTGTCATGTTCATCTTTAGTTGTTTGTCATGTTCATCTCAGTTCTTTGTCATGTTCATGACTTAGTTGTTTGCCGTGTTCATGCCTTAGTTCTTTGTCATGTTCATCTTTATTTGTTTGTCATGTTCATGCCTTAGTTGTTTGTCATGTTCATGCCTTAGTTCTTTGTCATGTTCATCTTTAGTTGTTTGTCATGTTCATGCCTTAGTTGTTTGCCATGTTCATGCCTTAGTTCTTTGTCATGTTCATCTTTATTTGTTTGTCATGTTCATGCCTTAGTTGTTTGTCATGTTCATGCCTTAGTTCTTTGTCATGTTCATCTTTAGTTGTTTGTCATGTTCTTCTTTAGTTGTTTGTCATGTTCATTTCTCAGTTGTTTTTCATGTTCATGCCTTAGTTCTCTGTCATGTTCATCCTTTAGTTGTTTGCCATGTTCATCTCTCAGTTGTTTGTCATGTTCATGCCTTAGTTCTTTGTCATGTTCATCCTTAAGTTGTTTGTCATGTTCATCATGTATTTGTTTGCCATGTTCATTCTTTAGTTCTTTGTCATGTTAATCCTTTAGTTGTTTGTCATGTTCATCTCTCAGTCATTTTTCATGTTCATGCCTTAGTTGGCTCAACCTTTAGTTGTTTGTCATGTTCATCTTTAAATGTTTTTCATGTTTATCTTTAGATGTTTGTGATGTTCATCTGTAGATGTTTGTGATGTTCATCTTTAGTTGTTTGTCATGTTCATCTCTCAGTCATTTGTCATGTTCATGCCTTAGTTGGCTCAACCTTTATTTGTTTGTCATGTTCATCTTTAGATGTTTTTCATGTTTATCTTTAGATGTTTGTGATGTTCATCTTTAGATGTTTGTGATGTTCATCTTTAGTTGTTTGTCATGCTCAACCTTTAGTTGTTTGTCATGTTCATCTTTAGTTGTTTGTCATGTTCATCTTTAGTTGTTTGTCATGTTCATCTTTAGTTGTTTGTCATGTTCATCTCTCAGGTATTTGTCATGTTCATGCCTTAGTTGTTTGAAGAACAGAACCGTAAAATATGGAGAGAAAAACAATATCAAGTAATCGGTTCTTGTATTAACGCGATCCTGAAATAATCTTCATTCCCCCCCCCCCCCCCCCCCCCGGAAACACTAAAATTCCCGGGGGGGGGGGGCATTGGGAGCAGACCGTTTTGCGTTAATTTTCACATAGGGGGAATTCCTCACTGGTTGAGAACCACTGGCATAGACAATCGGTACCCGAATCCAGCCGCCGATACTTCAAAACCCATTTCCTGGTACCCTGTTTAGGATGGGTCGACTTGAGAACCTAGGTCAATTTCTAAACTCCAGCTTAAAGCGAATTCGAGCCTATGACCACGGGGACGTCAGGCAAGCGTGTTCTAAGAGTTAATTTGTTGTTGTTGTTATCGTCCACTTTTCTTTTTTTTTTTTTTTGTAAATGTGTTTAGAGCTGAAAGTTCTCCAGGGGCCAGAGCTAGCTCATGAAGTCCCAGGTCCCTGTGTGTCATTGGGATGACCGCCTCTGTCGGTGGCCAAGGCTAGATCAAAGCGCAGCTGACTACACTTTGATCTTAACCGAAAGATGCCGTTAGGCGTGATGAGGAGGAATAGTTGAAGTTCCAGCGCCTGTGACTAGCGCCTTTCCTTCAATTTCCTCCAGCAGTATTGTCAAGGATCAAGCCAATTCCCTACCGGTTAGCTAGACCTGTCATAGGTTCCTTTCCTACTTAACCCGTTTATATTTGCTACAACAACCAAATTACGCGGATGTGTTCTGCAATTCAATTACATAAGATAAATATCTCACATAATTGTGTCTTTCATGCGCCTTGTTTTGGGCAGCCCTGAACCGACTGCGTATACTGAATAAGTAAAACATAACTGTTACTTTTTGTTGGTCTCAAGTTGAGCCGCAGAACTTGTGTCCGGCATTTGAGGCTATGGAAAAATGTCCTGTCGGTCAAGAATGTTATGCAGGGGCAAGTAGTGAACCCAATTGCAGGTAAGATCTCAAGAGGTTGTTGCTGTTCGTTTGTTTGTTTGGTTTGTTTGTTGTTTGTTTTTTTTATTTTTTATTTTTTATTTGTTTGGTTTGTTTGTTTGTTTGGTTTGTTTGTTTGTTTGTTTGGTTTGCTTGTTTGGTTTGTTTGTGCGTTTGGGTTTGTTTGTTTGTTTTGTTTTTCCAGAATATTATCGCTTTCTTCTGATAACTCTAGAACTGTTGGGAGTTGGGTGAGCGTCATGGATTCGATCCTCATAGACAGAGGGGGAGGGAGGGAGAGTAAGAGAGAGGGAGGGAGAGAGAGGGAGAGGGAGAAATAATGGGAAAGAGCATGAGGGATAAGAGACAGAGACAGTGAGAGAGAAGGAGAGGGAGGGACAGGAGATGGAGGCAGGGTGAGAGAGGGAAACAGAGGGAGAGAGGGAGACGGAGGAGGAGAGAGAGACGGAGGGGGAGAGGGAGAGGGACGGGGCGAGAGTGAGAATGTGTCAAATTGAAATCGGCTTCGAGGTGGACCAAGCCTAGAATTGGTACCAGGAAATGTCCCGGGAAATAAAGGCGGCTGGCGTGATACTGACCACATCAGCCACTAAGTGTCTGTCGGTCTAAAACATATGTGTGTGTAGCACCATATACCAAATGCGTCTAATGTTTGTGTAGGATCCTTTACATCATTTAATAATAGGATTGCATTTGAAAGTGTAAGTCCCTGGATGATGTTGCTTGCTTGCTTGTGTTCGCTGGCTGTGAACTCCAGCGTGAAGTCCTGTATGTCGGATGAAGACATCCTGTTGTCCAACATCAGTGTGATGTCATACCGGACTGAGGTTTGCGTGAGTATCCGTAGTCCCATGTCTGGCTTATTGGTGTGCAGACTGGTGGCACCTCGCCGTGCAGGCAGATACTCTCCGACTTCGGAAGAATCAGCGATCTACTACGTTAGCCAGGACCCCGAAAGGACTTATTGCCCAGGACGCGCGACTAGGACGTGTCATAGATCTTGGCCAGTATAGAACCTGGCCCTGGTGCCATGGAAACACCTCTGAGTCCCACTGGATGATGTGATGTTTTATAATTATTTGTGTTTCCATTATTTATTAATTTATTTATGTATTTATTCATACATTTATATTTCTTCTTTTTTTTTCAGAGCTACGCCTGTAGGTAAGATATTCATTGTTGCCATTCTTTATCATTTCTCGTCAGTGTATTTCCCTCAAGAGAATGGAATTATCGTTTGTCATCACTACTAGGTTTTTGGTTCCCTTAAGAGAATGGAATCATTGTTTGTCATCAATGTTAAGTTTAAGGTCTTCCCCCCCCCCCCCAGAGAGTGGAATCATCGTTTATCACAGCTATGTTTTATATCTCCTCCAGAGAATGGAATCATCATTTGTCCTCACTGCTAGGTTTCATATCTCCTCCAGAAAATGGAATCATCATTTGTCCTCACTGCTAGGTTTTTTAGGTCTCCTCCAGAGAGTGGAATCATCGTTTGTCATCACTGCTGGGCTTTAGGTTTCTTCTAGAGCAAGAAACCATGTTTCGTCATTAGTATTGTCCTCTGGTCAGCTGCTACCTCCACAGAATAGGATTAACATGTGGAGAGCATACAGAGGACCAGGGAAGGTTAACCCGGTCAAAAAATACCCACAGATGTCGGATGTGTCGGCCTAACGGCGCAAGAACGCAGCTCTGCTGTAAACAGGCACAAAGCAATCAGGTCCGACAAAAAAAACTCTGGATGAACGCAGAAGAAGAAGAAGATGATAAAGAGGACTAAACAAATTCCAGTAAATTAAGAGTTGAAGAAAAGACGCTAGCCCAGGATAAAACACACATGAAGACAACTTCAGAGTTGTATAAACAGACATTCCCTTGTCTGGAACTTTGAAATAAGAGCTGAAGTGCTTCATAGAACCTGTATTTGTGTGTGGATGTAAAACGTGGACAATGAGCAGACAAGCTGTAAAACATCTAATGGTAGTGGAAATGTGGTTCTGTGGGAAATGCAAAGAATACCATGGACAGATAGAAAAACCAATGAGCAAAGTCTTACAAGAAACAAATGAAAACCGTAAACTGATGAGTGAAATTGGATGTAAACAGTCAAACCTTTTCGGCATGTTATGAGAAGAAATAAATGAGAGAACTCGATGCTAACTGGTAGGATTGAGGGGAATAGAACAAGGGGAAGACAAAAAGGCAAATATCTAGGTGGCTTAGCCAAGTGGAATGGCCGAGGGAAAAACACAAGAGTTGATCCAGGACTCTGGTGATCCTGTAAGATGGCGAAACAAGACCGTCCCCGCTTATCGACATGGCACATGATGATGATGGTGATGATGATGATGATGATGATGATGATGATGATGATGATGATGATGATGATGATGATGATGATGATGATGATGATGATGATGATGATCATGATCATGATGATCATGATGATCATGATGATGATCATGATCATGATGATCATGAGGGTTATGTGGTGAGAGGTATTCTGCAAAGGATTCGATACCTCATGCAAATTTTGACCTTAAGAGTTTAGTCGAGTCAAGAACTAACGTCACAGCACTCGGATCACACCTATACACGCTCAGTCCTCGCCTTCCAAATGTATCCGCCTGCTCGTTCCCCCACACACTAGAAAGTCCTGGGGAAAAGATCCACTTAAAGTTGAGAATACTGAATCACCATTCTTCTTCATCATACCACCCTACTACCAATGCCTGTCTGGCTTTTACAACTTGTTGAATTATCAGTCTTGGAGTTTATGGAAATATGTTTTCATGTGGAGTCTGGAAAAGGCTAAGCAAATTATAACAGTATATACAACTGTAAGAAATACACAAACAATGTTCTCTAGAGCATTGTATACAACTATAAGAAAGAGACAATATTCTATAGAACAGTATACACAACTATAAAAACGAGACAATGTTCAGTAGAACATTATACACAACTATAAAAAAGAGGTAAACAATTGTATGTAAAACATTATTTTTTAAGTTGCATGTCCTTCATAGGACGTAGCAGTCAACCCCAGCATTTTCGCTGTTCGTGATTCCTGGGCAAATTTTACGTTCAGTAGTTTGCCATTGCTTTCTGAACGACTGGCTCCTATACCTTTTTCGAAAAAAAACCCAGCACCGCTGTGTTTCGAACCCGGGTATACGCAGGGGCGTCACTAGGGGGGTGCGGGGGTGCGGGCCGCACCGGGTGACACCATCAAGTGGTGACATCAAAATAAAAAAATTGCAAATTTGACAAAGCAGACATAGCTCTGTCTAGTCGGGTTTCATAACCGTTCATTGTTAATTTTAGAAATTTTAATGTTAAATAACAAAAATTTAACTTTGTCCGAGTTTGTCGAAGTTCTTTATTTATGTTTTACCTGAAGTATTGAAGTTATATTGTTCAATTTGTTTTCTTTCTTATGTCCTTATTAACTTTTTGACTTATTTTACAAACATTACTATATGATATGCGATTATATATGGTACAGGAACACTCGGAAGAAGACCATGGTGAAAGTCTAGAGGGGTGACACCAAGAGTTTACCGCACTGGGTGACACCAACCCCAGTGACGCCACTGGGTATACGAGCTCACAAACCGCGTTCGCAAGTCCCGAGCCACAGAGACCGACTAAAACATTATACATAACTATAAAAAAGAGATAATGTTAGGTAGAACATTATACACAGCTATAAGAAAGAGACAAACAATGTTCTGTAGAACATTTTACAAAATTATAAAAAAGAGACAACAGATATTTTGTATAACATTATACACAACTATAAGAAAGAGGCCATGTTTGTACAACATTATACGCAAATATAAGAAAAAGACAAACAATGTTCTGCAGAACATTATGTAAACTATAAGAAAGAGACAAACAATGTTCTATAGAACATTATACACAACTATAAGAAAGAGACAAACAATGTTTTTTGGTCATGTAATGAGAAGAGTAGCATAAGAAAATACCGTAACACCTGAGAATATCAGAGGTAGAAGAGGACAAGGCAGACAAACAATATTGAAACTGAATGGCCTAACACGGTAGTCCGAGGGTGTATCACTAGTAGAATTGACCCTGACCTGTGGAGACCTTGATCTGTGGAGATATAACACCCACGCCATTTGCATGGCACTTGATGTTGATGATCACCATGATTATTATGATAAGGTTTTCATATCTTGTTGTATTGTGAATTTTGTATTTGTGAAAATAGTGTTTTAATATCTTGTTGAATTGTGAATTCTTGTATTTCTTTAAACAGATTTTCATGTCTTTAAAACAGTGTAATCCCGTAAAGAATTTAACCACATAAGTCATAAACATTAGATTGCACGATTAATTGCCTGGCATATCTCGAACCATCTTGTCAGGTTCATACTGCGTACTTTTCATATCTGGTTGAATTCTGATATTTAGGCAAACAGGCTTTCATATGTTGGTGAACTATCAGGTGTGATGTTTATAATCAGGTAAATCCTATGAAAAACTGATCCTGGGACTGTCCCTGGGATTGTCGCTGTTCGTGATTCTGTGTGTCGTTGTTGCTGTGTTGACGGTGTGTCTGGTACGCAGGAAGCGGAGATTTTCCCCGAGCGCATCGGCAGACACTCCGGTCGAAGGGCAGTAAGTTGCTTGTAGTCACTTGTAGCTTTTAAGAAATGTTTTGGGGAGAACATGAGGCATGTGTGATGCTGGCCACATCACCCGCCGAGTGCTTATTTTTTTTTCCGCATATCCTTTACAGGACATCGCTGTCAACATCAGCATTCTTCAGCTGATTGTTGGTTTCTTGGCAAGATTACGCTCAATAGTTTGCCATTGCTTTCTGGGCGACCGGCTCACATACCCCGTAAGTCACGGCCGCGGCCAGAACCCCTACAGATTCTCGCCGTACGTCACGCCACTCACGAGAGTACACGGGATCACGGAGAAAGACGTTACACCCCTAGGTCAGGTGAGCCGGCGAGTGCCTATTGGTCCATCAAAATATCGGTCTACCACATCTAATCTAATGGCTGTGGAAATGTGGTTTTTGAGAAAATGCCAAGAATACCATGGGCGGACAGAAAAACCAACGAGAAAGTCCTACGAGAAACAAATAAAAACCGTAAACTGATTAGAGAAATTAGACGCAGACAGTCACAATTTGTTGGACATGCTATGAGAAGAAATAAATTGGAGAATTTGGTGACAACTGGCGAAACTGAGAGGAAGAGAACAAGGGGAAGACAGAGAAGTAAATATTTGGATGGCTTGGCCACGTTAGAACATAGAACTGATCCACGACTCTGGTGATAGTGTGAGATGGCGAATCATGACCTCCTACGATTATCGGCTTGGCATATGACTATGATGGTGATGATGATGATGATGATGATGATGATTAAGATCACCACATGCGTAATGCGCATTACGGCGTGTAGATATGTCCTTTCGGTGTTATTTTTTTTTTTTTTTTTTTTGGTTTTGTTTTTGTTGTTTGTTTTGTTTATCAATGAACATTACAGTATACGGAGAGATACTAGAACAAGTAACACGTTTCTCTTATCTTGGACATGGTACGTATCACATATGATGGCAGAAGTGAAACATAAATCAAATAGAGAACATGAAATCTGTATTAACATCTAGAGAGATTACTGGCACCTTGGTGTATTGACAGACGATAGTTATTGTGCTTTAAAAAAAATAAATAAATAAATAAATTTAAAAAAAATAATAATAACCTCTCTGGGCTAAATTGTTGAGACCACGCGTTGCCCATACAGCATGATCCCTCTCTCGGCCTGCCTAGTTTACTCCAGAGGAAAGGTAACACCAATACATATGGAACACGACAAGCTGCAGAAGCTGCCGGTTCAACAAAGCAATGCTCTAACTGTCCCCAAATCGGAGCTTCGATACTAGACCAGTTGCCGACAAAGTCTTAGGGCCTAGTCTGCCATACCATGACATTTAGTCTTTATGTTCCATTTTCGAAAGATTTAATAACGCATTAAAATGAGAATTGTCAAATGTTATCTATATTCAACACTAAAAATAAGACTCGGAAGTCTGGACAATGAAAAAGCAATTAGAAAGTCGAATACAAGCCCTAGAGATGTGGATATACAGAATAATATGTCGTATTTTATGGAAACAGAAATAATCAAGTGCAGAGGTTCTAGAAAAACTGATAATGGAAAGACAGTTGATGAAAGAAATAAACAAGAGGCAAGCGAAATATTTCGGCCACGTTAAAAGATATAATATTCTTATAAAAACTATACTGAAAGGTAAGGTTGAAGGCAAGTGGTCATGCGTCGATATACACTTGTTCCTGCAGCAAGACGCAGTCATCATTTGGAGGTGATATGTTCGAATCCAGGTTGGTAATTATTGCGTTCAATTTTTATTTTGTCTCGTCTCTATTTCTTTCCTCTACTTCTGTTAGTGCTAAACAATACTTGTACTTGTGTATTTATTTGTGAACTGTCTTAGTGGCCTCAATGTTAGTTGTGTGTGTATGTGTGTGTGTGTGTGTGTGGGGGGGGTGGCTATTTCTGATTTCTTGGCAAGTTTACGTTCAGTAGTTTGCCGTGGCTTTCTGAACGACTGGCACTCATACCATTGTATGGAAATCAGCTCAAGACTGTCGGCTTCCAAATCTCCCGCAGCTGTGTTTCGAGCGTGGTATGCGGGATTACGAATTGCATTTGTAACCCCTTCCCCACAGTGCCGATTAGGGTTGCCCAATTGATATTTCTGATTATCTGGGAAAGAACGGTTGCGATCAAATGAGCTGATCTGACCTGATAATTGCATAACTTGTATACGGGAAGACCTGACACACAGGCCATCATCACTCAGGACAGCTTATTGTATGGACACGGCCTGCGTGTTGCCTTGTTCGGATCATGGTTGCCTTGTTCGGATCATGGTTGCCTTGTTCGGATAATGGTTGCCTTGTTCGTCATACGTTTTTTTAGTAGCCTACCCAACAAAGCTCCCTTATGAAATGTTTGGAACAAGTAAATAACAACAACCAATAGGAATTTGTATATTTATTGGTGTACATGAAGAATAGCCAATCAGACATGGTTTGTGGATTTGTGCACTTGAAGAACAGCCAATCACACAAGACACATTGATAGGTACATATGAAGAATAGCCAATGACGAAGGTTGTATTGATTTGTACACAAGAAGAATGGCCAATCACAAAAGACACATTGGTAGGTACACTTGAAGAATAGCCAATCACAAAAGACACACAGATGAGTACAGATGAAGAATAACCAATCAAACAAGACACATTAATTAGTACACATGAAGAATAGCCAATCACATGCGATACGTTGCTGGACACACATAAAGAAATGCCAATGACAACCCATGCGTTGTTTGCAACACTAATTTTAAGTTCATTAATTTTGAGTGTGTGTGTTTCTTCTTTGCAACACAAATTTTGAGTTCATTAATTTTGAGTGTGGGTGTTTCTTCTTTGCAACACAAATTTTGAGTTCATTAATTTTGAGTGTGTGTGTTTCTTTTTCTCAAGAGCTAGCATCTTTTCAAAAGCCGTAGCCTTGCGGCGGTCTTGGAATGTTAAAGGTGACCACGATGACACATACTCCTTCGACAAAGTGTCTGCGAATACCAGTGCAGCAGACCGTAAACCCAGGCTAAGGACTGTCAATGAAACTTTACATGAACCTACTTCTCGCCAAGGTTCTTCAGATCGTCAGAGCTCTGCAGAAGGTAGCATTATTTTCCAGTGTTATTTGTTGTTGTTGTCATATATTTTGAAGGGGGTGGGAAATCACTTTGGTGCATGCCCCATTTCTAATCAAAGAAGTTGGGCCCCATCCTCTTCTGTCTTCAATAACCCCAGAATATGACCCTCGAGTTATCTGCAGGCCTCGTCTTATTTAATTTGGTCTAGGAAATATAGATTATGGCCCTGGTGAAAAATAGAAAATACTAACTGGGAATCTGCCTCTTCTCCAAGGATTCTTATAGCTCTTGAGCCCCCCTTTTTGGTTTATCAAATCTGAGGAAAGTCTGGAGAATTCTCTCAGCCTGATTTATATTAAGAAAGCATGGAAGGTGAGCAGTTGATAGACGTTTAGTCTTTCCTCTCCCCATTCAGTAATTCATCATAAGTTAAATTGTTTTTAAACAATTAAACACATCAACATGTTTCAATAGATCTTGACAACAGGTGTACACACAAAAGATGGTGAATCACAGATAGGTTGAACTGACAAAGAAACATAAGATCAGTTACAAGTAATTATTTATTGAATGGGCCTGTGTCTTCTGGCCTGTCATGTACATTTCTATTGTGGTGTACACAAGATAAATTAGAAACATGCATATAGGACCAATATGACAAACCATCAATAAATAAGCATCAATATACATGATGTCAACAAGTGTGAAAACATGGTAAACAATTGAATGTTGTACATGTTAAGTGTGGTGATAGTGAAATCAACATTTATGTATCAGTTCCTGAAACTGGGTGTTGTGTGTTCCTAAAAGAAAGGTACCCTTGTGATGGGAGATTTGGATAAGCCTGGGTCCATTGACTGATGGATCCACTCCAGTTCTGCCCATGACCAAGTCTTCTTCCATCTCAAGTGTGGGTCATCTCTTTCTCTCTCTGGGATCTGGTTTGGTTGGTTGGTCAGTTGGTTGCCAGCTGGTTGGTTGTGGGTTGCCAACTGGGTTGCCACCAAGATTTCACTGTGTAAGATTCACATAAATATCTACAATCTTCCCAATACAATATTCTAGAAGTAGGTCGGAAGAAATCTAAATTCATGAAGTAGGAACTAGTTCCCCTCCCCTCCTCTTTTCTCTAATCTAGTGTTGGGTTAATTTGGGGTGGTCAGAATTTATCACACTGTGTACGCCTTGTATCAACTGGTTCCTGCTGTATGTAAGTTCTCATTTCACCTGGGGTCAGTGAAACGTGTACAGTAAGACAGTGACAAGAGTGAGGAAGTGTCAAGATGCATGTAAATAAATGACATACATTTATAACATTTCTATCACTCAATTGGGTTTGTAGTGTGTATAAATGATTCTCTGTGTTTTCCCAATTAAACAACTTCTTCTTCTTCTTTGTATAATAACTCCTTTCCCATTATCTGTTGTTGTTGTTATGTGGAGTGTTGGGTGGTGTGGTGTTGAGTGTTGGGTGGTGTGGGGTTGTGTTTTTAAGTTGTGTTGAGTAATGAGTTAAGTCAACTTCTGGTGGTGGAGTTCCGCGAAGCACAACTTTTCTGATGTAATGCAGTTCATAAGTGCCCTTATCTAATTAAATGGTGACACAAATATAAATATTTATTCCATCAAACCCTATTTATTCAATAGATGAAGCAGAAAGGAAAGATTGATTTCTCTTTCAGCTTTCTAGATTGTAAATAGACATAGATAAGTCTGTTTTAGAACAAGGCATTTGTTCTAGTACACGAACTGTCTTTTTAGCTGTAGATAGTGATAGCATTTTTAACAGTGTTTCTGCGGAAATGCACAAGATTGCTTTAGAATCATCACTTCGTACAGTTGTTTAGAATAGAATGTAGTATTATTATGCACTTCTTAAAGTTAATAACTATCTTTAAGAATATCAGAGATTGCAGTATTCGAAAAGAGTATTAGATTGTCAGTTTGCCCGGGAAACGGCGCTGCGTCGTCAGAATGGAACAGTCAAATATTTTTCACTTCAGAGGTTTTAATTTATAATAATATATTTTAATTGACATTACAAACACTGGATACCATTCCTTGGCCTTTGATACATCTGGTCATCAGTTCAATCTAAGGACTAACAAGCTCACCTGGGATCCAGACATTCTGCCTTCCCTATTTGAAAATCGGTCACACTAGCTTTCACGTCTGTTCATCAGGCAGGTTTTAGGAAGAGTGCGTAATTAACATATTCTACGCGGGTTTCCGAATAGAGGCGTTGTCACGTGTCGCTGGTTATCCAATGATCTCCTGAGTTTGGGCTGAAGAAATGTTTCTTAGAATTGACGTCATCTTCTGTCAATTGTTCAAGTTTCAGTTTGATGTGATGTTAATTTTGCAGTTCTGGTTTCAGTTTGCTCCTGTAGTCAATTGTTATATATTTTCTCCTTTCTTTTGCGTGCAGTCTTGTAAACTGAATAATGGTGGTTAGCGTTATGCCACAGTTGTTATATAGAAGCGAATCACGGGCATGTGAGGAATTGTGTGGAAGCTGCGGAGACGTGGATTTATAAAAGTATGATAACACCGTGGAAGGATAAAACTAGCAATGAAAGAAGTTAAGTCACAAAGTTAACGGGTTAATCGCATCAGAAGATAACTGTCCACATTCTTTTGGGCATGTCATCAGAAGAGGAGAGCTGGAGTATTTCATCACAAGGGGAAAGTTGGATGGGAAGAGAAGTAGGTGGAAGACCAAGAAAGAAGATGATTGGCAGTTTTATATGACGACATGGAAGAACGTCGTATTAGGAATTATTGGCATCAAATGTTTTAAGGCTGTGGGCAGTCATGATCACCAACGGTCCACGGCCTGGACTATTAAAACCTGGATAGAAAATAAACATTCATACTAATTCCCATATCGCCATAACTCATTCAGCATCTACATCATAACTATTGCCGCCATCAACATCATCATCACCTCACAATCGTCATTATAATTTTTCCGTATTCCCATCATCTTCATCAAATACCAATATTATCATGCTCCATGAGGAATATGGAGCTATAAATATAGTTAAATGGCAACTCCGATAAGTCTGTCTAGAAGGATCACTTCTAGTTTGTAAATGTGATAGAATCACATTTAGTTTGTGAGCCTGGTAGAAGTAATTCTAGTTTGTAAGTCTGGTAGAAGCACTTCTAATTTGTCAGTCTCGTAGAAGTACTTCTAGTTTGCGAGTCTGGTAGAATCATTTCTAGTTTGTGAGTCTGGTTGAATTACTTCTAGTTTGTGAGTCTGGTAGAATTACTTCTAGTTTGTGAGTCTGGTTGAATTACTTCTAGTTTGTGGGTCTTGTAGAATTACTTCTAGTTTGTGAGTCTGGTAGAATTACTTCTAGTTTGCGAGTCTGGTAGAATCATTTCTAGTTTGTGAGTCTGGTTGAATTACTTCTAGTTTGTGAGTCTGGTAGAATTACTTCTAGTTTGTGAGTCTCGTAGAATTACTTCTAGTTTGTGAGTCTGGTAGAATTACTTCTAGTTTGTGAGTCTGGTAGAATTACTTCTAGTTTGTGAGTCTGGTAGAATTACTTCTAGTTTGTGAGTCTGGTAGAATTACTTCTAGTTTGTGAGTCTGGTAGAATTACTTCTAGTTTGTGAGTCTGGTAGAATTACTTCTAGTTTGTGAGTCTGGTAGAATTACTTCTAGTTTGTGAGTCTGGTAGAATCATTTCTAGTTTGTGAGTCTGGTAGAATTACTTCTAGTTTGTGAGTCTGGTAGAATTACTTTTAGTTTGTGAGTCTGGTAGAATTACTTCTAGTTTGTGAGTCTGGTAGAATTACTTCTAGTTTGTGAGTCTGGTAGAATTACTTCTAGTTTGTGAGTCTGGTAGAATTACTTCTAGTTTGTGAGTCTGGTAGAATTACTTCTAGTTTGTGAGTCTGGTAGAATTACTTCTAGTTTGTTCCTCCGGAAGAAGTACTTCTAGTGTGTGTGTGTGTGTCTAGTAGAATTAGTTCTAGTTTGTGGGTCTGGTAGAATTAATTCTAGTTTGTGGGTCTGGTAGAATTACTTCTAGTTTGTGAGTATGGTAGAATTACTTCTAGTTTGTGGCTCACGTAGAATTACTTATACTTTGTGACTCTGGAAAAATGATTTCTAGTCTGTGAGTCTGACATAATCATTATTTATATATGTTCTTATTCTCTATCAGACAAAGAACACAGTAAATTTACCTGGGACTTTGTACTCCAGACTTTAAAGCCAGATAAAGTAAGTTGATCTATGTAACGTTTCTAATGTTCACGAATGGAGTAAATTGATGCGTTAATCATGTTTTCATTGTTCATTTATAGAGTAAGTTTATCTACATAACACGATTTAATGTTCATATAAGAAGTAAGTTTATCTATTTCACATGCTTGTTGTCTGGAGTAAGTTGATATGTAGAAAAATGCTTCTTATGTTCACGGATGAAGTAAGTTAATCTTTATAAACATGCTCATGTTCATGTAAGAAAACAATTTATTTATTAAAATATGGAAATATCTTACAAATGTTAATTAACAGAGTAAGTTGATGTATGCAATATATTTATAATGTTCATGAAATGAATTTGTTGATCTATAGAAACGTTTGTAAGGTTCATATGTCGGGTAAGTTGATCTAAGGAACATGTTTCTAACGTTCATGAAATGAATAAGTTGATCTAAGTAAATATGTTTCTGATGGTTATGAAATGAATAAGTTGATCTAAGGAGACATGTCTCTAATGTTCATGAATGAACTAAGCTGATCCATAAAAACATGTTTCAAATGTTCATGAAATATTTAAATTGAACTATAGAAATCATAAATTCAGAAATCATAACTCAGGAAATAAATGACCGTAGACCCCGAGGTAGACCAAGAAGACGGTGGAGAGATAATATATATACATACCTACAAGCACTTGGGATCAACGACTGGCAAGAGAAGGTCAACCAGAGAGACGAATGGGGAAGGATTGTATCTGCAGCAAAGAACCTCAATGGCTCGGAACGCTGAAGAAGAAGAAGAAGAAGAATAGAAATATATTTCTAATGGTCATGAATGGCATAAGTTGATATTTAGAAGAATTTTTCTAATGTTCATGAATGGCGTAATTTGATATATAGAAGCATGTTTCTAATGTTCATGGGTGGAACATTTTTATCTATTGAAACATGTTTCAGTTGTTCATATATTGAGTTAGTTGATGTAAGAAACATTTCTAATTTCATGAAATGAACAACTTGATTTTCTTTCTATAGCCCATGCCGTGTGGCGTTGGTGATTATATCTGTCTACAGTCTTCTGTCTCGTGCACTGCCACTTTTCTTATAGCCCATGCTGTGTAGTGTTGATGATCATATCTGTTGACTGACTGCCTTCTGTGTCGTGTACTGCCAATGTTTTATAGCCCATGCCGTGTAATGTTGATGATCATATCTGTCGACTGCCTTCTGTCTCGTGCACTGCCAATCTTCTTATAGTCCCTGCCGTGTGGCGTTGGTGATCATATCTGTCTACAATCTTCTGTCTCTTACACTGCCAATCTTCTTATAGTCCATGCCGTGTGGCGTTGGCGATCAGGCCTGTCCACGGCAATATGTCTCGTGTACTCACAACCATTTATGATACAGATATTCCTCCATGAAGTCAGATTGTCCTGCATTGTCTCTATTGGGCTCCCCCTGCATCTCATCCCCTCTATCTTTCCCGCTGTGACGACATACTCTAGCCTTTCCCTTTCTCATGACATACCAAAAGAATGTGGACTATCCTCTTCTGATGTGAGTAATCAGTTCTCTTTGTGAGTTAACTTATTTTGTTTTTCAAGATATATTCATTGCTCTTTCTATCTGTTCACGGTGTACCCGCCATTCTTCTATAAATTCACACATCCGCTCTGTCACATAAATCCTTAGTTGTCTACTAACAGTGGACTATTCGCTTCCTTACATCAGGGTTGGCTCAATATGGCTCTTAACTGGTTTAGAAGGTTAATATATCGCCAAATGCGATCTCCCATTTGTACAGAAGGACGATACATCGCCTTACTAGAGCCAGCGTGTTGTTTAATTTGTTTCGTGCATCTTCCGCAATTTCAATACTCAGAGAACGGAAATGTACAATATAATACTTGTTTGTTTGATTGTGTACCATGTTTGGTCCAAACCAACTTGTTTGTTTGGTGCTGAATCGGTGCTATACTGGCAAAGATAAATTGCAGGGAATATTCCACATATTATCAAACGCTGCTTTTTCTTGGGCTATCCTGCATGTTTGTCATCACGGCCCAGAACTCTTTATTTGTTTGCTGCATATCCCTCACAGTACGTCGCAGTCAATCCCAGTAGTTTATAGGTGTTTGTGATTTCTTGGCAAGTTTAGTTCAGAGGTTTGCCATTGCTTTCTGAACGGCCGCCACTCATACCATTGTATGAAAACCTGCGCAAGGCAATCTGCTTTCAAATTGTCCGCAGCTGTGTTTCAAACGCGGTATGAGGGATTACGAATTGCATTGGTAACATATTCGCCACAGAGATGACCCATAACTCTAAGAAGTGAAAATCCCAACTGCATCTCCTCGTGGTAGAGGATGGGAAACATACCACGGTGTGGAAAACACCGCCCTGGAGATCAACCGAGATAAGTGGACAGCTCTATAGCTGAGCAGAGAAGGGCACTCACATGTCCTGACAGTCGGAAATTGCTGTGAAAGGCAGAGGTAAAATACCCCTGCGTGGATGTGGAATACAAGGTGAAACTACAATATTATCTTCCCTAGATGTCATGCAATTGTACAGATCAGCGTCAGAGAACGACTTTGAGGGCTGTCTTGGGAATCCTCGTCAGGCAGTAACTAAGCTGGGTGGCCAATGATGTTGGCACGGGGGAATACTATTTGTACAATAAGATCCAGAAGACCAAGGACCTAGATATGTGGAGATATAAATGCTTATGACATTTGGTAGGGCACAAGATGATATTAAAACAGTGAGGACAGGAATTAAGACGTACAGACAGCAAAAGAAAGGAAGGGAAAAAACAGTTATATATAACATTGTAAAAGTAAAGAACCTGAAAGAAAGTATAAATAGTTCCGTTGTTATGTTGTTTTTACGTTCATGTTTATCCTTATAACCTATGCAAAGTAACGTCGGTGATCAGGTCTGTCCACAGCCTTCTGTCTCGTGTACTGCCAATCTTCTTATAGTGCATGCCGTGTGGCGTTGGTGATCATGACTGTCCACAGCCTTCTGTCTCGTGTACTGCCAATCTTCTTATAGCCCAAGCAAAGTAACGTCGGTGATCAGGTCTGTCCACAGCCTTCTGTCTCGTGTACTGCCAATCTTCTTATAGTGCATGCCGTGTGGCGTTGGTGATCATGACTGTCCACAGCCTTCTGTCTCGTGTACTGCCAATCTTCTTATAGCCCAAGCAAAGTAACGTCGGTGATCAGGTCTGTCCACAGCCTTCTGTCTCGTGTACTGCCAATCTTCTTATAGTGCATGCCGTGTGGCGTTGGTGATCATGACTGTCCACAGCCTTCTGTCTCGTGTACTGCCAATCTTCTTATAGTGCATGCCGTGTGGCGTTGGTGATCATGACTGTCCACAGCCTTCTGTCTCGTGTACTGCCAATCTTCTTATAGCCCAAGCAAAGTAACGCTGGTGATCATGACTGTCCACAGCCTTCTGTCTCATGTACTGCCAATCTTCTTATAGTGCATGCCGTGTGGCGTTGGTGATCATGACTGTCCACAGCCTTCTGTCTCGTGTACTGCCAATCTTCTTATATTGCATGCCGTGTGGCGTTGGTGATCATGACTGTCCACAGCCTTCTGTCTCGTGTACTGCCAATCTTCTTATAGTGCATGCCGTGTGGGGTCGGTGATCATGACTGTCCACAGCCTTCTGTTTTACATCTATTATGTCTTTAATCGTAACTGCAGTCATTATTTTGTGTTTACATGTCTGTTATTGTTGTTGTTGTTGTTGTTGTTGTTGTTGTTGTTGTTGTTGTTGTTGTTGTTGTTGTTGTTGTTGTTGTTGTTGTTGTTGTTGCTTTTGTTGTTTAGCTTAACATATTTTGTCCTGTTTCCTATGTTGCAGGATTTTAAAATACAGAGACCCAAGATTACAGCAGTAAGTACCAAAAGTATTACACAGAAAACACGCATTGCAACAGTTCCTAATTAGTCTTCTTCTTCTTCTTCTTCTTCTTCTTCTTCTTCTTCTTCTTCTTCTTCTTCTTCTTCTTCTTCTTCTTCTCGTGTGTTATTGTTCTAGTAACGTCTACAGAAATCAGCTCTGTGGCTCAGGGGCTAGTGAGCCTCGCAGTTTCACAGTTCCCTTTCTTACCGAGTCGAGGATTCGAAATCAGCTGCGGACGATTTGAAAGCAGAACGCTTCGTATTGAT
Organism: Cepaea hortensis; assembly: GCA_963921405.1. Lineage (NCBI taxonomy): Eukaryota > Metazoa > Mollusca > Gastropoda > Stylommatophora > Helicidae > Cepaea > Cepaea hortensis. The sequence goes on from OY992897.1 coordinate 32,465,772, forward strand.
TTAAATGATATGAGGCGTTGGTCGTTCAGAAAGCAATGGCAAACTGCGGAACTAAAATTGCCTAGCAAATCACAAACAGCAAATAAATGCTGGGGTTAACGGCGACGTCTTGCAAAGCACATGCAACTAACTTTTTAATGCCTACACAAGAACTGTTTGTCACAAGAATAGTATTAGACGAAAGATGCCTTATAGAGATTATAGGCAGTATAGTCTAATTAATAGTTACATTTCAGAAGATGAAATATAAGATTAGTATTTTGGGATTATGCAAAACAATGTGGCACGAGGCAGGCAAACAACTTCTAAACACAGGTGAAACAATGCTGTTTTCAGGCCCATACAGTGTGCGCGGTGGCCCAAATGTTATCTAAGAAAGCAGAGAAAACACTAATTAATAGAGTGGGAAGCAGTGAGATATATTATAAGAACAGCCAAATTTAGAACAACACACAAAATGTAAATGAACGTGATATTGTTTTGCGCACCAACAAATGAACAAATGCCAAGGATAAATCAGTTAAGGAGAAATCGTACTCAAAACTTTCAAGTATTAAAGATAATCAAATGAATGCCAAAATGAATGTTGATGGGTGAACTAAATGCCAAGCTAGGATCGGATGGCGGGGGTTATGAAGAGATCACGAGGAAACGGGATTATGAGCAATGAACGTATATGGAGAATGGTTTGCCAACTTTGGCGCAGACCATTAATATGTCATAGACAGATGGGGGTTTTTTTTTTTTCAGATAAAAGAATGCATAAAACAATGTTAGTATCACCAGACCAGAAAACATGAAACTAAATCAACCACATCTTATTAATACAAAATTTAGATCACTTCTATATGATGGGAAATTTTTAGAGATATAGATGTATATTCAGATCATCGACTGATAGGTAACATTTAGTTCAAACTCCAGACATATAACATTAAGTTCAAACTCAAGACATATAATAAAATCATTACATAAACAAAGAAATCAATACAATGTAGTTTATCTCAGAAATCGAGAAAATAAAGGACGATTTATGGTCACAATATATAGTAAGTACCATGTCCTGCAACCGTTATTAAATAAATAGAGTGTAGAAAACAAGCTGGAAGTAGGTCAAAACATTTGGAACGATTGATGTAGATAAGTTCTTGGAAAAACGATACGCAAACATACAGAATGAATAACGCCGGAAACCTTTAACATGTGGGAGAAAAGTAACATGAAAAAGCAGATTTAAAATAATTGCACAACGACAGCTACTAAAGTCAAAACCTATGTAAATAACACAAAAGCTAGAAAGAGGTTAGGTAGGGGATAAGCTCGGATAAAAGACAAAATTCAGACAGCCTAGCAGGGAGGGCATAAATAGCAGTAGCATAATAAAATATCAGAAAACTTTAGAGCACTGCAAAGATATTAGCAGAAACATATTATCAACCAGGTGAACTGATAACAAATATAAATGGGATGGTTCTCACCAACATTAAAGATCAAATTAACAGATGGGCTGGAAACTTTGAAAAATTTATGAACAGACCCACCACAAGCTCGATATCAACTATGGGAACCATTTACAGAAGAAATTATTAAAGCTATCGGGCTTCTGAAGGATGGCAAAGCTGCAGGTCCAGATGATATCCCAGCAGAGGTTATTAAAGCTAATGCAAATGCCTCAACTAATTTACCGTACACATAATTCAGCGAATTCTTGGAGACCAAAAATATTAACACAGACAGAAAAGAGAGATTTCTAGTAAAGTTACCAAAAAGAGGGGTGTCAGGTTCTCACATTTAAGGATGAATCTGGCTCGTTTGACCTAACATATGCGAGACATACACAGCCACAGGATGATTTGACGTGACACGGTAACACTACGTTCAACGTTTTATTTATACTTCACATGCAACACAATCTAATTCGGCATGTTGCCTTTACAATGTGGATACAATAATACACACAGTCAATGAATCAATACACTCACAGACTCAAACCACAGCCGCGCAGTCTTCCATCTTCTCACAAGAGATACTAGCAATCGACATTCAGGCACAGAAATAATACAAGCCTCTCTCAAACCACGTCTGTCCAGTCCGGCTACCCAAGCCTCGTCTGCCGTTTCTCGCTCTGAGCACTTGCCCTGTGGGATCGAGTCCAGCGGGAACTGCATGCGTCACGCTTGTACTTGCTTGACCGCTGGCGGTTAATCTAACTCACCAGCGAACCTGTAGATAGGTAACTGGTATTTGCCTGGCGCTCGTACCGACGCCGCGGCACAACTATGGGGGATTATGACAAGGGGACCTGGAGGAGTGTAAAAGTAGTATGTAAAAATGTCTTTTCTTTTCACTTATTAAAGCACGTTGGGCATATGTTGCTAGACTCATATTCTTATAGACCAATCTGCACTCAGTGGGTTACATGGTCAGTATCACGCTGACCGTCTTCTCTTCCCAAGAAAATTTTATATCAATTTTAGGCTTGGTCAACCTAGTAGCCCGTGGTCAATTTATAAAACCCACCTGGATTCGAACAGATAACCACTGGACAAGTGTGCGAGTGTCTAACCACTAAAATACCGCGGCTCTAGCATTATCCCAGTATTGTATATAAAATGTGTAACCAGGCCAAGCAGTTGTATAGTTGATTACATTAATACACATTGTTCTCAATATTGTTTTTTTTTTTTTTAAAGCTGGCCACGAGAACCCTGCACTTGGGTGAAAGAAGTATGCAAATTCTTTTAGTGACCGCACTTTACGTCACCGTGTCACATGTCACCATATCTTAAGTTAACGTTATGCAATTCTCTTATTCCAGGGCTTTGCATCACACATTTAACCAAGCTGAAGGTAGTGCATATCACACTGGAGTGCTTTCATTGTCAACATTTTCTTTGAAAATCTTGTCCGCCATTTCGGCATGAAGACTACAGACTTGTATTTATTACTTGGAAAGTATGATTCTGTTAATTTAAATCATTTCTGTAAATACATCTTGTAGTTTTAGTGAAAGAAGCCATTTCTGTAAAGTAAATATGTGATTCTCTTGTGAATATTTTATGTACATATAATGCACAATTAATAATTATCATGCTACAGTGACGTTTGCTTTGTATTGTTTTACGAAGCTTAACTTGGTTAATCTATTTATTACTTTATTCGAAGCATAATATCATCATTTTGGCACCTTGCCGTCTTGACAGACGATAGTTTGTGCTTTAAAAAGGCATAATAACTTTTACCTATGGCGGTAGCGAATGTGACTGAAAAGGCCAATTCACGCTGTAAATGTTCGTTCACAGTGGGTGCATGTGAACACGTGGTCATTTCCACCATCATGCACCATCTTACGTCTCACACGCTCTGTGTGTGACTTATCTGCAATAAAGCAAAATATGTATCATAACTTATTTAGTGCATTTGTATTCTTGTAAATTTTGCATTTGAGATCATTTAGTTCTTCTACTCTAAGATGTAGAAGAGAGATGATAAAACATATTGAAGATTGTTATAACATTCCTCGGTGTCATTTCTATAAAATGCGGCTTGTTTCATTCCTAATCTAAAGACAAAATATGAATGCATTCCTTAACGTTATTTTCTGCTGTTTACTTAATACCTAATGCAAAGACAGAATACTATTGCATTTCTATATATCGTATCTAGCAAATAATGTTTATTTTATACATAAAAGAAATGGCAGAACAGCGTGTTTAGTAGTTAATTGCATATCCTTTACAGAGCGTCGCAGTCAACCGCAAAATTTTTTTTTAGCTGTTTGTAATTTCTTTGCAAGTTTACGTTCGGTAGTTTACCAATACTTTCTGAACTACCGTCATTCATAACATTGTATTTTTAAAAAAACCAGCGCAAGGCGTTCTGCGTGTATCAAACGCGGTATGAGCATTACCAATTGCGTACTTTACTCCTTCGCCATAGAGCCTGCTGTATTTAATAGAAATGCCTAAAATAATGTATGAGAACGAACTGAAGAAACAAAAACAAAGATTACAGACCAGAGAACTATAGCACTTTCAGGGAAAGTAAACACCAAGAGACCACATGCAACATTGTAAACACAGAACATTACAACATACAATAACAACTTTACAATTGAATCAAAGTATTTTAATTATTTAATTGTCTATATCAATACAACATTGTAGTGTACAGTTATGACAACTTGACACAATCAAAGCAATGTTGTAACTATGTCTATGTAAATGCAACATTGTAACATACAAGAATAACAACAACTTGACAATCAAAGCAGTGTGTTGTAATTATGTTCTAGTTGGTTAATTAGTTAGTTAGTTAGTTAGCTAGTTAGTTGGTTGGATAGTTAGTTAGTTAGTTTGCTAGTTAGTTAGTTGGCTGGTTGGTTGGTCGGTCGGTTGGTTGGTTGGTTGGTTAGTTAGTTAGTTAATCGACAGATCATCGTCATTGCGCATCGAACTATCCAGTCCATAAGTGATCGGATCCCCTCCTCAGCAAATCCCGCAGCGTGTAGCGGATAATGCCACCAGTACTGTGTTGGTTTATCAGTCTTCTTTGGCTTCCTGCGTAGTGTTCTTGTTTGGCCACACCTCTTTTAATTTGCTGTTCTCGTATTCTGACCATGGTTGTAGATTCGCAGTCATCACTTGGTTCTCGCAAAAGTCTTACTTCTCGTAGAGCATTCAGAATGTCAGCCTGGTCCATGGCGCGTCCGCCCTCCACATTAGCCTTACCTCCGAGTTTGTCAGCCCGCTCATTTCCTTGTACTCCCTCATGCCCTGGCACGAAGATGAAACTAATCTTTGTCAGCCTAGACCGCTCCAGAGACAGCAACCACTCTCTTCGGATCCACCCCGTCTCTATCCTCTTGAGCATGCCCATTGAGTCGCTAAGGACACATGCCCTAGTGAATGTCTGTGCCTCGAGCCGTGTTATTGCTTTACTTACTGCCATGATTTCCATACTTGTGGTCATAACAAAAGCACTAGAGTCCTCCTTCACAATTCTCCTGACCAGCCCCTCGTATAATAGACACAGATGGCGCTGCTCACAGTTTACTGCCGCCATCAACCGCATCGCAGCCAAACCCCGCTTGGCCTTTGTTATCACCTGGTCTATGTGCTCATTATAAGCAAGGCTTCGATCAAAACGTATCCCTAGGTAATCCATTGCTTGCGTTCTTTCCAGTCTCTGAACACAGATTTACAGTTGGTGTTGGAGTGTTGACAATATGATTATGTAATTATTTTCATGTAAATACAACAATACAGCATATGATAATTAATAGTAACACAAACTTGACAATCAAAGCAGTGTGTTGTAACTACGTCCATATAAATGTAACATTGTAACATAAACAACAACAACAACAACAACTTGACAATCAAAGCACATTGCTGTAATTGTGTCCATGTAAATGCAACATTATAACATACAACAACAACAACTTGACAGTAAAAGCAATGTACAATTTAGGTAATTAGTATTAATTTGGGAAGAGTCGGCGGGAGTGTACCATTTTAACGATAGAGACGGGACACTGCACACATCGTGAGCCTGGTTTGCTGGAGAAGTGTGTCTGCAGACTTGATGATAGAGACGGGACACTGTACACACCGTGAGCGTGGTGTGCTGGAGAAGCGTGTTGGCAGATTTGATGATAGAGACGAGACACTGTACATACATACATCGTGTTTTATATATATAGATACAACATGTCTGCTACCATAGTAACATCTTTCAGGTCATAACGGTGATACACCCTTATTTCCCATTTTGCGACATCCATTTTTGTTCGATCCAAATCTACATTTTGAATCTGTTAAACAGAAACTCAAGTATTTAGTTACACCGGTAACATCAGATGGGAGGTGTCTCACATAAGTAAAGGTTGGAACACGTAAACAAAACCTACGTTTTATCAAATGAAGATTTTATTCAGTAGGTTCTTGTTATTGAAAGTTATAAAGCGAATGCGTGCATGATGCATCGAACCAATGTTAATATATGACTGTGAATCATAGACAATTAATAAGTTATGTTAGATGCATGTCGTTCTACATTACGTCGCAGCCAACCCTGAAATTTTTGGCTGTTTGTAATTTCTTGACAAGTTTACGTTTAGGAGTTTGTCATTGCTTTCTGAATGACCGGCACTCATACCATTGTATGGAAACCAACGCAAGGTGGTCTGCTTCCAAATCGCCCTGGTCTTTCGAACGTAGTGTGCGGAATTACGAATCACATTCGTGATCCTTTCGCCACAGGGCCGGCTCAGTTAATAAAGGAGAGAAAAATGTTTTTTGTTTTTTTTTCATCATTAAAGCCACCGAAATTTGGTTTTACAAAAGAAATCTGAAAATACCTTCGACAGTCAAAATGAATCATCTAAATTTTTTGACAAAGGCTAAGACAACTTATTTCAAACATTAGAAAGAGACAGCCGTCAATCTGGCATATTATAAAACGAAACATTTTGGAGTGTTTATAAGAAGAGAGATAGATAAAGAGAAGAGAAAATTCTTGACAGCTTTACGTCATAACATGGAAATGTCTCAACACCCGAAGTGATACATTATGCAGGAGATTGTGAGGTGTGGAGACACATAGTTAGTTAGTCGACAGATCATCCTTATTGCACATCGAACCATTCAGTCCGTAAGTGCTCAGATTCCCTCCTCAGTAAATCCCGCAGCGTGTAGCGGCTCACGACACCAGTTCTATGTTGGTTTATTAATCTTCTTTGGCTTCCTGCATAGTGTTCTTGTTTGGTCACACCTCTTTTAACTTGCTGTTCTCGCAGTCTGACCACAGTTGTAGATTCACAGCTATCACTTGGTTCTCGCAAACGAATTACTTAATCGCCAATTCAAGCCAGCAAGGTACTTAGCACAGAATGGGCTAGATTGTCGTGTCATATCCTTATAATTAAAGGAAATCAGATGGTTCAAATTTAAATTATTGCAACAGGAAATGTGTATATTTTTTGTTGTCGGTTACGTTAGTGATGTGTAGTATGCCGTCTTTTATTGTGTTGATTTGTTATGCATTAATCGACAGTCATGAATATATTTGTGTATATATTTTTTTAATGACTTCAGAATGCAGCTGTACTTGAGAGTGAATATTTATTTTTACATTAAAAGTTACATTGTTACATTGTTTATTGTCTGTGCTATCTATATTATCAGAAAGAGTGTGCTGAAATGTTATATCGAATCTGTTCTGCTGTATGGCAGTGAATCATAGAGCGTGAACGAACAGTCGAACACATTAGGAAGAGCTTGGTAGAGGGTAGATGTGGTTTCTGAGACCACACGTGAATATCGTGCATCTCGCGAGCGTCACGAGAAGGGTAATGATAGTAGTACAACTCGACAGGATCAGAGCTGTGAATTTCGCATGGAATGCTTTTGCATCAGTCCGCGGTTGTTTTTAGCGTGAACTGCGTGTTCGGAACGATGGCGGCCGGCTGTTGCTGGATTGACTGGTTTGCCTTTTCGGTTCACGTGTACTTTTTTCAGGAGACTCTTGGGAGTTGGCGCTGTAGCTACGCCGCTACGGAGTTCGTGCTTTGTGCGGCGCTTTCGGTGGGTCGCCCTGCGGAAAGAGACCGAGCCATATGGGATAAAACCCGGGTCAGTGAAGTCTTTCTGGTGACTGCCGTTTCCGTCGACGATGAACTGTATTTTTCGTGGAGGACTTTAGTATTGGCATTCTGGCGGCAGCATTATGCACAGTGTACCTGTGCGGGCTGTTGGTTTGCTGACACTCCTGTCTATTCCATTGTTCACATAGGGCAGTGAGGAGCATTTTGTGTGATATTCACTGGCACAGGAACGGAGCAATATGGGGACGACCCATTGCCGTGAAGTTGGAACCGCGACTAACTAATCTTAAACTTCCGATGCGCTAAGGGAGGCCTACAACGCATTAAGTTGGACTGAAACATTGACTTCTTATTAGGAAGCAATGGCAAACAGCTGAACGTACAACTGTCTAATAAATCAACCGTATGTGTGACGCAGAGTTACGAACAAAAATCTCGCATAGCCCGTTGGAAACACAGAACTGTGTGATTTACTTATTGACTTACCCGCGTAACGTTTTCTACCCAACTATGCACTGCTTTGCGGGAAATCGCTAGGGGCTAAGTCCACTGAAAACCCACCTTGGTGGGATACATTTCATAAATGACGCCAAAATTGAATGTGAAGTGAAAACGTGGTTTACAAAACAGAGCACGCAGTTCTATGCAGACGGTTTGGGAGAACTGATAAAACTAAGGGATAAATTCATCAATGTTGGTGGAAATTATGTTGAGAAATAAAGGAGTAATGTATGTATAAACATAAACTGGTTTCAAGTTGTTATCATATTCAGTTATTTTTCTACAGCCATTTGTGACTTACTTATTAACTTACCCTCGTACAATAGTTGAGAATGTACAGTATCGAGGAGGACACACTAGTTGACATTGTACAACATACAGGAGGACAACAGACAAGTTTAGATTCTACAAATAGAGTTTGGTCTGTGAGGATGAAGTGTGATAACCCTGAAATTGAGGAAAACGGAACCATGTGCATGTACATGCGTGTGTTGCAGTGATGTGGTAATGTTTATGATATACATGACAGGAACTTTGGGAAGTAAAACACGTCGATATAGCATTGACCACATCACTCATTGAATATCCTTTAGTCAATAAAAATATGGGTCTAGCACCATATGTCCAGTAGTATTAAGGCGGGCAAAGGGGTCCTTTACTTTTACCACACTATGATAGGAACATAGGCCTCATTTTCGCCTACATCACGGAATAGAAAAGAAATGGTAACGATCCAGTCTTTCGTATTCATTGCAAATAAAGTAATGACAGAACATGTCTTTCAAGGCTGAATTATGCATCCACCAGGGTCTGAGCAAAATTGCACTTGTGAACAGAAAGACGGAGTCTGAAAATAAACCAATTGCTTTCATTGTGCAAGGCATGCAGCTTGACCACTTCGTCACAGAGGCCCCCCACATATGGAATGAAGCAGTCATTGTTTTTATTTAAAGAATAATGAAAACTTCTTCTCTTCCTCCATTTACCTCAGTGAAGTGTTTGGCGAAGATGTAAAGATCTATGTACTCTTTCCATTGCTCTTTGTAAGTTAACACAATGAAAACAATGGAGAAATAGAATCAAAGAAGATCTTTTATTATTTCCTGGGCAGGTGCAGTATTGTACTCTAATAACATAAAGTATTATAACTATGACAAAGGTATTGCAATCAAGCACAAACACATATATGTGTTCTATGTAACTATTACTAACAATCATGAATGGTATCACATTTAACAACCCATATATTGGCTGAAACTGGTTATGTTAACATGGTAACAGCATAATTTAAATTTGGTAACACTGGACAAATTAACAAGATAACAGGAGGAACCATTTTGATTTAATTAATATTGAACAACTTTTTATTCTTCTTATAGTCCATAACCAGCTCAGTGGCGAAAGGGTTTACGGGCACAATTCGTAATCCTGCATACCGTGTTTGAAACACAGCTGCTGGCGATTTGGCAGTAGACCACCTTGCATTGTATTTTCATACAATGGTATGAGTGCCAGCTGTTGAGAGAGCAATGGCAAACTACTGAACGTAAACTTGCCAAGAAATCACAAATAGCCAAAAAATGCTGGGGTTCACTGTGACGTCCTATAAGCGATATGCAGCTAACTAACTATACTCCATGAGGTATTGAGTTGGTGATCTTGTCTATCTCATATGCTGCCAATCATTTCTGATACTGATGTTCCTCCATGCTACGATTTCAGAATGTCCAACACCTTTTCTCTTTGTCTCCCCCTGGCTCTCTTTCCCTCCAATTTCCCATTGTGATGACATGCTCCAGCTTTCCCCTTCTCAAGACATGCCCAAAGAATGTGGACTGTCTTCTTCTGATGCGAGAAACTAGTTCTCTTTGTGAGTTAACTTCTTTCAAGATATCTTCAGTGCTCTTTCTATCCATCTATTGTGTTCTCACCTGTGTATAAACATATAACAGGCATCTATAAAGTAGGTAGTTTCCCATTGCTTTCCTTCTTGGTAGAGACCATACTGGAACATTTGTCATTTGATGTGGTTAAATTAAATCATTTAACCACATCAAAAGTAAGTAATTTAACTAGAGTTAATGTTAGGTAAATTAACCTTATTTAACACTGAGTAATTTTAATACAGTTAAGTTAACATGGGCCATGTGGGTTACCACATTTAACATTGGGTACACAATTAACTGATTCAGTGCCAAAGTTATTTGTTTTATTTTGGACTGACTTTAATTACTTTAGTTTTAATGCTCAGGGAATGGAAATATACATTATAATACTTGTTAATTTGATTGTTTACCATATTTGGTCCAAACACAAATCCTCTGGTCCCTTCCTGCCCCACCATTTTCTCCAGGCTGACAGAGGGAACGCATGCTGTAATGGCTGGAAAAGCAGCACAGAAGACGATCCGTAGTTGATCCTATCAGCAACACAGAGGACAGATATGTTCTGGAGGAATATGATTTGCATCACTATGCTTCGCATGTGATGATAATACACCGGGTTCAATCTAAAGAAACTGCAGTTGAGATTGCAACTAATGGATATAATATTATTACATGTTAGTGACAGTAACTTCAATGCAACAAAGTCCAGAGAAGCTACAGAAAATGATGAGTCACTTTCCTATGTTATGAAAAGTTGTATGTGTATAGTTTCACAGAACAACTAAAATAAATGGAGAAGCTCAAAGCACATCTTATCTACTGATAACAACTGGAAATGTTAACAGTCTTACTCCAAGGTCAGATCATGATAAATGTATGTACAAAGTCAGTCATGAAAACAAATCAGCCTGAGACAAACACCTAGTAAGTGTAACAACACATTTTGTCAGCAGCAACACATTTAAAAAAAAACATTCTCAAACTCTGTTTTTTATATTAGTGGTATTGACCACAGATTTGAGATTATGTACAGCAGCAGAAAGTAGTCCAAACATCTGGATTCTCTGTCCAAATACATGAAAACACTACTATATACAGATGGCAGGATTCAGTGTGCGATAAATATGTAGTAACAAATATTCTATTACTAAAACTATTCTACAGACATTTATCAGCGCACTGGATGATGACAGTGTTCTTTTAACTATTTTATGTTTTAAACTTCTGCTTTCTGTGACTTGCTTTGTTATCTTCCCTTTACCTTAGGGTATAGAGATCACAAACAGAGCTCTCCAGTGAGACATTTCACTGCCTTTTTGTGTGAGAATTATTTAAGTCGTCTCCCTGGTCCATCAGGCATGGTCTGATCTTCTGTCATCATTGACTTATTGGTCATCTGAGAAGTCTGAGTGCTTGCTGTTTAGTGTAATGTGCTTGTCATGATTGCTGGTCATATGTCCATTCTGCAGACATGATCAGACCATAAAATCAGGGATTGTTCTAGCTTCTGGTAAGTGTCAAATAATTCACCTCTGGAGTGGAGCACTTCTGGGGTGAAGCTGCTTAAAGGTGCACATCTAACTCGAACAAACCTGGTTCAAATCTTGGTGCGGTCGACGTGAGCTTTTACAAGATTAAACCGTGGTGAACCACCACATCATAATGGTAAAAACATTAACATTTGCCCACACAAGATAGTTGTTAAACACTTAATATTGTATTAATAAATATTAAAACATGTATAGTTCTCCATGCTCAATGTTTTATAAAAATAACATAGAATTATATTGCTTTTAGTTCAGTATATTCACAAATTTTATTATTATCCTTATACAGAAACTAAAATACAATGTAGTCCATGTGACTCATTTCACTCGAAACCAAACACTTCATCTTCCTCTATGTATAACAGCAACTGCAGTCCAAAAGCCATAAGGCGACACATCATAAATAATAATTATTATTTTAATAAATATGAAAGTATACACCAGTTCTCAAAGCACAACCATATAATTTATAACAATAACTTACAGTTATATTGCTTTATGTTTAATATATTCACAAAGACTTTCACAAAATAATACATCAGGAAGTTATAATTTTTATGTCATTCAAAACGAAGATAAAGAAATATTTTGTCTGAAGATGAGCTTACTCATATTGACAAAGTTAAGAAAACGACATTCACTTGAAAAACAAAATCTTGTAAAATTCTTCAAGAACAAAAAAGAAAGTTACCTACCTAATGAATTCTTGGTATGTTGCACATCACACAAATGCATGCACACACACAAATCTGATTTTGCCAATTAAGGTGAGTGAGGGGATCAAACTCCTGAGTGCTTTGGTTATAGTTCATTGAGCTACCACTCTACCAGTGAAAACCAAATATCAAATAATGAATTATGTGAATTAGAAATGTAACAACTACTATCCATATACTAAACAATACACAAAATAGTATTATTTCTGATCAATATTATAGCTATCAAGGATGTAAGAATACACAAAGGCAAAAATATTCAAAAGCTCACAAAAGTTATCCAAAAATGTGCAAAAACTACTGTATCAAACTAAAGGTTCATGACATATTTACACACCAATGAAAGACAATCTGATTGAATGATCATGGGACAGTGACCTTGTAGATACATCAACATACATTTCAGCAGCCATTAGTGTTTTTTAATTACAGAAACATACACTGTTTATAACAAAGTCTAACAAAACTCTTACCTATTTAGCCACTATGAAAAAATGTATCTAGAAAAAAAAACAAATACTGACAGATTCTGGCACAGGCCCATCGAAAATAAGGTCATAGGTCACAGGAAATGTTCAAGTAGAAACAAACATGGCATGACTTCATATAAATAAATAGTAAATGTTAAAATTATGTTTCTTTGTGTTTTTATTCCTGAAGAAAAGACAATAATTCATTAAAATATCCTAAGAGTTAGTTTATTTCATTAAGACTGAATAGAAAAGAGTGTTTCAGACACATAATGGATGGTTTTTGAGCTTTAATAATTTTCATAAACTGTATAAAATACTGTTAAATCATAATGTTTTGAGTGCTTCTTTGATGATAAGAGAAGCGGAAGATTTAAAAAAAAATAAGCGCAATATATCTAAATTACATTTTCCACAATGGGAACTGTGGTAGCGCATTGGCCAGCAAGCTTATCCGCCCGCTAGGTCATCATGGTTTGAATTCCCTCTTAAGGTGGGGATGTAAAAAGAACATTACCTGGATGGCCAGGTCAATACAGCCATAAATGAGTACCAGGAAATGCTGTGGAAAGTAAAGAGGGGCCTCATATAATTGACCACATCAGCCAGCAGTGTCGATTGCTCTAAACAAATATGAGACTAGCACCATGTACTTAATACACCTAAAGGCGTGGACAAGAATCAGAGCTTAGTGTAGATACTTTGTCCACACTGCTTCCATAAGAAAACATGAAATTAAACTAATATCTGAATTAGTGTGGGTGGACTCTGCTGGTAATGCCAACAGCATGGTCGGATGCTGGTTCAACATCTGGGCTTGTCGCTTGTCACAGTGAGGGAAAGACTGGCCGCCTCTTCCCCCGTGCTCTAGGCCTACACAATGTGATGGTATTAACACATCACAGACCCATATCAGGAAACTGCTACGGGACAATCAAGTTAAAATCTGAATTAGGTCGCGAACATGTGTATTATTATTTCCCAGTTTGAATTATTGTTTTAAATTATTCCTTATCAAGTTTTCTTGTTTGGTCTTGTCTATCCACTTTTGAACCAGTTGATCTGTTTTTTGCCCTGTACTGGGAAACAAACACTAGTCTACAAAAACTAAAGCTGTTGAAACTTGTATGAACTGGAACGGATAGAACAACAAAAGCCAGAGAACCAAGATCATGCATATTCCCTGTGGCAACAATGCGGGTGCCAACCTTGGATATTTAACACATCAGCTGGGGGTCAGTGTGGCCGAATGGATAAGAGTGCTAGTTCTTACACATCTGGTGTGCTGATGCCGAGGTAGCGGGTTCAACCCATACACTGGTCAGTTGGACTAAAATGTTGACTTCTCGTCCAAGACTTGGTAAATTACAAGTACCTGTGAAATCGGAGTGGCGAGGGACACTGGTAAAAGGGAAAGCTCATCCACATGCAAATATCAGTCCATTGCACTAGAAGTAGTAGCTTGTGTACTGACTCTGATTGAGTTCAAAGTGAGTGAGCGAACGGGAAAAGAAAACGTCATCTGAAAAGTACATATGCACCTTTGAATATAAATGATACAAAAGAGGACTAAGAATTGATTGGACGGAAGAGAAAACAAACAGATCTATTCAACGAAGACCTCAGTTTTCAAGGAAATTGATTTTAAGACAAAGACAAATAAGATAGGATATTTTGGATATGTAAAAAGTTTTTAAAGTTTAGAAAAGATAATTATGGAGGGTTGTGTACCAGACTATCAGATTTTGTAGGCCTGAGTGCATAGAGGACTCTGTGGTCAGTCTTTCCCTCCTGTGGCAAGTCCTGAGCCCAGGTATTGAACCCTCATGCGCGGAGGGAGACTTAGCCACATGGGATGAAATCTGGTATAAGGAAGTAACCTTCTTCATTTAATTTTACCTGTAACTGCATTTCTGTGTTTAAATGGTGCACTGCAGTATCAAATTTTGATGTATTATGATAACATTTTCATGATATCAGTGATTCCCAAATGGTGCTGAAGAAACGGTGCTGTTAGGCCATACGAATGCAGAAAAAATGGTATAATAAGAAGATACAAAGACAATCAAGGATTCTGAGACACTTTTGAAAACTCAAAACACTACAAATAAATATTGAGGTATTTTTCGGAGTTATTTTGTTATTTTACATGTTACGATAAATATAGGCATAGAAAACCAGTAGAAAATTAATGTATGTCTCATTAAATTAAATTTCATCGCCAAATTAAAATCAACTTATGGGCAAAAATTGTCATTCTGGAAATACGAACAGATTAAATAAATGTTTAAAAACAATGACACATGATTTTTTTGTAGTTTAACAACACGATTAGCTATATATATATAATCAAGTGCCTTGCTGACTGGCATGGATGATTCTGCTTCTCCACATCTTGCAATCTTCAACAGCATGTATCAATTCATGTGCTGATACCTTTCTGTACCATAACAGAAAGCTGTCAATAATCTTCATTTGTTGTCTTCTATCTCTCTTTCCATAAATCTTTCCAGTTGTGACATGTTCTAGTTTTCTCATCTCATAATGTGGCAAAAAATGACAACTGCATCTTTCTGATATTTGTGATAGTGTATCTTTGTGTTTTAGCATCTTTCCATATGTTTAGATTACTCATCTTGGTTGTGCAAGGAAATCAGAACATTTTTCTGTCAATCCACATCTCTGAGACCTCAAGGCATTTTTATTTTTTGCTTGCTTGTTTAGGAATAGTCCAAAATTTGCAGCCACATGTTAAAACTGGTTCTATGTAAGATGCAATTATTTTTCTAACCTCCAATGACAGGAAACACACAAAACTAAAAATCTTCAACTCTTGTGTGATTCCAGTGCTAACGTATGGATGTGAGAGTTGGAAATCAACGGTAGCTTTAGATAAGAAATTAGACAATTTTCAGAACAAATGTCTTAGAAGAATTCTAAACCTCCACTGGACACATTTCAGAACCAATACGCAAATAAGACAAGAGACTAAGCAAGATATTGTACCCAACTTTATAAGAAAACGCCGTTGGAACTACATCGGCCATGTACTCAGAATGGACAAGACAAGACTCCCCTACCAAGCCCTCATATGGTCACCAGTAGGGAAAAGAAAACGGGGAAGACCAAGAGAGACCCTGCGTAGAACCATCATCAGAGAAGGCTCATTCAATGGCCAAGTGAACATCCAGGATCTACAACAGGTAGCAGCGAACCGCCAAACATGGGGAGTCATGACTTCTGCCCTATGCGCTGCCTTGGGCTCAAGAGGAAAGACTAACTAATGACAGGAATCTGTTGCGTCAGATGTTGTTCATTTTGTAAAATGCAGTGTTTGCTTGTCCTATTCTGTTAATTTTTTCTGTGATACATTTTCCATCTGATGTTGTCCACATGCCTACAAAATTTGCATTTCTGTACTTGACCTAAATGAATCTTCTTCTTCTTCTTCAGCGTTCCGAGCCATTGAGGTTCTTTGCTGCAAATACAATCCGTCTCCATTCGTCTCTCTGGTGGACCTTCTCTTGCCAGTCGTTGATTCCAAGTGCTTGTAGGTCTGTACATGTATTATCTCTCCACCGCCTTCTTGGTCTACCTCGGGGTCTACGGTCATTTATTTCCTGAGTGTAAGCGAGTTTTGTTTCCCTATTATCTTCCATTCTTTCTATATGCCCCAGCCATTGTAGTCTATTAGCCTGTTGTCTGGTTCAGATGCCTTTCCTTTCTTCATATGAAGGTAAGTTAATAAGTAAGTCACAAATAAAATGTTTTGCATATCCTTTACAAGACATCGCTGCCAACATCAGCATTTTTCAGCTGATTGTTGATTTCTTGGCAAGATTACGCTCAGTAGTTTGCCATTGCTTTCATGCCACAAATGGCTGTTGAAAAATAACTAAATATGATAACAACTTGAAACCAGTTTATTTTTATACATACATTGTCCCTTGATTTCTCAACATAATTTCCACCAACATTGATGCATCGTTTTATCAGTCCTCCCAAACCAGCTGCATAGAAAAGTGTGCCCTGTTCTCATTCATCTGCCATTCCACAGAACTGTGTGACTTACTTATTCACTCTCCCTCATAATTTTTTCTATCCAACTATGCACCGCTTTACGGGACAAACATTTTTCAGCATAAACAGTGAAAACCCATCTTGGCGGGAGACATTTCACGAATGATGCCGAAAATGAATGTGAAGTGAAAACGTGGTTTAGACAAGAGAGCACGCAGTTCTATGCAGTGGGTTTGGGAGGACTGATAAAACGATGGGGTAAGTGCATCAATGTTGGTGGTAATTATGTTAAGAAATAAAGGGACAATGTATGCATAAAAATAAACTGGTTTCAAGTTGTTATCATATTTTTAGTTATTTTTCTACAGCCATTTGTGGCTTACTTATTGACTTACCCTCGTATAAATAATTAATTCCTCAACTTCTGCACCTAGTAGTGATGGACCTTTACCATTGTCTTGAATATTTGCATCTGGTCTATTATCAATATACAGCAATATTATTTTTAAAATTCTAGTGAGTTGATTACAGTATTTATTGTGCAGACCTGTTCATTACGCTGAATTTATTACATTACTCCTTAATGTTATCACTATTTCTTCTAGAAAGTTCTAATTTAACTCCTCCTGGCCCAGTATGTAGATATTTTAAAATAACCACCTGCAGCGCAAAGAGTTAATAGTTCGGCAAACAACATGTGAACATTAATGTAAAATACCAATACTTATTTTCTCAAAGGTTATAAATGTGAACATTGCAAACAATAAATATATAGCTTAATCCACTTACTAAGCAATTATTTATGGATATATTTTTTAAAACTCTCATCTTTGACTACTTCGTTGAGAATACCTCTTCTAAGTTTCTACCATATCTACCAAACGATGACCTTGAAATTTATGCCAGGAGTTCAATATTTCTGGCAGGATCTCCCAGACTGGACGGATTAAAGAGATGATGCTGCCTTGAAGAATGGCACAGATTAGAGAGTGCATTAAATATAGTAGACTTGAAAATTCACACATAGAAAAAAATGTTTTATGAAAAGACAGAACAGGTTACACATTTTAAAAAAGTATTCACATATGGAAAAAGTTAAATATCACAATAGCTGCTTATAATTAAAAAAACAAGGCTACATAATTCACAAGTATGAAGTCAGGCATGCAAAAAAGGCATGCATCCATTCTCACAGAATTATTTTGTTTACCCAGCATGAAAGTTTTTTGCCTAAGTTAAAACTGAATATGTTGCATTATTGTGCTACATCATTTGAGTTTATATAAAACACAAACCCTGTTACACATGGTGTAGATTACATGTTTCTATATCAAGTAGACTTGGTCCAGGCAAAAGTTATTGCAATAACAAAACATACAAGATAACATGAAAAGTAAAGGTTACAAAAACAAAAAATGAAGAAGACAATTCAGTGTTCGAAGATGAAATAACAGAAACAAACAAATTGACAAAATTGCTAGTCAGAAAAAATATATTTTACTGAGTGATATCATTATATATAGAGTCCTCAACTACTGGAATCATTGATATATATATATATATATATATATATATATATATATATATATATATATATATATATATATATATATATATATATATATATAATTACTTAGGAAGATTAAGCTTGATATAAATTGATTATAACTGCATGATAGGGAGCCAGCCTCAGGAGTGTAGTGGCTAGACACTGGCTTGCTGACCCGGTGGTCATGGGTTCAATCAGCATCTAGGTGGTTTCAGATTCTAAAGAATGACCTGGGCTGCCAGATGGACACAGCCCAAAACTGGTACCAGGAATTGTCTTGGGAAGTACAGACAGCTGGCATGATACTGACCACATCACACATCAGGTTCTGATTGGTCTAGAAATAGGGTCTAGCACCACATGTCCAATTCACCTTAAGGCATGTAAATAGGTCATTTTGTTACTTACTTATAACTACAATATATGTTGCTTTCAGAAAAGATTTACATGTTTCTATCAAGTCAGAGTTCATTTGCCAGCCGAGGCAGGATTATTTTTCCTACTAGTATGGCCCTGGAGTCGACACAACCTCACTTAATGTTTACCGATGTGTACATAATCACTTTCAGAATAAATTAGAAATTATCTGAGAAGGAAAGATAGTGATGCCTGTGTGTTACCAGGGGCCATACTGGAAGAAAAGTATAGTGACACTGTAACCTACAATGTAAGTTGTAAGAGGTGAGTGAGGAGAGTTGGCATGAGACTGGCTACCTCATCCCATAAAAAACTTTCACCGCAAATCCAACAAATCTGGTGATGCAGGGAGTGACCAGAAGATTTGGAGAGAATGGTGATGCAGGGAGTGATCAGAGAATCAGGCTGACATTGACATTTTTGAGGACAAGCCAGACGGCACATAATCAGACTGCTACTGGTAACATTAGTATTGGGACTCTTCACTGGCTGTAGCAGATGAGGACTGAGAACATATGGGGATGTCCTGAGTGCTGTGATATCAGTTCTTGCTAAACTCATCTCAAACTCCTAGCTGATTCAGTGCTGAAGGATAGTATATTGCCACATGTGACCCCCAATTTGGACAGAAGGTTGATATATTGCCATACTAGGGTCGTGTTATTTGTTTTGTTTTATGGTATCTGCCACAGTTTCAATGCTCAGTGAACGGAAATTGACATTATAGTACTTGTTCATTTGATTGTGTACCAAGTTTGGTCCAAACCTACTTATTGTTTGGCACTGAATCAGTTACACAAACAGTAAGCTTATCTTCTTGTTTTCTTTGACTCTGAGAATAGCATATGTTTAACTGAACATTTTCAGACTTCAACACAGAAAGCTTTTGGCATTGATAACATTGAAATTCAGCTTGAAAATTAGTTTTCAATTCTATTATTAATAAAACAATATATAAAAAATGTAGAGGACTCAATTTTGGCATAGACAGATCTGGAATTCACCTCATAAACCATAATATTCAACACACGGCAGAATTATTAGAACTTAATAAATATACATGACATCATATAAAAACTAAAGGTTTTTGGCTTCAGGATGTTAAACTTACAAATTATAAACTTCAAAATACATGAGACTATGTCTTTGGCATTGAAAAGACTGAAATTCACCATAAAAATGATAAACTTCAACATATAATTCCACTATAAGAAAAGTATACAATGAAACACATAGAAGATTATGGTAAATTGTACTGAACAATCTTAAGTCCAGCTTCAAGATGATAACAATTCAACATACAGAATATTAATTCCAACATAAAACTATGTAAGTCAGTATTGACTGTAGTTTTGGACATTGAAAATGTACACATTATATTAACTTACAAAAGACTATGGTTTTTGGCATTGAAAGATACAAGTTAACAGCTATAAACATCAACATATAATAGATTATGATTTCTGATATTGAAAAACCCATTGACTATACAACCAACATAATGATGTTACAATTCGCATAATAATAAACTACAATTAACATATATGTCCAGAAAACAGTACAAAATACAAAGAGAGACAGTAATGCTTGATTTAACAAAATCTAAATATTTAATATAATTAAAAACTGTTTACAAAGAAGACAGCTAGTGGAAATGAAGACTACAATAAATATTGCATGTAACAAAAGAACAAATACACAGTAGTTTGAAATGTTCAGTTTGCAGTAATGTTAAATTTACCACAGATAAAATATTAAATAAAATCACACATTAATTTATATTACCACACAAAGTAAAATATATAAATTGTGTACACATCTATCAAATATAAATACATCACTGTTACTTGTTAAAAAGTTTAAAAAATATACATTAATAAGTACTGTATAAAATATATATTAAATAATTACACATAAAAAGTGCAGCTTTTTTTCTGCATGTCAAAATACACGTCTTTGTTATTTGCTTCTTTGTCACTCCATTTATATTCTAAAACGAAGAAAGCTTACTACGTTAATTTGTGAATAAATAATGAGCTTGCTGATGCAAAATCCAAAATCAATGAATATGCTAAAATCTAAAGCGTACAATATTTTTTCATTATAACATGCTCAGTATTATCTCAATCCTTCCATGATCTTTAAAAAAGCATATTCCAATGATTTCAACTGACACCAAACACAAATAATTCAATAACAAAAATGGTTATTCTGTACAATAAAAAGAAGTCAAGACAAAGTCAAGTAGGATTCTTTGTCTATTATACTTAATTCCAAAACTACAAAAAACTTGTTAGAATAAAAATGAAGACTATACGACTCTTCTGACAGCCCTAACAGACACATCCAATGTTGAAATGTGTAATAAAAAAACAAGCATACCAGAAGCCAATGTGGCAGTGAGTAATCAAACAAGCATACCAGAAGCCAATGTGGCCAGGACAAGAGTGCTTTTCTTAAACTTCTGGTGCACAGATGACACTGGCATTAAGTTAAACCTAAACGCTGATTTCTTGTTCAGAAAGCAATGGCAAACTACTGAATGTAAAATTGCCTAGAAAATCAACCTGAGTCTGATCACAACGTAATGCAAAGGACATACATTTCATGTCCTCCCTACAGTCAACAGTCCTGTCATGACGTGGACTGAACTACAGTACGGATGTACGACTACAGCATTCAGATATCTCCAGAGCTTCAGTTAAGTAACTTTTCTGGTATTTAAAAAAAAAATAGCTTTATTGGTGTATGTTTGTTTTTGTGCACTGATGCAATATCCATGTTGTCATTTGTGGTGGTGCTCTTGTCAAGCTGACAAACTCCCCTGATTGTTTTTGTAGACTACAGAGAGGCTTAAAGGCAAAAGGATCAACTTCATTGCACCTGGTGTTATCCCATATGGCTTGACCTTTTCCCGCAGGTGCCGGCTGAAAGCATCGTGCAAAACACAAACTCCATAGCTCCAGTGATGACCACCAGAAGTCTCCAAGAAAATTGGTCGTTGTTGCTGTTTTTGCAGATTTACTCAGTAATTGAATCAGGAGGCTGAAGCCCGTATGGAAATAACCTTATGCAATGAAAGAAATCCTTAAGTAAAAGCAAACAAAAACAAAGTCCGAAACTTTTTGAAACAAACCCATATTATCTTGTCTCTGTTATGATTCATAGATCATCAGGTGGTAAAAATTAAACCGTTGCCAGGTTTTAATGGCAACAACCCAAATTATATGGAACTAAAATGCTGCATTATGTTTCTCAGCAACCAGTTTAAGGAAGAATGAGTGTGCTCCATGCAGAGGAAGTGAACTTGACACTGTCTGCCAGCTTACAACGTTGACACCATCACTGGCCTGCAAGTACATAGAATAATGATTTAAGTTTTAAAAATTAACCAAACTGGCCCCAAAACAAAATAATGAGTCAAATTGGCCTAACATTTTCATTATACTTGTCAGGACAGTGTTTACATTATACAGTTTTGTTTTTCTTTGTGAGAAAATATTTTTATCACATGAAAATTACTTGTACATTCCACCATTTTTGTAGATTTAATAGGTGAAGATAATCTACTGCAGATGTTGCTATGGATTTCATACATACCAATACATGAGTTTATGGAGTGATGTGATCAGAACAAGCCAGAAGGAACCACAGAAAATGACTGGAAAGTGGTTGTAAGAAGTGGAAAAAGAGTCTTCAGAATGAATAAGATGACAGAAGTAATAGTAATATCAATGAAACAAATACGGCCTAAAAGTATAATTAACATGAGTGGTATTTTTTTTAAATCAAGTTACTTAGTTTTAAACCATGACAATAGAGAAGGAAGCTGAGCACTAGAGTGACTTCTCCTTTTCTAAATTTATATTGCATTTAGTATGACAGATGATGAAAGAAATTAACATGACATCTTTATTGAATTGTACATAAGTAATGTGAGAATAATAATAATAATACAACATATGAAAACAAGCATGGAGCAGAAGGGAGATTACTCACCCGCAAATGCTGGTGTTGTAAAGTAGTACCAAAATTGTCATGGTAATTAACTACCCTAGTTTCAATCCAGGCATTGTCAGTGTTGCGAGGGTCATCAGCATACCCACTGTATATCTAGGTTAGCAAGCAAGCATATTAATAGACAATGTACAAATACATGTAAACACATGTACTCTCAGTTTATGAAGTACAAAAAATAGAATAACAGAAGTCATGGTGAAGCAGATTGCGCCTAAATGTACAATTAAAGTAAATGATATTATTTGATTATTTGAGGCAAGTGCAGAAATTCAAATATCTAGGCACATGGATAACATTAGATGCAGGATGCATCACATAGATAAAGAACAGAATAGGACATGCAAAAACTGCATTCTATCAAATGATATTTGAACATTTTGTGCAATAAGTCCATGTCACTGGAAGTTAGAAAAAGAGTTCTTGCATCTTACATAGATCCAGTTTTAACATACAGCTGCGAATCCTGGACAGTTAGTCATCATCACCATTATCATCTTCCACTTTTACCATCAAGTGCCGTGGTGAGGAATAATTGGCGTTCCACTGCCCGATGGATGGCGTTGGATAGTGTCATTCTGTGTGATTGTACAATGTCTTTGATGTTGTCAATCCATTTTCTTCTCGGGCGTAATCTTGCTCTCGTCACAGATGATCTTTGATGTAGGGCCAGTCCTGGTTGTTGTTTTCTCCTTCTGCGTTCATCCGGATTTTTGTTCGGACGTGACTGCGTTGTGTCTGTTTACAGCAGAGCTGCGTTCTTGCGCTGTTAGGCCGACACATCCGACTTCTGCGGGCATTTGTTGACCGGGTTAACCTTCCATGGGGGTGCAGGTTGTTGAAAAATCTCTTGAAGCCTTGGAGATGTGGTTTTATAGAAGAACAGTCACAATTAATTGGACAGTCAAAATGAGCAATCTGGACATTTTGAAGGAGGCTAAGCTGCAAAGACAATTTATCACAAACATCAGAAAGAGGCAGCCATCACTTTTTGGCCACATTATGAGAAGAAAATACTTGAACATGTTGTGATAAATGGAAAAATTTAAGGAAAGAGAGATAGAGGAGGACAGGGAGATTGACAGTCTTGTGTCATGACAAAGAAGGGAGTCAACACACAAACTGATCCAAGCCGTCAGAGATCGCCACTTGTGTAGAAGCATTATCGCCACACCCGCGGACAATGCACTTGATGATCACTGGTAGTGTCTTTCCCAATTTTGTGAATGTACTATATATATATTTTGAAAATGTAGTGCTTAACAGGGGTATAAAATTTCTGACAAAAACACCTGACCATGTAAACTAGACATTCATGTTAGGTCTTCCTACATACAAGAGTGTTCTTCACTTTCTGCCTTTTGTCTCCCAAGTGAATCCCAGTCTCTTCTATGGGGACCATCCTTTTAGACATCATTCTTATAACGAGCCATAAATTCTAGAGACTGTCAGCTAAATTTTGGGCGGGTTTTCTGCCTATCATAGTTGAAATACCCTAGAGGCCAGGAACAAGTATCCAAATACTTAAATACATTGTCTTATTTCAGATTGATTCAATTCACTTTGATGTTGCATTTGGGTACACAAACATTTTTCTTGGTAATATCATGCTGCTCATAGAAAAACTAAGAAGTCCATGCAAGTAGGTTACCAGTCAACAGCATACCACAACAAGCAATGATGTACAGACCAGATGAAAACAGAGGAAGAGGCCGGACACATAAACATTGGACGGAGAGAATAGCAAAGTCCATGGGAATATCGATATATGAAGCCCATAATCGGGCACTCTCACGATATTTATACTTCACCTCGACACCGCAAGGTACAAGAGAAACATGATGAGATGAGTTGAGATGAGAACCATTACTTCTGTTTTTCTGTTATTCATACTAAATCATTTGTTCTTACATTCTGTGGCAATCATATCTATCATTTCTTGTTACATATTACCAAAAGAAAAATCTAATAAAAACATTCAGAAGAACCTGTTCAACCACAAGAGAAAGTCACCTGTTCAACCACAGGATAAAGTGACCCATTCAACCACAGGAGAAAGTCACCTGTTCAACCACAAGAGAAAGTCACCCGTTCACCCACAGGAGAAAGTCACCCATTGAGTCGCAGGAGAAAGTCACCTGTTCAACCACAGGAGAAAGTCACTTGGTCAACCACAGGAGAAAGTCACCCATTCAACCACAGGAGAAAGTAACTCGTTCAACCACAGGAAAAAGTCCACCTGTTCAACTGCAGGAGAAAGTCACCTGTTCAACCGCAGGAGAAAATCACCTGTTCAACCCCAGCATGACTATTATCTATTGGACCTGTAGGTCAGCATGGTCAAATGGATTACAGCACTTATTCTTAAACATCCGGTGTGCTGATGCCGAGGTAGCAGGTACAACCCCTTCATCGATTAGCTGGACTAAATGTTGACCTCTCGTCCTTGACTTGGGGACTTAAATTACAAGTATCCCTGAAGTCAGAGTAGGTTTTTCTGATGGCAAGAGAAACTGCTAATAGGGAAAGCTAATCCACATGCAAAAATCAGTCCAGTGCACTAGAAGTAGTAACATGTGTATAGATTATGCTTGCGTAAAAAACGAAAGGGAAAAAAAATCTATTGGGCAGGACTGGGCAAGTTACTATCTTTAGATGCAGGACAGGACTTAACAGACTCAACAGCTATATGTACACAAAGCTAAAGATAGATTCCACGGGTATGTGTACATGCAGGCAAAGACCTCAAACTGCAGACTGTCACTCTCATCACATTTTAGTACGCACTGTTTATGCTCAAAACATTCATATTACTATATTTTTAGCATTTGAATGTAACATGCATAACAGTTAACATATAGTTTATGTGTGAAAGATGACTGATTGGCCGAGTCGAATGTACAACCAGCCTGCTTGCCCAATTTGTGACTCTTTGAAAATAAAGTTTGTTGATGTGTTCATTTGCTTGTCTGAACAGACACTACAACCAAATACTGCTTAAAAAGGTCTAATCCAGTGTTTCCCAACCTTTTTTGTACCATGCCCCACTTAAGCCTTTCTAAAATTCATATTGCCCCCCTCCCCTGCCCCATGCCCCCCCCCCCCCCCCCCCTCAACATATACATTATTTTTAATATTCAAAAATTGAAATGTTCACTAAAGAAACTTGAATGATAGGTTTTAGGAAGAAATCACTAGGAAATTATTGAGCAAACACAGTAAGTAAATTTTCAAAACATATAATGGAGAACTGAAATTCAAGTACAAAATAATTTTAATGAAAGATTTTTCTATATTATTTTAATTATTAGTAATTATTTATTATTTAAATTTAGTGAGATCCTTGCGCTTGATGCTTGCTGCAAAGAGATCTTATGTCAGGTTCCAATTTAGTTAACTTCAGTCTCAAGTCTCCCCGTTTTGTTATATTCAGCCGATTTCTTCCATTTTCGAATTGCCCCCCTTAACAGTCAAATTGCCCCCCTGTGGGGCGTGGGCCCCACGTTGGGAAACACTGGTCTAATCTATCGTCAGATAAAACAATCCTAGATATCAAACTCTATGGAAGTCTGCGGGATCTACAGAAACAGAGCATTTCATGCAGGAAACAAAACTGCAGATATAAGCAGACTCCAAGTGAACAAAGACGACAGAGATTCTGTATATCAGTTGTGTGTTTTTTTTTTTTCAAAATGAAAGTATAAAAATAATGAGAATAAACATAAATTTCTTTATCGAGTAATGACATATATTAGAGTATGTACAACAAAGTGTTACCTCTTCTCCACTTTTAGCAAATTCATCAATATACTCTTGAATCTTTGCCTGGTCTGCCGTATCCTTTAGTAAGGATCCCGTAATGTCGACTTTAAAATCAGTTTTCAAAATGTTCAGAGTCACCTCTCCTGGTTTGCAGAAAGCCTGAGAATAGATATTTTTAAAAAGATCCTGAGTATGAGTCTAAGAATCATCATTACTGCACAAAGGAAATTCCGTCCCATGCTCCGCCACCTTCTTTAGTAGCCAATTAAGAGTTTGCATGCTGTGGTACCAATGGCAGCCTGATTCCTAGCTCTTGCCCTCCTTTTTTTTCTTCCCTCCAAAATTCCTCTCTTTCTCCTCTCTCTCTCTTCAATGGCCACTGAATATGGCTTCAAGCTCATGCTTGTATCTTGTTGCTCCAGCGATAATTCTCCTTGTGTTTTAACTTCATTTGTAGTTGTAGTTTGAAAAAAATCTGATACGACATAAATAGCTTAAGGAGTTTAAAATAATTCTAGTCTAATCAATAAACAAATTTAAACAACGGAACATTCATGAAATTTAAAGCTGTTGTTAAGTTATTAACTAAATTAAATTTCACAAACACATGTGGTTTTTAGTGTAATTTCATATAATATAAATATGGCATGCTTAAGAAAAAAAATATTTAAAAATTATATACATTAAGATTTAAATTATACAAAAACACACATTAGGATGATATGAAAATTTCACAATTCTAAATGTATGCAGGCAGAATGATAATAATTATCAAAGGTGTTAGAGACAGAGGTTGTCAGAAGGATAAAAAGCTGGATATGTTGACAAAGTGGCATGGAAGATGTCCAATGGCTGAACACAAGAACACAAGCAACAGATGTTTGTGGAGGAACATGATCACCATCACCACCCAACATGGCACACACTGATGATGATGAAAGGTAGAATATTTACCCCAGGAATTGCCCACAGTTTGTTGTCTAATCGCTGGACAGCCACAAATTCCAAGACTGGTCTTCCATCTTCATGTACAGGGTTTCCATCTTTCATCTTCCATCTGTTGCAAGAATGACAGCAATTGACATCTTTACTTCATTAGTTTCATGCCATACATACACACCTGCTTGTCATATGTTTAACAATATCCACTAATTATTTACCATCACATTTGTGATACCCATATATCTTAAGCCAGCTTGTCTCATGTAGCAATATGTATATTGGTTCTGATATCTATCTTTCATTCATTTCTCATATATTTATCTTACTCAGTCATGTTTCTCATATCTTTATCTTATTTAGTCAGGTTTCTCATATCTTTATCTTATTTAGTCAGGTTTTTCATATCTTTATATTATTTAGTCAGGTTTCTCATATCTTTATCTTATTTAGTCAGGTTTTTCATATCTTTATCTTATTTAGTCATGTTTCTCATATCTTTATCTTATTTAGTCATGTTTCTCATATCTTTATCTTATTTAGTCAGGTTTTTCATATCTTTATCTTATTTAGTCATGTTTCTCATATCTTTATCTTATTTAGTCATGTTTCTCATATCTTTATCTTGCTTAGTCATGATTCTCATATCTTTATCTTATTTAGTCAGGTTTTTCATATCTTTATATTATTTAGTCAGGTTTTTCATATCTTTATATTATTTAGTCAGGTTTCTCATATCTTTATATTATTTAGTCAGGTTTCTCATATCTTTATCTTATTTAGTCAGGTTTCTCATATCTTTATCTTATTTAGTCATGTTTCTGATAAGTTTATATTATTTAGTCATGTTTCATGTCTTTATCTTATTTAGTCATACTTCTGATATGTTTATATTATTTAGTCATGTTTCTCATACCTTTATCTTATTTAGTCATGTTTCTCATATCTGTATCTTATTTAGTCATGTTTCTCATATCTTTATCTTATTTAGTCATGTTTTTTTATATCTTTATCTTATTTAGTCATGTTTCTCATATCTTTATCTTATTTAGTCATATTTTATATCTTTATCTTATTTAATCATTTTTTTATATCTTTATCTTATGTAGTCATGTTTCTCATAACTTTATCTTATTTAGTCATGTTTTTATATCTTTATCTTATTTAGTCATGTTTCTCATATCTTTATCTTATTTAGTCATGTTTTTATATCCTTATCTTATTTAGTCATATTTCTCATATCTTTATCTTATTTAGTCATGTTTTTATATCTTTATCTTATTTAGTCATGTTTCTCATATCATTATCTCATTTAGTCATGTTTCTCATATCTTTATCTTATTTAGTCATGTTTTTTTTATATCTTTATCTTATTTAGTCATGTTTCTCATATCTTTATCTTATTTAGTCACATTTTATATCTTTATCTTATTTAGTCATGTTTTTTTATATCTTTATCTTATGTAGTCATGTTTCTCATAACTTTATCTTATTTAGTCATGTTTTTATATCTTTATATTATTTAGTCATGTTTCTCATATCTTTATCTTATTTAGTCATGTTTTTATATCTTTATCTTATTTAGTCATATTTCTCATATCTTTATATTATTTAGTCATGTTTTTATATCTTTATCTTATTTAGTAATGTTTCTCATATCATTATCTCATTTAGTCATGTTTCTCATATCTTTATCTTATTTAGTCATGTTTTTTATATCTTTATCTTATTTAGTCATGTTTTTTATATCTTTATCTTATTTAGTCATGTTTCTCATATCTTTATCTTATTTAGTCATGTTTTATATCTTTATCTTATTTAGTCATGTTTCTCATATCTTTATCTTTTTTATGTGCTTTCCGGCATGGCACATGATTGATTGATTGATTTTATATCTTTATCTTAATTAGTCATGTTTTTTATATCTTTATCTTATTTAGTCATGTTTCTCATATCTTTATCTTATTTAGTCATATTTCTCATATCTTTATCTTTTTTTATGTGCTTTCCGGCATGGCACATGATTTATTGATTGATTTTATATCTTTATCTTATTTAGTCATGTTTCTCATATCTTTATCTTATTTAGTCATGTTTTTATATCTTTATCTTATTTAGTCATGTTTCTCATATCTTTATCTTTTTTATGTGCTTTCCGGAATGGCACATGATTGATTGATTGATTTTATATCTTTATCTTATTTAGTCATGTTTCTCATATCTTTATCTTATTTAGTCATGTTTTTATATCTTTATCTTATTTAGTCATGTTTCTTGTATCTTTATCTTATTTAGTCATATTTCTCATATCTTTATCTCATTTAGTCATGTTTCTCATATTTTTATCTTATTTAATCATGTTTTTTATATCTTTATCTTATTTAGTCATGTTTCTCATATCTTTATCTTATTTAGTCATGTTTTTATATCTTTATCTTATTTAGTCATGTTTCTCATATCTTTATCTTATTTAGTCATGTTTTTATATCTTTATCTTATTTAGTCATGTTTCTCATATCTTTATCTTATTTAGTAATGTTTCTCATATCTTTATCTTATTTAGTCATGTTTTTATATCTTTATCTCATTTAGTCATGTTTCTCGTATCTTTATCTTATTTAGTCATGTTTCTCATATCTTTATCTTATTTAGTCATGTTTCTCATATCTTTATCTTATTTAGTCATGTTTTTATATCTTTATCTTATTTAGTCATGTTTCTCATATCTAACTCTCATAAAAAATTGTTCTGAAGCCGCTTCCTGCTCTGAGTGTGTGATGTAATAGCACCATCAATTTTTTAAGCATGAATGTACAGGGATATAGGTGGCCAATTTTAATTTACCATATATATATTTCAGTTACATTTCTCATATCTATATCTTACTTAGCACCATGTCTCATATTATCATTCATTCAGCCACATTTTTCATATCTATCTCTTAATAAGCCAAATTCTCATATCTATAACCTTATTAAGTCACATTTCTCATAAATGTCTCTTAGTCAGCCAACATTTCTCATATCCGTTATCTTATTTAGCTACACTTCTCTTATCTATCTGACCTTATATATGTACAATTTACAAGATGCTGGAGACATGTGCTAATATAAATGGCAAAAGAAATCTAGAATGACTAACCAAACAAACATTTTCCTAACCTGGTCACTACTGGGTCACCAGCATGGTTTGGGCCCCAGCGACCCAGTGACCCTCGACCTCTTAAACCAGTGCGGCCCATTGGGTTAATAGGAATGCCATCAACAATCTTGTACTTCTTGCACAAGCTGATTCTAGAAATCTGGCACTTTTTGTCTTCAATGTTGAACTGAATGCATTGCTCTCTGTCTTCAGGTCTCCTGAAATTTGATCAATAATAACATTCACAGAATGTAGCAGACGTGAGCATTGATAATAACAATCACAGAAAGTAGCAGACGTGAGCACTGATAATAACAATCACACAAAGTAGCAGACGTGAGCACTGATAAAAACAATCACAGAAAGTAGCAGATGCAAGCATTGATAATAACAATCACAGAAAGTAGCAGATGTGAGCACTGATAATAACAATCACAGAAAGTAGCAGATGTGAGCATTGATAATAACAATCACACAAAGTAGCAGACGTGAGCATTGATAGTAACAATCACACAAAGTAGCAGATGCAAGCATTGATAATAACAATCACAGAAAGTAGCAGACGTGAGCACTGATAATAACAATCACAGAAAGTAGCAGACGTGAGCACTGATAATAACAATCACAGAAAGTAGCAGACATGAGCACTGATAATAACAATCACAGAAAGTAGCAGACATGAGCACTGATAATAACAATCACACAAAGTAGCAGATGCAAGCATTGATAATAACAATCACACAAAGTAGCAGACATGAGCACTGATAATAACAATCACAGAAAGTAGCAGACATGAGCACTGATAATAACAATCACAGAAAGTAGCAGACATGAGCACTGATAATAACAATCACACAAAGTAGCAGATGCAAGCATTGATAAAAACAATCACACAAAGTAGCAGACGTGAGCACTGATAATAACAATCACACAAAGTAGCAGACATGAGCACTGATAATAACAATCACAGAAAGTAGCAGACGTGAGCACTGATAATAACAATCACAGAAAGTAGCAGACGTGAGCACTGATAATAACAATCACAGAAAGTAGCAGACGAGGGTTCCAAATGTTGCTGTATGTAGCCGAGGCGCGGTGTTGGGGTGAGCGCCCAACATTGCTCAAATACCTCAATGGCTCGTGAATACATAACCTATGCAGCAAAAGTCCAACTCCTGGCCTTCACGTGGCGGGCCCGTTTAAACTAACAGGAGAAGGGGCGACGGCGAGTCTCTGGCGCCGGAAAATAACCAGTATGCTCTAGATGTGTATGCACGTACATGCATGCGCAGACAGGTGTGTGCGCGCGTACACATCTACACTCGAGTGAGACCACAGTCTGCTCTAGCAAAGAAAGGTGCTGAAGACGGAGGCAACCAGCCAAGAGGCGCACCACAGAAATCAGGATGCCACGCAATCACGCAAAATGGAATATGTCGACTACTGCTAATCGTTATGGTGCTCGCCCTGCTTTGGACCCCCAGGCAGGTGCAGTGCCGGGCCCTATGTCTCGAAAGGGTCCAACCCCAACTACTGGAGGTCCTTCTCAGATGTCCTGTGGAGCCAGGGGACATGAGAATAGGACGACTGGCCATACTAAACGAAGACTTAAAATAATGCACTGGAATGCGGAGGGAGTCAGCAACAAAAAAATAGAATTAGAAAAAATCTTGGACCAAGAAAAAGTAAGCATATGTTGCTTGCAAGAAACTCACCTCAATGAAAATATAGCCTTCAAAATCAGAGGCTACCAGTGTTACCGATCTGACCGAAAGAACAGGCGAAAAGGTGGGATACTGACCCTTGTAAGAAATAACATCATGGCTTCCCAAATCAAAGTCTACATGGAAGGGGCTGAGTATCAGACACTTAAACTTAAGACAGGTAATACAGATCTACATCTGATCAATTACTACTGTCCAAGTGACCGCCCACAGGCACTGGACACTCTACCACTAAAAGAAAAAATGATTGTGTGTGGCGATTTCAACAGCCACTCGCAGAGCTGGGGCTATGATCACATGGACCAGAGAGGAGAGAGACTGGAAGACTGGCAAGATGAGAATAGATTCATGTTGATTAACAAGCCATCCGACCCACATACTTTCTACTCGAGATCATGGCACTCTACAACTACACCTGACCTGGCTTTTCATTCACCAGACCTGGAGTGGAACATTACACGAACTGTTGGGAAACAACTTGGTGGCAGTGACCATCGGCCAGTCTTTCTAACCGTAGAAAATGAGCTTGTAAGTGAAAGCAGCACCCTCTCGAGGTGGAACTACAAGAAAGCAGACTGGGCAATGTACAAGCATCGCACCAGCATACTGGTTAGAAACCTGAACACTGAGAAAGACATAAATAAAGCAGTTGAAGAGTTTGGGAAATGCATACTACAGGCAGCGCGAGAAACAGTACCAAGAGGAGCCCGTAAACAATATAAACCCTACTGGAGTAGTGAACTGGAACAGTTGCATAATGATGTTGAAGTGTGTAGAAAGCAAGCAGAGGCCACACCCAGCCAAGAGCACCACAATAAATTCCAGCATGCAAAAGCCAAATTTCAAAGGGCCAAGCTGCAGGCTAGACGGAAAAGCTGGCAGGAAAAAACGGAGTCTCTGAACTTTGAAAGAGACACAAGGAAATTGTGGAAGCTAATAAAACAGCTTAATGACGAGGGCACAGGGAGAAACTCAAAAATTGCACTACATAAAGATGGGAAAATCTTAACAAGAAAGCAAGCAGCTGACCATTTTGCGGACTCGTTCGCACAAGATAGCAATATCAAAATTAGTCCAGAGAAACAACAAGAGATTCGAGAGAAACGACAACATACAGGACAGAAGGAAATAGTACATGAGGTTCTGGAGGCACCCATCACAATCAGCGAACTGGAGCTAGCCATATCAAAACTGAAAATGAGAAAGTCACCAGGAGCTGATGGTATCTCCAATGAAATGATCAGGAACCTAGGAACAGAGGCCAAAACAAAGCTGTTGCAGATCTTCAATAACAGCTGGACCTTAGGCAGTGTTCCACAAGCCTGGAGAGAAGCAATCATGATACCCCTCCTAAAATCAGGGAAAGATGGTTCCATTGCCTCTAGCTACAGACCAATTAGCCTCACCAGCTGTCTCTGCAAAACACTGGAGCGCATCATCAATCACAGACTGCAGTGGTACATTGAAAGTAAAAACATCCTTGTGCCACAGCAGGCTGGCTTTAGGCAGTGCTACGCTACGGAAGATCAGACAACCTACCTCTCTCAAGAAATTGAGGATGCATTCCAAGAGAAGAAGCTGGTGCTTGCGGCATGGATAGATCTGAAGAAAGCCTTTGACAAAGTCTGGAAAGAAGGTCTGATGAAGAAACTGAGAAACTGCAAAGTCAATGGAAGAATGTACAAATGGGTGAAAGCATACTTGCACAACAGAAGAGCCCGAGTACAGATAGACAGACTCAAGAGCAAGAAAGTACTACTGCGTCACGGTGTCCCCCAGGGCGGAGTCTTGTCCCCCACACTTTTTCTAATCTTCATCAATGATCTTGTTGCTCACCTACCGCATGGAATTAAAGTGGCAATGTACGCCGATGACCTGGTTCTATGGAGCACAAATGAATATGCATCAGTGGCCACCAGATTGCTACAAAGAGCTGTAGATACATTTGCTGCATGGGCAAATAGATGGTTTGTCAGCATAAACACTGACAAGTGCAGCACCACCCTATTTACCCTCTCTCCAAAACAAAAGGCAGGGATCATCCAGATAAATGGAACACCCCTAAGAGAAGATAAAGAACCAACATACCTTGGAGTAACATTTGATGGCAAGCTGACATGGAGAAAGCACATCAACAAAGCAGTAGCAAAAGCCAGAAGGAAAATAGCCATCCTGAGAAAGCTAAGTGGAACCACATGGGGAGCCAGTACGAAAATACTTAGCAAAGTTTACCAACAGAGCATACGACCACACCTGGAATATGGGTCAACTGCGTGGTGTTCAGCATCAAATACCACACTACAAGAGCTGGACAAGGTGCAAAATCAAGCACTTAGAGTCACCACAGGAGGGATGAGATCAACCCCTATAGTGGAAATGGAGAAGATGGGGAGGACACAGGCACTGAGTGAGCGCAGAGATACGAAAACGCTAATACAAGCAGAAAAGTTCCTCAGCTTGCCAGGCCACCCTATGAAGAACAGATTTGAAAACCTAGCTATGGGGCGGTTGAAAAGAAGTAGTTTTATCCACCAGGCCAAACGACTCTGCAGAGAAACCACTGATCTGCCCACAGTTGGTATCCCCCTAACAACTATTCCAGAGCGAACTCCATGGAAAGATGAGCATAGACTATCGTTACAAATCCAGACAAAAGTGAGAGGAATATTTGACAAGGAAGAACAGAACAGTGTGCAGCGCAGAACAGCCACTCTCAGCTTCCTTGATGAAGAATACCCACAGGATCTCTGGATCCGAGTCTACACAGATGGGTCAGCACAAAATGCTGTTCGAAATGGAGGAGCGGGAGTGTACATAGAATACCCAAATAATACTAGGGACACAGCCAGAGTACCGACAGGAAAGTACTGCCATAACTATGATGCCGAAATTGAGGCAATCAAGATAGCAACAGAGAAATTACTAAATAACAGCAATGGTACACAACCTGTGGTGCTACTAACAGATGCAAAATCAGTACTCGAGGCGCTCCTCTCTGGGAAATTGCCAGTACTAAGGACACTACTTTCTGAACTTAGCAGTCAGCATAAAGTCACCATACAGTGGATATCATCCCACTGTGGAGTACCCGGAAACGACAGAGCTGATCAATTGGCTAAGGAAGGAGCCAAAGAGGAACAGCCTGATGTGCCCGTTACATACCACCAAAAGAAAAGAATGATCAAATCAGTCAGAAAGCCACCAAAACCTGCTCAAGATGACTACCACATTATGGACAGACCAGAACAAGTCATTATTCTGCGCCTCAGAACAGGACACAATAGATTACGCAACCACATGTATACAAAATTCAAGATTGGTGAAACAGCCATGTGCACATGTGGATTGGCGTCGCAGACAGCAGAGCACATACTCCAAGACTGCCCAAAATATAACATATCTAGGCAAACCTTCTGGCCTAGAGAGACGACAGTGGAAGATAAACTCTATGGACCACTGTGTGAACTGAAAAAAACAGTTCAATTCATG
The DNA here is from genome assembly GCA_963921405.1 of Cepaea hortensis. Lineage (NCBI taxonomy): Eukaryota > Metazoa > Mollusca > Gastropoda > Stylommatophora > Helicidae > Cepaea > Cepaea hortensis. The sequence goes on from OY992897.1 coordinate 32,501,556, forward strand.
CAAGAGACGACATTGCAGATATAGACATATTTCAAGCGAACGAAAGAAGAAGAAGAAGTAGCAGACGTGAGCACTGATAATAACAATCCCACAAAGTAGCAGATGCAAGCACTGATAATAACAATCACACAAAGTAGCAGACATGAGCACTGATAATAACAATCACAGAAAGTAGCAGACATGAGCACTGATAATAACAATCACACAAAGTAGCAGATGCAAGCATTGATAATAACAATCACAGAAAGTAGCAGACATGAGCACTGATAATAACAATCACAGAAAGTAGCAGACGTGAGCACTGATAATAACAATCACACAAAGTAGCAGATGCAAGCACTGATAATAACAATCACACAAAGTAGCAGACATGAGCACTGATAATAACAATCACAGAAAGTAGCAGACATGAGCACTGATAATAACAATCATACAAAGTAGCAGACATGAGCACTGATAATAACAATCACAGAAAGTAGCAGACGTGAGCACTGATAATAACAATCACACAAAGTAGCAGACATGAGCACTGATAATAACAATCACACAAAGTAGCAGACATGAGCACTGATAATAACAATCACAGAAAGTAGCAGACGTGAGCACTGATAATAACAATCACACAAAGTAGCAGACATGTGCACTGATAATAACAATCACACAAAGTAGCAGACATGAGCATTGATAATAACAATCAGAGAAAGTAGCAGACATGAGCACTGATAATAACAATCACACAAAATAGCAGACATGAGCACTGATAATAACAATCACAGAAAGTAGCAGACATGAGCACTGATAATAACAATCACAGAAAGTAGCAGACATGAGCACTGATAATAACAATCACAGAAAGTAGCAGACATGAGCAGTGATAATAACAATCACACAAAGTAGCAGACATGAGCACTGATAATAACAATCACAGAAAGTAGCAGACGTGAGCACTGATAATAACAATCACAGAAAGTAGCAGACATGAGCACTGATAATAACAATCACAGAAAGTAGCAGACATGAGCACTGATAATAACAATCACAGAAAGTAGCAGACGTGAGCACTGATAATAACAATCACAGAAAGTAGCAGACATAAGTAGAGATAATAAAAATCACACAAAGTAGCAGACATGAGCACTGATAATAACAATCACAGAAAGTAGCAGACGTGAGCACTGATAATAACAATCACAGAAAGTAGCAGACGTGAGCACTGATAATAACAATCACAGAAAGTAGCAGACATAAGCAGTGATAATAACAATCACACAAAGTAGCAGACATGAGCACTGATAATAACAATCACAGAAAGTAGCAGACGTGAGCACTGATAATAACAATCACACAAAGTAGCAGATGCAAGCATTGATAATAACAATCACAGAAAGTAGCAGACATGAGCAGTGATAATAACAATCACACAAAGTAGCAGACATGAGCACTGATAATAACAATCACAGAAAGTAGCAGACGTGAGCACTGATAATAACAATCACAGAAAGTAGCAGATGCAAGCATTGATAATAACAATCACAGAAAGTAGCAGACGTGAGCACTGATAATAACAATCACAGAAAGTAGCAGACGTGAGCACTGATAATAACAATCACAGAAAGTAGCAGATGCAAGCATTGATAATAACAATCACAGAAAGTAGCAGACATGAGCATTGATAATAACAATCACACAAAGTAGCAGATGCAAGCATTGATAATAACAATCACAGAAAGTAGCAGACATGAGCACTGATAATAACAAACACAGAAAGTAGCAGACGTGAGCACTGATAATAACAATCACACAAAGTAAATCAAATCAAATCAAATCAAATCAACTTTATTAGGGTCACAAATTGGGCGCGCAGGCCCGTCTTACATTCGGCCCTTCCAATCACTCGTCTTTCGTTCATCAAGAGCATTATACATTTACATAGGAAGATAAAATAAACATTGTGAAATGAATGTTTTAAACATAAACAAGGCTAATTACCATGTTATGAAGTCCATCTCCCACCTATCCATACATCACCCCACCCACACAACACCCCCACCTACCCACACACACGCGCACCAAGGGACACATACACACCCCCACCTACCGACACACATGCACACCAAGGGACACATACATACCCCACCAACTGATCCATCCCCCTCCCGCACATCCCCCACCCACACACACTGCCCTCACCTGATCCCCCAACCAAAACACACTCGCCACCCACAAACATTCCCCCACCAACCGATCCATCCCCCTCCCGCACATCCCCCACCCACACACACTGCCCTCACCTGATCCCCCAACCAAAACACACTCGCCACCCACAAACATTCCCCCACCAACCGATCCATCCCCCTCCCGCACATCCCCCACCCACACACACTGCCCTCACCTGATCCCCCAACCAAAACACACTCGCCACCCACAAACATTCCCCCACCAACCCACACATCCTACGCCCATCCACATACACATACTACCCCACACATCCTCTCCCCACCCACACCTCAAACCACCCATCCCCCAGCCACATCTCCATCGACAACATATTCCCCACCCATGCACACAATCCCCCACCAACCCACACATCGCACATCCACTCACACATTCCCAAACCATACACACACATCCCCACCAACTGACATGTCCCTACCCCCACCCCACACACACACATCTCTCTAACCACCCATACATCCCCAATCCACTAACACACACCCCACCACCCACACATACAACTTCCACCCACCCACACATGCCTTAACCTAATCCCCCACCACACAATCCCCCACCCGCACATCACATACACCTCCTATCATGCACTATTCCCAACCCACGCACCACACACACATATATCCCTCACCAACACATCCCCACTTACACACCACACACATATCCCCCACCCAGATACCACACAATATTCCCACCCACACCCACACAGATACCCTTACCCATCCACCCCACATACCCCCACTCAAACAACACAAAAATCCCCCACACACACACACATACCTCACCCACACAATATCCCCAACCAACACACCACACACCTCTCCCCACCCACACACGCATTCCCTACCCGTCCACCAACACACACTCACTCACGCATACATCCTCCACTACGCACCCACACCCCCCCCCCAACAAAACATCTCTCGATCACAATACCCCTACCCCACACACATCCTCCACCCACTCACACATCCCACCCCGACACATACAACTCCCTCACCCACTTACACATCCCTAAGCCACTCACTCACACACCCCCACCCACACATTCCCCATCCAAACACACACATCTCCCACCAACACTCCCCCGCATACTTCCCCCAACCACCACAATCCCCTACTCACCCATACATATACCCCACCCATACGCACATTCCCTGCACCCATCACACACATCCCCCACACCACACACTATCCTCCACCCATACCTCCACAAACATACCCTCCACCCACACATCATTCACACATCCCCCACCAACACACCGCACAAATATATCAAACCCACACACCATACACTTCTCCCCACCCACCCTTGCATCCCCAATCCACCCAACACAATCCCCTACCCACACAACCCCGCCTCCTACACATACTTCCTCAAACCGTCCACACATCTCCACCCACATAAACACACATCCCCTGCATCCGTCCCATACACATATCCTCCACCCATACACACATCCCCCATACCCATTCCAACACCCCTACTTTCACCCCCACACATCCATCCACACATCCCACCAACACCCACAAATACCACTACCCACCAAAACCAACACACCCCAACCCATCCAAACGCATACCCCCACCCACACACCCCTCACCCACACACCCACTACCCACACATATCCCCACACTCACACATATCCTCCACATACACTCACACTTCCTCACATCTAGACACATACAAACTGTCTCACGATAGTATTGAAACTAGTATGAAGAAACTCTCACACTTTACTCACACATATACACTGACACTTGTCATGAGCAGTCTCATAAAAATGTTAGCAGATGCAAGCACTGATAATAACAATCACACAAAGTAGCAGACATGAGCACTGATAATAACAATCACAGAAAGTAGCAGACATGAGCACTGATAATAACAATCATACAAAGTAGCAGACATGAGCACTGATAATAACAATCACAGAAAGTAGCAGACGTGAGCACTGATAATAACAATCACACAAAGTAGCAGACATGAGCACTTATAATAACAATCACACAAAGTAGCAGACATGAGCACTGATAATAACAATCACAGAAAGTAGCAGACGTGAGCACTGATAATAACAATCACACAAAGTAGCAGACATGAGCACTGATAATAACAATCACACAAAGTAGCAGACATGAGCATTGATAATAACAATCAGAGAAAGTAGCAGACATGAGCACTGATAATAACAATCACACAAAATAGCAGACATGAGCACTGATAATAACAATCACAGAAAGTAGCAGACGTGAGCACTGATAATAACAATCACACAAAGTAGCAGACATGAGCACTGATAATAACAATCACAGAAAGTAGCAGACATGAGCAGTGATAATAACAATCACACAAAGTAGCAGACATGAGCACTGATAATAACAATCACAGAAAGTAGCAGACGTGAGCACTGATAATAACAATCACAGAAAGTAGCAGACATGAGCACTGATAATAACAATCACAGAAAGTAGCAGACATGAGCACTGATAATAACAATCACAGAAAGTAGCAGACGTGAGCACTGATAATAACAATCACAGAAAGTAGCAGACATAAGCAGTGATAATAACAATCACACAAAGTAGCAGATATGAGCACTGATAATAACAATCACAGAAAGTAGCAGACGTGAGCACTGATAATAACAATCACAGAAAGTAGCAGACGTGAGCACTGATAATAACAATCACAGAAAGTAGCAGACATAAGCAGTGATAATAACAATCACACAAAGTAGCAGAAATGAGCACTGATAATAACAATCACAGAAAGTAGCAGACGTGAGCACTGATAACAACAATCACACAAAGTAGCAGATGCAAGCATTGATAATAACAATCACAGAAAGTAGCAGACATGAGCAGTGATAATAACAATCACACAAAGTAGCAGACATGAGCACTGATAATAACAATCACAGAAAGTAGCAGACGTGAGCACTGATAATAACAATCACAGAAAGTAGCAGATGCAAGCATTGATAATAACAATCACAGAAAGTAGCAGACGTGAGCACTGATAATAACAATCACAGAAAGTAGCAGACGTGAGCACTGATAATAACAATCACAGAAAGTAGCAGACATGAGCACTGATAATAACAATCACACAAAGTAGCAGATGCAAGCATTGATAATAACAATCACAGAAAGTAGCAGACGTGAGCACTGATAATAACAATCACAGATAGTAGCAGACGTGAGCATTGATAATAACAATCAAACAAAGTAGCAGACATGAGCATTGATAATAACAATCACACAAAGTAGCAGATGCAAGCATTGATAATAACAATCACAGAAAGTAGCAGACATAAGCACTGATAATAACAATCACAGAAAGTAGCAGACATGAGCACTGATAATAACAATCACAAGAAAGTAGCAGACGTGAGCACTGATAATAACAATCACAGAAAGTAGCAGACATGAGCACTGATAATAACAATCACACAAAGTAGCAGACATGAGCACTGATAATAACAATCACACAAAGTAGCAGATGCAAGCATTGATAATAACAATCACAGAAAGTAGCAGACATGAGCATTGATAATAACAATCACAGAAAGTAGCAGACATGAGCACTGATAATAACAATCACAGAAAGTAGCAGACATGAGCACTGATAATAACAATCACACAAAGTAGCAGATGCAAGCATTGATAATAACAATCACAGATAGTAGCAGACGTGAGCAATGATAATAACAATCACACAAAGTAGCAGACATGAGCACTGATAATAACAATCACACAAAGTAGCAGACATGAGCATTGATAATAACAATCACACAAAGTAGCAGACATGAGCACTGATAATAACAATCACACAAAGTAGCAGACATGAGCACTGATAATAACAATCACACAAAGTAGCAGACATGAGCACTGATAATAACAATCACAGATAGTAGCAGATGCAAGCACTGATAATAACAATCACAGATAGTAGCAGATGCAAGCATTGATAATAACAATCACAGATAGTAGCAGATGCAAGCATTGATAATAACAATCACAGATAGTAGCAGATGCAAGCACTGATAATAACAATCACAGAAAGTAGCAGACGTGAGCACTGATAATAACAATCACACAAAGTAGCAGACATGAGCACTGATAATAACAATCACACAAAGTAGCAGACATGAGCACTGATAATAACAATCACAGATAGTAGCAGACATGAGCACTGATAATAACAATCACAGATAGTAGCAGACATGAGCACTGATAATAACAATCACACAAAGTAGCAGACATGAGCACTGATAATAACAATCACACAAAGTAGCAGACGTGAGCACTGATAATAACAATCACAGATAGTAGCAGACGTGAGCACTGATAATAACAATCACAGATAGTAGCAGACGTGAGCACTGATAATAACAATCACACAAAGTAGCAGACATGAGCACTGATAATAACAATCACACAAAGTAGCAGATGCAAGCATTGATAATAACAATCACAGATAGTAGCAGACGTGAGCACTGATAATAACAATCACAGATAGTAGCAGACGTGAGCACTGATAATAACAATCACAGATAGTAGCAGACGTGAGCACTGATAATAACAATCACACAAAGTAGCAGACATGAGCACTGACAATAACAATCACACAAAGTAGCAGACATGAGCACTGATAATAACAATCACAGATAGTAGCAGATGCAAGCACTGATAATAACAATCACAGATAGTAGCAGATGCAAGCATTGATAATAACAATCACAGATAGTAGCAGATGCAAGCATTGATAATAACAATCACACAAAGTAGCAGACGTGAGCACTGATAATAACAATCACAGATAGTAGCAGACATGAGCACTAATAATAACAATCACACAAAGTAGCAGACATGAGCACTGATAAAACAATCACAGAAAGTAGCAGACATGAGCACTGATAATAACAATCACACAAAGTAGCAGATGCAAGCATTGATAATAACAATCACACAAAGTAGCAGACGTGAGCACTGATAATAACAATCACAGATAGTAGCAGACGTGAGCATTGATAATAACAATCACACAAAGTAGCAGGCGTGAGCACTGATAATAACAATCACAGATAGTAGCAGACGTGAGCACTGATAATAACAATCACACAAAGTAGCAGACCATGAGCACTGATAACAATCACACAAAGTAGCAGACATGAGCACTGATAATAACAATCACAGATAGTAGCAGACGTGAGCACTGATAATAACAATCACAGATAGTAGCAGACGTGAGCACTGATAATAACAATCACACAAAGTAGCAGACATGAGCACTGATAATAACAATCACACAAAGTAGCAGACATGAGCACTGATAATAACAATCACAGATAGTAGCAGACGTGAGCACTGATAATAACAATCACAGATAGTAGCAGACGTGAGCACTGATAATAACAATCACACAAAGTAGCAGACGTGAGCACTGATAATAACAATCACACAAAGTAGCAGACATGAGCACTGATAATAACAATCACACAAAGTAGCAGACATGAGCACTGATAATAACAATCACAGATAGTAGCAGACATGAGCACTGATAATAACAATCACAGATAGTAGCAGACATGAGCACTGATAATAACAATCACACAAAGTAGATAGTAGTAGACGTGAGCACTGATAATAACAATCACACAAAGTAGCAGATGCAAGCACTGATAATAACAATCACAGATAGTAGCAGACGTGAGCAATGATAATAACAATCACACAAAGTAGCAGACATGAGCACTGATAATAACAATCACACAAAGTAGCAGACATGAGCATTGATAATAACAATCACACAAAGTAGCAGACATGAGCACTGATAATAACAATCACACAAAGTAGCAGACATGAGCACTGATAATAACAATCACACAAAGTAGCAGACATGAGCACTGATAATAACAATCACACAAAGTAGCAGACATGAGCAGTGATAATAACAATCACAGATAGTAGCAGACATGAGCACTGATAATAACAATCACAGATAGTAGCAGACATGAGCACTGATAATAACAATCACACAAAGTAGCAGACATGAGCACTGATAATAACAATCACACAAAGTAGCAGACGTGAGCACTGATAATAACAATCACAGATAGTAGCAGACGTGAGCACTGATAATAACAATCACAGATAGTAGCAGACGTGAGCACTGATAATAACAATCACACAAAGTAGCAGACATGAGCACAGATAATAACAATCACACAAAGTAGCAGATGCAAGCATTGATAATAACAATCACAGATAGTAGCAGACGTGAGCACTGATAATAACAATCACAGATAGTAGCAGACGTGAGCACTGATAATAACAATCACAGATAGTAGCAGACGTGAGCACTGATAATAACAATCACACAAAGTAGCAGACATGAGCACTGATAATAACAATCACACAAAGTAGCAGACATGAGCACTGATAATAACAATCACAGATAGTAACAGATGCAAGCACTGATAATAACAATCACAGATAGTAGCAGATGCAAGCATTGATAATAACAATCACAGATAGTAGCAGATGCAAGCATTGATAATAACAATCACAGATAGTAGCAGATGCAAGCACTGATAATAACAATCACAGAAAGTAGCAGACGTGAGCACTGATAATAACAATCACACAAAGTAGCAGACATGAGCACTGATAATAACAATCACACAAAGTAGCAGACATGAGCACTGATAATAACAATCACAGATAGTAGCAGACATGAGCACTGATAATAACAATCACAGATAGTAGCAGACATGAGCACTGATAATAACAATCACACAAAGTAGCAGACATGAGCACTGATAATAACAATCACACAAAGTAGCAGACGTGAGCACTGATAATAACAATCACAGATAGTAGCAGACGTGAGCACTGATAATAACAATCACAGATAGTAGCAGACGTGAGCACTGATAATAACAATCACACAAAGTAGCAGACATGAGCACTGATAATAACAATCACACAAAGTAGCAGATGCAAGCATTGATAATAACAATCACAGATAGTAGCAGACGTGAGCACTGATAATAACAATCACAGATAGTAGCAGACGTGAGCACTGATAATAACAATCACAGATAGTAGCAGACGTGAGCACTGATAATAACAATCACACAAAGTAGCAGACATGAGCACTGATAATAACAATCACACAAAGTAGCAGACATGAGCACTGATAATAACAATCACAGATAGTAGCAGATGCAAGCACTGATAATAACAATCACAGATAGTAGCAGATGCAAGCATTGATAATAACAATCACAGATAGTAGCAGATGCAAGCATTGATAATAACAATCACAGATAGTAGCAGATGCAAGCACTGATAATAACAATCACAGAAAGTAGCAGACGTGAGCACTGATAATAACAATCACAGAAAGTAGCAGACATGAGCACTGATAATAACAATCACACAAAGTAGCAGATGCAAGCATTGATAATAACAATCACAGAAAGTAGCAGACGTGAGCACTGATAATAACAATCACAGATAGTAGCAGACGTGAGCATTGATAATAACAATCACACAAAGTAGCAGACATGAGCATTGATAATAACAATCACACAAAGTAGCAGATGCAAGCATTGATAATAACAATCACAGAAAGTAGCAGACATGAGCACTGATAATAACAATCACAGAAAGTAGCAGACATGAGCACTGATAATAACAATCACAGAAAGTAGCAGACGTGAGCACTGATAATAACAATCACAGAAAGTAGCAGACATGAGCACTGATAATAACAATCACACAAAGTAGCAGACATGAGCACTGATAATAACAATCACACAAAGTAGCAGATGCAAGCATTGATAATAACAATCACAGAAAGTAGCAGACATGAGCATTGATAATAACAATCACAGAAAGTAGCAGACATGAGCACTGATAATAACAATCACAGAAAGTAGCAGACATGAGCACTGATAATAACAATCACACAAAGTAGCAGATGCAAGCATTGATAATAACAATCACAGAAAGTAGCAGACGTGAGCACTGATAATAAGAATCACAGATAGTAGCAGACGTGAGCATTGATAATAACAATCACACAATGTAGCAGATGCAAGCATTGATAATAACAATCACAGATAGTAGCAGACGTGAGCATTGATAATAACAATCACAGATAGTAGCAGACGTGAGCACTGATAATAACAATCACAGATAGTAGCAGACGTGAGCATTGATAATAACAATCACACAAATTAGCAGATGCAAGCATTGATAATAACAATCACACAAAGTAGCAGACGTGAGCATTGATAATAACAATCACACAAAGTAGCAGATGCAAGCATTGATAATAACAATCACACAAAGTAGCAGACGTGAGCATTGATAATAACAATCACACAAAGTAGCAGACGTGAGCACTGATAATAACAATCACAGATAGTAGCAGACGTGAGCATTGATAATAACAATCACACAAAGTAGCAGGCGTGAGCACTGATAATAACAATCACAGATAGTAGCAGACGTGAGCACTGATAATAACAATCACACAAAGTAGCAGACCATGAGCACTGATAACAATCACACAAAGTAGCAGACATGAGCACTGATAATAACAATCACAGATAGTAGCAGACGTGAGCACTGATAATAACAATCACAGATAGTAGCAGACGTGAGCACTGATAATAACAATCACAAAAAGTAGCAGACATGAGCACTGATAATAACAATCACACAAAGTAGCAGACATGAGCACTGATAATAACAATCACAGATAGTAGCAGACGTGAGCACTGATAATAACAATCACAGATAGTAGCAGACGTGAGCACTGATAATAACAATCACACAAAGTAGCAGACGTGAGCACTGATAATAACAATCACACAAAGTAGCAGACATGAGCACTGATAATAACAATCACACAAAGTAGCAGACATGAGCACTGATAATAACAATCACAGATAGTAGCAGACATGAGCACTGATAATAACAATCACAGATAGTAGCAGACATGAGCACTGATAATAACAATCACACAAAGTAGATAGTAGTAGACGTGAGCACTGATAATAACAATCACACAAAGTAGCAGATGCGAGCACTGATAATAACAATCACAGATAGTAGCAGACGTGAGCAATGATAATAACAATCACACAAAGTAGCAGACATGAGCACTGATAATAACAATCACACAAAGTAGCAGACATGAGCATTGATAATAACAATCACACAAAGTAGCAGACATGAGCACTGATAATAACAATCACACAAAGTAGCAGACATGAGCACTGATAATAACAATCACACAAAGTAGCAGACATGAGCACTGATAATAACAATCACACAAAGTAGCAGACATGAGCAGTGATAATAACAATCACAGATAGTAGCAGACATGAGCACTGATAATAACAATCACAGATAGTAGCAGACATGAGCACTGATAATAACAATCACACAAAGTAGCAGACATGAGCACTGATAATAACAATCACACAAAGTAGCAGACGTGAGCACTGATAATAACAATCACAGATAGTAGCAGACGTGAGCACTGATAATAACAATCACAGATAGTAGCAGACGTGAGCACTGATAATAACAATCACACAAAGTAGCAGACATGAGCACAGATAATAACAATCACACAAAGTAGCAGATGCAAGCATTGATAATAACAATCACAGATAGTAGCAGACGTGAGCACTGATAATAACAATCACAGATAGTAGCAGACGTGAGCACTGATAATAACAATCACAGATAGTAGCAGACGTGAGCACTGATAATAACAATCACACAAAGTAGCAGACATGAGCACTGATAATAACAATCACACAAAGTAGCAGACATGAGCACTGATAATAACAATCACAGATAGTAGCAGATGCAAGCACTGATAATAACAATCACAGATAGTAGCAGATGCAAGCATTGATAATAACAATCACAGATAGTAGCAGATGCAAGCATTGATAATAACAATCACAGATAGTAGCAGATGCAAGCACTGATAATAACAATCACAGAAAGTAGCAGACGTGAGCACTGATAATAACAATCACACAAAGTAGCAGACATGAGCACTGATAATAACAATCACACAAAGTAGCAGACATGAGCACTGATAATAACAATCACAGATAGTAGCAGACATGAGCACTGATAATAACAATCACAGATAGTAGCAGACATGAGCACTGATAATAACAATCACACAAAGTAGCAGACATGAGCACTGATAATAACAATCACACAAAGTAGCAGACGTGAGCACTGATAATAACAATCACAGATAGTAGCAGACGTGAGCACTGATAATAACAATCACAGATAGTAGCAGACGTGAGCACTGATAATAACAATCACACAAAGTAGCAGACATGAGCACTGATAATAACAATCACACAAAGTAGCAGATGCAAGCATTGATAATAACAATCACAGATAGTAGCAGACGTGAGCACTGATAATAACAATCACAGATAGTAGCAGACGTGAGCACTGATAATAACAATCACAGATAGTAGCAGACGTGAGCACTGATAATAACAATCACACAAAGTAGCAGACATGAGCACTGATAATAACAATCACACAAAGTAGCAGACATGAGCACTGATAATAACAATCACAGATAGTAGCAGATGCAAGCACTGATAATAACAATCACAGATAGTAGCAGATGCAAGCATTGATAATAACAATCACAGATAGTAGCAGATGCAAGCATTGATAATAACAATCACAGATAGTAGCAGATGCAAGCACTGATAATAACAATCACAGAAAGTAGCAGACGTGAGCACTGATAATAACAATCACAGAAAGTAGCAGACATGAGCACTGATAATAACAATCACACAAAGTAGCAGATGCAAGCATTGATAATAACAATCACAGAAAGTAGCAGACGTGAGCACTGATAATAACAATCACAGATAGTAGCAGACGTGAGCATTGATAATAACAATCACACAAAGTAGCAGACATGAGCATTGATAATAACAATCACACAAAGTAGCAGATGCAAGCATTGATAATAACAATCACAGAAAGTAGCAGACATGAGCACTGATAATAACAATTACAGAAAGTAGCAGACATGAGCACTGATAATAACAATCACAGAAAGTAGCAGACGTGAGCACTGATAATAACAATCACAGAAAGTAGCAGACATGAGCACTGATAATAACAATCACACAAAGTAGCAGACATGAGCACTGATAATAACAATCACACAAAGTAGCAGATGCAAGCATTGATAATAACAATCACAGAAAGTAGCAGACATGAGCATTGATAATAACGATCACAGAAAGTAGCAGACATGAGCACTGATAATAACAATCACAGAAAGTAGCAGACATGAGCACTGATAATAACAATCACACAAAGTAGCAGATGCAAGCATTGATAATAACAATCACAGAAAGTAGCAGACGTGAGCACTGATAATAAGAATCACAGATAGTAGCAGTCGTGAGCATTGATAATAACAATCACACAATGTAGCAGATGCAAGCATTGATAATAACAATCACAGATAGTAGCAGACGTGAGCATTGATAATAACAATCACAGATAGTAGCAGACGTGAGCACTGATAATAACAATCACAGATAGTAGCAGACGTGAGCATTGATAATAACAATCACACAAAGTAGCAGATGCAAGCATTGATAATAACAATCACACAAAGTAGCAGACGTGAGCATTGATAATAACAATCACACAAAGTAGCAGATGCAAGCATTGATAATAACAATCACACAAAGTAGCAGACGTGAGCATTGATAATAACAATCACACAAAGTAGCAGATGCAAGCATTGATAATAACAATCACACAAAGTAGCAGACGTGAGCATTGATAATAACAATAACAGATAGTAGCAGACGTGAGCACTGATAATAACAATCACACAAAGTAGCAGATGCAAGCATTGATAATAACAATCACAGATAGTAGCAGACGTGAGCACTGATAATAACAATCACACAAAGTAGCAGATGCGAGCATTGATAATAACAATCACAGATAGTAGCAGACATGAGCATTGATAATAACAATCACACAAAGTAGCAGACCTGAGCACTGATAATAACAATCACAGATAGTAGCAGACATGAGCATTGATAATAACAATCACACAAAGTAGCAGATGCAAGCATTGATAATAACAATCACAGATAGTAGCAGACGTGAGCACTGATAATAACAATCACAGATAGTAGCAGATGCAAGCATTGATAATAACAATCACACAAAGTAGCAGATGCGAGCATTGATAATAACAATCACACAAAGTAGCAGACATGAGCACTGATAATAACAATCACACAAAGTAGCAGAGATGAGCACTGATAATAACAATCACAGATAGTAGCAGACATGAGCACTGATAATAACAATAACAGATAGTAGCAGACATGAGCACTGATAATAACAATCACACAAAGTAGATAGTAGTAGACGTGAGCACTGATAATAACAATCACAGATAGTAGCAGACGTGAGCACTGATAATAACAATCACACAAAGTAGCAGATGCAAGCACTGATAATAACAATCACAGATAGTAGCAGACGTGAGCACTGATAATAACAATCACACAAAGTAGCAGACATGAGCACTGATAATAACAATCACACAAAGTAGCAGACATGAGCATTGATAATAACAATCACAGAATGTAGCAGACATGAGCACTGATAATAACAATCACACAAAGTAGCAGACATGAGCACTGATAATAACAGTCACAGAAAGTAGCAGACGTGGGCACTGATAATAACAATCACACAAAGTAGGAGACATGAGCAGTGATAATAACAATCACAGAAAGTAGCAGACGTGAGCACTGATAATAACAATCACACAAAGTAGCAGACATGAGCACTGATAATAACAATCACAGAAAGTAGCAGACGTGAGCACTGATAATAACAATCACACAAAGTAGCAGACATGAGCACTGATAATAACAATCACACAAAATAGCAGACATGAGCACTGATAATAACAATCACACAAAGTAGCAGACATGAGCACTGATAATAACAATCACACAAAGTAGCAGACATGAGCACTGATAATAACAATCACAGATAGTAGCAAACATGAGCACTGATAATAACAATCACAGATAGTAGCAGACATGAGCACTGATGATAACAATCACACAAAGTAGCAGACATGAGCACTGATAATAACAATCACACAAAGTAGCAGACATGAGCACTGATAATAACAATCACACAAAGTAGCAGACATGAGCAGTGATAATAACAATCACAGATAGTAGCAGACATGAGCACTGATAATAACAATCACAGATAGTAGCAGACATGAGCACTGATAATAACAATCACACAAAGTAGATAGTAGTAGACGTGAGCACTGATAATAACAATCACAGATAGTAGCAGACGTGAGCACTGATAATAACAATCACACAAAGTAGCAGATGCAAGCACTGATAATAACAATCACAGATAGTAGCAGACGTGAGCACTGATAATAACAATCACACAAAGTAGCAGACATGAGCACTGATAATAACAATCACACAAAGTAGCAGACATGAGCATTGATAATAACAATCACAGAATGTAGCAGACATGAGCTCTGATAATAACAATCACACAAAGTAGCAGACATGAGCATTGATAATAACAATCACACAAAGTAGCAGGCGTGAGCACTGATAATAACAATCACAGATAGTAGCAGACGTGAGCACTGATAATAACAATCACACAAAGTAGCAGACCATGAGCACTGATAATAACAATCACAGAAAGTAGCAGACGTGAGCACTGATAATAACAATCACACAAAGTAGCAGACATGAGCACTGATAATAACAATCACACAAAATAGCAGACATGAGCACTGATAATAACAATCACACAAAGTAGCAGACATGAGCACTGATAATAACAATCACACAAAGTAGCAGACATGAGCACTGATAATAACAATCACAGATAGTAGCAAACATGAGCACTGATAATAACAATCACAGATAGTAGCAGACATGAGCACTGATAATAACAATCACACAAAGTAGCAGACATGAGCACTGATAATAACAATCACACAAAGTAGCAGACATGAGCACTGATAATAACAATCACACAAAGTAGCAGACATGAGCAGTGATAATAACAATCACAGATAGTAGCAGACATGAGCACTGATAATAACAATCACAGATAGTAGCAGACATGAGCACTGATAATAACAATCACACAAAGTAGATAGTAGTAGACGTGAGCACTGATAATAACAATCACAGATAGTAGCAGACGTGAGCACTGATAATAACAATCACACAAAGTAGCAGATGCAAGCACTGATAATAACAATCACAGATAGTAGCAGACGTGAGCACTGATAATAACAATCACACAAAGTAGCAGACATGAGCACTGATAATAACAATCACACAAAGTAGCAGACATGAGCATTGATAATAACAATCACAGAATGTAGCAGACATGAGCACTGATAATAACAATCACACAAAGTAGCAGACATGAGCACTGATAATAACAATCACAGAAAGTAGCAGACGTGGGCACTGATAATAACAATCACACAAAGTAGGAGACATGAGCAGTGATAATAACAATCACAGAAAGTAGCAGACGTGAGCACTGATAATAACAATCACACAAAGTAGCAGACATGAGCACTGATAATAACAATCACAGAAAGTAGCAGACGTGAGCACTGATAATAACAATCACACAAAGTAGCAGACATGAGCACTGATAATAACAATCACACAAAATAGCAGACATGAGCACTGATAATAACAATCACACAAAGTAGCAGACATGAGCACTGATAATAACAATCACACAAAGTAGCAGACATGAGCACTGATAATAACAATCACAGATAGTAGCAAACATGAGCACTGATAATAACAATCACAGATAGTAGCAGACATGAGCACTGATAATAACAATCACACAAAGTAGCAGACATGAGCACTGATAATAACAATCACACAAAGTAGCAGACATGAGCACTGATAATAACAATCACACAAAGTAGCAGACATGAGCAGTGATAATAACAATCACAGATAGTAGCAGACATGAGCACTGATAATAACAATCACAGATAGTAGCAGACATGAGCACTGATAATAACAATCACACAAAGTAGATAGTAGTAGACGTGAGCACTGATAATAACAATCACAGATAGTAGCAGACGTGAGCACTGATAATAACAATCACACAAAGTAGCAGATGCAAGCACTGATAATAACAATCACAGATAGTAGCAGACGTGAGCACTGATAATAACAATCACACAAAGTAGCAGACATGAGCACTGATAATAACAATCACACAAAGTAGCAGACATGAGCATTGATAATAACAATCACAGAACGTAGCAGACATGAGCTCTGATAATAACAATCACACAAAGTAGCAGACATGAGCATTGATAATAACAATCACACAAAGTAGCAGGCGTGAGCACTGATAATAACAATCACAGATAGTAGCAGACGTGAGCACTGATAATAACAATCACACAAAGTAGCAGACCATGAGCACTGATAACAATCACACAAAGTAGCAGACATGAGCACTGATAATAACAATCACAGATAGTAGCAGACGTGAGCACTGATAATAACAATCACAGATAGTAGCAGACGTGAGCACTGATAATAACAATCACACAAAGTAGCAGACATGAGCACTGATAATAACAATCACACAAAGTAGCAGACATGAGCACTGATAATAACAATCACAGATAGTAGCAGACGTGAGCACTGATAATAACAATCACAGATAGTAGCAGACGTGAGCACTGATAATAACAATCACACAAAGTAGCAGACATGAGCACTGATAATAACAATCACACAAAGTAGCAGACATGAGCAGTGATAATAACAATCACAGATAGTAGCAGACATGAGCACTGATAATAACAATCACAGATAGTAGCAGACATGAGTACTGATAATAACAATCACACAAAGTAGCAGACATGAGCACTGATAATAACAATCACACAAAGGAGCAGACGTGAGCACTGATAATAACAATCACAGATAGTAGCAGACGTGAGCACTGATAATAACAATCACAGATAGTAGCAGACGTGAGCACTGATAATAACAATCACACAAAGTAGCAGACATGAGCACAGATAATAACAATCACAGAAAGTAGCAGATGCAAGCATTGATAATAACAATCACAGATAGTAGCAGACGTGAGCACTGATAATAACAATCACAGATAGTAGCAGACGTGAGCACTGATAATAACAATCACAGATAGTAGCAGACGTGAGCACTGATAATAACAATCACACAAAGTAGCAGACATGAGCACTGATAATAACAATCACACAAAGTAGCAGACATGAGCACTGATAATAACAATCACAGATAGTAGCAGATGCAAGCACTGATAATAACAATCACAGATAGTAGCAGATGCAAGCATTGATAATAACAATCACAGATAGTAGCAGATGCAAGCATTGATAATAACAATCACAGATAGTAGCAGATGCAAGCACTGATAATAACAATCACAGAAAGTAGCAGACGTGAGCACTGATAATAACAATCACACACAGTAGCAGACATGAGCACTGATAATAACAATCACACAAAGTAGCAGACATGAGCACTGATAATAACAATCACAGATAGTAGCAGACGTGAGCACTGATAATAACAATCACAGATAGTAGCAGACGTGAGCACTGATAATAACAATCACACAAAGTAGCAGACGTGAGCACTGATAATAACAATCACACAAAGTAGCAGACATGAGCACTGATAATAACAATCACACAAAGTAGCAGAGATGAGCACTGATAATAACAATCACAGATAGTAGCAGACATGAGCACTGATAATAACAATCACAGATAGTAGCAGACATGAGCACTGATAATAACAATCACACAAAGTAGATAGTAGTAGACGTGAGCACTGATAATAACAATCACAGATAGTAGCAGACGTGAGCACTGATAATAACAATCACACAAAGTAGCAGATGCAAGCACTGATAATAACAATCACAGATAGTAGCAGACGTGAGCACTGATAATAACAATCACACAAAGTAGCAGACATGAGCACTGATAATAACAATCACACAAAGTAGCAGACATGAGCATTGATAATAACAATCACAGAATGTAGCAGACATGAGCTCTGATAATAACAATCACACAAAGTAGCAGACATGAGCACTGATAATAACAATCACAGAAAGTAGCAGACGTGGGCACTGATAATAACAATCACACAAAGTAGGAGACATGAGCAGTGATAATAACAATCACAGAAAGTAGCAGACATGAGCACTGATAATAACAATCACACAAAGTAGCAGACATGAGCACTGATAATAACAATCACAGAAAGTAGCAGACATGAGCACTGATAATAACAATCACACAAAGTAGCAGATGCAAGCATTGATAATAACAATCACACAAAGTAGCAGACGTGAGCAGTGATAATAACAATCACAGATAGTAGCAGACATGAGCATTGATAATAACAATCACACAAAGTAGCAGGCGTGAGCACTGATAATAACAATCACAGATAGTAGCAGACGTGAGCACTGATAATAACAATCACACAAAGTAGCAGACCATGAGCACTGATAACAATCACACAAAGTAGCAGACATGAGCACTGATAATAACAATCACAGATAGTAGCAGACGTGAGCACTGATAATAACAATCACAGATAGTAGCAGACATGAGCACTGATAATAACAATCACACAAAGTAGCAGACATGAGCACTGATAATAACAATCACACAAAGTAGCAGATGCAAGCATTGATAATAACAATCACACAAAGTAGCAGACGTGAGCACTGATAATAACAATCACAGATAGTAGCAGACATGAGCACTAATAATAACAATCACACAAAGTAGCAGACATGAGCACTGATAATAACAATCACAGAAAGTAGCAGACATGAGCACTGATAATAACAATCACACAAAGTAGCAGATGCAAGCATTGATAATAACAATCACACAAAGTAGCAGACGTGAGCAGTGATAATAACAATCACAGATAGTAGCAGACGTGAGCATTGATAATAACAATCACACAAAGTAGCAGGCGTGAGCACTGATAATAACAATCACAGATAGTAGCAGACGTGAGCACTGATAATAACAATCACACAAAGTAGCAGACCATGAGCACTGATAACAATCACACAAAGTAGCAGACATGAGCACTGATAATAACAATCACAGATAGTAGCAGACGTGAGCACTGATAATAACAATCACAGATAGTAGCAGACGTGAGCACTGATAATAACAATCACACAAAGTAGCAGACATGAGCACTGATAATAACAATCACACAAAGTAGCAGACATGAGCACTGATAATAACAATCACAGATAGTAGCAGACGTGAGCACTGATAATAACAATCACAGATAGTAGCAGACGTGAGCACTGATAATAACAATCACACAAAGTAGCAGACATGAGCACTGATAATAACAATCACACAAAGTAGCAGACATGAGCAGTGATAATAACAATCACAGATAGTAGCAGACATGAGCACTGATAATAACAATCACAGATAGTAGCAGACATGAGCACTGATAATAACAATCACACAAAGTAGCAGACATGAGCACTGATAATAACAATCACACAAAGTAGCAGACGTGAGCACTGATAATAACAATCACAGATAGTAGCAGACGTGAGCACTGATAATAACAATCACAGATAGTAGCAGACGTGAGCACTGATAATAACAATCACACAAAGTAGCAGACATGAGCACAGATAATAACAATCACACAAAGTAGCAGATGCAAGCATTGATAATAACAATCACAGATAGTAGCAGACGTGAGCACTGATAATAACAATCACAGATAGTAGCAGACGTGAGCACTGATAATAACAATCACAGATAGTAGCAGACGTGAGCACTGATAATAACAATCACACAAAGTAGCAGACATGAGCACTGATAATAACAATCACACAAAGTAGCAGACATGAGCACTGATAATAACAATCACAGATAGTAGCAGATGCAAGCACTGATAATAACAATCACAGATAGTAGCAGATGCAAGCATTGATAATAACAATCACAGATAGTAGCAGATGCAAGCATTGATAATAACAATCACAGATAGTAGCAGATGCAAGCACTGATAATAACAATCACAGAAAGTAGCAGACGTGAGCACTGATAATAACAATCACACAAAGTAGCAGACATGAGCACTGATAATAACAATCACACAAAGTAGCAGACATGAGCACTGATAATAACAATCACAGATAGTAGCAGACATGAGCACTGATAATAACAATCACAGATAGTAGCAGACATGAGCACTGATAATAACAATCACACAAAGTAGCAGACATGAGCACTGATAATAACAATCACACAAAGTAGCAGACGTGAGCACTGATAATAACAATCACAGATAGTAGCAGACGTGAGCACTGATAATAACAATCACAGATAGTAGCAGACGTGAGCACTGATAATAACAATCACACAAAGTAGCAGACATGAGCACTGATAATAACAATCACACAAAGTAGCAGATGCAAGCATTGATAATAACAATCACAGATAGTAGCAGACGTGAGCACTGATAATAACAATCACAGATAGTAGCAGACGTGAGCACTGATAATAACAATCACAGATAGTAGCAGACGTGAGCACTGATAATAACAATCACACAAAGTAGCAGACATGAGCACTGATAATAACAATCACAGAAAGTAGCAGACATGAGCAGTGATAATAACAATCACACAAAGTAGCAGACATGAGCACTGATAATAACAATCACAGAAAGTAGCAGACGTGAGCACTGATAATAACAATCACAGAAAGTAGCAGACATGAGCACTGATAATAACAATCACAGAAAGTAGCAGACATGAGCACTGATAATAACAATCACAGAAAGTAGCAGACGTGAGCACTGATAATAACAATCACAGAAAGTAGCAGACATAAGCAGTGATAATAACAATCACACAAAGTAGCAGACATGAGCACTGATAATAACAATCACAGAAAGTAGCAGACGTGAGCACTGATAATAACAATCACAGAAAGTAGCAGACGTGAGCACTGATAATAACAATCACAGAAAGTAGCAGACATAAGCAGTGATAATAACAATCACACAAAGTAGCAGAAATGAGCACTGATAATAACAATCACAGAAAGTAGCAGACGTGAGCACTGATAATAACAATCACACAAAGTAGCAGATGCAAGCATTGATAATAACAATCACAGAAAGTAGCAGACATGAGCAGTGATAATAACAATCACACAAAGTAGCAGACATGAGCACTGATAATAACAATCACAGAAAGTAGCAGACGTGAGCACTGATAATAACAATCACAGAAAGTAGCAGATGCAAGCATTGATAATAACAATCACAGAAAGTAGCAGACGTGAGCACTGATAATAACAATCACAGAAAGTAGCAGACGTGAGCACTGATAATAACAATCACAGAAAGTAGCAGACATGAGCACTGATAATAACAATCACACAAAGTAGCAGACATGAGCACTGATAATAACAATCACACAAAGTAGCAGATGCAAGCATTGATAATAACAATCACAGAAAGTAGCAGACATGAGCATTGATAATAACAATCACAGAAAGTAGCAGACATGAGCACTGATAATAACAATCACAGAAAGTAGCAGACATGAGCACTGATAATAACAATCACACAAAGTAGCAGATGCAAGCATTGATAATAACAATCACAGAAAGTAGCAGACGTGAGCACTGATAATAAGAATCACAGATAGTAGCGGACGTGAGCATTGATAATAACAATCACACAAAGTAGCAGATGCAAGCATTGATAATAACAATCACAGATAGTAGCAGACGTGAGCATTGATAATAACAATCACAGATAGTAGCAGACGTGAGCACTGATAATAACAATCACAGATAGTAGCAGACGTGAGCATTGATAATAACAATCACACAAAGTAGCAGATGCAAGCATTGATAATAACAATCACACAAAGTAGCAGACGTGAGCATTGATAATAACAATCACACAAAGTAGCAGATGCAAGCATTGATAATAACAATCACACAAAGTAGCAGACGTGAGCATTGATAATAACAATCACACAAAGTAGCAGATGCAAGCATTGATAATAACAATCACACAAAGTAGCAGACGTGAGCATTGATAATAACAATCACAGATAGTAGCAGACGTGAGCACTGATAATAACAATCACACAAAGTAGCAGATGCAAGCATTGATAATAACAATCACAGATAGTAGCAGACGTGAGCACTGATAATAACAATCACACAAAGTAGCAGATGCGAGCATTGATAATAACAATCACAGATAGTAGCAGACATGAGCATTGATAATAACAATCACACAAAGTAGCAGACGTGAGCACTGATAATAACAATCACAGATAGTAGCAGACATGAGCATTGATAATAACAATCACACAAAGTAGCAGATGCAAGCATTGATAATAACAATCACAGATAGTAGCAGACGTGAGCACTGATAATAACAATCACAGATAGTAGCAGATGCAAGCATTGATAATACCAATCACACAAAGTAGCAGATGCGAGCATTGATAATAACAATCACACAAAGTAGCAGACATGAGCACTGATAATAATAATCACAGAAAGTAGCAGACATGAGCACTGATAATAACAATCACACAAAATAGCAGATGCGAGCATTGATAATAACAATCACACAAAGTAGCAGACATGAGCACTGATAATAACAATCACACAAAGTAGCAGACATGAGCACTGATAATAACAATCACAGAAAGTAGCAGACATTAGCACTGATAATAACAATCACACAAAGTAGCAGACATGAGCAGTGATAATAACAATCACACAAAGTAGCAGACATGAGCACTGATAATAACAATCACACAAAGTAGCAGACATGAGCATTGATAATAACAATCACACAAAATAGCAGACATGAGCACTGATAATAACAATCACAGAAAATAGCACATGTGAGCACTGATAATAACAATCACACAAAGTAGCAGACATGAGCACTGATAATAACAATCACACAAAGTAGCAGATGCAAGCATTGATAATAACAATCACAGAAAGTAGCAGACATGAGCACTGATAATAACAATCACAGATAGTAGCAGACGTGAGCACTGATAATAACAATCACAGATAGTAGCAGACGTGAGCACTGATAATAACAATCACACAAAGTAGCAGACATGAGCACTGATAATAACAATCACACAAAGTAGCAGATGCAAGCATTGATAATAACAATCACACAAAGTAGCAGATGTGAGCACTGATAATAACAATCACAGATAGTAGCAGACATGAGCACTAATAATAACAATCACACAAAGTAGCAGACATGAGCACTGATAAAACAATCACAGAAAGTAGCAGACATGAGCACTGATAATAACAATCACACAAAGTAGCAGATGCAAGCATTGATAATAACAATCACACAAAGTAGCAGACGTGAGCACTGATAATAACAATCACAGATAGTAGCAGACGTGAGCATTGATAATAACAATCACACAAAGTAGCAGGCGTGAGCACTGATAATAACAATCACAGATAGTAGCAGACGTGAGCACTGATAATAACAATCACACAAAGTAGCAGACCATGAGCACTGATAACAATCACACAAAGTAGCAGACATGAGCACTGATAATAACAATCACAGATAGTAGCAGACGTGAGCACTGATAATAACAATCACAGATAGTAGCAGACGTGAGCACTGATAATAACAATCACACAAAGTAGCAGACATGAGCACTGATAATAACAATCACACAAAGTAGCAGACATGAGCACTGATAATAACAATCACAGATAGTAGCAGACGTGAGCACTGATAATAACAATCACAGATAGTAGCAGACGTGAGCACTGATAATAACAATCACACAAAGTAGCAGACGTGAGCACTGATAATAACAATCACACAAAGTAGCAGACATGAGCACTGATAATAACAATCACACAAAGTAGCAGACATGAGCACTGATAATAACAATCACAGATAGTAGCAGACATGAGCACTGATAATAACAATCACAGATAGTAGCAGACATGAGCACTGATAATAACAATCACACAAAGTAGATAGTAGTAGACGTGAGCACTGATAATAACAATCACACAAAGTAGCAGATGCAAGCACTGATAATAACAATCACAGATAGTAGCAGACGTGAGCAATGATAATAACAATCACACAAAGTAGCAGACATGAGCACTGATAATAACAATCACACAAAGTAGCAGACATGAGCATTGATAATAACAATCACACAAAGTAGCAGACATGAGCACTGATAATAACAATCACACAAAGTAGCAGACATGAGCACTGATAATAACAATCACACAAAGTAGCAGACATGAGCACTGATAATAACAATCACACAAAGTAGCAGACATGAGCAGTGATAATAACAATCACAGATAGTAGCAGACATGAGCACTGATAATAACAATCACAGATAGTAGCAGACATGAGCACTGATAATAACAATCACACAAAGTAGCAGACATGAGCACTGATAATAACAATCACACAACGTAGCAGACGTGAGCACTGATAATAACAATCACAGATAGTAGCAGACGTGAGCACTGATAATAACAATCACAGATAGTAGCAGACGTGAGCACTGATAATAACAATCACACAAAGTAGCAGACATGAGCACAGATAATAACAATCACACAAAGTAGCAGATGCAAGCATTGATAATAACAATCACAGATAGTAGCAGACGTGAGCACTGATAATAACAATCACAGATAGTAGCAGACGTGAGCACTGATAATAACAATCACAGATAGTAGCAGACGTGAGCACTGATAATAACAATCACACAAAGTAGCAGACATGAGCACTGATAATAACAATCACACAAAGTAGCAGACATGAGCACTGATAATAACAATCACAGATAGTAGCAGATGCAAGCACTGATAATAACAATCACAGATAGTAGCAGATGCAAGCATTGATAATAACAATCACAGATAGTAGCAGATGCAAGCATTGATAATAACAATCACAGATAGTAGCAGATGCAAGCACTGATAATAACAATCACAGAAAGTAGCAGACGTGAGCACTGATAATAACAATCACACAAAGTAGCAGACATGAGCACTGATAATAACAATCACACAAAGTAGCAGACGTGAGCACTGATAATAACAATCACAGATAGTAGCAGACGTGAGCATTGATAATAACAATCACACAAAGTAGCAGGCGTGAGCACTGATAATAACAATCACAGATAGTAGCAGACGTGAGCACTGATAATAACAATCACACAAAGTAGCAGACCATGAGCACTGATAACAATCACACAAAGTAGCAGACATGAGCACTGATAATAACAATCACAGATAGTAGCAGACGTGAGCACTGATAATAACAATCACAGATAGTAGCAGACGTGAGCACTGATAATAACAATCACACAAAGTAGCAGACATGAGCACTGATAATAACAATCACACAAAGTAGCAGACATGAGCACTGATAATAACAATCACAGATAGTAGCAGACGTGAGCACTGATAATAACAATCACAGATAGTAGCAGACGTGAGCACTGATAATAACAATCACACAAAGTAGCAGACGTGAGCACTGATAATAACAATCACACAAAGTAGCAGACATGAGCACTGATAATAACAATCACACAAAGTAGCAGACATGAGCACTGATAATAACAATCACAGATAGTAGCAGACATGAGCACTGATAATAACAATCACAGATAGTAGCAGACATGAGCACTGATAATAACAATCACACAAAGTAGATAGTAGTAGACGTGAGCACTGATAATAACAATCACACAAAGTAGCAGATGCAAGCACTGATAATAACAATCACAGATAGTAGCAGACGTGAGCAATGATAATAACAATCACACAAAGTAGCAGACATGAGCACTGATAATAACAATCACACAAAGTAGCAGACATGAGCATTGATAATAACAATCACACAAAGTAGCAGACATGAGCACTGATAATAACAATCACACAAAGTAGCAGACATGAGCACTGATAATAACAATCACACAAAGTAGCAGACATGAGCACTGATAATAACAATCACACAAAGTAGCAGACATGAGCAGTGATAATAACAATCACAGATAGTAGCAGACATGAGCACTGATAATAACAATCACAGATAGTAGCAGACATGAGCACTGATAATAACAATCACACAAAGTAGCAGACATGAGCACTGATAATAACAATCACACAAAGTAGCAGACGTGAGCACTGATAATAACAATCACAGATAGTAGCAGACGTGAGCACTGATAATAACAATCACAGATAGTAGCAGACGTGAGCACTGATAATAACAATCACACAAAGTAGCAGACATGAGCACAGATAATAACAATCACACAAAGTAGCAGATGCAAGCATTGATAATAACAATCACAGATAGCAGACGTGAGCACTGATAATAACAATCACAGATAGTAGCAGACGTGAGCACTGATAATAACAATCACAGATAGTAGCAGACGTGAGCACTGATAATAACAATCACACAAAGTAGCAGACATGAGCACTGATAATAACAATCACACAAAGTAGCAGACATGAGCACTGATAATAACAATCACAGATAGTAGCAGATGCAAGCACTGATAATAACAATCACAGATAGTAGCAGATGCAAGCATTGATAATAACAATCACAGATAGTAGCAGATGCAAGCATTGATAATAACAATCACAGATAGTAGCAGATGCAAGCACTGATAATAACAATCACAGAAAGTAGCAGACGTGAGCACTGATAATAACAATCACACAAAGTAGCAGACATGAGCACTGATAATAACAATCACACAAAGTAGCAGACATGAGCACTGATAATAACAATCACAGATAGTAGCAGACATGAGCACTGATAATAACAATCACAGATAGTAGCAGACATGAGCACTGATAATAACAATCACACAAAGTAGCAGACATGAGCACTGATAATAACAATCACACAAAGTAGCAGACGTGAGCACTGATAATAACAATCACAGATAGTAGCAGACGTGAGCACTGATAATAACAATCACAGATAGTAGCAGACGTGAGCACTGATAATAACAATCACACAAAGTAGCAGACATGAGCACTGATAATAACAATCACACAAAGTAGCAGATGCAAGCATTGATAATAACAATCACAGATAGTAGCAGACGTGAGCACTGATAATAACAATCACAGATAGTAGCAGACGTGAGCACTGATAATAACAATCACACAAAGTAGCAGACATGAGCACTGATAATAACAATCACACAAAGTAGCAGACATGAGCATTGATAATAACAATCACACAAAGTAGCAGACATGAGCACTGATAATAACAATCACACAAAGTAGCAGACATGAGCACTGATAATAACAATCACACAAAGTAGCAGACATGAGCACTGATAATAACAATCACACAAAGTAGCAGACATGAGCAGTGATAATAACAATCACAGATAGTAGCAGACATGAGCACTGATAATAACAATCACAGATAGTAGCAGACATGAGCACTGATAATAACAATCACACAAAGTAGCAGACATGAGCACTGATAATAACAATCACAGAAAGTAGCAGACATGAGCACTGATAATAACAATCACACAAAATAGCAGATGCGAGCATTGATAATAACAATCACACAAAGTAGCAGACATGAGCACTGATAATAACAATCACACAAAGTAGCAGACATGAGCACTGATAATAACAATCACAGAAAGTAGCAGACATTAGCACTGATAATAACAATCACACAAAGTAGCAGACATGAGCAGTGATAATAACAATCACACAAAGTAGCAGACATGAGCACTGATAATAACAATCACACAAAGTAGCAGACATGAGCATTGATAATAACAATCACACAAAATAGCAGACATGAGCACTGATAATAACAATCACAGAAAATAGCACACGTGAGCACTGATAATAACAATCACACAAAGTAGCAGACATGAGCACTGATAATAACAATCACACAAAGTAGCAGATGCAAGCATTGATAATAACAATCACAGAAAGTAGCAGACATGAGCACTGATAATAACAATCACAGATAGTAGCAGACGTGAGCACTGATAATAACAATCACAGATAGTAGCAGACGTGAGCACTGATAATAACAATCACACAAAGTAGCAGACATGAGCACTGATAATAACAATCACACAAAGTAGCAGATGCAAGCATTGATAATAAAAATCACACAAAGTAGCAGATGTGAGCACTGATAATAACAATCACAGATAGTAGCAGACATGAGCACTAATAATAACAATCACACAAAGTAGCAGACATGAGCACTGATAAAACAATCACAGAAAGTAGCAGACATGAGCACTGATAATAACAATCACACAAAGTAGCAGATGCAAGCATTGATAATAACAATCACACAAAGTAGCAGACGTGAGCACTGATAATAACAATCACAGATAGTAGCAGACGTGAGCATTGATAATAACAATCACACAAAGTAGCAGGCGTGAGCACTGATAATAACAATCACAGATAGTAGCAGACGTGAGCACTGATAATAACAATCACACAAAGTAGCAGACCATGAGCACTGATAACAATCACACAAAGTAGCAGACATGAGCACTGATAATAACAATCACAGATAGTAGCAGACGTGAGCACTGATAATAACAATCACAGATAGTAGCAGACGTGAGCACTGATAATAACAATCACACAAAGTAGCAGACATGAGCACTGATAATAACAATCACACAAAGTAGCAGACATGAGCACTGATAATAACAATCACAGATAGTAGCAGACGTGAGCACTGATAATAACAATCACAGATAGTAGCAGACGTGAGCACTGATAATAACAATCACACAAAGTAGCAGACGTGAGCACTGATAATAACAATCACACAAAGTAGCAGACATGAGCACTGATAATAACAATCACACAAAGTAGCAGACATGAGCACTGATAATAACAATCACAGATAGTAGCAGACATGAGCACTGATAATAACAATCACAGATAGTAGCAGACATGAGCACTGATAATAACAATCACACAAAGTAGATAGTAGTAGACGTGAGCACTGATAATAACAATCACACAAAGTAGCAGATGCAAGCACTGATAATAACAATCACAGATAGTAGCAGACGTGAGCAATGATAATAACAATCACACAAAGTAGCAGACATGAGCACTGATAATAACAATCACACAAAGTAGCAGACATGAGCATTGATAATAACAATCACACAAAGTAGCAGACATGAGCACTGATAATAACAATCACACAAAGTAGCAGACATGAGCACTGATAATAACAATCACACAAAGTAGCAGACATGAGCACTGATAATAACAATCACACAAAGTAGCAGACATGAGCAGTGATAATAACAATCACAGATAGTAGCAGACATGAGCACTGATAATAACAATCACAGATAGTAGCAGACATGAGCACTGATAATAACAATCACACAAAGTAGCAGACATGAGCACTGATAATAACAATCACACAACGTAGCAGACGTGAGCACTGATAATAACAATCACAGATAGTAGCAGACGTGAGCACTGATAATAACAATCACAGATAGTAGCAGACGTGAGCACTGATAATAACAATCACACAAAGTAGCAGACATGAGCACAGATAATAACAATCACACAAAGTAGCAGATGCAAGCATTGATAATAACAATCACAGATAGTAGCAGACGTGAGCACTGATAATAACAATCACAGATAGTAGCAGACGTGAGCACTGATAATAACAATCACAGATAGTAGCAGACGTGAGCACTGATAATAACAATCACACAAAGTAGCAGACATGAGCACTGATAATAACAATCACACAAAGTAGCAGACATGAGCACTGATAATAACAATCACAGATAGTAGCAGATGCAAGCACTGATAATAACAATCACAGATAGTAGCAGATGCAAGCATTGATAATAACAATCACAGATAGTAGCAGATGCAAGCATTGATAATAACAATCACAGATAGTAGCAGATGCAAGCACTGATAATAACAATCACAGAAAGTAGCAGACGTGAGCACTGATAATAACAATCACACAAAGTAGCAGACGTGAGCACTGATAATAACAATCACAGATAGTAGCAGACGTGAGCATTGATAATAACAATCACACAAAGTAGCAGGCGTGAGCACTGATAATAACAATCACAGATAGTAGCAGACGTGAGCACTGATAATAACAATCACACAAAGTAGCAGACCATGAGCACTGATAACAATCACACAAAGTAGCAGACATGAGCACTGATAATAACAATCACAGATAGTAGCAGACGTGAGCACTGATAATAACAATCACAGATAGTAGCAGACGTGAGCACTGATAATAACAATCACACAAAGTAGCAGACATGAGCACTGATAATAACAATCACACAAAGTAGCAGACATGAGCACTGATAATAACAATCACAGATAGTAGCAGACGTGAGCACTGATAATAACAATCACAGATAGTAGCAGACGTGAGCACTGATAATAACAATCACACAAAGTAGCAGACGTGAGCACTGATAATAACAATCACACAAAGTAGCAGACATGAGCACTGATAATAACAATCACACAAAGTAGCAGACATGAGCACTGATAATAACAATCACAGATAGTAGCAGACATGAGCACTGATAATAACAATCACAGATAGTAGCAGACATGAGCACTGATAATAACAATCACACAAAGTAGATAGTAGTAGACGTGAGCACTGATAATAACAATCACACAAAGTAGCAGATGCAAGCACTGATAATAACAATCACAGATAGTAGCAGACGTGAGCAATGATAATAACAATCACACAAAGTAGCAGACATGAGCACTGATAATAACAATCACACAAAGTAGCAGACATGAGCATTGATAATAACAATCACACAAAGTAGCAGACATGAGCACTGATAATAACAATCACACAAAGTAGCAGACATGAGCACTGATAATAACAATCACACAAAGTAGCAGACATGAGCACTGATAATAACAATCACACAAAGTAGCAGACATGAGCAGTGATAATAACAATCACAGATAGTAGCAGACATGAGCACTGATAATAACAATCACAGATAGTAGCAGACATGAGCACTGATAATAACAATCACACAAAGTAGCAGACATGAGCACTGATAATAACAATCACACAAAGTAGCAGACGTGAGCACTGATAATAACAATCACAGATAGTAGCAGACGTGAGCACTGATAATAACAATCACAGATAGTAGCAGACGTGAGCACTGATAATAACAATCACACAAAGTAGCAGACATGAGCACAGATAATAACAATCACACAAAGTAGCAGATGCAAGCATTGATAATAACAATCACAGATAGCAGACGTGAGCACTGATAATAACAATCACAGATAGTAGCAGACGTGAGCACTGATAATAACAATCACAGATAGTAGCAGACGTGAGCACTGATAATAACAATCACACAAAGTAGCAGACGTGAGCACTGATAATAACAATCACACAAAGTAGCAGACATGAGCACTGATAATAACAATCACACAAAGTAGCAGACATGAGCACTGATAATAACAATCACAGATAGTAGCAGACATGAGCACTGATAATAACAATCACAGATAGTAGCAGACATGAGCACTGATAATAACAATCACACAAAGTAGATAGTAGTAGACGTGAGCACTGATAATAACAATCACACAAAGTAGCAGATGCAAGCACTGATAATAACAATCACAGATAGTAGCAGACGTGAGCAATGATAATAACAATCACACAAAGTAGCAGACATGAGCACTGATAATAACAATCACACAAAGTAGCAGACATGAGCATTGATAATAACAATCACACAAAGTAGCAGACATGAGCACTGATAATAACAATCACACAAAGTAGCAGACATGAGCACTGATAATAACAATCACACAAAGTAGCAGACATGAGCACTGATAATAACAATCACACAAAGTAGCAGACATGAGCAGTGATAATAACAATCACAGATAGTAGCAGACATGAGCACTGATAATAACAATCACAGATAGTAGCAGACATGAGCACTGATAATAACAATCACACAAAGTAGCAGACATGAGCACTGATAATAACAATCACACAAAGTAGCAGACGTGATCACTGATAATAACAATCACAGATAGTAGCAGACGTGAGCACTGATAATAACAATCACAGATAGTAGCAGACGTGAGCACTGATAATAACAATCACACAAAGTAGCAGACATGAGCACAGATAATAACAATCACACAAAGTAGCAGATGCAAGCATTGATAATAACAATCACAGATAGCAGACGTGAGCACTGATAATAACAATCACAGATAGTAGCAGACGTTAGCACTGATAATAACAATCACAGATAGTAGCAGACGTGAGCACTGATAATAACAATCACACAAAGTAGCAGACATGAGCACTGATAATAACAATCACACAAAGTAGCAGACATGAGCACTGATAATAACAATCACAGATAGTAGCAGATGCAAGCACTGATAATAACAATCACAGATAGTAGCAGATGCAAGCATTGATAATAACAATCACAGATAGTAGCAGATGCAAGCATTGATAATAACAATCACAGATAGTAGCAGATGCAAGCACTGATAATAACAATCACAGAAAGTAGCAGACGTGAGCACTGATAATAACAATCACACAAAGTAGCAGACATGAGCACTGATAATAACAATCACACAAAGTAGCAGACATGAGCACTGATAATAACAATCACAGATAGTAGCAGACATGAGCACTGATAATAACAATCACAGATAGTAGCAGACATGAGCACTGATAATAACAATCACACAAAGTAGCAGACATGAGCACTGATAATAACAATCACACAAAGTAGCAGACGTGAGCACTGATAATAACAATCACAGATAGTAGCAGACGTGAGCACTGATAATAACAATCACAGATAGTAGCAGACGTGAGCACTGATAATAACAATCACACAAAGTAGCAGACATGAGCACTGATAATAACAATCACACAAAGTAGCAGATGCAAGCATTGATAATAACAATCACAGATAGTAGCAGACGTGAGCACTGATAATAACAATCACAGATAGTAGCAGACGTGAGCACTGATAATAACAATCACACAAAGTAGCAGACATGAGCACTGATAATAACAATCACACAAAGTAGCAGACATGAGCAGTGATAATAACAATCACAGATAGTAGCAGACATGAGCACTGATAATAACAATCACAGATAGTAGCAGACATGAGCACTGATAATAACAATCACACAAAGTAGCAGACATGAGCACTGATAATAACAATCACAGAAAGTAGCAGACATGAGCACTGATAATAACAATCACACAAAATAGCAGATGCGAGCATTGATAATAACAATCACACAAAGTAGCAGACATGAGCACTGATAATAACAATCACACAAAGTAGCAGACATGAGCACTGATAATAACAATCACAGAAAGTAGCAGACATTAGCACTGATAATAACAATCACACAAAGTAGCAGACATGAGCAGTGATAATAACAATCACACAAAGTAGCAGACATGAGCACTGATAATAACAATCACACAAAGTAGCAGACATGAGCATTGATAATAACAATCACACAAAATAGCAGACATGAGCACTGATAATAACAATCACAGAAAATAGCACACGTGAGCACTGATAATAACAATCACACAAAGTAGCAGAAATGAGCACTGATAATAACAATCACACAAAGTAGCAGATGCAAGCATTGATAATAACAATCACAGAAAGTAGCAGACATGAGCACTGATAATAACAATCACAGATAGTAGCAGACGTGAGCACTGATAATAACAATCACAGATAGTAGCAGACGTGAGCACTGATAATAACAATCACACAAAGTAGCAGACATGAGCACTGATAATAACAATCACACAAAGTAGCAGATGCAAGCATTGATAATAACAATCACACAAAGTAGCAGATGTGAGCACTGATAATAACAATCACAGATAGTAGCAGACATGAGCACTAATAATAACAATCACACAAAGTAGCAGACATGAGCACTGATAAAACAATCACAGAAAGTAGCAGACATGAGCACTGATAATAACAATCACACAAAGTAGCAGATGCAAGCATTGATAATAACAATCACACAAAGTAGCAGACGTGAGCACTGATAATAACAATCACAGATAGTAGCAGACGTGAGCATTGATAATAACAATCACACAAAGTAGCAGGCGTGAGCACTGATAATAACAATCACAGATAGTAGCAGACGTGAGCACTGATAATAACAATCACACAAAGTAGCAGACCATGAGCACTGATAACAATCACACAAAGTAGCAGACATGAGCACTGATAATAACAATCACAGATAGTAGCAGACGTGAGCACTGATAATAACAATCACAGATAGTAGCAGACGTGAGCACTGATAATAACAATCACACAAAGTAGCAGACATGAGCACTGATAATAACAATCACACAAAGTAGCAGACATGAGCACTGATAATAACAATCACAGATAGTAGCAGACGTGAGCACTGATAATAACAATCACAGATAGTAGCAGACGTGAGCACTGATAATAACAATCACACAAAGTAGCAGACGTGAGCACTGATAATAACAATCACACAAAGTAGCAGACATGAGCACTGATAATAACAATCACACAAAGTAGCAGACATGAGCACTGATAATAACAATCACAGATAGTAGCAGACATGAGCACTGATAATAACAATCACAGATAGTAGCAGACATGAGCACTGATAATAACAATCACACAAAGTAGATAGTAGTAGACGTGAGCACTGATAATAACAATCACACAAAGTAGCAGATGCAAGCACTGATAATAACAATCACAGATAGTAGCAGACGTGAGCAATGATAATAACAATCACACAAAGTAGCAGACATGAGCACTGATAATAACAATCACACAAAGTAGCAGACATGAGCATTGATAATAACAATCACACAAAGTAGCAGACATGAGCACTGATAATAACAATCACACAAAGTAGCAGACATGAGCACTGATAATAACAATCACACAAAGTAGCAGACATGAGCACTGATAATAACAATCACACAAAGTAGCAGACATGAGCAGTGATAATAACAATCACAGATAGTAGCAGACATGAGCACTGATAATAACAATCACAGATAGTAGCAGACATGAGCACTGATAATAACAATCACACAAAGTAGCAGACATGAGCACTGATAATAACAATCACACAACGTAGCAGACGTGAGCACTGATAATAACAATCACAGATAGTAGCAGACGTGAGCACTGATAATAACAATCACAGATAGTAGCAGACGTGAGCACTGATAATAACAATCACACAAAGTAGCAGACATGAGCACAGATAATAACAATCACACAAAGTAGCAGATGCAAGCATT
Source organism: Cepaea hortensis (assembly GCA_963921405.1). Lineage (NCBI taxonomy): Eukaryota > Metazoa > Mollusca > Gastropoda > Stylommatophora > Helicidae > Cepaea > Cepaea hortensis. Next base: position 32,538,482 of record OY992897.1, read on the forward strand.
GATAATAACAATCACAGATAGTAGCAGACGTGAGCACTGATAATAACAATCACAGATAGTAGCAGACGTGAGCACTGATAATAACAATCACAGATAGTAGCAGACGTGAGCACTGATAATAACAATCACACAAAGTAGCAGACATGAGCACTGATAATAACAATCACACAAAGTAGCAGACATGAGCACTGATAATAACAATCACAGATAGTAGCAGATGCAAGCACTGATAATAACAATCACAGATAGTAGCAGATGCAAGCATTGATAATAACAATCACAGATAGTAGCAGATGCAAGCATTGATAATAACAATCACAGATAGTAGCAGATGCAAGCACTGATAATAACAATCACAGAAAGTAGCAGACGTGAGCACTGATAATAACAATCACACAAAGTAGCAGACATGAGCACTGATAATAACAATCACACAAAGTAGCAGACGTGAGCACTGATAATAACAATCACAGATAGTAGCAGACGTGAGCATTGATAATAACAATCACACAAAGTAGCAGGCGTGAGCACTGATAATAACAATCACAGATAGTAGCAGACGTGAGCACTGATAATAACAATCACACAAAGTAGCAGACCATGAGCACTGATAACAATCACACAAAGTAGCAGACATGAGCACTGATAATAACAATCACAGATAGTAGCAGACGTGAGCACTGATAATAACAATCACAGATAGTAGCAGACGTGAGCACTGATAATAACAATCACACAAAGTAGCAGACATGAGCACTGATAATAACAATCACACAAAGTAGCAGACATGAGCACTGATAATAACAATCACAGATAGTAGCAGACGTGAGCACTGATAATAACAATCACAGATAGTAGCAGACGTGAGCACTGATAATAACAATCACACAAAGTAGCAGACGTGAGCACTGATAATAACAATCACACAAAGTAGCAGACATGAGCACTGATAATAACAATCACACAAAGTAGCAGACATGAGCACTGATAATAACAATCACAGATAGTAGCAGACATGAGCACTGATAATAACAATCACAGATAGTAGCAGACATGAGCACTGATAATAACAATCACACAAAGTAGATAGTAGTAGACGTGAGCACTGATAATAACAATCACACAAAGTAGCAGATGCAAGCACTGATAATAACAATCACAGATAGTAGCAGACGTGAGCAATGATAATAACAATCACACAAAGTAGCAGACATGAGCACTGATAATAACAATCACACAAAGTAGGAGACATGAGCATTGATAATAACAATCACACAAAGTAGCAGACATGAGCACTGATAATAACAATCACACAAAGTAGCAGACATGAGCACTGATAATAACAATCACACAAAGTAGCAGACATGAGCACTGATAATAACAATCACACAAAGTAGCAGACATGAGCAGTGATAATAACAATCACAGATAGTAGCAGACATGAGCACTGATAATAACAATCACAGATAGTAGCAGACATGAGCACTGATAATAACAATCACACAAAGTAGCAGACATGAGCACTGATAATAACAATCACACAAAGTAGCAGACGTGAGCACTGATAATAACAATCACAGATAGTAGCAGACGTGAGCACTGATAATAACAATCACAGATAGTAGCAGACGTGAGCACTGATAATAACAATCACACAAAGTAGCAGACATGAGCACAGATAATAACAATCACACAAAGTAGCAGATGCAAGCATTGATAATAACAATCACAGATAGCAGACGTGAGCACTGATAATAACAATCACAGATAGTAGCAGACGTGAGCACTGATAATAACAATCACAGATAGTAGCAGACGTGAGCACTGATAATAACAATCACACAAAGTAGCAGACATGAGCACTGATAATAACAATCACACAAAGTAGCAGACATGAGCACTGATAATAACAATCACAGATAGTAGCAGATGCAAGCACTGATAATAACAATCACAGATAGTAGCAGATGCAAGCATTGATAATAACAATCACAGATAGTAGCAGATGCAAGCATTGATAATAACAATCACAGATAGTAGCAGATGCAAGCACTGATAATAACAATCACAGAAAGTAGCAGACGTGAGCACTGATAATAACAATCACACAAAGTAGCAGACATGAGCACTGATAATAACAATCACACAAAGTAGCAGACATGAGCACTGATAATAACAATCACAGATAGTAGCAGACATGAGCACTGATAATAACAATCACAGATAGTAGCAGACATGAGCACTGATAATAACAATCACACAAAGTAGCAGACATGAGCACTGATAATAACAATCACACAAAGTAGCAGACGTGAGCACTGATAATAACAATCACAGATAGTAGCAGACGTGAGCACTGATAATAACAATCACAGATAGTAGCAGACGTGAGCACTGATAATAACAATCACACAAAGTAGCAGACATGAGCACTGATAATAACAATCACACAAAGTAGCAGATGCAAGCATTGATAATAACAATCACAGATAGTAGCAGACGTGAGCACTGATAATAACAATCACAGATAGTAGCAGACGTGAGCACTGATAATAACAATCACAGATAGTAGCAGACGTGAGCACTGATAATAACAATCACACAAAGTAGCAGACATGAGCACTGATAATAACAATCACACAAAGTAGCAGACATGAGCACTGATAATAACAATCACAGATAGTAGCAGATGCAAGCACTGATAATAACAATCACAGATAGTAGCAGATGCAAGCATTGATAATAACAATCACAGATAGTAGCAGATGCAAGCATTGATAATAACAATCACAGATAGTAGCAGATGCAAGCACTGATAATAACAATCACAGAAAGTAGCAGACGTGAGAACTGATAATAACAATCACAGAAAGTAGCAGACATGAGCACTGATAATAACAATCACACAAAGTAGCAGATGCAAGCATTGATAATAACAATCACAGAAAGTAGCAGACGTGAGCACTGATAATAACAATCACAGATAGTAGCAGACGTGAGCATTGATAATAACAATCACACAAAGTAGCAGACATGAGCATTGATAATAACAATCACACAAAGTAGCAGATGCAAGCATTGATAATAACAATCACAGAAAGTAGCAGACATGAGCACTGATAATAACAATCACAGAAAGTAGCAGACATGAGCACTGATAATAACAATCACAGAAAGTAGCAGACGTGAGCACTGATAATAACAATCACAGAAAGTAGCAGACATGAGCACTGATAATAACAATCACACAAAGTAGCAGACATGAGCACTGATAATAACAATCACACAAAGTAGCAGATGCAAGCATTGATAATAACAATCACAGAAAGTAGCAGACATGAGCATTGATAATAACAATCACAGAAAGTAGCAGACATGAGCACTGATAATAACAATCACAGAAAGTAGCAGACATGAGCACTGATAATAACAATCACACAAAGTAGCAGATGCAAGCATTGATAATAACAATCACAGAAAGTAGCAGACGTGAGCACTGATAATAAGAATCACAGATAGTAGCAGACGTGAGCATTGATAATAACAATCACACAATGTAGCAGATGCAAGCATTGATAATAACAATCACAGATAGTAGCAGACGTGAGCATTGATAATAACAATCACAGATAGTAGCAGACGTGAGCACTGATAATAACAATCACAGATAGTAGCAGACGTGAGCATTGATAATAACAATCACACAAAGTAGCAGATGCAAGCATTGATAATAACAATCACACAAAGTAGCAGACGTGAGCATTGATAATAACAATCACACAAAGTAGCAGATGCAAGCATTGATAACAACAATCACACAAAGTAGCAGACGTGAGCATTGATAATAACAATCACACAAAGTAGCAGATGCAAGCATTGATAATAACAATCACACAAAGTAGCAGACGTGAGCATTGATAATAACAATAACAGATAGTAGCAGACGTGAGCACTGATAATAACAATCACACAAAGTAGCAGATGCAAGCATTGATAATAACAATCACAGATAGTAGCAGACGTGAGCACTGATAATAACAATCACACAAAGTAGCAGATGCGAGCATTGATAATAACAATCACAGATAGTAGCAGACATGAGCATTGATAATAACAATCACACAAAGTAGCAGACATGAGCACTGATAATAACAATCACACAAAGTAGCAGACGTGAGCACTGATAATAACAATCACAGATAGTAGCAGACGTGAGCACTGATAATAACAATCACAGATAGTAGCAGACGTGAGCACTGATAATAACAATCACACAAAGTAGCAGACATGAGCACAGATAATAACAATCACACAAAGTAGCAGATGCAAGCATTGATAATAACAATCACAGATAGCAGACGTGAGCACTGATAATAACAATCACAGATAGTAGCAGACGTGAGCACTGATAATAACAATCACAGATAGTAGCAGACGTGAGCACTGATAATAACAATCACACAAAGTAGCAGACGTGAGCACTGATAATAACAATCACACAAAGTAGCAGACATGAGCACTGATAATAACAATCACACAAAGTAGCAGACATGAGCACTGATAATAACAATCACAGATAGTAGCAGACATGAGCACTGATAATAACAATCACAGATAGTAGCAGACATGAGCACTGATAATAACAATCACACAAAGTAGATAGTAGTAGACGTGAGCACTGATAATAACAATCACACAAAGTAGCAGATGCAAGCACTGATAATAACAATCACAGATAGTAGCAGACGTGAGCAATGATAATAACAATCACACAAAGTAGCAGACATGAGCACTGATAATAACAATCACACAAAGTAGCAGACATGAGCATTGATAATAACAATCACACAAAGTAGCAGACATGAGCACTGATAATAACAATCACACAAAGTAGCAGACATGAGCACTGATAATAACAATCACACAAAGTAGCAGACATGAGCACTGATAATAACAATCACACAAAGTAGCAGACATGAGCAGTGATAATAACAATCACAGATAGTAGCAGACATGAGCACTGATAATAACAATCACAGATAGTAGCAGACATGAGCACTGATAATAACAATCACACAAAGTAGCAGACATGAGCACTGATAATAACAATCACACAAAGTAGCAGACGTGAGCACTGATAATAACAATCACAGATAGTAGCAGACGTGAGCACTGATAATAACAATCACAGATAGTAGCAGACGTGAGCACTGATAATAACAATCACACAAAGTAGCAGACATGAGCACAGATAATAACAATCACACAAAGTAGCAGATGCAAGCATTGATAATAACAATCACAGATAGCAGACGTGAGCACTGATAATAACAATCACAGATAGTAGCAGACGTGAGCACTGATAATAACAATCACAGATAGTAGCAGACGTGAGCACTGATAATAACAATCACACAAAGTAGCAGACATGAGCACTGATAATAACAATCACACAAAGTAGCAGACATGAGCACTGATAATAACAATCACAGATAGTAGCAGATGCAAGCACTGATAATAACAATCACAGATAGTAGCAGATGCAAGCATTGATAATAACAATCACAGATAGTAGCAGATGCAAGCATTGATAATAACAATCACAGATAGTAGCAGATGCAAGCACTGATAATAACAATCACAGAAAGTAGCAGACGTGAGCACTGATAATAACAATCACACAAAGTAGCAGACATGAGCACTGATAATAACAATCACACAAAGTAGCAGACATGAGCACTGATAATAACAATCACAGATAGTAGCAGACATGAGCACTGATAATAACAATCACAGATAGTAGCAGACATGAGCACTGATAATAACAATCACACAAAGTAGCAGACATGAGCACTGATAATAACAATCACACAAAGTAGCAGACGTGAGCACTGATAATAACAATCACAGATAGTAGCAGACGTGAGCACTGATAATAACAATCACAGATAGTAGCAGACGTGAGCACTGATAATAACAATCACACAAAGTAGCAGACATGAGCACTGATAATAACAATCACACAAAGTAGCAGATGCAAGCATTGATAATAACAATCACAGATAGTAGCAGACGTGAGCACTGATAATAACAATCACAGATAGTAGCAGACGTGAGCACTGATAATAACAATCACACAAAGTAGCAGACATGAGCACTGATAATAACAATCACACAAAGTAGCAGACATGAGCATTGATAATAACAATCACACAAAGTAGCAGACATGAGCACTGATAATAACAATCACACAAAGTAGCAGACATGAGCACTGATAATAACAATCACACAAAGTAGCAGACATGAGCACTGATAATAACAATCACACAAAGTAGCAGACATGAGCAGTGATAATAACAATCACAGATAGTAGCAGACATGAGCACTGATAATAACAATCACAGATAGTAGCAGACATGAGCACTGATAATAACAATCACACAAAGTAGCAGACATGAGCACTGATAATAACAATCACACAAAATAGCAGATGCGAGCATTGATAATAACAATCACACAAAGTAGCAGACATGAGCACTGATAATAACAATCACACAAAGTAGCAGACATGAGCACTGATAATAACAATCACAGAAAGTAGCAGACATTAGCACTGATAATAACAATCACACAAAGTAGCAGACATGAGCAGTGATAATAACAATCACACAAAGTAGCAGACATGAGCACTGATAATAACAATCACACAAAGTAGCAGACATGAGCATTGATAATAACAATCACACAAAATAGCAGACATGAGCACTGATAATAACAATCACAGAAAATAGCACACGTGAGCACTGATAATAACAATCACACAAAGTAGCAGACATGAGCACTGATAATAACAATCACACATAGTAGCAGATGCAAGCATTGATAATAACAATCACAGAAAGTAGCAGACATGAGCACTGATAATAACAATCACAGATAGTAGCAGACGTGAGCACTGATAATAACAATCACAGATAGTAGCAGACGTGAGCACTGATAATAACAATCACACAAAGTAGCAGACATGAGCACTGATAATAACAATCACACAAAGTAGCAGATGCAAGCATTGATAATAACAATCACACAAAGTAGCAGATGTGAGCACTGATAATAACAATCACAGATAGTAGCAGACATGAGCACTAATAATAACAATCACACAAAGTAGCAGACATGAGCACTGATAAAACAATCACAGAAAGTAGCAGACATGAGCACTGATAATAACAATCACACAAAGTAGCAGATGCAAGCATTGATAATAACAATCACACAAAGTAGCAGACGTGAGCACTGATAATAACAGTCACAGATAGTAGCAGACGTGAGCATTGATAATAACAATCACACAAAGTAGCAGGCGTGAGCACTGATAATAACAATCACAGATAGTAGCAGACGTGAGCACTGATAATAACAATCACACAAAGTAGCAGACATGAGCACTGATAACAATCACACAAAGTAGCAGACATGAGCACTGATAATAACAATCACAGATAGTAGCAGACGTGAGCACTGATAATAACAATCACAGATAGTAGCAGACGTGAGCACTGATAATAACAATCACACAAAGTAGCAGACATGAGCACTGATAATAACAATCACACAAAGTAGCAGACATGAGCACTGATAATAACAATCACAGATAGTAGCAGACGTGAGCACTGATAATAACAATCACAGATAGTAGCAGACGTGAGCACTGATAATAACAATCACACAAAGTAGCAGACGTGAGCACTGATAATAACAATCACACAAAGTAGCAGACATGAGCACTGATAATAACAATCACACAAAGTAGCAGACATGAGCACTGATAATATCAATCACAGATAGTAGCAGACATGAGCACTGATAATAACAATCACAGATAGTAGCAGACATGAGCACTGATAATAACAATCACACAAAGTAGATAGTAGTAGACGTGAGCACTGATAATAACAATCACACAAAGTAGCAGATGCAAGCACTGATAATAACAATCACAGATAGTAGCAGACGTGAGCAATGATAATAACAATCACACAAAGTAGCAGACATGAGCACTGATAATAACAATCACACAAAGTAGCAGACATGAGCATTGATAATAACAATCACACAAAGTAGCAGACATGAGCACTGATAATAACAATCACACAAAGTAGCAGACATGAGCACTGATAATAACAATCACACAAAGTAGCAGACATGAGCACTGATAATAACAATCACACAAAGTAGCAGACATGAGCAGTGATAATAACAATCACAGATAGTAGCAGACATGAGCACTGATAATAACAATCACAGATAGTAGCAGACATGAGCACTGATAATAACAATCACACAAAGTAGCAGACATGAGCACTGATAATAACAATCACACAACGTAGCAGACGTGAGCACTGATAATAACAATCACAGATAGTAGCAGACGTGAGCACTGATAATAACAATCACAGATAGTAGCAGACGTGAGCACTGATAATAACAATCACACAAAGTAGCAGACATGAGCACAGATAATAACAATCACACAAAGTAGCAGATGCAAGCATTGATAATAACAATCACAGATAGTAGCAGACGTGAGCACTGATAATAACAATCACAGATAGTAGCAGACGTGAGCACTGATAATAACAATCACAGATAGTAGCAGACGTGAGCACTGATAATAACAATCACACAAAGTAGCAGACATGAGCACTGATAATAACAATCACACAAAGTAGCAGACAAGAGCACTGATAATAACAATCACAGATAGTAGCAGATGCAAGCACTGATAATAACAATCACAGATAGTAGCAGATGCAAGCATTGATAATAACAATCACAGATAGTAGCAGATGCAAGCATTGATAATAACAATCACAGATAGTAGCAGATGCAAGCACTGATAATAACAATCACAGAAAGTAGCAGACGTGAGCACTGATAATAACAATCACACAAAGTAGCAGACATGAGCACTGATAATAACAATCACACAAAGTAGCAGACGTGAGCACTGATAATAACAATCACAGATAGTAGCAGACGTGAGCATTGATAATAACAATCACACAAAGTAGCAGGCGTGAGCACTGATAATAACAATCACAGATAGTAGCAGACGTGAGCACTGATAATAACAATCACACAAAGTAGCAGACCATGAGCACTGATAACAATCACACAAAGTAGCAGACATGAGCACTGATAATAACAATCACAGATAGTAGCAGACGTGAGCACTGATAATAACAATCACAGATAGTAGCAGACGTGAGCACTGATAATAACAATCACACAAAGTAGCAGACATGAGCACTGATAATAACAATCACACAAAGTAGCAGACATGAGCACTGATAATAACAATCACAGATAGTAGCAGACGTGAGCACTGATAATAACAATCACAGATAGTAGCAGACGTGAGCACTGATAATAACAATCACACAAAGTAGCAGACGTGAGCACTGATAATAACAATCACACAAAGTAGCAGACATGAGCACTGATAATAACAATCACACAAAGTAGCAGACATGAGCACTGATAATAACAATCACAGATAGTAGCAGACATGAGCACTGATAATAACAATCACAGATAGTAGCAGACATGAGCACTGATAATAACAATCACACAAAGTAGATAGTAGTAGACGTGAGCACTGATAATAACAATCACACAAAGTAGCAGATGCAAGCACTGATAATAACAATCACAGATAGTAGCAGACGTGAGCAATGATAATAACAATCACACAAAGTAGCAGACATGAGCACTGATAATAACAATCACACAAAGTAGGAGACATGAGCATTGATAATAACAATCACACAAAGTAGCAGACATGAGCACTGATAATAACAATCACACAAAGTAGCAGACATGAGCACTGATAATAACAATCACACAAAGTAGCAGACATGAGCACTGATAATAACAATCACACAAAGTAGCAGACATGAGCAGTGATAATAACAATCACAGATAGTAGCAGACATGAGCACTGATAATAACAATCACAGATAGTAGCAGACATGAGCACTGATAATAACAATCACACAAAGTAGCAGACATGAGCACTGATAATAACAATCACACAAAGTAGCAGACGTGAGCACTGATAATAACAATCACAGATAGTAGCAGACGTGAGCACTGATAATAACAATCACAGATAGTAGCAGACGTGAGCACTGATAATAACAATCACACAAAGTAGCAGACATGAGCACAGATAATAACAATCACACAAAGTAGCAGATGCAAGCATTGATAATAACAATCACAGATAGCAGACGTGAGCACTGATAATAACAATCACAGATAGTAGCAGACGTGAGCACTGATAATAACAATCACAGATAGTAGCAGACGTGAGCACTGATAATAACAATCACACAAAGTAGCAGACATGAGCACTGATAATAACAATCACACAAAGTAGCAGACATGAGCACTGATAATAACAATCACAGATAGTAGCAGATGCAAGCACTGATAATAACAATCACAGATAGTAGCAGATGCAAGCATTGATAATAACAATCACAGATAGTAGCAGATGCAAGCATTGATAATAACAATCACAGATAGTAGCAGATGCAAGCACTGATAATAACAATCACAGAAAGTAGCAGACGTGAGCACTGATAATAACAATCACACAAAGTAGCAGACATGAGCACTGATAATAACAATCACACAAAGTAGCAGACATGAGCACTGATAATAACAATCACAGATAGTAGCAGACATGAGCACTGATAATAACAATCACAGATAGTAGCAGACATGAGCACTGATAATAACAATCACACAAAGTAGCAGACATGAGCACTGATAATAACAATCACACAAAGTAGCAGACGTGAGCACTGATAATAACAATCACAGATAGTAGCAGACGTGAGCACTGATAATAACAATCACAGATAGTAGCAGACGTGAGCACTGATAATAACAATCACACAAAGTAGCAGACATGAGCACTGATAATAACAATCACACAAAGTAGCAGATGCAAGCATTGATAATAACAATCACAGATAGTAGCAGACGTGAGCACTGATAATAACAATCACAGATAGTAGCAGACGTGAGCACTGATAATAACAATCACAGATAGTAGCAGACGTGAGCACTGATAATAACAATCACACAAAGTAGCAGACATGAGCACTGATAATAACAATCACACAAAGTAGCAGACATGAGCACTGATAATAACAATCACAGATAGTAGCAGATGCAAGCACTGATAATAACAATCACAGATAGTAGCAGATGCAAGCATTGATAATAACAATCACAGATAGTAGCAGATGCAAGCATTGATAATAACAATCACAGATAGTAGCAGATGCAAGCACTGATAATAACAATCACAGAAAGTAGCAGACGTGAGAACTGATAATAACAATCACAGAAAGTAGCAGACATGAGCACTGATAATAACAATCACACAAAGTAGCAGATGCAAGCATTGATAATAACAATCACAGAAAGTAGCAGACGTGAGCACTGATAATAACAATCACAGATAGTAGCAGATGCAAGCATTGATAATAACAATCACACAAAGTAGCAGATGCAAGCATTGATAATAACAATCACAGATAGTAGCAGACGTGAGCATTGATAATAACAATCACAGATAGTAGCAGACGTGAGCACTGATAATAACAATCACAGATAGTAGCAGACGTGAGCATTGATAATAACAATCACACAAAGTAGCAGATGCAAGCATTGATAATAACAATCACACAAAGTAGCAGACGTGAGCATTGATAATAACAATCACACAAAGTAGCAGATGCAAGCATTGATAACAACAATCACACAAAGTAGCAGACGTGAGCATTGATAATAACAATCACACAAAGTAGCAGATGCAAGCATTGATAATAACAATCACACAAAGTAGCAGACGTGAGCATTGATAATAACAATAACAGATAGTAGCAGACGTGAGCACTGATAATAACAATCACACAAAGTAGCAGATGCAAGCATTGATAATAACAATCACAGATAGTAGCAGACGTGAGCACTGATAATAACAATCACACAAAGTAGCAGATGCGAGCATTGATAATAACAATCACAGATAGTAGCAGACATGAGCATTGATAATAACAATCACAGATAGTAGCAGACGTGAGCACTGATAATAACAATCACAGATAGTAGCAGACGTGAGCACTGATAATAACAATCACACAAAGTAGCAGACATGAGCACTGATAATAACAATCACACAAAGTAGCAGATGCAAGCATTGATAATAACAATCACAGATAGTAGCAGACGTGAGCACTGATAATAACAATCACAGATAGTAGCAGACGTGAGCACTGATAATAACAATCACAGATAGTAGCAGACGTGAGCACTGATAATAACAATCACACAAAGTAGCAGACATGAGCACTGATAATAACAATCACACAAAGTAGCAGACATGAGCACTGATAATAACAATCACAGATAGTAGCAGATGCAAGCACTGATAATAACAATCACAGATAGTAGCAGATGCAAGCATTGATAATAACAATCACAGATAGTAGCAGATGCAAGCATTGATAATAACAATCACAGATAGTAGCAGATGCAAGCACTGATAATAACAATCACAGAAAGTAGCAGACGTGAGAACTGATAATAACAATCACAGAAAGTAGCAGACATGAGCACTGATAATAACAATCACACAAAGTAGCAGATGCAAGCATTGATAATAACAATCACAGAAAGTAGCAGACGTGAGCACTGATAATAACAATCACAGATAGTAGCAGATGCAAGCATTGATAATAACAATCACAGAAAGTAGCAGATGCAAGCATTGATAATAACAATCACAGATAGTAGCAGACGTGAGCATTGATAATAACAATCACAGATAGTAGCAGACGTGAGCACTGATAATAACAATCACAGATAGTAGCAGACGTGAGCATTGATAATAACAATCACACAAAGTAGCAGATGCAAGCATTGATAATAACAATCACACAAAGTAGCAGACGTGAGCATTGATAATAACAATCACACAAAGTAGCAGATGCAAGCATTGATAACAACAATCACACAAAGTAGCAGACGTGAGCATTGATAATAACAATCACACAAAGTAGCAGATGCAAGCATTGATAATAACAATCACACAAAGTAGCAGACGTGAGCATTGATAATAACAATAACAGATAGTAGCAGACGTGAGCACTGATAATAACAATCACACAAAGTAGCAGATGCAAGCATTGATAATAACAATCACAGATAGTAGCAGACGTGAGCACTGATAATAACAATCACACAAAGTAGCAGATGCGAGCATTGATAATAACAATCACAGATAGTAGCAGACATGAGCATTGATAATAACAATCACACAAAGTAGCAGACCTGAGCACTGATAATAACAATCACAGATAGTAGCAGACATGAGCATTGATAATAACAATCACACAAAGTAGCAGATGCAAGCATTGATAATAACAATCACAGATAGTAGCAGACGTGAGCACTGATAATAACAATCACAGATAGTAGCAGATGCAAGCATTGATAATAACAATCACACAAAGTAGCAGATGCGAGCATTGATAATAACAATCACACAAAGTAGCAGACATGAGCACTGATAATAACAATCACACAAAGTAGCAGAGATGAGCACTGATAATAACAATCACAGATAGTAGCAGACATGAGCACTGATAATAACAATAACAGATAGTAGCAGACATGAGCACTGATAATAACAATCACACAAAGTAGATAGTAGTAGACGTGAGCACTGATAATAACAATCACAGATAGTAGCAGACGTGAGCACTGATAATAACAATCACACAAAGTAGCAGATGCAAGCACTGATAATAACAATCACAGATAGTAGCAGACGTGAGCACTGATAATAACAATCACACAAAGTAGCAGACATGAGCACTGATAATAACAATCACACAAAGTAGCAGACATGAGCATTGATAATAACAATCACAGAATGTAGCAGACATGAGCACTGATAATAACAATCACACAAAGTAGCAGACATGAGCACTGATAATAACAATCACAGAAAGTAGCAGACGTGGGCACTGATAATAACAATCACACAAAGTAGGAGACATGAGCAGTGATAATAACAATCACAGAAAGTAGCAGACGTGAGCACTGATAATAACAATCACACAAAGTAGCAGACATGAGCACTGATAATAACAATCACAGAAAGTAGCAGACGTGAGCACTGATAATAACAATCACACAAAGTAGCAGACATGAGCACTGATAATAACAATCACACAAAGTAGCAGACATGAGCACTGATAATAACAATCACACAAAGTAGCAGACATGAGCACTGATAATAACAATCACACAAAGTAGCAGACATGAGCACTGATAATAACAATCACAGATAGTAGCAAACATGAGCACTGATAATAACAATCACAGATAGTAGCAGACATGAGCACTGATAATAACAATCACACAAAGTAGCAGACATGAGCACTGATAATAACAATCACACAAAGTAGCAGACGTGAGCACTGATAATAACAATCACAGATAGTAGCAGACGTGAGCACTGATAATAACAATCACAGATAGTAGCAGACGTGAGCACTGATAATAACAATCACACAAAGTAGCAGACATGAGCACTGATAATAACAATCACACAAAGTAGCAGATGCAAGCATTGATAATAACAATCACAGATAGTAGCAGACGTGAGCACTGATAATAACAATCACAGATAGTAGCAGACGTGAGCACTGATAATAACAATCACAGATAGTAGCAGACGTGAGCACTGATAATAACAATCACACAAAGTAGCAGACATGAGCACTGATAATAACAATCACACAAAGTAGCAGACATGAGCACTGATAATAACAATCACAGATAGTAGCAGATGCAAGCACTGATAATAACAATCACAGATAGTAGCAGATGCAAGCATTGATAATAACAATCACAGATAGTAGCAGATGCAAGCATTGATAATAACAATCACAGATAGTAGCAGATGCAAGCACTGATAATAACAATCACACAAAGTAGCAGACATGAGCACTGATAATAACAATCACAGATAGTAGCAGACGTGAGCACTGATAATAACAATCACAGATAGTAGCAGATTCAAGCACTGATAATAACAATCACAGATAGTTGCAGACATGAGCACTGATAATAACAATCACAGATAGTAGCAGACATGAGCACTGATAATAACAATCACACACAGTAGCAGACATGAGCATTGATAATAACAATCACAGAAAGTAGCAAACGTGAGCACTGATAATAACAATCACAGATAGTAGCAGACGTGAGCACTGATAATAACAATCACACAAAGTAGCAGACATGAGCACTGATAATAACAATCACACAAAGTAGCAGACATGAGCACTGATAATAACAATCACAGAAAGTAGCAGACATGAGCACTGATAATAACAATCACACAAAGTAGCAGATGCAAGCATTGATAATAACAATCACACAAAGTAGCAGACGTGAGCAGTGATAATAACAATCACAGATAGTAGCAGACGTGAGCATTGATAATAACAATCACACAAAGTAGCAGGCGTGAGCACTGATAATAACAATCACAGATAGTAGCAGACGTGAGCACTGATAATAACAATCACACAAAGTAGCAGACCATGAGCACTGATAACAATCACACAAAGTAGCAGACATGAGCACTGATAATAACAATCACAGATAGTAGCAGACGTGAGCACTGATAATAACAATCACAGATAGTAGCAGACATGAGCACTGATAATAACAATCACACAAAGTAGCAGACATGAGCACTGATAATAACAATCACACAAAGTAGCAGATGCAAGCATTGATAATAACAATCACACAAAGTAGCAGACGTGAGCACTGATAATAACAATCACAGATAGTAGCAGACATGAGCACTAATAATAACAATCACACAAAGTAGCAGACATGAGCACTGATAATAACAATCACAGATAGTAGCAGACGTGAGCACTGATAATAACAATCACACAAAGTAGCAGACATGAGCACTGATAATAACAATCACACAAAGTAGCAGATGCAAGCATTGATAATAACAATCACAGATAGTAGCAGACGTGAGCACTGATAATAACAATCAAAGATAGTAGCAGACGTGAGCACTGATAATAACAATCACAGATAGTAGCAGACATGAGCACTGATAATAACAATCACACAAAGTAGCAGACATGAGCACTGATAATAACAATCACACAAAGTAGCAGATGCAAGCATTGATAATAACAATCACACAAAGTAGCAGACGTGAGCACTGATAATAACAATCACAGATAGTAGCAGACATGAGCACTAATAATAACAATCACACAAAGTAGCAGACATGAGCACTGATAATAACAATCACAGATAGTAGCAGACGTGAGCACTGATAATAACAATCACACAAAGTAGCAGACATGAGCACTGATAATAACAATCACACAAAGTAGCAGATGCAAGCATTGATAATAACAATCACAGATAGTAGCAGACGTGAGCACTGATAATAACAATCACAGATAGTAGCAGACGTGAGCACTGATAATAACAATCACAGATAGTAGCAGACGTGAGCACTGATAATAACAATCACACAAAGTAGCAGACATGAGCACTGATAATAACAATCACACAAAGTAGCAGACATGAGCACTGATAATAACAATCACAGATAGTAGCAGATGCAAGCACTGATAATAACAATCACAGATAGTAGCAGATGCAAGCATTGATAATAACAATCACAGATAGTAGCAGATGCAAGCATTGATAATAACAATCACAGATAGTAGCAGATGCAAGCACTGATAATAACAATCACACAAAGTAGCAGACATGAGCACTGATAATAACAATCACAGATAGTAGCAGACGTGAGCACTGATAATAACAATCACAGATAGTAGCAGATTCAAGCACTGATAATAACAATCACAGATAGTTGCAGACATGAGCACTGATAATAACAATCACAGATAGTAGCAGACATGAGCACTGATAATAACAATCACACACAGTAGCAGACATGAGCATTGATAATAACAATCACAGAAAGTAGCAAACGTGAGCACTGATAATAACAATCACAGATAGTAGCAGACGTGAGCACTGATAATAACAATCACACAAAGTAGCAGACATGAGCACTGATAATAACAATCACACAAAGTAGCAGACATGAGCACTGATAATAACAATCACAGAAAGTAGCAGACATGAGCACTGATAATAACAATCACACAAAGTAGCAGATGCAAGCATTGATAATAACAATCACACAAAGTAGCAGACGTGAGCAGTGATAATAACAATCACAGATAGTAGCAGACGTGAGCATTGATAATAACAACCACACAAAGTAGCAGGCGTGAGCACTGATAATAACAATCACAGATAGTAGCAGACGTGAGCACTGATAATAACAATCACACAAAGTAGCAGACCATGAGCACTGATAACAATCACACAAAGTAGCAGACATGAGCACTGATAATAACAATCACAGATAGTAGCAGACGTGAGCACTGATAATAACAATCACAGATAGTAGCAGACATGAGCACTGATAATAACAATCACACAAAGTAGCAGACATGAGCACTGATAATAACAATCACACAAAGTAGCAGATGCAAGCATTGATAATAACAATCACACAAAGTAGCAGACGTGAGCACTGATAATAACAATCACAGATAGTAGCAGACATGAGCACTAATAATAACAATCACACAAAGTAGCAGACATGAGCACTGATAATAACAATCACAGAAAGTAGCAGACATGAGCACTGATAATAACAATCACACAAAGTAGCAGATGCAAGCATTGATAATAACAATCACACAAAGTAGCAGACGTGAGCAGTGATAATAACAATCACAGATAGTAGCAGACGTGAGCATTGATAATAACAATCACACAAAGTAGCAGGCGTGAGCACTGATAATAACAATCACAGATAGTAGCAGACGTGAGCACTGATAATAACAATCACACAAAGTAGCAGACCATGAGCACTGATAACAATCACACAAAGTAGCAGACATGAGCACTGATAATAACAATCACAGATAGTAGCAGACGTGAGCACTGATAATAACAATCACAGATAGTAGCAGACGTGAGCACTGATAATAACAATCACACAAAGTAGCAGACATGAGCACTGATAATAACAATCACACAAAGTAGCAGACATGAGCACTGATAATAACAATCACAGATAGTAGCAGACGTGAGCACTGATAATAACAATCACAGATAGTAGCAGACGTGAGCACTGATAATAACAATCACACAAAGTAGCAGACATGAGCACTGATAATAACAATCACACAAAGTAGCAGACATGAGCACTGATAATAACAATCACAGATAGTAGCAGACGTGAGCACTGATAATAACAATCACAGATAGTAGCAGACGTGAGCACTGATAATAACAATCACACAAAGTAGCAGACGTGAGCACTGATAATAACAATCACACAAAGTAGCAGACATGAGCACTGATAATAACAATCACACAAAGTAGCAGAGATGAGCACTGATAATAACAATCACAGATAGTAGCAGACATGAGCACTGATAATAACAATCACAGATAGTAGCAGACATGAGCACTGATAATAACAATCACACAAAGTAGATAGTAGTAGACGTGAGCACTGATAATATAAATCACAGATAGTAGCAGACGTGAGCACTGATAATAACAATCACACAAAGTAGCAGATGCAAGCACTGATAATAACAATCACAGATAGTAGCAGACGTGAGCACTGATAATAACAATCACACAAAGTAGCAGACATGAGCACTGATAATAACAATCACACAAAGTAGCAGACATGAGCATTGATAATAACAATCACAGAATATAGCAGACATGAGCTCTGATAATAACAATCACACAAAGTAGCAGACATGAGCACTGATAATAACAATCACAGAAAGTAGCAGACGTGGGCACTGATAATAACAATCACACAAAGTAGGAGACATGAGCAGTGATAATAACAATCACAGAAAGTAGCAGACATGAGCACTGATAATAACAATCACACAAAGTAGCAGACATGAGCACTGATAATAACAATCACAGAAAGTAGCAGACATGAGCACTGATAATAACAATCACACAAAGTAGCAGATGCAAGCATTGATAATAACAATCACACAAAGTAGCAGACGTGAGCAGTGATAATAACAATCACAGATAGTAGCAGACGTGAGCATTGATAATAACAATCACACAAAGTAGCAGGCGTGAGCACTGATAATAACAATCACAGATAGTAGCAGACGTGAGCACTGATAATAACAATCACACAAAGTAGCAGACCATGAGCACTGATAACAATCACACAAAGTAGCAGACATGAGCACTGATAATAACAATCACAGATAGTAGCAGACGTGAGCACTGATAATAACAATCACAGATAGTAGCAGACATGAGCACTGATAATAACAATCACACAAAGTAGCAGACATGAGCACTGATAATAACAATCACACAAAGTAGCAGATGCAAGCATTGATAATAACAATCACACAAAGTAGCAGACGTGAGCACTGATAATAACAATCACAGATAGTAGCAGACATGAGCACTAATAATAACAATCACACAAAGTAGCAGACATGAGCACTGATAATAACAATCACAGAAAGTAGCAGACATGAGCACTGATAATAACAATCACACAAAGTAGCAGATGCAAGCATTGATAATAACAATCACACAAAGTAGCAGACGTGAGCAGTGATAATAACAATCACAGATAGTAGCAGACGTGAGCATTGATAATAACAATCACACAAAGTAGCAGGCGTGAGCACTGATAATAACAATCACAGATAGTAGCAGACGTGAGCACTGATAATAACAATCACACAAAGTAGCAGACCATGAGCACTGATAACAATCACACAAAGTAGCAGACATGAGCACTGATAATAACAATCACAGATAGTAGCAGACGTGAGCACTGATAATAACAATCACAGATAGTAGCAGACGTGAGCACTGATAATAACAATCACACAAAGTAGCAGACATGAGCACTGATAATAACAATCACACAAAGTAGCAGACATGAGCACTGATAATAACAATCACAGATAGTAGCAGACGTGAGCACTGATAATAACAATCACAGATAGTAGCAGACGTGAGCACTGATAATAACAATCACACAAAGTAGCAGACATGAGCACTGATAATAACAATCACACAAAGTAGCAGACATGAGCAGTGATAATAACAATCACAGATAGTAGCAGACATGAGCACTGATAATAACAATCACAGATAGTAGCAGACATGAGCACTGATAATAACAATCACACAAAGTAGCAGACATGAGCACTGATAATAACAATCACACAAAGTAGCAGACGTGAGCACTGATAATAACAATCACAGATAGTAGCAGACGTGAGCACTGATAATAACAATCACAGATAGTAGCAGACGTGAGCACTGATAATAACAATCACACAAAGTAGCAGACATGAGCACAGATAATAACAATCACAGAAAGTAGCAGATGCAAGCATTGATAATAACAATCACAGATAGTAGCAGACGTGAGCACTGATAATAACAATCACAGATAGTAGCAGACGTGAGCACTGATAATAACAATCACAGATAGTAGCAGACGTGAGCACTGATAATAACAATCACACAAAGTAGCAGACATGAGCACTGATAATAACAATCACACAAAGTAGCAGACATGAGCACTGATAATAACAATCACAGATAGTAGCAGATGCAAGCACTGATAATAACAATCACAGATAGTAGCAGATGCAAGCATTGATAATAACAATCACAGATAGTAGCAGATGCAAGCATTGATAATAACAATCACAGATAGTAGCAGATGCAAGCACTGATAATAACCATCACAGAAAGTAGCAGACGTGAGCACTGATAATAACAATCACACAAAGTAGCAGACATGAGCACTGATAATAACAATCACACAAAGTAGCAGACATGAGCACTGATAATAACAATCACAGATAGTAGCAGACGTGAGCACTGATAATAACAATCACAGATAGTAGCAGACGTGAGCACTGATAATAACAATCACACAAAGTAGCAGACGTGAGCACTGATAATAACAATCACACAAAGTAGCAGACATGAGCACTGATAATAACAATCACACAAAGTAGCAGAGATGAGCACTGATAATAACAATCACAGATAGTAGCAGACATGAGCACTGATAATAACAATCACAGATAGTAGCAGACATGAGCACTGATAATAACAATCACACAAAGTAGATAGTAGTAGACGTGAGCACTGATAATAACAATCACAGATAGTAGCAGACGTGAGCACTGATAATAACAATCACACAAAGTAGCAGATGCAAGCACTGATAATAACAATCACAGATAGTAGCAGACGTGAGCACTGATAATAACAATCACACAAAGTAGCAGACATGAGCACTGATAATAACAATCACACAAAGTAGCAGACATGAGCATTAATAATAACAATCACAGAATGTAGCAGACATGAGCTCTGATAATAACAATCACACAAAGTAGCAGACATGAGCACTGATAATAACAATCACAGAAAGTAGCAGACGTGGGCACTGATAATAACAATCACACAAAGTAGGAGACATGAGCAGTGATAATAACAATCACAGAAAGTAGCAGACATGAGCACTGATAATAACAATCACACAAAGTAGCAGACATGAGCACTGATAATAACAATCACAGAAAGTAGCAGACATGAGCACTGATAATAACAATCACACAAAGTAGCAGATGCAAGCATTGATAATAACAATCACACAAAGTAGCAGACGTGAGCAGTGATAATAACAATCACAGATAGTAGCAGACGTGAGCATTGATAATAACAATCACACAAAGTAGCAGGCGTGAGCACTGATAATAACAATCACAGATAGTAGCAGACGTGAGCACTGATAATAACAATCACACAAAGTAGCAGACCATGAGCACTGATAACAATCACACAAAGTAGCAGACATGAGCACTGATAATAACAATCACAGATAGTAGCAGACGTGAGCACTGATAATAACAATCACAGATAGTAGCAGACATGAGCACTGATAATAACAATCACACAAAGTAGCAGACATGAGCACTGATAATAACAATCACACAAAGTAGCAGATGCAAGCATTGATAATAACAATCACACAAAGTAGCAGACGTGAGCACTGATAATAACAATCACAGATAGTAGCAGACATGAGCACTAATAATAACAATCACACAAAGTAGCAGACATGAGCACTGATAATAACAATCACAGAAAGTAGCAGACATGAGCACTGATAATAACAATCACACAAAGTAGCAGATGCAAGCATTGATAATAACAATCACACAAAGTAGCAGACGTGAGCAGTGATAATAACAATCACAGATAGTAGCAGACGTGAGCATTGATAATAACAATCACACAAAGTAGCAGGCGTGAGCACTGATAATAACAATCACAGATAGTAGCAGACGTGAGCACTGATAATAACAATCACACAAAGTAGCAGACCATGAGCACTGATAACAATCACACAAAGTAGCAGACATGAGCACTGATAATAACAATCACAGATAGTAGCAGACGTGAGCACTGATAATAACAATCACAGATAGTAGCAGACGTGAGCACTGATAATAACAATCACACAAAGTAGCAGACATGAGCACTGATAATAACAATCACACAAAGTAGCAGACATGAGCACTGATAATAACAATCACAGATAGTAGCAGACGTGAGCACTGATAATAACAATCACAGATAGTAGCAGACGTGAGCACTGATAATAACAATCACACAAAGTAGCAGACATGAGCACTGATAATAACAATCACACAAAGTAGCAGACATGAGCAGTGATAATAACAATCACAGATAGTAGCAGACATGAGCACTGATAATAACAATCACAGATAGTAGCAGACATGAGCACTGATAATAACAATCACACAAAGTAGCAGACATGAGCACTGATAATAACAATCACACAAAGTAGCAGACGTGAGCACTGATAATAACAATCACAGATAGTAGCAGACGTGAGCACTGATAATAACAATCACAGATAGTAGCAGACGTGAGCACTGATAATAACAATCACACAAAGTAGCAGACATGAGCACAGATAATAACAATCACACAAAGTAGCAGATGCAAGCATTGATAATAACAATCACAGATAGTAGCAGACGTGAGCACTGATAATAACAATCACAGATAGTAGCAGACGTGAGCACTGATAATAACAATCACAGATAGTAGCAGATGCAAGCACTGATAATAACAATCACAGATAGTAGCAGATGCAAGCATTGATAATAACAATCACAGATAGTAGCAGATGCAAGCATTGATAATAACAATCACAGATAGTAGCAGATGCAAGCACTGATAATAACAATCACAGAAAGTAGCAGACGTGAGCACTGATAATAACAATCACACAAAGTAGCAGACATGAGCACTGATAATAACAATCACACAAAGTAGCAGACATGAGCACTGATAATAACAATCACAGATAGTAGCAGACATGAGCACTGATAATAACAATCACAGATAGTAGCAGACATGAGCACTGATAATAACAATCACACAAAGTAGCAGACATGAGCACTGATAATAACAATCACACAAAGTAGCAGACGTGAGCACTGATAATAACAATCACAGATAGTAGCAGACGTGAGCACTGATAATAACAATCACAGATAGTAGCAGACGTGAGCACTGATAATAACAATCACACAAAGTAGCAGACATGAGCACTGATAATAACAATCACACAAAGTAGCAGATGCAAGCATTGATAATAACAATCACAGATAGTAGCAGACGTGAGCACTGATAATAACAATCACAGATAGTAGCAGACGTGAGCACTGATAATAACAATCACAGATAGTAGCAGACGTGAGCACTGATAATAACAATCACACAAAGTAGCAGACATGAGCACTGATAATAACAATCACACAAAGTAGCAGACATGAGCACTGATAATAACAATCACAGATAGTAGCAGATGCAAGCACTGATAATAACAATCACAGATAGTAGCAGATGCAAGCATTGATAATAACAATCACAGATAGTAGCAGATGCAAGCATTGATAATAACAATCACACAAAGTAGCAGATGCAAGCATTGATAATAACAATTACAGAAAGTAGCAGACATGAGCACTGATAATAACAATCACAGAAAGTAGCAGACATGAGCACTGATAATAACAATCACAGAAAGTAGCAGACGTGAGCACTGATAATAACAATCACAGAAAGTAGCAGACATGAGCACTGATAATAACAATCACACAAAGTAGCAGACATGAGCACTGATAATAACAATCACACAAAGTAGCAGATGCAAGCATTGATAATAACAATCACAGAAAGTAGCAGACATGAGCATTGATAATAACAATCACAGAAAGTAGCAGACGTGAGCACTGATAATAAGAATCACAGATAGTAGCAGACGTGAGCATTGATAATAACAATCACACAATGTAGCAGATGCAAGCATTGATAATAACAATCACAGATAGTAGCAGACGTGAGCATTGATAATAACAATCACAGATAGTAGCAGACGTGAGCACTGATAATAACAATCACAGATAGTAGCAGACGTGAGCATTGATAATAACAATCACACAAAGTAGCAGATGCAAGCATTGATAATAACAATCACACAAAGTAGCAGATGTGAGCAGTGATAATAACAATCACACAAAGTAGCAGATGCAAGCATTGATAATAACAATCACACAAAGTAGCAGACGTGAGCATTGATAATAACAATCACACAAAGTAGCAGATGCAAGCATTGATAATAACAATCACACAAAGTAGCAGACGTGAGCATTGATAATAACAATCACAGAAAGTAGCAGACATGAGCACTGATAATAACAATCACACAAAGTAGCAGACATGAGCACTGATAATAACAATCACAGAAAGTAGCAGATGCAAGCATTGATAATAACAATCACAGAAAGTAGCAGACATGAGCACTGATAATAACAATCACAGAAAGTAGCAGATGCAAGCATTGATAATAACAATCACAGAAAGTAGCAGACATGAGCACTGATAATAACAATCACAGAAAGTAGCAGACATGAGCACTGATAATAACAATCACAGAAAGTAGCAGACATGAGCACTGATAATAACAATCACACAAAGTAGCAGACATGAGCACTGATAATAACAATCACACAAAGTAGTAGATGCAAGCATTGATAATAACAATCACAGAAAGTAGCAGACATGAGCATTGATAATAACAATCACACAAAGTAGCAGATGCAAGCATTGATAATAACAATCACAGATAGTAGTAGACGTGAGCACTGATAATAACAATCACACAAAGTAGCAGATGCAAGCTTTGATAATAACAATCACAGAAAGTAGCAGACATGAGCATTGATAATAACAATCACACAAAGTAGCAGATGCAAGCATTGATAATAACAATCACAGAAAGTAGCAGACATGAGCATTGATAATAACAATCACAGAAAGTAGCAGACATGAGCACCGATAATAACAATCACACAAAGTAGCAGACATGAGCACTGATAATAACAATCACAGAAAGTAGCAGATGCAAGCATTGATAATAACAATCACACAAAGTAGCAGACATGAGCACTGGTAATAACAATCACAGAAAGTAGCAGATGCAAGCATTGATAATAACAATCACAGAAAGTAGCAGACATGAGCATTGATAATAACAATCACAGAAAGTAGCAGACATGAGCAGTGATAATAACAATCACACAAAGTAGCAGATGCAAGCATTGATAATAACAATCACACAAAGTAGCAGATGCAAGCATTGATAATAACAATCACAGAAAGTAGCAGACATGAGCATTGATAATAACAATCACAGAAAGTAGCAGACATGAGCATTGATAATAACAATCACACAAAGTAGCAGATGCAAGCATTGATAATAACAATCACAGAAAGTAGCAGACATGAGCATTGATAATAACAATCACACAAAGTAGCAGATGCAAGCATTGATAATAACAATCACACAAAGTAGCAGATGCAAGCACTGATAATAACAATCACAGAAAGTAGCAGACATGAGCATTGATAATAACAATCACAGAAAGTAGCAGACATGAGCACTGATAATAACAATCACAGAAAGTAGCAGACATGAGCATTGATAATAACAATCACAGAAAGTAGCAGACATGAGCACTGATAATAACAATCACAGAAAGTAGCAGATGCAAGCATTGATAATAACAATCACAGAAAGTAGCAGACATGAGCACTGATAATAACAATCACACAAAGTAGCAGACATGAGCACTGATAATAACAATCACAGAAAGTAGCAGATGCAAGAATTGATAATAACAATCACACAAAGTAGCAGACATGAGCACTGATAATAACAATCACACAAAGTAGCAGACATGAGCACTGATAATAACAATCACAGAAAGTAGCAGATGCAAGCATTGATAATAACAATCACAGAAAGTAGCAGACATGAGCACTGATAATAACAATCACAGAAAGTAGCAGACATGAGCACTGATAATAACAATCACAGAAAGTAGCAGACATGAGCACTGATAATAACAATCACACAAAGTAGCAGATGCAAGCCTTGATAATAACAATCACAGAAAGTAGCAGACATGAGCACTGATAATAACAATCACACAAAGTAGCAGAAGTGAGCCTTGACAATAACATTCACAGAAAGTAGCAGAAGT
>OY992897.1:32570393-32582893 GCA_963921405.1 Cepaea hortensis
TTCCAAGGTCAAAGAGCATGGCAAACACCAGGTCTTGCTGAGGCCAGCATCATAAGTCATCGTCAAATTTCTCACTATCATGATGAAGCACAGTTACATTGGGGGAATTTGAACAAGATGATGACCACAGAGCTGGCCAGATTTTCATTAAACTGACAGGCAGACTAAGTAAGTGTGGTGTAGTCAGCCCCAGGTTTGATGTCTCTATTCATAACTTGGAAAAGTGGACAACAAACCTTCTTCCACCCAGACAGCTTGGCTTCATTGTCACGACTGCATCTGGTGGTATTATGGATCATGAGAATGCCAGAGGGAAGTACTTGAGAGGCATAATTCTAGGATTGTTCTTTTAATTATAATCAGACATTCAGTACAATAATAAAGATTAACTTGTTCATTAAAAAAAAAGGCAAAAACATCAATATGTGGTGACTACAAGACCCAGCTCAGGGGGCTGATATCTGTATCTCCTCACAAGCAGTGCTTTCAGCAAGTGACAGTTACTTGTGCTATGATCTATAAAAACACTGTATATCCAACATATGTCAGACAATGTTTAAAAATCATAAACATAGACACTTACCTCCCAGAGTGTTTTCTCATCGGAAACATGAAATCTCATAATTTTAGTACCGGGGTAAGGAGACAACCTTGACTTGTAATGTGTCATAATTTTCTTCTCCAGGAGGTCTTGAACCAGTTTCCTTTCCCTTTCTTCACGGGCTTTCCGTCTTCTCAACTCTGCCGAGGACAACCAAGTCATATATTTCTTTTATGAAATAGTACTCTCTTATTTAATTGTTCATTACAATGTACGTTAGTGTAAAATTACTGAATAAATGACTATGAATTGCTTCTGTACATGAGGATTGGCTTGATATAGTTCTTAAGAGTACATTCTGATGTACGGAAGCAAATCATGGACAAGTAGTGGACAACTGTGGTTTTATAGAAGAATAATGACAACACTGTGGATAGATAGAAAGAGGAGTGAAGATATCTTGAAAGAAGGTTACTGAGACTGAAAGAACTGGTTTCATACATCAACTAAAGACAATCAACATTTTTGAAGCAAGTCATGACAAGGGAAAGGCTAGAGTAAATTGTTACAGCAGGAAAATTGGATGAGAGGAGAGGCTGTGGGAGACTGACAGAAAAAAAAGATGCTGAACACTTAGACATCACAGCAAAGAGGAACATTGGTATCATAAAATGCATAACAGAAGGCTGTGAACAAACAAGATTACTAATGCCACATGACATGGAATATAAGAAAAAAAAAAAAACAAAGAAAAAATGAGTAAATTAAATCTCTAAGCAGTTTCTGTTCTTAGAACATGTTACGAAGTTGTCAATGCACACTTATTAATTCTACAAAGTCCCTTGGATTAAGAAAAAGAAAGATAAAATGAGTAAATAAAATCTCGG
Source organism: Cepaea hortensis (assembly GCA_963921405.1). Taxonomy (NCBI): domain Eukaryota; kingdom Metazoa; phylum Mollusca; class Gastropoda; order Stylommatophora; family Helicidae; genus Cepaea; species Cepaea hortensis. The sequence goes on from OY992897.1 coordinate 32,571,822, forward strand.
CACTCTTCCGAATAACGGTCCTATATTATTTAGTGTAAAAAGAATCCCTTACAGGGCCTCATTAGGTGATATAATTTGTAACAAAATATTAAACACTATGAACTAAACTATAGAACTGAGAAAATGGAATTACGTTCCAATAATATTTCACAGTTATATGTGAAAATTGTAGCACAAAAGTTGTAAATACTGTCCAAAAGCATGTTCTTTGTGAAAAAATTGTACATATCGGAATGAGCATTGAATGTGTTGTTGATCACTTCCGGTTCAGTGTGACGTGGACTACTAGACCGATCGATGGATGCAATAAATGTTTCCTGGGCCCGGAGGGCCCTCACAGTCATCGGAGTGTTTACCTATCAGTTATATGTAGAAATAGATATACACTCCGATGACAGTCAGGGCCCTCCAGGCCCAGGAAACATTTATTGCATCCATCGGTCGATCTAGCAGTCCACGTCACATTGAACTGGAAGTGAACGACAACATCACCTAATAAGGCCCTGTAAGGGAATCTTTTTACACTAAATAATTTAGGACCATTATTCGGAAGAGTGCCAATAAAATCTCTAAGCAGTTTCTGTTCTTAGAACATGTTACAAAGATTTCAATGCACACCAATCACTTCTACTGAGTCCTGTGGATTAAACATGCAGTTAAAGGCAAGGGACTGACTTCATTGCACTGGGTTCTATCACATATAGCTCAGTCTTCTTCCCCAGAACAGCCTGCAGAAAGTGTGACACAGAGCATTCACTATGTAGCTCTAGTGGGGTCACTGAGTGGGGTTTTCTCCCTTAGGGTCACCGAAACAATTGCACTCATGAACCGAATGACGGAGTCTGAAAACTTTGGGTCTGTGTTGTACCGTGATCATCACATTTTGTAAGCTTGAATGCACAGAGGTATAGTTGGGCCAGTGTTGGGTTTATATATTCAATAAAGAATACACATTAAACAGAATATTTAGCAATACAGTATTTCTAAAGTGTGCTTCTAAACATGTGTTTTATTTAAACTCTAAATTCCAAATATTTTATTTTAAAAAATACATAACGATCTGTAAAATATTTGTGTTATTTAATGTTTGCATATCCATGATTTTGAATAACGAAGACACAAACCATATATAGTATGATTTATTGCCTGGCACATTTCGCTGCAGAAAAACATTGAAATGTGCCAGGCAATAAATCGTACTATATATGGTTTGTGTCTTCTTTATTCACATTCACTAAGGGAAAACATTGTTTTGATATCCATGATTAATATTTTAAGGAAAAAATTGAAACAAACTAAGTAAATATCCTACTATATACTGATCTATACACTTATTTAATTATATTTAAAACATTATTCATCGGTAAGGGCTACATTATTTTAGTGTAAAAGAAACATGATAGTAATAACAAATGCAAGGATGGTTAAGAAAGTTGAACGTAATAAAGAAAAAACCTGGCAAGGATGTGTCTATGATGCTACTAACAAGTCAGTAAAATAACAGATCCATGTCCATGCTTTGAGTCATATTTGGTATATGGTGTTTCATCTCATCTTATCTCATCAGGTTCCTCTTGTCTTTATGGTGTTGAGGTGAAGCATAAACAGCGGGAGAGTGCCCATGGACTCTGTAATTAACTCTGTCCATCATTTATATAGCCGGCCTCTTCCTCTGCTTCCATCTGGTCTGTGCATCATTTTTTGTTAAGGTATATTGTTAGTTGGTAATCTAGTTATATGGCCAAACCTTTTAAGCTGTTATTTTCTGATGAAATCTAGCACTTCTATAACCACAACTTTAGTCCTGATTTCTTCATTTCTGATGTTCTCTCTTCTTGATAAAGTTGGTAGGAAGATAGTGTTGAAGAGTGCTTTCTTAGTAATTGTTGATACATGTTTGCTCATTAGTATTGGTACCATTTGTCCAGTGAGTTGGTTTGCCGTATTGCATCTTTTCTCTGTCTCGTCTTCTGATTTGTCATTTGATATTAAACTTCCTAGGTACTTGGAGCTAGTTACTTGATTAAGGGGATGTTCTTCAAGATGAATGTTCTTTCTTCTTTCTGCACAGGAAAATGTTGGAAGCAGCGAAAATATGGTTCCTGAGACAAATGTTGTGAATATCATGGACTGAAAGAGTAGCTAACAATTATCGCCAGGAGAAGGCTCATGAAAGTAGAACATTATATACAAATATAAGACAGTCAAACAGCATTCTTTGGTCATGTAATGAGAAGAGAGGCATTGGAAAACACTGTAATGACTGGAAAGAGATCAGTGGGAGACAAGTTAGTGGTTCACTGATATAAATTATGCTGGATGGACTAGGACAGCGGCACGGAGGCATATCAACAGAGTTGATCTAGGTCACCAGGGACTGAGATCTGTGGAGAGACATGGACACATACACTCGCTGGCAAGGCACATGATGATGATGATGATGATGATGATGATGAGGAGGAGGAGGAGGAGGAAGTCAGCCCAAGAACCCTACTGGTTAGAAAAAAGAACCCCTTTCAGTGTTGGGGATTAACTGTATTTGCCACAGGATTATTTTATCTTTTAGTCTAATATAAGTCGCTCTGGAAGTCTCCGTGGCGAAGTGGTCAAGCCATCTGCCTCGCGCTCTGAAGGTTGTGGGTTTGATTCCGGGCTACATCTTTTGGTTAACAAGTTCATTTTTCTCTGAGACTCCTGGGGGTCATTGCTGGAGCTACAGAGTTTGTGCTTTGTGCAACGCTTTTGGCAGGCCATCTTGTGGAAAGAGACTGAGCCATATGGGATTAATACCCGGTGCAATGAAGTTGATCCTCTCGACATTTCAGACTTTTTTAAAGTCACTCTATTTTGATAGCAAGTTGTTTTATATTTATCATGAACTGTTATCTTGTTCACATGAACATGGCTAGAAACAAAGAAATTAAAACTTTGCATTAATTTTATCTCCCTGTGAAAGAGGAAGACTGTAACATATCCACCGCTAGATTGACTTTATGTGCACACAGGTAATAATCTCTCATCAAATGTAAAATAAAATTGTGACCACAAAAAATACATATATTATGAATAAACAACTGAAATATTTTTCAGCAATACCATAGCCATGACCTCAATATGGGCAACGATCCCTTTCAAATTAAAACAACAGTGGAAGATAAACTCTATGGACCGCTGAGTGAACTAAAAAAGACTGTTAGATTCATACAAGAGACAACATTGCAGTTATAGACATATTTCAAGCGAACGAAAGAAGAAGAAGAAGAAAATCCGAAATGTTACTGATTGAGTCACAGGATTATTAATTTGAGGCTGGGATGGGCCCTAATTATAATTTCTTTCCTGAGGTTGAACAGGGTAGAGGTAATGGAAAAACAACAGTCAGTCAGACGAACGGACTGACAGACAGACTGATAGACAGACAGACAACAATACTGGAGAGTGAGTGTTTAAAAACAAGGATTGTTGTATACTGGAGAGTGAGTGTTTAAAAACAAGGATTGTTGTATACTGGAGAGTGAGTGTTTAAAAACAAGGATTGTTGTATACTGGAGAGTGAGTGTTTAAAAACAAGGATTGTTGTATACTGGAGAGTGAGTGTTTAAAAACAAGGATTGTTGTATGCTGAAGAATGAACAGTTAGAACACAGTACAGAACATCAAGTGTTTACCATGTTCACCAGAAAAAGAGTCAATTTTGAAAAAAAAGCCTCATGCTAAAAGCCCACTATGAGCAGAAGAAACCCAATTTGCAAATTACAGTTTGGTCTGCCTGTCTGATATTTTACTGGTCCATCTGCAACTTGCTTCAAGTGCATTGGTTACTCAACTACAAGTTGATTTGATTTGATGATTACATTGGTGTGAAAAGTAACATTAAAAAACCTTTACTCAGTTACGCCCGTTCTGTGGCGAAGAGGTTACAAATGCAATTCAAAACACAGCTGTGGGCGATTTGGAAGCAGACTGCCTTGTGTAGGTTTTCTTACAATGGTATGAGTACCGGACATTCAGAAATCAATGGCAAACTACTGAACGTAAACGTGCCCAGGATTCACAACAGCTAAAAAATATTGGAGTTGGCCGCTATGACCTGCAAAGGATATGCAACTAATGAACTTACAGTTATAAAATGATTTATTAAAGCTTAGAATATGAAATGGCAAAACAAACTATTATTTTGTAACCCACAGATGGGACACAGAGTGCCAGGATCATTATTTAAACTTCCTCTTCTTTTTTTCGCTGCTTCTTCTTCTTTTGTTCGTTATTATTTAAACTTCTTCTTATTTTGTTCGCTATTATTTAAACTTCTTCTTATATTGTTCGCTATTATTTAAACAGCTTCTTATTTTGTTCGCTATTATTTAAACTTCTTCTGATTTTGTTCGCTATTATTTAAACAGCTTCTTCTTTTGTTCGCTATTATTTAAACTTCTTCTTCTTTTGTTCGCTATTATTTAAACTTCTTCTTCTTTTGTTCGCTATTATGTAAACTTCTTCTTATTTTGTTCGCTATTATTTAAATTTCTTCTTATTTTGTTCGCTATTATTTAAACTTCTTCTTATTTTGTTCGCTATTATTTAAACTTCTTCTGATTTTGTTCGCTATTATTTAAACAGCTTCTTCTTTTGTTCGCTATTATTTAAACTTCTTCTTCTTTTGTTCGCTATTATTTAAACTTCTTCTTCTTTTGTTCGCTATTATGTAAACTTCTTCTTATTTTGTTCGCTATTATTTAAACTTCTTCTTATTTTGTTCGCTATTATTTAAACAGCTTCTTCTTTTGTTCGCTATTATTTAAACTTCTTCTACTTTTGTTCACTATTATTTAAACTTCTTCTTTTGTTCACTATTATTTAAACTGAGCAGGACGTCTCTTCACCTCCACATGCAGTATCATGGGCAGACACTAGTCTGATTAATGAAAGGAGGATCCAGCATCGTCTCCACTTAAATGAAGCCTACTGAGGACCCGAACACTGCACACTATGAGACTGCAAGAGAATCACAGCTAATGCCTGCAATGATGGCATGCCCAGAATGAGTATGCCATTTCTCTGCTGGGGTGGAATCAAGCCACAATCAGTCTCTAAGTTTTCCATGTTGTACAAGAGTGAACAATTTGAATCAATGAAGTTCTTCAACAAACTCATAGAAAGCACAGATTAAAAAATACACTGTAAAATGTTGCCAGGAAAGAGGTGAATGAAGTAATGTATATCAATGTTTTAACTAGAAAAAGACCCTAAAAAATAGTCAACAGATAATACAATTTAGTCATACATAATATTTACAGATAATAAGAAAATGACAATGTTATTTTAAATTTCGCAGTGCAAAACTAAAGGAACAAATATTGAAAAGTCACACCAGACAGTGTAAAACAGAATACAAGAGTGAAGAATACATTTTGAAAGAAATTTTAGCAATGCTTGAAATAATTGTAAACATTAAACAAGCATCAAAAGCCAAGAGTAAAGAATGAATTTATGTTCAAAGCATAGAAAGGTTAATTATTTTTTTAAAATATGCATCACACATAAGATAAAATAAATGAAAAATTGACAATATGCAGTAAGAAATTAATTTGTTTTTAAGTATACAGAATAACTAAAATTTAAATTGAATGTAAAGCACCAAGAAAAACAAATTATCAACATATATCAATAATTACAATTCCACAGCACAAATATTAGTCAATGATTAAACAAATAAAGTCAAAACAATGATGACTCCCTCAAAAACTGCTCCCAACATATCCCAAACCTTGCATCATGTATCTTCTTACATTTTAAATTTTGTCAGCAAATAGTTAAAAAATCTAGTTAGCCCATGGACAACTTCCATCGTCATTATGTTTCTATAACACTAGCGACATGTAGTGATTTACTTTACTGGGATTTATAACTGAAAAAAAAGGAAAAAAGATATTTAAACAGAAGATTATATTATTAAAATAGTTCATATACTCAATTTTTGCTGTGTATGTTTCTTGAGTATAAAAAAAGTTAGTGGCACGCTATATTATTCATTAGATTTTACATCAATAGTCTTGACAATTTTTTGAGGGAGTCGGTCACACAGTAAACATACAAGTGAAGCCAAGGATCACACTTTCTCAGTATACACACGCAAGAACAAGAAAAACACTATGGTTATTAAAATACTAGCAGATAATGCCATGATATGGAAATGACATATTCACTTACTTCTTGATTTTGCTACATAAAAAAATAAAAATAAAAATGGGTAAAAGTGAGTGAAGTAAACTACTTGAAACAAATGATGAAGTACAGATCAACATACTTATAATTGTTATATCCTCCATTTGGTCATTAAGTGAATGAGGAAGGGCAACTGAAATTATCATTCACTCATATTATTCTGAAGTTTGTATCATTATTTAGAAATACAGACATATATACTAACTGATACAGGAAAGCCACAATTTGTATGGTTTTAATTCCACTTTCATGTGTAATTGCAGGCAAGAAGTTTTTAAGGTCTTTAAAAAAATTTTGTTTGGTGAAAAATCTGTCCAGTATTTTTTAAATGTTTGTTTCTTAAACAAAAATTGTGTTTCACTTGCTCACTTTGAACTCAAGCGAAGTCCATACACATGCAACTACTTCCAGTGCACTGGACTGATTTTTTGCATGTGGATTAGCTTTCCCTATAACCAATGTCCCTCATCATCAGGCAAACCCACTCTGACTTCAGAGGTACTTTTAATTTATGTCCCTAAGTTCAGGATGAGAAGTCAACATGTTAGGTCAATTCAACGGTGTAGGAGTTGCTCCCGCTTACTTGACATCAGCAAACCGGATGTTTAAATGAAAATAAACTACAGTTTATTGATCTTTTAAAGAAGTTCCTATCCCCTTCTTGATGCTCACATACCCAAGCACAACATACTAGACAACACCACTGTTTACAGTTTGCAGTGAAACAAATGGAGGAAACAAAGATGGCGTGCCTTCAATTGTTTCATCGCAAAGTGTCACAAATATTTCCTGTGTGCAAGTGTGTGATGTCACCTGATAGAGACAACAAGAACTTCCCATAATTATGGCTAACATTTAGTTCATGTCGTTGTCACTGTGAGATCTGCAGATGCTGACCTCCGGCCCAGTTGTTACATCATGTGTTCAGATTCCCCATGGAAGCAGATTATTAAAATTGACTTAGGCTCACACGTTGATCCAACCAAAATTATGTACCAGGACATTTCAGGGAAGTAAAGGTTTCTAACATGATATACACTACATCACTCCCAAGTGTGCCAGTTGGGCCATAAAGTTATGGGGCTAGTGCCATGTACCCACCAGGCCTCAAGGCATATGAAAAAGTGTCTTTGTTGTTTTTGTTTTTACATTTTCACTGTGTTTTTTTTTTTTTACATTTTCACTGTTTTGTTTTTTTACATTGTCACGGTTTTGTATTTTGCATTGTCTCTGTTTAGAGCAGAAATCTCCCATAGACTAAGTAACATATTTCAGTTTGGGAAACCAAGTTACTGTTACATCCGTGTCAAACAGTGTATGCTAATCATTAACAATGACTGTTTAAACAATTGTTGTTTTTGTTTGTTCACTGAACTGTTGCTGGAATGGCATACCAGTTTTTATTTCAGGAGCAGACTGGTATGTATGGATGGTCAAACATATAACAGAACATACTGAAAGGGGTGAGGAATGTCATCATGGTCTCAGCCAATGAAGGAAAATACACAAATGCAGTTTATAGTAGTAGAGATGTACAATAAAAGAGAGTTAGGCTAGTGCAGTTAAGGGGGAACCATTTATTCACTGGAACAAGTGGACAACTCTGCACCTGAGCAGAGCTGGGCACTCAGTTGTCCTGAGAGCTAGAAATTGCTGTCACAGGTTGATGTCACAAACCTCACAGATGGGTTTCGAAGACAAAGAGAAACTGATCATACTCTACCAACAACAAATTTTTTAACAGATAACAAATCTGAAGTGGAGGACTGACATATTCTGAAACTTCAATACCTGTCTGCTAACTGAATAAGCAGATGTGACTGTGGAACTCATTTTATTACAAGGCCATGCGATATAGATTTGTCAATGTGCCATGGTCGGGGTTTATACTAAGATCTCTTTTTTGCCTGTATATTAACGGGGTCTCTAAGGGAAGCAAAGAATAGTAACACCGTAACCTGCCATGTTGAAAGAGGTGACTAAGGAGGGCTGGTGTGGGACTGGTTATCTCACCCTGTACCCGCAGCTTCCGCTCTGAATGGACAGATGGAAATTGGTAGGCATGTCTCACATCACTCACCTGGATGTACACACCCGGACATGCTAAAGTAAGGGGTAATGAATGTGCAGACCAGCTGGCAAATAATGCACCGATGTAAATGTGACGGGATGAGTCTAGATCACTATGTGAATACCACCAAAACTACGTTAGCTGAATTACTATTTACATTATGGATTCAGTACATCAGCTAAATTATTAATAATGACGTCAGAATGACTACGCAGACATTTTCTGCACTAAAACTACACAGTGCATTGGGGACAGGTGTAGTTTCACGTCATCTATTCAAATGATGTCACAAGGGAAATCCCCTGTCTTCAACCCTTATTAATACCAAGTCTACGGACTGGGGACATAGGTCCGTCACTCCCTAGCAACGGGAATACAGGGATATGCTATTAGTACTGCGGCACCGGAAATTGTGACTAACAACTTCCGTCCGGTTGACAACGACCATAGCTGCTGTGCTAAGCAGACCTTATATGAAGTGAGCTGCCATATCCAATTGCATCCTTGGTAGATTATACCAAAACCTATCTTAAGTGCTGCACTAAGACTGGGGGTGAGTGTAGTAACATAATAATTATGATTATAGTAAGAAGTGTGTACACATGTATATTCTGATATTGGGAAAACACAAACTTTCCCGACCATGTATATTTATGACACGTGGTATTTGAAAGGGGAGACATTGAGAGAAAACATGTGAGGCCTAGATATATTTATAGATAAAAATATATAGATATAATGTATAAACCTTACTGATTATTTTCATATGCATTTTGTGAATGTATTTACGTGTATATTTTGTTGAAAATATGATAACATGATTTTGCCATGTGGGCAGAAGTAGAAGAGACATGTGGAACATGATTCTCACATGCCAGCAATATTACTAGGTGATTTATATTCAAACATAAATTTGCTTACCCCTGATTCACCGCCATGCCGAACTACACGACACTGACGGTCATAAGTTCAAAGCAAATACTATGTGGTGAGGAATCAGAATTTGGGGAGTAAATAACTCAACAAGGGATAATTGAGACATCCTAAAGCCCAATGCCTGGAATATCTCAGCCCTCTTGCTTGCCTGCTGGCCTTCTTATCTTTTAGCTCGTATATTATGTGGGGTATACCTCACGACTTTGTGGCGACACTTGATTGCTTTATGCCTAATGATTGATGTGGGATTAGGTTGAATTATTTTTGGCCTTTCCTTAGCTATCTAGGGAACCATCCTGGCTGCCCAGGACTTCTTCCTCACCATGGTGTTAAGGAATGCACCAGTAATTATTGCAACTGAGTCACTTCAGGTTTTACAACCATGTACATTTTGTAATGCCTTTTTCAAACAAAGATTTGTCTACATGTTCTACTCCAGTGGACCATGTGGTCTTAGGTGTCCACTTCTGGACCCTTTTTCACCTTGTATCACCATGTCATACAATGTATAGCCAAGCTAATAGGTGCTATTGGCCCTTTGCTTTTGATACAGAATAGCAGAGAGGAATTATGTTTTGTTCCTATTCTGCATCTGACACATACACAACAGACACACAACACCAACACTCAGACACATTGTTATTGTCAAGACACTAAGGAGTCTGCAACTGTTTGTTTGATTTAAGGAGCCTCGCTGCTTATACTGCTGACACCTAACTGGTCCGGTTACCGAAACTTACAGCCACAAACTAGTGGAGACGGAACCTGGAATCCGGAGGAGCATCGTACACCTGTCGAATGCCAGGGTCGACTCCAAGACATAATCCAAACGAAAGCCAGCACTATTCCTAAACGAGATCAGATTATCTCAGGTGACTCTGTGTCTACATGTGTTCTGAGTGTGTCACTGTCTGGATGGTGTGAATGATGATATGCGATCTAGCTAAGCATCAGAAAACTGTTTTATTTTTGTACCTGTAACATAATTGTAACTGTCATAGTTCACCACTTGAACGACAATTTTCATTATCTCTTTTACTATTAAAGAGTATTATTGTTTTATACTTTCACCAACGTACTCCACTCATGATCATTTTGAACGCAAGGTGTGCGCGTGAGTGCGTGAAAGTATTTAAAACAGGGGGCTCCATCAATTGACGAAGGATCACCGACAGATAAACTAGACATTCGTGTTAGGTCTTCCTACATACATGAGTGTGCTTCACCTTCTGCCTTTGTCTACCAAGTGAATCCCAGTCTCTCCTATCGGGACCATCCCTTTAGACATTCTGATAACGAGCCATACTTTCTAGAGACTGTCGGCAAACTCTTGGATAGGGATTTCTGTCTATTTCCATAGAAACACCCTAACGGTCGGTGACAGTAAATGAGAAGAAGTATGGACAGGGTTGATATAATCAGTGCAGTATAGACTCATTTGGCAGATGCTGATGAGGCACTGACTCAAGCCCAACTCCAATAACTGGGAATAAAGCCTGGACACGCATGGAATGCTCAATGTGTGGGGACATAATTTGACATAACCTAACCTAACCTCATCCTGTAGAAAACTTCAGCGATAAAATCCAACCAATCATGAACATATCTACTAAGGGCTTGATGCCAGTTAGTTGAGGACCTAAGCTCCATTGATAGATAAAGGCAGTCTCCCATTCATTAATTAATACAGGAGTGAACAACCTGAATCAACTGGATTTTTAAAAAAACACAACAACAACAACAACAGTACAATTGATTAGAGACATTAGACGTAGACAGTCAAAATTTTTTGGACATGTTATGAGAAGAAATAAATTGGAGAACTTGTTGACAACTGGCA
>OY992897.1:32587893-33136393 GCA_963921405.1 Cepaea hortensis
TGTCAAACTCGGACATTATTCCTATCACACTTATACAAAATCAACACCTGTGAGATGTGATGCTCAAAGAGAGCTGCCAACTGAACTATCCAAGACCGAATAAGAAATGATGTTATCAGACAGACAGTGGGATCAACACCTTGTGCCACATTTATTGAAAGACAGAAGATGACATGGTTTGGCCATCTCATTAGAATCCAACACCATTAGCTGCCAGCACTGGCCCTATATCAAAGAAGATCTGCTACGAGAGCAAGAGGATGCCCATGATGAAAATGGATTGATGGCATCAAAAGCATTGTACAATCCCACGGAATGACACTATCCTGTGTCACACATAGGGCGCTGGAGCTCCAATTATTCCTCCCCACAACACTTGACGGCAAAAGTGGAAGATGATGATGATGATAAGAAAGTCAAGTCTTCGATGAATGGGTCACATTCTAAGACCACCAATGTGGTGCAAACCCAGCTGGCCGGTACTGACTTGTCTCTGATGCAAATTCAATATGACCTGGGACTGAAGCCTGGCCAAGCACGTCAGTGCCATCTTCAAGGGTGAGAGAGGAGACATTACAATCACCTTCTCATGGAAACAGTGAGTAGAAACGCTTTGAGATTGCCACCGTATCAGAGGACTGAGCACCTATGGGAATGCCTAATGTGCAGGGATGTCTATTATCAAAAGATCAAATAACAAAACATTTGAAGACATGATGGCACACCAAAGACAGTCATTAATGTAAGGGTCTAGGACCCTTTGACATACCTTAAGACATATTGTATATATGGTGCTACCCCACATGCTTAAAGATCACATGGCACATGGTAAGTGATGTGGAAAATATCATGCCAGGCAGCACAGGTCAATAAATAAAATAATTTGTCTAGATGGGAATTTAAACACATGACCACAAAGCAAATACCAGGGCTCTTTCAAAAAGAGAACTATTAGTCAAAATATTAGGCCAAAAAATAAAGAGGCGGACCATTGGAAATATTTATAAATGAGGGATACACAGATGTAACAATTCAGACATACGCAGGTTCTGAACTGCTGGTATATTCGAGAGCGCAAAGTTGAGGGTGAGAGCTCAATTCCCATGGCTTGTGCATTCATCGCCTCTGACAGCAAAAGTCCAACTCCTGGTCTTCACATAGCAGAACTGTTTTAACTAACAGGAGAAGGGGCAATGGCGAGTCTCTGGCGCAGTAAAACCAGACTGCTCTAGATATCTATGTATGTACATACATACGCAGACACATGCATATGTAAATACATATCTATCCTGAAGTAAGATCACAGTCTACCCTAGCAAAGGAAAGGTGTTGAAGATTGAGGTAACCAGCCAGGGAAAACACCACAGCAATCAGAATGTGACGCAAACACGCTAGAAGAAAGGGAGAATTTAATTTAATTGAACATTATTTTAAATAGAGAGGGACAATAAGTGTGTGATAGAGAGAGAGAGAGAAAGAGAGAGAGAGAGAGAGAGAGAGAGAGAGAGAGAGAGAGAGAGAGAGAGAGAGAGACAGACAGACAGACAGACAGACAGACAGACAGACAGACAGACAGACAGACAGACAGAGACAGAGACAGAGAGAGAGAGATAGAGAGAGATAAAGAGATAGAAAACAAGTCCCTACTGAATTCATCCTTCTCCTTGACTCGATTGAGGCTGGGGCACATCTTGGTGATCAGAGTCGACATGTGTGAGAAGATAATCAAGGGTGGTGGCAGCACAGGGCGGTGTGTGTACTCATAGACCAGACTGAACCGCTGGAAGCACCAATGCATGTCTGTGTTCTCCTGTACCTGCTCAAAAGTGTAGCTGTTGAGGAAATGAAACAAACCATTAATGGACTTTGGAGGAAACAATTTGGTATGGTTAAAATGATAAAACTACTTATACAGTTTAAACTGTCACATATTAAATATGTTCAAAAGTGGAGGGAACAAAAAAAAACAATCAATTTTTGTTAAAATTACGTAACAAGTTTTACAATATGTAATGTTGTATACAAGTTTTACAATATGTAATGTTGTATGACCACTAGACGAGCACCTAGCCATGGCACCCATCATATACTGAATATGTTCAAAAGTGTAACTATGGAAGAAATAAAACAAACAATTAATTATATTTAAATTAAACAGCCGTTTATGAAATATTTAATATAATATACTGGATATGGTTAAAGAGTGGAACTGTGAAGGAAAGAAAACAAACACTTCATTTTAGTTAAAATTCTATGACAAATGTTTATGTCATACACTAGACTCGCTCAAAAGGCTCAAATTCCACATCTCTGTGGCTTTCAATTTTCTCCTACTTCTTTAAGATTAAATGTTCATGATTCACATGCAAACAGCAGTATGGGAAATACATATAATGTTATGCTTATACATCATATAAACACATACATTATGGAACATACACATCTTTTGCAAAACATAAACATTTGACTTTTGTTACAAAATATAAACATATATGTTACAACATAAACATATACATCACAAAATATATACATTTGTCACTTCTAACACATTTGCACAGGAAAAAAATAAACATATTGGCATACAATATAACCGTTAGTCATTAATTATTATTATTATTATATAAACATATACGAGCATATATGAAAACATAAACATATATATGACATAGCCAGCTTTGTAGCCAAGGGGTTACAGACACAATTCGTAATCCTGCATACTGTGTTTGAAACACAACTGAGGGCTATTTGGCAGCAGACAGCCATGCGCTGGTATTTCATACAATGATATGAGTGCTGGTCATTCAGAAAACAATGGCAAACTACTGAACGTTTAAAAACCTTGCAAGAAATTACAAACAGCCAAAAAACGCTGGAGTAGACTGCGACGTCCTGTAAAGGATATGCACTAACTATATATATGACACTACCTAAACACCCACCATTCACACAAACATATATAAATCACACATAATATGTGCATATGTCACATATTAATATTACAAACATATATATCACAGGGGTTCTGGAAGAATCTCAAAACATGAGAGGGAAGACCAGGAGAACTTTTAATCAGATAGCGGTGGGAGCGATTAGTAGTATGACTCTTCGCTGGCTGTTAAACGAGGGGACTGAGCACATATAGGAATGTCCTGAGTGCAGTGATGTCGGTTCTTAACTCAACTCAACTCAACACATATATCACACAACGTAAAAATACTGAAAAATCTTGTATATAATACACACGTCTATTTTTTTTTCTCCACTGAAACACCAGTGCATTTCATACATGAGTACTAAAATCTTGGAAGTATGATCACAAAACTTGACAGAATAGACAGAGAAATCAAAATCAGATATCACCCATACTGAAACATCCAAATATACAGATAAACAAAATCATATTCACACCATCCCTATGCTACCAATGTCAAACTTGGACATTATCCAAATCACACTTACACTAAATCAACACCTGTGAGATGAGATGCTTGAGGAGAGTTGCCAACTTAACTTTCCGAGACCAAGTAAGAAATAATGTTATCAGACAGACAGTGGGGTCAACACCTTCTGCTACATATACTGAAAGACAGAAGATCAAATTTGTTTGGCCCTCTCATTAGAATGCTGCACCATCAGTTACCAGCAATAGCACTGACATCTGCCACAAGAGCAAGAGGACGTCTGAGAAGAAAATGGATTGACGTCATCAAAGACATTGTACAATCACACGGAATGACACTATCCAGTGCCACCCATCAGGCACTGGAGCATCAATTATTCCTCCCCACGACGTTTGACGATAAGAGTGGAAGATGATGATGACTAAAAATATATATCATTTTGAATATCAAAAGAAACCTACATTGGAAAGTCTGTGAAGTTTTCATCACAATATGACAGTGAAAATGGCACAGATTTAAATATGTTGTGTGTTTGATTCATCGTTATCATGTGCCATGATGATAAGCGTGAGCAGTCATGTTTTGTAACAACCACCAGAGTTGTGAATCAGCTCTGTGTTCTTGTCTCGACCATGCCACGTGGCCAAACCATCCAGGTATTTATTTCTCTGCCTTCCCCTTGTTCTTCTCCCATCAATCTTGCCAGTTGTCATCAAGTTCTCTAGTTTATTTCTTCTCACAATGTGCCCCAAAATATATTGACTATCTATGTCTAATTGTTCTAATTAGTGCATGGTTTTAATTTGTTTCTTGTGGGACTTGTTGACTGGTTTTTCTGTCATTCTATGGTATTTTTTGCATTTTTCTCAGAAACCACATTTCCACTGCCATTAGATGTGTTTCAACTTATCTGCTCATTGTTCACATTTCAAATCCATACAAAAGTACAGGTTTTATATGTCAGATGTTGTTTTAACAAATGTTTCATAAATAAAATATTAGAAAATTATTGTGGATATTATACACAAATGTCCGTGTTACCATAACATTTAGGACTAAATTAAGCATACATATTATACGCAAGTGCATACTGAATGCAAGATTTTACGGTATAGCCAAACATACTTAAACAAAAAAAAAAGTCGCTTAAAAGTCGACAGGGTCAACTTCATTGCACCGGGTTTTATCCCATATGGCTCAGTCTCTTTCCGCAGCGCGGAAAGCGTCGCATCAAGTGACCTCGTGAACCAAAGGACGCAGCCCGGAATTGAACTCACAACCTTTGGAGCCCGAGTCAAACGGCTTGACCACTTTGCCACAGAGACTCCCATACTTAAACATATATGCTATACTACACAGACAAACACACAACACACTAGCAGCTCACCTGAACATGGCAATAAGGAGGTTGAGCAGAAGGACATTGGTCATCAAGATGTAGACACCCAGTAAGATTGGAACGTAATATTTGCCGACAGGTGATGGACACCGCAGCTCTCCGTAATCCCTGTACAAATCTGGATCATCAGTGCAGGGAGAATTTCCTGATGAAAATAATATATTTTGTTCCATGTTAAACTGTAGTTATACATTTTTATTTTGACATTTTAATAACTTCCTATCATACAAAAAAGAGAAGGTTATCTTGGCTTGGTCACAACATGAGTCATGAAGATCAATTACTGATAATACGGGAGGACAAGATCCAGAACAAGAGAACAAGAAGGTATTCTCTAATATTAAACCATTACTCCATCTTTCTTCATCTCCAAGTACGATATACATCCTCGGCCAGCCTATTCCAAATCATTCTGATCTTGGCTATCTCATGCATGTCTTTCCCATATTTTTAATTTCTGTCTCTACTTCTCTTCCCCATGTGTTTCTAGATCTTTGTCTAGCTCATTTGCCCTGTGGATTCCAGACTAAAGCCTTTCTGGTTATACTAACTACTCTCAGGTTTACTCAATGTATATCTTCTCTAGCACAAGTGTCTTTTTTTCACCACTGAATTCACTAGTATTTGTCTAGTACTCTCCATGAGATCCTCATTTGTGATTCTGTCATGAAAGATACAAACAGTACAGTCAGTATTGCTGTCAGTTACAGCAGCACTGCTGTATGGATTAGAAACATGGAGGACTAAAATGAATTACTAATAAATGACAAACATTCATTAAATGGTGCCTGCGCAGAATAGAAGGACTCAAATGGTATGACAAAATCACTCATGTGGAGCTTAGAGAGAAAATTAGATAGTTTAAACCAGAAGCCACAAACAAAATGTTGCACAATGTGTTGCCTGGCATATTTCACTGCATCTCGTCAGGTGTATATGCAAAAGTTATACGGGGGTTATCTGAAAATTAACGTTAGATTGGCTGGTAAAAATAAACTGGTTGCTATAGCAACATGTTAACTGCTTGCATCATTCAGTTCTCTTTTAGCTCACTACACATCAACCTACAGTTGCATTTGTTCAATGGTTCACAAACTGCGAATAAATAAACATGGACACTGTTATTGTCTTTCCCACCAGCTATGAAATTCGTGGTATGATTCGTTTTCTTCACTCAGAAGCTCAAAATGCGACCAAGGTTCTTTGCCCATTGTGTTGTGTGTACAGTGATAACGTTATGAGTGACAGTTCTGTGAGGGATTAGTGCAGGAAATGGCAGCTTAGAGACAAGATGCAGTTTAACAACAAGTCATACATGTTATAGACTTCACACAGTTAGAGAGATTACATGTTAGACACAAGCAGGCATATAAAGGATATATTAACAAGTACTTTACATCACTTGGACAGTATCAACAACACATCCTGCATTTCTACTTCAAATGTATTTTCATGAACATCGTAATCGATGTGTGTGTGTAAATAAGGTTCAATAGACCGATGGTGTCAAGATCTCACATGCAGAGTATTTCAATATAGAGATAGAGGGAGAGATACAGGGGATACAACCACGAGACAGAAATCCTAACAAGGGAACGAACTACGATAGCTCGAGTGCCCGAACAATCTCGGGCCTTCGAGAACCAGGGGTCAGTTTGCCTACTGCGTCATTGACACAGGTGGAACCCGCAAGAAGCGTGCAGGAGCCACTTGCACGGAAAGCTCAAGGGCAGTCATACTCCGTGTTCACCCGACGCCCGGCAACGGGCAGACGACCACTGGACAGCAGACAAGAAGCAGTGTTTAGCTTAAGGGGAACAAGATACAGAAACGATTGAATTTAGATATAGTTGATTACTAAGAGAGTTTGATAGAGTTATGCTGTGATAGTTATGTGTATAATGATTTGTTAATACAATAATGTAAACACTGTGATATTGTGATTGACGGCGAAATTCTTACTCGCCAGATAATAAATTAGACTATTAAGACATATCATAGAGTTTGTTGCCTGTCCTGAACCCGAGTCCTGTTCCTAGATTTGTAAGACCATGACAGGCTATTTGGGGGCCAAGCCGGGATCAAATAGCCTGTCATGGTCTTACAAATCTAGGAACAGGACTCGGGTTCAGGACAGGCAACAAACTCTATGATATGTCTTAATAGTCTAATTTATTATCTGGCGAATAAGGATTTCACCGTCAATCACAATATCACAGTGTTTACATCATTGTATTAACAAATCATTATACACATAACTATCACAGCATAACTCTATCAAACTCTCTTAGTAATCAACTATATCTAAATTCAATCGTTTCTGTATCTTGTTCCCCTTAAGCTAAACCCTGCTTATTGTCTGGTGTCCAGAGGTCGTCTGCCCGTTGACGGCCGTCGGGTGAACACAGGGTTTGACTGCCCTTGAGCTTCCTGTGCAAGTGGCCCCTGCACGCTTCTTGCGGGTTCCACCTGTGTCAATGACGCAGTAGGCAAACTAACCCCTGGTTCTCGAAGGCCCGAGATTGTTCGGGCACTCGAGCTATCATAGTTCGTTCCCTTGTTAGGGTTTCTGTCTCGTGGTTGTATCCCCTGTATCTCTATATAGAAATACTCTGCATGTGAGATCTTGACAGATGGAAAGACCAGTGTGTGATGTAAGAGGACATTTATTGTCAACAGCAGCACCCCAAAGGTGAGTTCTATTTCCACGTATAGATGATGACTATTGTATAAGTATCACACTACGTTTTGAGAGAGAGAGAGAGAGAGAGAGAGAGAGAGAGAGAGAGAGAGAGAGAGAGAGAGAGAGAGAGAGAGAGAGAGAGAGAGAGAGACAGACAGACAGACAGACAGACAGACAGACAGGGACAGAGACAGAGAGAGAGAGAGAGAGAGAGAGAGAGAGAGAGAGAGAGAGAGAGAGAGAGAGAGAGATTGTAGTGTGTCAAAATAATACCAGGAGTTGGATTGTATAGGCAGTGTGTAAAGGGCCACCGAGCACTCGGTTCACAGTGGACAGTGTATGAGAACTCAATGAACATAAGAAAGAGCGAGTGACTACTGGCTGTGGAGGTGGGTTTGGATGTGAACCCTCAGAAATAAACTGCATGTCAGCTGCGACCGTGAGTTGCGTTAAATGCATTAATATCAGCATCTGCCAGACTACCCTTGTCAGCGAGCCACATTGTTGGATTTACAGTTTGCGATCACATGTCATAACTCCCTAAACCCATGTAGTAGCCTCCTGGCAGACTATAACAATATCCTTTCAACTACTAACGCATACATTTATGCATTAACGATTACTATTCTCATTCTTTGCAATTTCTGACATTAAAAATGCAATCATTTTCAATACTTTCAATCATTCATACAATCAGTCACATACAGCCAAGCAAATGTGAAGCAAAGCATTACCTTCAATATCATCAAGAAACAACTCCCCGTAAATATGCCAGTATGCCTTACGGGGCAAGTAATAGAAAAGTTTCCAGCTCAACTCTGAATTTGGATATAGCACAGCTTCAGATGAAATTGCATAGGTCACAACAAATACAATCAGGATGATGACAAATGACATCAGGTCTTTTATCTGCGGAATTATAAAGTAAAACAAGATGAAGTAATGTTTGTCATCACTATAAAGTAATGTTGCCACAGGAAAGATTCATGGTCTAAAAATGTTACTTTAATTTGCTTGCTGGTGTTGCTCCATAGGTAGAAATAACAATAATAAAATAACATGTTACTGTTGTTACTTACCATTTTGTTAATCATGACCAGCTTTGGTCCGAGTTGTTTGTTGGCAGAAAAAATATGCAGAATCCGGAAAAAAAATGCAATCAAATTAATGCTTAGAATCACTCTGGCACCACTCATAAAATCGTCATCGTCAATAAAACGCAGTGTCATCCCAAAGGCAAAGAGGACGATTGTGGTAATATCCAATATGTTCCAACTGTCATTAAAGTAGGATGTGACCTTTGACTTGAAGGAAAATGCATATCCAGTCAGAAACTGAAAGAAAAACATAGAAATATTGAGATTATAATGCAAAAGAATAGAAATAGTGAGATTATAAAGCAAAAGAATAGAAATATTGAGAATATAAAGCAAAAGAATAGAAATGAGATAATAAAGCAACAAAGTCTAAAATAAACACTTCCAAATATGACAGTTCATTATGACAGCTCACTAATTGTTTGTTTAAGTATGGGAGATTTCTGGCGCGGTTAGTCACTACGAAGTAAATAAATGTTTCAGTGATGTTGTGGAGAGGCTCTAGGAATCTCCATGGCGAAGTGGTTATGGCGTCTTACTCGCACTTCCGAAGGTTGCTGATTCGATTGCCTACATCTTTTGGTTCAAGAATGCAATTTTCTCAGAGACCATCATCACTGGAGCTACGGAGTTCTTGCTTTGTGCGATACTTTTGGCAGGCTGCCCTGAGGAAAGACACTGAGCCATATGGGATAAAACTTGGTGCAATGAAGTCAATTCTCTCGCCTGTTAAACTTTTTCTTTGTGTTGAGAGGTTCTCATTCCCAGCTGCCGTACAGTTGTCATACATCTCTTCACTATTTTAATTCTTGTTGTGGGTCCCCCTTATATCTATTTTCATAAACTTATTTAGGGACTCTTATGGTTAGCTAGGTGAAAAGAGGCTATGATGATCTTTGTTTTTATGAGTGGAAGAAACAGCGTGTCAGGTGATTGACCAAAAAACGTTCATTGGCTGCACACACATTCTTCATAATATGACATGCCCCCACAGGGGGTGTGAGGGAGCCATGGCAGCGTTGTGATTGGACACTTGTCTGCCACCCAGGTGGTCATGGGTTCGATCTGCATCGGGGCGGATTCAAATTAAAAACAAAATTGACCTGGGTTCCCAGGTCGACCTAGCCTAAAATTGGCACCAGGAAATGTCTAGGGAAGTAAAGGCGGGCCGTGTGCTACTAGCCACATAACCAACCAAGTGCCGATTGGTCTATAAAGATATGGGTCTTGCACCACATGCCCAACACACCTGAAGGTGTTAAAGGGAGCCTCACTTACCTGACATCGGGGGTGTCTCAGCTCCACGGTAGGCAACCTAGTCCTGTTTTAACATTCAGATCTGGGATTTCAATCACTCTTTGGCCTTTGTGGCATTTTTAAAGAAATGATACATGTCAGTCGGTTGGTCACTTCGTAATATTGAAAAGGGTGTCACTGTTTCATTCATCTCCGTTGTAGCTGCCATACAGCTAATTTGTTCGTGCGAATAATGCAGGCAATCTCATCTCATCTCATCAGGTTCCCCTTGGGCCTTGCGGTGTCGAGGTGAAGTATAAACAGCAGGAGAGTGCCCGCCTATGGGCTTCATGTATTGATATTCCCATTGACTCTGCTATTCCCCCGTCCATCGTTTACATGGTCGGCCTTTTCCTCTGCTTCCATTTGGTCTGTACATCATTGATTGTTGTGGTATACTGTCAGTTGGTAACCTACTTGCATGGCCAAACCATTTTACTTGTTGCTTTCTAATAAAATTTAATGCTTCTCCCCCCCCCCCCCCCCCCCCCCCAACTTTAGTCCTGATTTCTTCATTTACGGTCTTATATCTTCTTGATACATTGAATATTCTTCTCAGGAATCTCATTTCTGTTGTTGTGATTTTTCTTTTCTCTTTTTCTGTCATTGTCCAGGTTTGGCATTGGTAGCATAGAGTTGGTAGGAAGATTGTGTTGTAAAGTGCTGTTTTGGTAACTATTGACACATGTTTGCTCTTTAGTATTGGTGGCATTTCAGTCCGATTAGGCCACTAATTTTCACTTTTCACCCCTCCTGAGAGAGGCTAGCTGATCCTAACCTTGCTGGCTGCAGGGCCAGGCACAGTCCACACCTTGCAGACAATATGCAATAATTATTCATGATGGTGGATGTCATCTATCATTGTGTAAATACATTGGCACCTTGCCGTCTTGACAGACAATAGTTTGTTACACTGTGCTTCAAAAAGGCATAATAACTACAACCCATGGAGGCGGCGAATGTGACAGATCAGGCAATTTGCACTGTAAATGTTCATCCACAGTGGATGCATGTGAACACATGGTCATTTCCACCATCATGCACCATCTTACGTCTCACATGCCCGATGGTGTAAATACAAAACTAAAATACTTATAATCTGCAATTTTCTTGTACGTGAAAAGAACCTCAATGCCTCGCTCGGAACGCTGAAGAAGAGGAAGAAGAAGAAGTGAAAACAATGGTGACTGGATTTGTACAATGCAGACAAACATACAGATGTTAACTCCAACAACGTCAAGGACCAATACATTTCTCATGTTTACAATTGAACTGAACGACTAATTTCCTGAATGTTAAATACTCAGGTACAGTCACTCAGGTAGCAGCATATTCACCTGAGCAATATTCTCATAAGATGTACATTTCCATGACTACTCATATCTATCTGCAGTTGACCTCAACACATGTCTCACTAAAGAAGGGTGGACAAGTTGTTAAATAGAATATTACCTACAAATGTAATATCTAATCTCTCTGAGTTGTGCCACCGCCATATCCAATAGTAACTGATATTGTGATTTCTTTCCCTTACCTGTCTAATCTCTTCCAAAAATATTGTGAACACCCAGCCAATGAGAATGCCTTCCAAAATGTGGAACTCTTTTGAGAGCTGGACAACCATAACGTAACTGTACAGTAACAAGAAGATGAAGTAGGCAATCTGAAACACAAAATATGGATATAGATTGAAACGAATTGAAACATAAAAGGTATTTCAGTATGTTATTTAACTTGGCTTTGTTTTGTATATATTTGTTTTTTATTTTTAATATTTTTCCATGGGAATATCGATACATGAAGCCCATAAGCGGGCACTCTCACGCTGTTTATACTTCACCTCGAAACTGCAAGGTACAAGAGGAACATGGTGAGATAAGATTAGATTATTTTTCCCATCCTTTTTTTCTCCTCTAAAAGTACTAGAGAGTTTTGGTCATAGACCATAACTTTAGGAAGAGAAAATTCCAACTGCACCTCCCCGCGGTAGAGGATGAAAACACACTACGGTGTGGCTAACACAGCTCTGGGGACCGAGTATCCACCGGAATAAGTGGACAACTCTGCAGCTGAGCAGGGCAGGGCACTCACTTGTCCTGACAGTTGGAAATGGCTGTCAAAGGCAGAGTTCAAAGGTCACCATGTGAATGTGGAAGGAAAGGGGAAACCACTACATTATCTTCCCAAGATTTCATGGCGACACACATTTCAGAAATAGTGAACGACATTAATGGCTGTCTTAGGACATCCTCGTCCGGTAGGGACAGTCATGAGCCACAGGTGACACCAGAACGTTATCCAGCTACTGATGGCAAAACTAAAACTATAACTAAACTAAATAAATTTAGAGTAGGAACATGGAATGTTAGGACATTAAATGAGCTAGGAAAGTTGAACAATGTTCTAAGAGAGATGGATAGCATGAAAATGAATATACTAGGCGTTAGTGAGGTGAGATGGAAGGGATCTGGCAAAATTATAACCGACAAACACACAATAATTTATTCTGGAGGAGACACACATAAAAAAGATGTAGGAATAATATTTGATGAAAAAACAGCCAAATCTATGAATGGATACTGGTGTATTTCAGATAGAGTTATAATGGTCAAAATCAAAGGCAAACCAATCAATAGATATAAATATTATACAAGTATATGCACCAACAACAAGCAGTAGTGAAGAAGAAATACAACACTTTTACGATGAAATAGAAATGGCAATAGCTCAAATTAGATCACAAGAAATAAAAATAATACTGGGAGATTTTAATGCAAAAGTAGGAAAGGGAAAAATAGAGGATATAGTGGGGAATTACGGTTTAGGTACAAGATATGAACGAGAAGAGAAACTAATAGAATGGGCAAATATTAATGATATGATAATTGGAAACACATGGTTTAAACACCATAAAAGACGACTATATACATGGAAAAGCCCTGATATGAAAATACGCAACCAAATTGACTACATACTTATTAATAAAAGATTTAGAAATGCATTAATTAATGTAAAGACAATGCCTGGTGCTGACGGTAATAGTGATCATGCACCATTATGTGGACAAATAAAAGTAAGATTAAAGAGAGGGGAAAAATGCTTAAGAACCTGAGACTTAATAAAGAGGTTCTGAAAGTAGATAAAGAAATTCAAGAACAATACAGAGTGACTGTAAAAAATAGGTACAATGCAATAGCTAAAATACAGAGTATAAATGATCAATGGGAAATTTTAAGGGACTCCATTCATCAAACTAGCAAAGAAATATTACCGGAGAGAAGCCAAAAAGCAAAGAAAAAATGGATTAATGAAGAAATCTTTATGCTGATGGACAAAAGAAAACAGATTAAAAATGACAAACAAGAGTATGCTAAGATAAATAAAGAAATAAGAGATAAATGTGTGAAGGCAAAAGAAAGTTGGTTAAACTAGCAATGCAAACAAATTGAATTAAATTCCATTAAAGATCAAAAAAGTATGCACAGACAAATCAGTGAGCTCACAGGAAGAAAAATAAGAATAAATACAGGGTGTTTGAAATCAAAAACAGGAAAGATATTATTGGAGGAAGGTGCTATAATGAAGAGGTGGAATGAGTATATAAGAGAATTATATAATGGAGAAAGGGAAGAAAGTAACTTAGAAGGCCAACCTATTCTAAAAGAAGAAGTCGCTGACGCGATGAAACATATGAAGAAAGGAAAAACAGCTTTGCCAGATGAAATCACAGTAGAAGAATTAGAAGTATTGGGAGAATTTGAGGTAGATATATTAACCAAAATGCTAAATGATATTTACAATAGTGGATATTTACCGAGCGATATGGTAACATCTGTATTTATAGCAATACCAAAGAGACCAGGAGCAATTGAATGTGAAGATTTTCGTACAATTAACCTCATAAATCATGTCACTAAGCTTCTACTCAGAATTATAATGAGAAGAACAAGAAAGAAAATAAAAATGGAAATTAGTGAAGAACAGTACGGTTTTATGGAAGGAAATGGTACAAACAATGCAATACATATATTATGAACACTAATAGAAAGGTCAATAGAGAAACAGAGGGACATATATTTATGCTTCATAGATTATACTAAGGCATTTGATAAAGTAAAACATGATGAGCTGATTAAAATGTTGGAAGATATCAACATTGATGGGAAAGATTTAAGAATAATTAAAGAATATATACTGGAACCAAGTAGCAGAAATTAAAATGGGAAATAAAGAGGGTAGTTACGAACAGATAAAGCTAGGAGTACAACAGGGGTGTGTCTTGTCACCCGATCTCTTCTCCCTATATAGCGAAGTAATAATGAGAGAGATCAAAGAGAAGCCAGGAATACTAATCGGAGGATATAATATAAACAATATACGCTATGCAGATGACACAGTATTGGTGGCGGATAATGCAACAGACCTACAACAATTGTTGGACATTGTAGTATCAGAGAGTGCACAGAAAGGACTCTCCTTGAATATCAAGAAAACAGCAACAATGGTGATATCAAAGAAAATGGGAACACCAAAATGTGACATAGAAATAGAAGGGGAAATTCTCGACCAAGTGGATAATTTTAAATACCTAGGGGCACTTATAACATCAGATGGAATATGTAAAACAGAGATTAAGAGCAGAATAGGGCAGGCAAAAGCAGCATTTCAGAAAATGAAGAGTATCTTATGCAATAAGTCTCTTTCAATGAATGTAGGAAAGAGAGTGCCAAAATGCTATATAGAACCAGTTTTGCTGTATGGCAGCGAATCTTGGAATGTAAATGAACAAATTAGGAAGAACTTAGAAGCAACAGAGATGTGGTTTTTAAGACAAATGTTGCGAATTCCTTGGACTGCCAGAGTAACTAACAACGATTGCCTGAAAGAGGCTAATGAAACTAGAACACTATATACAACAATAAGAAAGAGACAAACAGCTTTCTTTGGTCATGTGATGAGAAGAGAGGCATTGGAGAACATCGTGACAACTGGAAAGATCGAGGGGAAGAGAGGCAGAGGCAGACCAAGAGAAATGATGCTGGACGGATTGAGACGGTGGCATGGAGGAATATCATCTGCAGAGTTGATCCAGAACACCAAAGACTGAAATCTGTGGAGAGCCATGAACGCCTATGCCAGCCGGAACGGCACTTGATGATGATGATCCTTTTTTTCCCCCTCAGAGTTGTCATTTGGACTTCCCACAGGGGTCCCTGAGACCTGCAAGAATGATGTGCACATCCATTCCTATTTTCTTCATGTCAATCAGTTTCTGTTAATTTATGAATGCAATTATTTGACATCAGGATTTCCAAAGATTCTCCAACGAAACATTTGTTTATTCATCCTTCTGTAGTCTTTCCTCTTTTTCCTACCATGGTGTGTAGAGGTACCTTTTTCTTGATTTTATCATCACCATCTTCATCTCTCTCACTATCACTTTCTTTTTCACCTCACGCTCTCTCTTCCATCCATCCATCCATCTATCCTCTATTCTCACACACACATCCATGCATACACTTTACTCCACAAGCACACAAATGAAATGCATCATGGGGTCTGTAACTCCAGGATTTGAGATCATAAAGAAATCTGATTTGTTGTAGGCTCTCCTGATCATGTGGTAGTGGATCAAACGTCTAGCTTTCTCAAATAAGTACACAAGAATAGGAAATCCCAAGCACACATTTAATCCCTCTACAGTTGACAATCACATTGAGTAGGGTGAATAGGCTTTTGTCATTCTATACAATTGCTCCATAATTGGACAATATGTTGATTTTATTGTTTTTTAAGCAGATCTGACTTACCACACTAAGGATAAACTTCACAACTGGAGAGCGGTAGAACAGTCGGTGCTTCTTGATGATGCTGTAATTTTTGCTGTTTTTACTAGCTGAATTTGCATCACTGAAAACAACAAGATACAGGAATTTGCTACTGGAAACAACAAGCTACAGGAATTTGCTACTGGAAACAACAAGATACAGGAATTTGCTAATGGCAATAATAGAATTAAATTAAACATGATATTTAACTGATTAAGTGCCATGGGATGATTAATTGTTGGGGTCGACTTCCAGTATCTGCCATGGGCTTATATACAGTAGTTTCCCCTAAGCAAACCCTTTTAATTTGATAAATAATACAATATGTCTGCTACAATATTAACAACTTTTAAGACATAACTGTGACACACCCCTACTTCCCACTTTCCGCCATCCATTTTTCTTTGGTCCAAACCAACTTCTCTTTTTCTGCGCTAGAAGGTTTTCACAACAGACGATAAGGAGGGGAAATAATCACTGACTGACTGGTTCAAGAATCAACATCATAACATTCCAGTAAAACTCATAGATGCTTCATCTCCAGAAGCAAATATCACAAGGTGTAGATGCTAATAATTTCACTGACACAGAGGTTGTAAACATGTCAACTACATCTTCTCCCTAATCTGAGCATTCTTGAACATACTGTTTCATCCAGTGTAAAAAATAAATGCATAACCCGCTAAGACAAATCATGAATGAATTATTGTCAATGAGATTAAACACACAGTGGAAAAGGCCACTAGGAAGACAAACTTCTTCAGTATGTTATGACCAAATGTGACAAGTAAGGGAACACATTACAAGATGGCTGGGATCTGCTGGGAAGAGCCATTCAGACATCACATGTTTCACGGGACAGAGAGAGTTATGGATGGGTTGGTGTGTGGGGGGAGTGGCAGAGAGTTAATTTAAGAATACCAGGTGTGAATCAAGGTATGCATTTCAACACAATAAAGAACCTGAGGAAGGTGACACATTCTCCCCTATTCTTGCAGTAGTGAAATGGATAATGGTGAAAGACAAGGAGGGCCCATGTGTCTATTTCACGAGTTAAAAATGACTCTCAACTGGAAACAACAAGCCAAATTGGCAAATAATAATAGAAATTCATGACAGAGATGATAATAACTGACAAATAGTAATAGAAATTCATGACAGAGATAGTGATAACTGACAAATACTAAGAGATATTCATGACAGAGATAGTGATAACTGACAAATACTAAGAGATATTCATGACAGAGATAGTGATAACTGACAAATACTAAGAGATATTCATGACAGAGATAGTGATAACTGACAAATAATAAGAGATATTCATGACAGAGATAGTGATAACTGACAAATAATAAGAGATACTCATGACAGAGATAGTGATAACTGACAAACAGATGATGAGGCAATCAGCAAGGTGCAGGAAGACGTACAGGTTCAAAGATGTTGTCTGTCTGGTCAAGCCGCCATGGTGATTGTTGCTTGCCTCCCTTGTCAAGCCTAATTCTGTCTCCTTCAACTTTTGCTTGTCTTTCTTCTGCAATCACATGTCAAGGTCGTGTTAAAAATATACCTGGAAACTCACAATTTACAAGCCTACACATACACACAGATACCAGCATATACGTGCACACATTATGGACTGAAAGAGAGAGGGAGAGAGAGAGATAGAAAAAAGAAATATTTCTAAAAATAATTACACACTCCTCTCTCTTTCTCTATCTATTTACCTGCCTGTGTCTCTACCTCCCTACTTTCTCTTTTCTTTCTCTGCATCTCCCTCCTTCATTCCCTCCCTTTCTCTTCTCTCTGTGTCTCTCTAATTAACTCTGTTCCTGCTTGTGCACGCCCCCATACATATACATCTTCTTCTTCTTCAGCGTTCCAAGCCATTGAGGTTCTTTGCTGCAGATACAATCCGTCTCCATTCATCTCTCTGGTTGACCTTCTCTTGCCAGTCATTGATTCCAAGTGCTTGTAGGTCTGTATATATATTATCTCTCCACCGTCTTCTTGGTCTACCTCGGGGCCTACGGTCATTTATTTCCTGAGTGTAAGCGAGTTTTGTTTCCCTATTATCTTCCATTCTTTCTATATGCCCCAGCCATTATAATCTATTAGCCTTCATGATACCAGTGATTAGCGGGGACTTAAACAGATCATACATGTCTTTGTTACTTCTTCTTTTCCACTCTCCACTTTGCGTATCTCTAATGGGTCCAAAGATGCGTCTTAAAACTTTGTTCTCAAAGGTTTGTAGCAAGGCTTCGTCTCCTTTCGTTGTACTCCAGGTTTCAGAGCCATACAGCACAACTGGTCTGATCAGTGTTTTGTATATTGTGATCTTGGTGTTATGAGATAGCGCCTTTGATTTTAGTAGATTTTGTAGTGCATAGTATATCTTATTTCCAGAATTGATTCTAGTTTGTATTTCTTCCCTTATGATGTTGGACCAGTTGAAGATTGTACCCAGGTATTTGTATGTTTCCGTTCTTTTAATGGTCATATTATCTATTTGTATGTGGCCAGAGTTTTTTAGCCATTCCTTCTCTTGAAATTACCATATATTCTGTCTTATCTTGGTTGATAACCAGCCCCATCTGTTGGGCTTTTTCCTTTAAGTGAGTCAATATTTCCAATGTCTTTTGTTCATTTTCCCCTATAATATCTATATCATCTGCATAACCAAGCAGCTCGGATGTTCCTCCAATATCACATTCCTCCTTTACCCTCCTTACAACTTTCTCTAGAGCCAGATTGAAGAATAGCGGCATTAGTGCATCACCCTGTTTCAAGCCAGATGTTATTTGGAAAGGGTCTGATTTCCTGCCTTTATATGTTACTATATTATAAGTATCTTCCATGCATAGTCTGGTCATGTTGATTAACTTCCTTGGTATTCCAAATTCCCGCATAGCATTCCATAGACTATTCCTATGGACACTATCATAAGCCTTTTTAAAATCCACAAAAATGTTATGGAAATCTCTTTTATATTCCCAATTTTTCTCGGCTATTTGTCGTAAGATAAATATCTGATCTATTGTTGATCTGTCTTGTCTAAAACCCGCCTGGTAGTCACCTAATATGTATTCTGAATATGGTTTTAGTCTATTTAGTAATACTGCGGATAGTATCTTATAGCTTATGGACAGTAGTGATATTCCTCTATAATTTTCATACATATACATGACATGAAAAATACACATAAAGAACAATATCACTCATGATACAATACTCAAAATACTCATGTTACAACACCCAAAACACTCATGATACAACTCTCAAAATACTCATGATACAACACACAAAACAGGAATATATTGCATACTCAAATATAAACCAGGAACTTAGATCCAATCAATATAAATAAACAAATAGTACTAATTTTTAAAAAAACAATAAAAAAACACTCAAACAACACACAAAACAGGTACATAACTTTCTGAGGCATAAAGAAGAAACTCACCACCATCAGTAAAACGCACAAATTATTAAGTCTCAGATATACAATAATTGTTTACTTATGATCTACTTCTAAACAAGAAGAAATGAATAAGACATTGGTAAATTAAAACTAGTATAAACAACATTAACAAGGAAAGAGAACAGATGAAGAGCATGTGTACAAATAACAAGACCGTATTTTCTTCAGCTCAACATCTACATAATGTGGTTCAGGATAGTATGACTGTGTATACATTTGCTGAGGACACATTGCTATAATCAAACACTTAAAATGCAAGAGTTGATAGAAATTATAACCACTAAAACAAAAGAAAAAGACTACATTTAGCAACACTAAACCAAACCTATGGTGTTGATTGATAAAAACAGGTGGCAAAGATGTAAAATAACAATAAACTAGATATTGAGGAAACAAGTAGAGAGGTTCAACTATTTGAGGCCAATAACAGCAGATAGAAAAAAACACCACATTGATCATATGCAGAATAATCCAAGCAAAGACAACTTTCTATGAGATAAAGACAATTCTCTGCAACAGATCATTGTCGATAGAAGACAGAAATAAGTTTTAGGCTGTTACATATTACCTATACTACTGTATACATGTGAATCATGGACATAGAACACTTAAGATCCGCAGAAGTCGGATGTGTCGGCCTAACGGCGCAAGAACGCAGCTCAGATGTAAACAGGCACAACGCAATCACGTCTGAAAAAAACTCTCCAGATGAACGCAGAAGAAGAAGAAGAATACTTAAGATTAGAAAGAAACTAGAGGCTACAGAGTTGTAGTTCATTCATGGAATGATCAGAATCCTATAAACAGGTAAGAAGACAAGTATTCATATACTTCAGAAGGAAAATTAGCTAAGGCAATGTTTCTATCCACATAAGGGCAAGATAGTCATCATTTGTTAACAAATTATAAGTAAAACAGGTCTGGAGGCACATTGTCACAATCTGAAAGATTGAGAATATCAGAGACAGAATATTCTTCTTTTTCTCTTTATCACCCAATGAGGCATAGGTCCTCAAACTCAGGCCAAGTCCTCCTATCCTTAACTACCCCATGCAGCTCTGCCCATGTCCTCCCCATATGTTTCATTTATGTTTCTTCTTCTCTTCTCCGTGTGTTTTAGGTCTTCTTTATTTCCTTTGTCCTGCAGATTCCACACAAAGGAACACAGCAGATTACAGAGGCATAACATTTTGATGGGTTGGCAGAGGGACAGGCAGAGAATCTGAGAGTGAACTTGTAACACTAGATACTGAATTTCAGAATGGACATCACATTATTTAGGTAATTCCCACATGTGCTCAATCCTACTCTTCAAATGCCACAGAAGAGTTTTTCCATGCTGATTATTTCAATAGAAATTACAATAAAAATCTGTCTGGCTTTTCTTTTATGCTTTTTTTTCCAGACCCTCTACTCATTTCCTTCTTTCCAGATATGGATAATTCGCCTGTTTACCAACAAGAACAAATAGTCCATTACTTTGTATGGAATCTGTCTAGAGGAAATAAAAAGTTAGTTCCATATACTATACAGGACGTTGCAGTCAAACCCAACATTTTTGGCTGTTCAGGATTTCTTGGCAAATTTACATTCAGTAATTTGCAATTGCTTTCTTAATGACTGACACTCATACCTTTGTATGGGAAACCAACGCAGGGCTGTCTGCTTCTAAATCGCCTGCAGCTGTATTTTTAGCGCAGTATGCAGGATTATGAATTGCATTCGTAACCTCTTCGCCACAGAACTGGCGTCCTGAGGAAGCAAACCCTTAAATAGATGCCTGGCAAGTTTGAACACACTGACGTCTAATGTGTACAGGAAACCTTCACCACATCTTTAGTATAAAGTAATTGTCCACCAGAGGGCAGCAGCAGCAGCTATTCTATCAGCCTATTCAATGTCCTGCACACCTGCAGGCCCTGGGCAGAAAATCCATGACATGCTGTGCAATCTCCGTCCTGTCAAGCGATGCTAACCACTCCACCTGGAACCTGACAGTTTCCACTGTCCAAAGCAAACTCTGTGAGCCCAATAAAAAACACAGGTCTGACTGAGCTGCCCTCCATTTGTCAGTCCAGGACCAATAATCCACAATACATCACACAAACAAGCAAATAAACAGAACAAAACAACAAATAATATAAACTCACGTCTGCTAGTGTTGTATCTACAGGTGCCATTTCTTTCTCCTTTTTGTTATCCACTTCCAGAAATTTTATTCCAAATTGAATTAAAGGAAAGAAGAATGTACTTGGAATAATCTGTGTATAGAAGATGAAAATGAATGAATTTCCTTTGTTGTGCATAGGTTGGTTGGTTGGGATGGTTAATTGTAGGAGATTGAAAGGTTAGTCTGTGGTTGGTGGTTCACTGATTGTTGGATGGTTGGTGAATAGGTGGTTGATTGATGATTGATTGGTTGGTTAAATGGTGGTTGATTGGTTAGTGATTCACTGGTTGATGACGCATTGGTTATTGAATTGATTTTTTTTTTCCGCATATCCTTTACAGGACATTGCAGTCAACACCAGCATTTTTCAGCTGCTGTTGATGTCTTGGCAAGTTTTACATTCAGTAGTTTGCCATTTCTTTCTGGACGATCGGCTCACATACCCTCCATAAGTAACCAGCGCAACGCAATCCGCTGCCGAATCTCACGCAGCTGTGTTTCCCACAAGTATTGATAGTTGGTTGACAACAATCTCCTTGAAGATTGTGAGTTGTAACTCTGAAGTCTAATGCACTAACGTTCAGATGCCTGCGTCTTGCAAAGGACTTGCATCTATTGGAGTGAGCTTTGTGTAGAAACTGTTCCCCTGACTCAGTACAGAAGTGCCATCTCTACAAGAACTGTATTACAGAGCTCTTCTACTCCTCCCCAAGCTCAGAAACCAGATGGGGGTGTGCAAGACAGGTGCTAGAACTTCACATCAACTGAGAGACATGGCAATTATTGGAATGTTAGTCTTAGTGGAGACCAAGTCTGTGGATAAGCCTTTGCTGTACCTTGCCATCTTGACAGATGATAGTAATTGTGCTTCAAAAAAGGCACAATAATTACAACCCATAGCGGTAGAAATGTGACCTCTCCATAGCACAAAGCCAGGGCTGAATTGTACAGACCATATGTTGCCCATGCAGGATGATCCCTCTCTTGGCCTGCCTAGTCTACTCCAGAGGAATGGTAACACCAATACGTCTGGAACAAGACCAGCTGCAGTAGCTGCCACATCAGCAAAGCAATGCTCTAAGTGTCTGCCTGTCAAAGCTTTGAATCTAGACCAGTTGCTGACCAAAGCTTAGAGCCTGGCCTGCACTGTCAGGACACTTAGTCTTTATAAGGCTTGTACACTCCCAATTGTGCTCCTCCACCCGAAGCTGTTGACACAATGTGGGGTGTCAGGTTTTGTACACATATTGTATTTCCTGGAAACAAAAACAATCAAATACAGAGGTTCTAAAAAACTGGGAATGAAAAGAGAGTTGATGAAAGACATAAAAATGAGGCAAGTGAACTATTTTGGTCACGTTAAAAGACATAAGAATCATATAAAAACCATACTGGAGGGTAAAGTTAAAGGCAAGCAAGCAAGAGGCAGACAACGAAACAAGTGGGAAGATAACATCAAGAGATGGACAAACAGCAGTCTGATAGAATGTACAATCAAGGTGAGAGACTGACACATGTTGGAGATCCATTGCAGCCAACCTTCATTGTGGATTGATTGGTTGAATGGGGGTAAAACACAGAAGATTTTCAAGTAACATATAAGCCATGGTGGAAGTCATAACAAATGTCCATAGTTAGAGGATCAGAAGTTATGACAGAATCATTAATTCAGAGATTGTGGAGGAAATGAAACAGATTATAGTAAATCAAGCCAGATGTGAATAACAGATGCTGGTGTTGGGTAGGACGTACACCAAGACAAACCTGTTAATGGTTAAAAAGTTTGTTGCATTTCCTTTACAGGACATTTCAGTCAACCACAGCATGTTTTGGCAGTTTGAGATTTCTTGCATTGCTTTCTGAATGACTGGCACTCATATCATTGTACAAAAACCAGCACAAGGGGCTGTGCTTCCAAACTGCTACAGCTGTGTTTTGACCCCGTTATCTGGGATTGTGAATTACTTCCGTAATGCCTTCGAATGGTATATCTAGAAATCTCTCCCCCTGAGACCCACATGGCAAAAAAAAAATAGTGAGACCTAAAAACACATGAGATGGGTGGAGGAGGGGAGAGAGAGAGAGAGGGAAAGAGAGAGAGAGAGAGAGAGAGAGAGAGAGAGGGGGGAGAGAGAGGGGAGAGAGAGAGAGAGAGAGAGGGGGGAGAGAGAGGGGAGAGAGAGAGAGAGAGAGAGAGAGAGAGAGAGAGAGGGGGGAGAGAGAGGGGAGAGAGAGAGAGAGAGAGAGAGAGAGAGAGAGAGAGAGAGAGAGAGAGAGAGAGAGAGAGAGAGAGAGAGAGAGAGAGAGAGAGAGAGAGAGAGAGAGAATGTTGAATAATATGGAAAGGACATGCAGTAGATGGCAAAAGAAAGGATGGCTTGGGTAAGGGCAGCACCATGAAAAGAAGATTACACAAGTGCCTTTGCTTTGCACGATTTGTGGTACCAAACTTGAACTTACCAGCTAGCACTGTATTCCCAGGGAGTCGTGGTTGATTAGTGGCTAGATGCCTGCCTATTGACCTGGTGGTCATGGGTTTGAATTCGCATTGAGGCGGATTTTTAAAACTGACCTGCGCTCTCAGGTTAACATAAATTGGGCACCAGAAAATATCTTGGGAAATAAAAGCTGCTTGTGTGATACTGTCCACATCAACCATTGAGTGCTGAATAGTCTATACAAATATGTATCCAGCAGCAAATGCCCAATGTGTGTGTTTGTAAAAGGGTCCTTTATTTGACAATAGAACCAGTATGTCTAAAGACATGGAACAGGGGCGATAGAGCAGTAAACACACTAAACCAGTGTAGGTTAGCATGGCCGAATGGATAAGAACGTTTGTTCTTAAACATCCGGTGTGCAGATGCCGAGGTAAGGAGTTCAACCCTAACACTGAAAAGTTGGACTAAAATGTTGACCTACCGTCCTTGAGTTGGGGATGTAAATTACAAGTACCTCTGAAGTCGGAGTGGGTTCGCCTGATGGGGAGGGACACTGTTAATAGGGAAAGCTAATGCACACGCAAAATTCGGTCCAGCACTACTAGAAGTAGTGTGTATAGACTATGGTTGAGTTCAAAGCGAGCCAGCGCTAAATAACAAAACTAACCCACATTAAACTGTTGCCTTGTGCCATGCGGCCCATCCATATTGAGTTCAGCAGTGACTGGCAGGCTGTCTGGGCCACAAACTCTTTGTTGCCAGATTGCACTGCCAACAAGATACAGGTGGACTTGCCCCAGTGAGGCATGACCTGGGTCAGTAGGTCATGTGTTCGTTTCTCGTCAGAACTGTAGCACTTGTTGATGACACCAATGGCCAGCTGAGCATAGTCACTGAAACGTACGCGGTAAGAAACAATCATAAACTTACATATCTAAAGATAAACCGGCCTCCTTAACATTCATGGTATATTTAACTCATAGTGTACTGGTGTAACAGGGGTTGCAGTAGTGCTCTAAGTGTGTAATGGGGCATCCAATTGTGCTATGCTTGCTTGCTTGCTTGCTTGTGTTCGTTGGCTTGAGCTCCAACGCGAAGTCCTGTATGTCGGATGAAGGCATCCTGTTGTCCAACATCAGTGTGATGTCATACAGGACCTGAGGTTTGCTGAGTAGCATGTTTATGAAATGCATTTTTTTTTTTTTGCAGACGGAAGGTTATAAAGCACCCTCATCAATTTCTCAAACCTCATAAACTATGGTCATAACATGAACAAAGAAAAAGCATCTCATTTACTGTATTCAACGAATAATAAGCAATTGCTCAAATGTAGTGAGGTGTTAGCTGGTTTTTTGCAAACAGAAAGAGTTTGTGTTAAATTTGAAATTACCGTGGGGATAACAGATGTCTACATTCAAACAATACCTGTGACTATGTGTTTTAATTGTTTCAGCTAAAGCATTATTCACGTCATACGCTATATAACTCTGCAGTATGCAACTAATAAGATGCAGTGAAATATGCCAGGCAATAAATCATGCAAAACATTATTTGTGGCTTCTGTGTTTAAATTCACTAAGGGAATATATTGTTTTGCATCCCAAATTTACCTAACTCCATTTATAGTACCTCCAGATGTTTATTTAGGGAGAGTCACACTAGCATAATGTTTAGATTCTAGCCTGCAGGATCGCTCAATAGTCATCCTAAATTTACCAAATTCTAATTAGAGTGGCTCCAGTGGTTTAGGCAGATCCACACTAGCATAATGTTTAGATTCTAGCCTGCAGGATCGCTCAACAGTCATCCCAAATTTACAAAACTCCAATTAGAGTGGCTCCAGTGGTTTAGGGAGAGTCACTGTAGCATAGTGGCCAGATGCTAACCTGCAGGCTCCTGTATTTTACTTTAATTTAACATTTCAAAACAAATAAAACAGGCTGATAATGTGTTCAAGAATCATGATATAATTTATAATAAATGATGGATAAAATCATATAATTTGTAATTATAAAAAAATAGTTGAGAATCAATGCACATAAAGATTACAAAGAAATAGAATTCATAAAAAGTAAGGTACTTAATTATAATAAAAGTAAATAATTAAAAATCAATCAATCAATTAATCAATCAGGTGCCATCTCCGCAATGAAGGTTGACTGCAATGGATCTCCAACACTGTCTGCCTCTCGCCTTGACTGTACATTCTGTCAGGCTGATGTTCGTCCATCTCTTGATGTTATCCTCCCACTTGTATCGTTGTCTACCTCTTGATCGCTTGCCCTCAACCTTGCCTTCCAGTATCGTGTTTATAAGAGTATCATGTCTTTTAACGTGGCCAAAATATTTCACTTGTCTCCTCTTTATTTCTTTCATCAACTCTCTCTTCATTTCCATTTTTTCTAGGACCTCTGCATTTGATTGTTTTTGTTTCCATGAAATACATATAACCTATTCGCCTGTATATCCACATCTCCAGGGCTTCTATGCGACTTTCTAGTTGTTTGTTCAATGTCCAGGACTCCGCGCCATACAGTAGTGTTGAATATAAGTAGCATTTGACAATTCTCATTTTTAATGCGTTATTAATCTCTCTAGATGTTAATACTAATTTCATGCCGTTGAAAGCATTTTTGGCCATTCATATTCTCTTTTTGATTTCCATTTCACTTCTGCCATCATCAGTTATTATATGTCCAAGATAAGAGAAACTTGTTACTTGCTCTAGTATCTGCCAGTTTACTGTGATGTTCATTGATGACCTTTCCTTTTCACTGCTAATTATCATAGTTTTTGTTTTTTGGATGTTAATATCTAAGCCAAATAAGAAATATAATTAACCGGAAAAAGAATGTACTAAGTGTTTAAGAGAAATAGAATGGGTATAAAGAAAAATAAAGTATGTTTAAAAAAAAAAGAAAACAAATATGGTACATAATGTCAAAATAGAAAATAAATAGATAAGTAACAAAGAAACATAACATTTACATGAAAATTGAATAGACACGAAACATACCATGTAATGATTTTTTATAAGGTGATGAACAGAAAAGACATAATGTATGTTATTCAAATTGCAAAATCAACACCAGCACGATGAGATGCCTAAGAAAAGCTGCCAACTTGACCATCCGATAGTGAGTCAGAAATGCAGGCAGTGAGATCAACACCATGTGCCACATGTATTGAAAGGCAGAAGATCAAATG
This sequence comes from Cepaea hortensis, assembly GCA_963921405.1. Classification (NCBI taxonomy): domain Eukaryota; kingdom Metazoa; phylum Mollusca; class Gastropoda; order Stylommatophora; family Helicidae; genus Cepaea; species Cepaea hortensis. Next base: position 32,614,900 of record OY992897.1, read on the forward strand.
GTTCGGGCTGTCTTGTTAGAATACAAAACCATCAGTTACCAGCTCTCGTGCTACACCAAACAGATCTGATATGAGAACTAGAGGGCACCCAAGATCAAAATTGCTGTCTTGTTAGAATACAACAAAGAAGATCTGATATGAGAGTGAGAGGGCACCCAAGAAGAAAATTGATTGACTACATCAAAGACATTGTACAATCACATGGAATGACACTATCTACTGCCACTCATCGAGTGCTGGAACGTCAACTATCATTACACGACTCTTGACAACAAAACTGGAAGATTATGATGATGATGATGATGATGATGATGATGATGATGATGATGATGATGATGATGATGATTCAAATTGTGACTCACTCAGCACTAGCCTGCAGCTTTCGTCTGAGGTCTGCATCAAACGTGACATTCATCATGGAATTCAAAATACTGGTGGCGAACAAAGCTGCAGCAGTTGACGACTCCTGTGGAAACAGACAGGCTGCATGAATGAAACAAACAAACAAACGTTACAACACAAGGAATTTTTTAAAATATTTATCAGAATCCATCTACTTATGTACCCTCTTAGTGTGTCATTTAACTTGCATTTCATACACAGAACAGAGTACCACAGAGTAGGGTACTCACTCACCCTAGAAACTTAAGTGGTTGTTAACTGCTTTTCTAAATGAGCCGGCTGACAGGCTTGCAGGTAAGTCTACTGTGGAGGGTGGGCGAGCCATGGACCAGGCTGATATACTGAATGCTCTATGAGAAGTAAGTCGTTTGTGAGAACCAAGTGATGATTGTGAATCTACAACCATAGTCAGACTGCGAGAACAGCAAGTTAAAAGAAGTGTGGGCAAACAAGAACACTGTTCAGGAAGCCAAAAAAGATTAATAAACCAATACAGAACTAAACGCTGCAGGATTTATTGAGGAGGGGATCCGAGCATGTATGGACTGAATGGTTTGATGTGCAATGAGGATGATCTGTCGACTAACTAACTAACTGCTTTTCTGTGGCAAATTACTGATGTAAATCATGGATCATTTCATAATCATAAAGAAACAATTGAGAAAAATTATGACATTCTACAGGAGCTGAACATTACAGAAAACTGACTCATCTGCTGCTGCTGCTGCTACTACTACTGCTACTATGACTACTACTACTACTACAACTACTGCTACTACTACTGCTACTATGACTACTACTACTACTACAACTACTGCTACTACTACTGCTACTATGACTACTAATACTACTACAACTACTGCTACTACTACTGCTACTATGACTACTACTACTACTACAACTACTGCTACTACTACTGCTACTATGACTACTACTACTACTACAACTACTGCTACTATGACTACTACTACTACTACTGCGACTATGACAGCTACTACCACTATGATGACTACATTGACTACTACTACAACTACTGCTACTATGACTACTACTACTGCGACTATGACAGCTACTACTACTATGATGACTACATTGACTACTACTACAACTACTACTGCTACTACTGCTACTATGACTACTACTACTACTACTGCGACTATGATAGCTACTACTACTACTACAGCTATTATGACTACTATTATGACAACTACTTCTACGGCAATGACAATAATGATGACAACGGTGACTAATTTAACTACTACTACTACTACCACCACCATAACCACCACAATTATAATAATAACAATAATAAAATAATAATCTGTCTACTCTATGTAATTCTTCACCCCGACATCTCAGTCACCACCACCAACATCTCAATAACCACCACTAACATCTCAATCACCACCACCATCATCTCAGTCACCACCACCAACATCTCAATCACCACCACTACCATCTCAATCACCACCATTAACATCATCAAAACCATGTCTCCTCCATCCCCCACAACCAACATCACAAACACCATCGACTCCAGCATCACCTTCTCCACCACCATGACTACTACAACGACAAAAGCCAAGACAATTGGAGTTAACAGGGGATCTACACATATATCTCACCCTTCCCTCCTCCCAAAACAATTTTGACAGCCGATGGTTATTCATTAACACAGCCCAGATGAAGAGCTCTTGTGCAGGTGAGGTGAAATCTATCTTGAGTCCTGATTGGTTCACATCTGCTGATTGATTGGATTGATATAAGTAAATATCTAATCCCGGTCAAACTGTCAGTGCTTACAGACAAGCAACAGAAACACTAACATGTCTTAAAAACACTAATTTCCGCACAATAAGAAGGCGTTTTTCCTCCCATACAAGGTAAAAACATGAAAGGTAACAATAGAAATACTAGACATAATGTAACTGCTACATACATATAACAAACATACTTCCTCTCACCCTCCTTCCCACCTACATGCACACACACATTCACCAAAAATAGTAATAGTAATATGGAACAACAATTTCATTCCTACTACTATTAAAACAGAAAAAATACTAATTTACCCACTGTAATCCACTTGTTTCAAACAAAGACAGAAATAGATTAATTAACATAACAGTAGAAACAATTAAACTCAGTGGTGAAGTGGATACACTGTCTGCCTCGCGTTCTGAAGATTGTGGGATATGTCGTTCGGTTCACGAGTGCAGTTTTCTCAGAGACTCCTGGGGGTTGTCGTTGGAGGTACGGAGTTTGTGCTTTATGTCCTGCGAAAAGAGGCAAAGTCTTGTGGGATCAAACCCGGTGCAATGAAGTCAACCCTCTGCCTGTTAAACCTTTTAAAGATCATAACATAAACACTACATGTAATCATCATCATCATCTCCTGGCTTGTCCTGTGCAAGACTTTGTCCCCATAACAGTCTGTTAAAATGTCTCTTTATCATACGCCAGATGTCCTATCTTTGCTGCTGTTATGTTATCTTTTCCAGATTTAATGTCTTTTTACGTGCTCAAAATATTAAATTTTCCTCAATATTACAAATAATAACATGAAAACTAAGGGTTATTTCAGAAACACTAAGTGTTTCCAAATAATAAAGATGATATTACAACAGAAAAACTAATAACACTTTCTGTGAAGTACATTTACAAGATCTAAATTCTGCATTATTTTTTGTGTTTTCGTTTTTCTTTTTTCTTTTGCTCCTTTGAATTTAAACGTAGTCCATACATGTGCTACTAATTCTACTGCACTGGGCTGATTTTTGTGTGTGGATTAGCTTTCCCTATTACCACTGTCCCTCGCCATCAGGAAAACCAACTCTGACTTCAGAGTTACTTGTAATTTACGCCCCTGAGTCAAGGACAAGAAGTCAACATTGTAGTCCAACTGATCGGAGTAGGGGCTGAACCCGCTACCTCAACATCAGCACACTGGATGTTTAAGAATGAGCATGCTTATCCACTCGGCCATGCTGATCTCCCATTCTGCAGTACAAATAAACAGCCTAAATGAAAAAACAATGAAGCAGTCTATGGCCGCTGTAATCTGGAATCAATTTAGACACTGATGGTATTGTCTGGAACTCATAGAAGTAGGGGAAAGAAATAGAGACTAGAGGATGCACTAGACAACATAAAAATTGAAAGCTCTAGCTACCGACCGGGATTCAAACCTGTCATCTCCAAATGACGTCAGCGCCTCACTACAGGAACAATAGTATTTTGACGCATGACTCACCAGACACCCCAAAAAAAGGTGTCTTCATTGGCCAGGTTTATCATCCACATGAACCCACAACTATGGAATATGGACAGGATTTGTATCTAACCATTGAAATAGCATCATAGGTCTCAGAGTTTTATATTAAACCAGCATAGGTCAGATAACAATCACACAAACACATCGGACCCTAATGCTGTGTCCAATACATTAACAAACGTTTAAAGAAGAGAAATGATTGGTTGATTCCAATGTTGTACATGTACTACACATAAATATCAATTGGGACACTCTTTGAGGCCACTAAGGCAATTAATAAATAAAGACACATAAAATGTTTGGCGCTCATGAAAGTAGGGGAAATAAGTAGTTAATAGAAGACACACTTTTTTTAAAGTTGCATATCCCTTACAGACGTTGTAGTCAATACTGCCATTTGACGGCACATGCCACCAAAAGGAAAATGGGGTTTCCCAGTTATGCACGAAAGTGGACAAACAAAAAGAGGACAAACCATTGGGAACGTAAAGGACGTCACAAGACAACAAAGGACTTGGGTGTGTGATTCTGATAAGGAGAGGACGTATCTTCGAGAAGCCCGTGTTGGTGAAGAGCTGGATGCGATTATTCCGAGCTTCGGCAAATAGATAACAGCAGGAACGATCGATTGGCAAGGATATACAATGCAGGAACCAAGCCTAGACATGCCTGAACTCAGAACAGCGAAAATAGCGGGTTTGCGCCTCAAGGTGAACTATTGAATAGAGTAGGGAGTTTCGTAAATACTAGATGATAAACGCTGCTCCTACATCCAGGAGCAGTTTTATAGTATACGAGAATATCCACTATTGTTTTCACTCAACACGATATTAAAGTTTGAGTTCGTTCATTGGATTGGCGTCAGTCTATTTGTCACACTTGTGACTGTTCGAGGTGAGTTCAGCGTATTTTGTTAACGAGTTATAATTGATGTTCAATCCACATTTAATATGGATGGAGTAACCTCATGCCAGAAGATGGGTAGCTCTCCGGACATTGATATCCAGAAGTAATGTCAACAAATACGATTGATTCCCGCCAAAGTTCCTATCAACCGAGAAGTGCGCACTAATAGAGCATAAATTGCGCGCCGGAATGCAGTAAATCACACAGGGCCGCATCGGAAAGAAGAACGTCAAACGTCACAGAGTTAAAAATGTCGGCGAGAAAATATGCCACCACAGTAGTCTGTAAAAGGTATCAACCATTATATATATAATGTAAAGTCCTGGAAGCAAAATGATGAAGGAAAGTATACCATTGTTTACATAGAATATATTAATATATTTGTATAAATTGTATAAGTGAACACAATTGCTATTTTGGACATAATGAAAAAACGCAACCAAAGTTATTTATTCCACATTGAATTGCACATCTGAAATTGAAAGGCCACACGCACACTGGTGCACATAAAGAAAACGCAGAAAGAAACGATAAACAGAGCAAAGTGATTATAACTTGAAGTTCAGAAGTCAGAACATTGTTACTTATTACTATTGATGAATTAAAGATCAATGGAATATATTAATAGAACTGTATTTAAGGAAAGGATTTATTTAAAATATGCAGATTGCAAGTGACAAATGGAATATATACTCAATATACTTTACAAAGTTTGAACGAGAGTAGGCCCTTACCTGGACACTGCACTGTAAGGAAGGACAATATTTATACGATAAGAGGAATATGAAACGTATATCTGCGACCATTGTTGCGGCATCTCCGGCTGCTATGTAAATTAGAAAATTATTTCAGAGGAAAACATTTACTTTGAGCACAATATGGATGGAGTAACCTCATGCCAAATACAAGTATTTTTCAGCTGCTGTTGATGTTCTTGGCAAGATTACATTCAGTAGTTTGCCATTGCTTTCTGAGCGACCGGCTCACATACCCCGTAAGTTACCGACACAGAGAGAACCGCTACCAATTCTCGCGCACATCACGTTACTCACGAGAGTATACGGGATTACGAAGAAAGTCGTGTAACCCCTAGAATGAAATGTGGCCTCAATTTCCCAATTGATATTTATGTGTACAACACTGATTAAAAGACGAGGCTGAGCGACCGGTTTAAAAAAAAAGAATTTGATTGTATTTGACAAACAATAAAGTATTGCTTAAATATAGAGAGGCCTTACCAGTTATATGGTTCAAAACTGTTTTATGCAAACTAAAAGAGTTCATTTTACATTTGAAATTACCATGGGGATAATAAACAATCCACATTCAAACAGCTGACTATGTGTTTTAAGTGTTTCAGCTACATTATTATTCATTTATTAAATTTGTGTGATATATGACTCTGTAGTATGCACCTGACGTGGTTAAAAACATTAAAACATAAGTTAGTTGCATGTCCTTCACAGGACATTACAATCAACCCCAGCATTAACTGGCAGTTTGTGATTTAATAGGCAATTTTACTTTCAGTAGTTTGCCATTGCTTTCTGAATGGCCAATGCCTCAAACCATCTAAATCAATGCAAAGTGATCTGTTTCTAAATCACCAGTGGCCGATTTCAAAAGCTCAAATCGGTATGGCAGGGAATTGTGAAACTGTGTGTTACTAACCCCTAAACCACAGAAGCAGACTAAAATATAAGACAATTAAAACATAAAAAAAGGTGCATTAGTCACCAGCAGTGGCTGTAGAATTAGGATCGCAGACATCATTGAGTTTTGCGTTGATACCCTCATATTCATCACTGAGATAGAGCGGCTGATAGTAGTCTCCGAGAAGGTCCTGGATCAAGTGACCCACATCTGGTAGGGTGAATGGTCTGTTCTGTGAACAGAACACAAGCTGGGTCATCTATCACAAAACAGAAATCTCAGTACAATAATCAAGAGATGTTTTACATTATATCATAATCAGAAATGCCCAACTTTATATTATAATCAGAGATGTTCTATTTTATATTACACGCAGAGATGTCCTACATTATATAATCATCATATCATCATCATCATTATCAAGTAGGCCACATCTGCAAGTGTGAATGTGCTGTGAACAAAACACAAGTCTGGTCATTGATCACAACAAACATATCACCACAATAGTCAAGATTTGTTCTACATGTTGTTTGTCCGTCAAGAATGATGATGACCATTCATTTCATCCAGTGGGGTTGAAAGTATGGAGCTGTGAGTTCTAAGATGGCCGATAAGGCCTATTTTGGCTGGAAAAGTTCTTTGACAATGTGGGCAAAGAATGCTTGATGTTCCAATAGGAAGATCTCCTGCGGTGGTTTTTCTGTTCAGCCTTTTCTTCACAGTTCATGCAGTCCTGGTTGCTTCACAAGTGACTGTACCCTTATGTAATAATGTAAGCCATGAATTTTGGTTTTTGGCAGCAGTCTCCCAGGTGTCATGATGAATTCCAAAAGCTTTCAGTGAGATTTTCAGAGTGTCTTTATAGCGTTTCCTCTGGCCGCCTTGGGAGCGTTTACCACAACACAATTCGCCGTAAAATAAATCATTTAGGGAGCCTGTGATCTGGCATGCGAGTCAAGTGACCAGCCCAGCGAATCTGATTCCTCATTAGTAAAGTGTGGATACTGGGTATGGACGCTCTTTTTAGGACTTCAATGTCTGGGATCTTGTGTTGCCATTTAATCTTCGGTAGCTTCCTAAGGCAGACTGTGTGGAAGTGGTGTAATTTCCTAGCATGTCGCAGATAAACATTCCAGGTTTCACAAGCATATAGCAGTGTGGATAATACGACTGCTTTGTAGACTTTCAGCTTTGTTTGCAGGCTTATTCCATTTCTGTCCCACACATTCTTGTACAATCTGCCAAAGGCCATGCTGGCCTTGGAGATTTTCTACATTACATCATCATCATCATCAAGTGAGCCACATCTGCAGTGTGAATTCCTTGTGCTGTGAACAGAATGCAAGCCTGATCACTGGCCACAACAAAAACATCAGCACAATGGTCAAGAGCTGACCTACATTACAATCACCATAATTATCATCACATGCCATTTCTGTTTTGAAGGTTTGCTATATTATATTATAATCATCATCAATATTAGCATGAAGTTAAAACGGAGTCTTTCAGAGAATCCATCAAGTAACCGACCGACTGATTAACCAACCAATTAACCACATAAAACATCAGTACAATAATCAAGAGATGTCCTAAATTACAATCATCATCAACATATCATCATAGCTGTCATTAAGTGCCATTTCTGCTTTGGAGGTTGACTGTAATTGGCCTTCAACACCCTCTGTTCTTCTTCTTCTTCTGCTGCGTTCATCCGGAGTTTTTTTATTTTTTTATTTTTTTATTTTTTCGGACATTGCGTTGCGCCTGTTTATAGCAGAGCTGCGTTCTTGCGCCGTTAGGCCGACACATCCGACTTCTGTGGGCATTTGTTGACCGAGTTAACCTTCCCGGACCCTCTGTTCAATATTTTCATGTTGCACTCATTCAGGCCTCTTCCAGTTCATAACTTGCTGTTGCCCACTCACATGTAACACTGTCTTCCTCTTGCATACTCCCCCTTCATTTTATCCTATAGCACATTCTTCAAACAAGGAAACATCAACTGGGAACCATTTGAGGCTAATGAACAAATTCAGAAATATTAACTAGCACTCATAGGAGGAGAAGAAGAAAGTAAAGATTACAGAACCCACTTGTTTTCAATTGTGTTGTTGTCTAGTGTGTCCTATAATCTCTACTTCTTTCTTCTCCTTCTATGAGCACCAATCAATACTTCTGAATGTATTCTTTAACAGATGTGTCTGTTTATACAGCCAAATTACTTTAATAGTCACATTTTGATCTCATTCAGTGATACCTTCTTGTATTTTTGTTTTTCTAACACTTCTCTAGTTATTCTAGACATCTGCCATGATAACCCCACTATCTCTGTATATAAAAACAATTACAATGGAAAACTTTAAATGTCAAGACACCAACCAATGAAATATAATAAACAAAACACAACAACAACAAAAACAACAACACAAGTCTCATACGAGGAAACAGCTGTGGGTATATCAAATGCTCAGACAATCACATCTTTTAGGCCTGAATACATGGAACAGCTGTGGGTATATCAAGTACTCAGACAATCACATCTTTTAGGTCTGAATACATGGAACATATAATGAGATCTACAGAAAATATCTCTGGGGTCCTAGTTGGTGGACATAATATAAATAACTCATGTTATGCTGATGACACCATCTTAATGCAACAAGTCAGAAAATGATACAGGAAATGATATATATAGTGGTCTCAGAAAGTGAAAAAATGGGCCTTAGTTTGAATAAAGAAAGACAGAAGTCATGGTGATAACAAAGAAACAGATTGTGCCTAAATGTGCAATTAAAGTAAATGAGGTTATTTTGGGGTAAGTGCAGATATGTGGGCATGTGGATAACATCAGATAGAAGGTGCATCACAGAGATAAAGAAAAGAATAGGACAAGCAAAAATTGCATTCTATCAAATGAAGAACATTAGGTGCAATAAGTCATTGCCCTTGAAAGTTAGAAAAAGGGTTCTTGCGTGTTACATAGAACCAGTTTTAACATACGGCTGCACATCATGGACAATTACTAAACAGGTGAAAAGAATCCCTAGAAGCATCTGAGATGTGGTTATATAGAAGAATGTTGAAAAATTAATTGGACAGCCAAAATGAGCAATATAGATATTTTAAGTGAAGCTAAGTCACAAATACAGCTTATTATAATCATAAGAAAGAATCAGTCATCATTTTTTGGGCCACATCATGAGAAGACAAAAATTGGAACATGTTGTGACAACCAGACAGATTTGTGAAAGAGAGACAGAGAAAGACAGTGTGAGAAAATATTTGACGGTCTTGTGTCATGGCACAGAAGGGAGTCAACACATGAATTGATCCATGTATTCGATGATCGCCAAAGCAAGTCGCCAAGGCACTGGATGGTGATGATGATGATGATGATGATGATGATTACATGGAGGAACAGGTGGCCAGTCTTTCCCTCATGTAGCAAATGACGAGTGCAGGCATACAACCCTCATCTGACTGCACTCATGTCATTGTCTACATAGCATCCTAGCCATTACACCGTGCACCTAATGAAATGTCATAACATTGTCATAAGTCATCAGATGTCATTGTGTCAATGCAACAAGGATCAGAAGATCAGTTATGATATCAGTGCTACTGTCATGAGATTACGACTTTGTCACAACAGTCAGCAGGCATCTATGACATCACAAAGCTTATTTGATCTATTCATATCATCACAAGAATGATTATATGTCATAACATTATTGAAATAATCATGTTATTTTTTTTTTTTTTTTGCTCGCTCACTTTGAGCTCAAGCGTAGTCCATACAGACTACTTCTAGTAGTGCTGGACTGAATTTTGCGTGTGGATTAGCTTTCCCTATTCACAGTGTCCCTCGTCATCAGACGAACCCACTCTGACTTCAGAGGTACTTGTAATTTACATCCCCAAGTCAAGGACGACAGGTCAATATTTTAGTCCAACTGTCCGGTGTAGGGTTTGAACCCCTTACTTCAGCATCAGCATCCTAAATGTTTAAGAACACGTGTTCTTATCCATTTGGACATCCTGACCTCCATCCTATCATAAGTGTCATGATCATGAAATAGAATATTTTGGACCAAGAAGAAGCAACATGCCGGCATCCTGCAGGATCTGAGCGTCCAAGATGACTGGCTCATACATAGCACCGTGTCTGGGAAACTGAGATACTCTGGCCGTATTACAGATCACAGTGCCTGGGAGAGAACAGGGATGGGAGTTGTGGATCCTGGTAGAAGAGGCGGAGGTCGATCAGCACAAAGATGGACACAGGACAATGCAGATACCATGGGTATGAGGGTGCGTGATGTGGAGGAACTGGCCAGAGACTGAGACAGTTTTCTGTGGGCTGTGATGAGAGTGAGGTTCTGTACAGGACCTGTTACATGATGCTGATGAATAGATTCCAACAAAAACAGACAGACAGACAGGCAGGCAGACAGACAGACAGAGGGATAGTGAGGGTGTATGTGTGAGAGAGAGAGGGGGGGGGGGGGAGAGGGAGGGTGGGTGGGTGTGTGTGTATGAGGGAGAGAGAGGGGAGTGAGGGTGGGTGTGTGTGTGTGTGAGAGAGAGAGAGAGGGGGAGGGGTGAATGGGTGTGTGTGTGTGTGTGTGTGTGTGAGAGAGAGAGAGAGAGAGAGAGAGAGAGAGAGAGAGAGAGAGAGAGAGACTTATGGAGAGATGCTAATGCACCATTATCCAACATCACACTAACTTTACACTTCTCCCCATAGAATCCACTGCAAGGGATGTTGGGGAGGGGTGACTCATACTCTCAGTCTAGGCCAAATAACTAACCTCATGTGTCAAAATATGGGTTCTCATTAACTCTTGATGATTGTGTCCCCTAATTAACACTCATACTGATTATCTAACTCATATACTATAACGCAGACTGTGAGACATGTATTATTGTGCAGCCCTGTGACAGAATCAGTTATATGAATTATTGTTTATCTTGGTTTTTATCATTGGTGTAAAACAGTGCAACAATGAAACAGAATACAAATTTCATGTGAATGGAGGACATCCAATTAAATCAGCTTAAAACTCAAGGAATAAATTAATGTAACTCTCTCATTTCTAGAAGTTTCTGCAGGAGATGGCCAAGCTGGGAAATAATCTTTAGTAAAAATGATGATTGTATGCATTTCATGAGCTTATTTGTACCCCGTGTATAAAACATGCACACAAATGGCCAATGGGAAAGCCAGATTTCGTTAGTATGCTTGAACCAAATGTAAAAAGTAAGATGTGTTATGTGATAACTGGGATTCCAAAGAGCCAATCACACATTGATCATGCCCCAAAGAGTTAAAATATAAGACAATTAAAAATGGGAAAAGGGTGAAATAAACTTTGGGTAAATGCTATAAAAATACAGAAAATAAATACTCACTGAAACTATGGGGAATATACTGGACAGACAAAAAGACAAAGAAGCATTGAAGATATCAATCACTGAGACAAAACATACATGAGGTAAACAAAACTACAACACAGGATGACTGTGTAAAGATTCCAGCTTCGACACTGCTATAATTTATAGTTAATTTGAAACCAATTCCTGATTTATTCCACAAGCTATAAAAGTGTATGCAGTTTATAAACTTCAATATAAAAAATTGCATCTGCTCATAAGAAGTTTATGTCCAAGAATTTCTTAGCTGTCGCTTTATTTCTCAAACAATTTGTGAAAGTAAACTGGAATTTATCACTTTAAACTAGCGTCTCAGATCAATTCTGATTGTTTATAAATAATTTATTAACTATATACTGATAACTTTATAAAGTATTTCAACTATTAATATTTAAAGTTCATGAACCTTTTGTCAACTAAAAATTACTATTTTAATGAAAAGTTTCATCATTATTTAAAGTTTTAAAATGTTTGCATATCCTTTACAGGACATCTGTCAACATCAGCATCTTTCAGCTGATTGTTGATTTCTTTGGCAAGATTACGCTCAGTAGTTTGCCATTGCTTTCTGAGCGGCCGGCTCACATACCCCGTAAGTTAACGACACGATTCGAACCACTGCTGATTCTCACCGTCGTCACATTACTTACGAGAGTTAAGTAGATTGCGGAGAAAAGTTGCTAACCTCTAGGCCAGGAAGCCGGCTATTATTTAATAGTATAATTTAAAAATAATTTCACCATTATATCCTCTTATATAATAAACTTCTATATATTTCTTTAGTTTACGAAGAATTTATGTTACAAATCATGAATAAACATAATTTTATAAGCTTATTAACAAATATCAGTTACTATTGCTCATATACAGTTTTCCAACTATAAATAAATATAGCCAAGAACATTCCACAAATACAAACTACAGGGGAACTAACAACAAGAGTGCCACATGGTGGTCACGCCCACACGCACCACCAAATGTAAATTGGGAGATTCCCAGTCTAACAATAGAATGACTTGACGACTAGAAACTGAGGACGACGTAATAATCGTCCGGGACAGCGGAAAGGTGACTTGGAGAAAGGAGATCAAGACGGCTGTGTGTATTTTTCCCTGAAAGCTCCGTGAGCAAAAGGTTTGATCATCTAGGGCAAAGCATTGTTACCGAGAAGGGATATCGCCTGTTTGGATATAGCATTCTTGTCATACTCAGGACCGGAACAGATATCAAGTATAGACAACGAGTTAACGAGTTATGTTGGACATTAGCTGCAATATACTTTAGGAGATTGGGTAATTATAGAATTGGATGAACGGCCAAGTTGTATTAACATAACATATATAACGTCCCGTGCCCGTGTTAGGGCCCCGTTATATGATACGGCAGTGTTGTGTTCATTTTGTCTAAAAGAGAGCAGATCCGAAATAAAAGGATTTATCTCAAAATTATATCAGTCTTCAAGGTGAGCGACTTTTGTTACATACATTCATTCAAGTTTGAGTTTAATACTTCGGCGGTTGAATGTATGTTGAGACACGTGGGGACTTCGATCCGAGGAAACAATGGTGTAATGCAAACAAGCGATGATTGATTCCCGCTATATCAGAAGTAAAGATACAATGAATGCGCGCCACAATGATAAATTCCTTTACACGATAAGACATCAGGAGTACACAGAATGCGCCAACATGGCAGTTGCCGAAAGATTGTGAGTAACGCCAACATACTTATTATTTGACGATTATCTGCAGGTAAAGTGACTAAATAATTTAATTAAACTAGTCCTTCATAAGTGCCACAGTTTGAGAAGTTTATGAGTGGAAAGAAAGGAATAAAGATTGCACTATACTATATTAACTGGTCTACATACATGGTGCGCACGAGCAGAAACAGATAATGAACATTACGTGTATTTAATAACAGCAAATTATATACTATCGTTTGAGACAATAGTAAATAGTTAAATATGATCATAATATTGTCCAAGTTTGGGAAAGTGAAGCACAATACAGTAATGGAGAAGTAAACACAACTGATATATTTGGTTTACGGATCGTTTGAGTCCACACTCGACTTATAATGTGTTGTTGGTACAGAAGAAGGAGGCGTTAGCTTCCTAAACGACATTTCCACTCTGTTAACAAAGCAGTGAGTCAAACTTATAATAGGAGAAAGAACACTTACTTTCACGCTTATGACACTGATATAACTACACACAAGGATGGTACGATATTGCCAGTACCCACACATTTAACATACGAGTATCAAGAATGGGAGGACACATATGAAGATTAAGTTGACACAGTACCACTTCATTACTTCGAACTTTACTCTTTACGGGAAACTTCAATATATATTTATGAGTTACAACGGGATATCTGACAGAATACATAGAGACACGTTATCATTACACCTCAACATGCAGGAAATCTAACACGTGTACACTCACTTGATTTGAAGTCGAAGCATACAGATAGACTTTAATGTCACATAGTACCCAATTGTTCAAGGTATTTAATCGATAACGATTCACATCGGGACAGTTATATTTATTATATCGGGACATTAAAGGACATTATACACATCAAGATACTACTGGACACTACACTGCACCTGGAACGCATCGAGACGTTACATGTTCCTCAAGACTCTGACGACAGGAACATATAAAGACACTTATGGATGTTACACATTGCACCGCTGTAGCAAATGACTCAATTATTTATTGACATTGTTCCAATGTTAGCGATCCTCACTAGGACACCATTGAGCTCATTTACGGACATGGAAGTAACACTTCGTTCGTCTAACGACACCATTTCATGATTGTGGATTGACACAACGACGATACAAACATTAACTCATTACGTCGACATCTACGGACAACGGTAACGTTTGGACATTGATTGACTGTACACGGATACACTACACACGTCAGGAGGCTACTCACTTTACACTTCAGCGGTTACACATCGGAACGTTTTACGGATTGACAATTACTATTTTTTTCATCGTGATACCAGACACAGTCGAATCGGTCACACATTGGACTTTAGGTACCAGAACCGGATGCAGGCAGATCTACTGATTTCACTGTGGGCATCATTCATTCGGATACCTACAGCAGCCTAAACGTATCACAATAAGGCTGCAGTAAAATTCAAACGTCGTCGTTACACTACAGCCAACTACGTGTTATGGGTTGGTTATGGACTTCCTGAGTCCAGGGTGAAAGTAGTACAAGTTAATTGTACTATCGTTCAAGCCAGGAGCAACAGTCTATTGTGGACACAGCTTCTCGGGTATAAATCAACAAGCATACCAATACTCGAGTGGTGACCACGGATCAATTCCTTAATGAACTGATCGACACAATTCTATGTCAAAATTTTTGAACGACAGGAACTCTACTCGGTTATCTATGTACAAGAGAGCCGGAAAAAGGCCAGTAATTGTTATTCATTGTTGATTGATGTTATGTTGACTCATAATAAGGCTATTTATTTTATTTGCGGGTGGTTAGAAGGCCTTGATAAGCTAATGATATCTGATATCTTGATTAGTTCATGAAGTGATTTGTGGGTTGACAAGAGCCAGGTCATTACGAATTAATTTTGTTTGGGTTTGATCTTGCGGGCGTCACCTCAATATTATAGTCTCATCTTTACGTTAGTAGTATAGTAGGAACATTATCCGTCAAAAATGGGGATAAAATTTTGTTATCGTTTGTAAACAGTAATATGTATTTACGTCAGTCGTCGATCGTCTCTTATGATTATTAGTTGTCTTGCGTCACACATATTGTATATTAGACATATTTCTTCATATTTATTTTATAATTTAGATCTGTTTCGTTCATTATAGATATATTTGGTTGATTCTTTTGTTGTGTTCGAATTTACACTACAGAGTTGATTGAGTTCGTGTTTGCTCAACGGTGATACAACACTTACGTTACTATCTGATTGATGGTGATTTGAGATATTATCACAATTTTGTCGATTCTTTTCTTCTCTTGCCTAGGTCCATATTTATTTCAGCCAGATAGCTCATTTTACAGGTAGGACAATAGGACAAGATGTCTACGCTGCAACATTTCATTGAAATGGGAGAGAAGACTGGTCTAACTGGTGCTGAGCTTCGAAATTGGGCAAAGCTTGAGTTCAGTGAACAACAGAAACGTGACAAGGAGGAAAAACAGGAAAGACTGGCATCAGAAAAGCAAGCGAAACAACTTGAGAGAGAAATGAAAGAAAAAGAGATGGCGATCAGACAAAGTGAGATAATTTTGGAACGTGAATGAATGGAGTCTAGAGAAAAAGAATTAAATGCGGAAAAAGAGAAGTTAATGATAGAGATGCAAATAAAAGAGAAACAGATGGCTGCAGAAGCGGAATTGAAGATAAAGCAAATGGCTGCAGAAGCGGAACTTAAGGAAAAACAAATGGCTACAGAGGCAGATTTGAAGATGAAACAAATTGTTGCTGAAGCAGAACTTAAAGAGAAACAATTGGCTTTTGATAGGGAAAGACTTGCTACAGAAACACTCTGGAGGGACAAGGAGGTTGAAGGTAACCTAAGGGTCAATACGCTTGAGATGGAACGTGGAGCTGAAATCGAACGAGAGAAAATGCTGACTAAGCAGAACGATCCTGTGAAAAAGTACCAAGGTTTATTCAGGAATTTTCAACAAGGTGATTCGGTTAGTTCTTGGATGACTAATTTTGAAGTACTCGTAAAGCATTACAAGGTACCAGAGAAGGACATACCAATTTTATTTCACCGTCATCTGGCATTGGAGCCGTTAAAAGTGATTGAGTTGATTCCTGAGGATTTACATACAAATTACAAATATATGCGCGATCGTGTGCTGTCACATTTTTCATTAGACGAATCTGGATTACGAACTAAGTTTAAAACACTTACACCGAAATTGAATCAAACATTCCTGGATTTCGCTTCGGAAATGTCTTCTAGTTTTGATAAGTGGTGTAAGGCTGTGGATATTAATGATAGTTATGAGAAAGTGAGAGACTTAATTATCAGAGATAGAATGTTATCTGCAATACCAGAACCTATGTCAGTATTTCTTATGGAAAACAAATGTAAAAGTTTAAGTGAAATGGAGAATAAGGGTGAATCTTATTTCAATGCACATAGGGATATTTTTGCTAACTGTACACAACCTGAATTAGTGATAGGAGCAAGTGCAAAATTTCAAAGAGGAAACAGTAAGTTTAGAAAGTTTGGTAGTGGTAGCAATAGAAATAGTCCTTACAATAGAGAAGGTGATAGACCAAGGAAAGGCCAATTCAACAGATGTCAGTATTGTAGATTAACGCATGGAAATTTAGAGATGTGTGATAAACATCCAAGTTATACCGCATATCTGAAGGACATTATTGCTAAGAAGAGAGGTAAGTATGACTCTTTTAAAAGAAGCATTAAATGTTTCTCGTGTAGGGCGTACGGACACACAAGCAGGTCTTGTCCAATGAGAAATTCCTGGAAGGAAGCCAGTATCGCATATGTGTTGTCTAGTTGTAGTAGCGATTCAGATGATCTAGAGGACACACACGCAGCCATTATAGAGTCATACAAGAACAAAACAGGTAAAGAAGGTAATAATAGTGATGATGACCTTACATCAGCCAATAAGAGACATATTCATGAGGCAAATGCAGCATACACTCGTCAAGGTACTCTGACGATACACCAAGCGTTGGTGAATGATTTACCAACAACCTGTTTTAGAGACACAGGGTCCGATATTACAGGTGTTAATCACAAACTCATAAGAGAAAGTGATTATACAGGTAAAAGTATTGAGTGCAGGACATTTGGGGGTACAATAGAAATGTACAAAACTGCATGGGTCAGTATAAAATGCAAATACTATAAAGGTCGAGTGTGCGCAGCAGTACTACCAAACCCATGTGCTGGGTTGATAATTGGTAACATCGCAGATGTCAAAGATTACGCTCAAACTATAGAACGCAAACCTGATGTGATACTCACAACAACACAAGAAGAAAGAATTACACATTCATTAAAAGTTCAACTGACTGGTAATAACAACAGTGTGGCACACAAAAATAAAACAAAAGTTAAACACAATAGTTACAAACAACAGATGAAATGGGATGTTGTAACCATATTTATGATAAATATGTTGAGTTGGCTTAAGTTGACTTTATCTCAGGTTACATCCATAGTCACAAACACAGCCTCACAAACAAAGGCATATATTGATGATATTGTGAATAAAAATACAGTCATTCAATCACTCAAGAAAATTTACACACAAGTCAATGATAACAAACAAAATTACGATGCATTAATTAATGCGTACTTTATTTGCTTGGCTTGTTTCTGCTACAAATTAATCAAATATACTTTATTGTCGTTATATATACAAGTGAAAGTTATGACAGTGTTCAATTTAACAAAGTTGAAAAGTACAAATATGAACATACGTTCAGTACGGAAACACCATAAGTATGAAAGAAAGAAAGAGAGAAAGAAGTAGAATAAAAGAGAAGAATAAAAGAAAAATAGAATGGGATGAAAGTGTTAGGTTCATATTAACACATAATACATTACAGACACATTTACAGTCTGATTACTTAGAATTCCAAATTTTTTAGATCTAAATCTATATTTGTTCAAAGTGTTCACACTATCTCATATCTCCACACTTGGGTGTGTGAAAATATTTTAGTTCTCTATTGTACAGATAATTGTTAGTAAATATATTGTTATTTTATGATGATAAATTGGTTAAGGATTTATTCTTGTTGAGTCATAATATTAGAATATAATTCTGAGTTATTTTCTTAAAAAGTTTTAAATCTTTGAAATGTATGATTTTTCACATGTATATATCTATATTACAGACCTATAAAAATAGTTGGACAGAGGATCATGAGAAATTATTACAACAAATAAAAACTCTATTTAGTACATATCCTATTTTGAAATTACCTGATATTTCAAAAGATTTTGTTTTACAAACGGATGCTAGTTTACATGCTATTTCAGCTGTATTACTTCAATTGCATGAGGGGAAACTACATCCTATTCTTTATTTCAGTAAAAAGCTATCTGAAACTCAAAGAAATTATGCTGTTACTGAACTAGAGGCTTTAGCTTTAATTGAAAGTATTGAAAAGTTCTCTAGATACTTACTAGGTAGGAAATTTCTAGTTCTTTCGGATAACAAACCGCTACAAATTTTCAAATCGGGTCATCCAAAGAATTCTAGAATACATAGATGGTCATTACTATTACAGGATTATGAATTTGACATTTGTCATATTCCTGGAAAAGATAATAATCTTGCTGACATTCTGAGTCGATTATAGAATGGCAAATTTTCTTGTTGATTATGTAGAGTTGAATTAGAGTTATAGTTTTGTTGTATTAAGTTCAAAGTTCAGATATATATTGAGTTGATTACGTATTATAAACCTTATTAGTGGGTCAAGATAACAATAACCAACATGTTAAGATAGGTTATTTGATTAAATATTATAAATAAGGTACATTTGTATCTGATATGTGTTCAAAACAGGGCCACGGCAAGGATGAAAGTTATTAACAGAGACAAGGACTTCCGATCGGAAAGAACTCAGAAACACTTGAGTATAAAGTTGTAATTGTGAATGACTATATTTGATTTATTTAGCATTTATATTAGTTAATGAGAAATGTTGGGTCCGAAGGGTATGTGTTATGTTATGCTGTATGCTTATGAATCAGTACAGGAGCTAAATATAACCAAGTGACAATCCAAATCCCAAAGGAAAATATCGGGAAAAAGTTAAGGTGGAATCACAGACAAGCACCCTACCCATTAATATTGTCATACGACACCAAGTAACGACTACGTCTAACCTGGTTACTGGAAAAACATCATTATTACCCTCGTCCTAGAACTAGGACATACTTGTCATTAGGACAAGGTAGGGACTAATATTAACTTATTAGTTGAACTGATCCCATAGGATCAGTCACACGACGTTCGACGTAGGGTTCGGACAGGTGGGCGTGCCCGTTATGTAGCATTTATGATTTTTTTTTTGGAGGGTTAATGATGGGGTAAATCCTGGAACTATGTGGTAGTGCGTAAAAATATGGTTACAGTTGTAAGTAATTATGAGAAGAAAAATGACATAGCATTTTTTTTGGGGGAGGGGGCATTATGCCACATGGTGGTCACGCCCACACGCACCACCAAATGTAAATTGGGAGATTCCCAGTCTAACAATAGAATGACTTGACGACTAGAAACTGAGGACGACGTAATCATCGTCCGGGACAGCGGAAAGGTGACTTGGAGAAAGGAGATCAAGACGGCTGTGTGTATTTTTCCCTGAAAGCTCCGTGAGCAAAAGGTTTGATCATCTAGGGCAAAGCATTGTTACCGAGAAGGGATATCGCCTGTTTGAATATAGCATTCTTGTCATACTCAGGACCGGAACAGATATCAAGTATAGACAACGAGTTAACGAGTTATGTTGGACATTAGCTGCAATATACTTTAGGAGATTGGGTAATTATAGAATTGGATGAACGGCCAAGTTGTATTAACATAACATATATAACGTGTAATGTCTCCAGATCTGTTTTCCCTGTACAGTGAAAATATTTTCAGAAATATTGAAAATATGGAAGGAATCAACATTGGGGGACGATGCATCAATAACATTAGATATGCAGATGATACAGTCTTGATTGCAGACAATGAACAGGACCTGCAAAATTTAGTAGATGCGGTTGTTACACACAGTGAACAACTAGGGTTAGAATTAAATTGTAAAAAGACACAGATTATGGTCGTCACTAAGAAGAACGAAATACCACAGTGTAATATACAAGTAAATGGGAATATTCTTCAACAAGTGAATAGGTACAATTACCTCGGAACAGTAATAACATCTGATGGGAGATGCCTTGAAGAGATTAGAACAAGAATCGCCATGGCAAAAGTAGCCTTTAGCAAGATGAAAAACATACTGACCAATAAAAAGATGTCAATTGAAACGAGAAAAAGAGTGTTGAGATGCTACATAGAACCTGTACTTTTATATGGATGTGAAGCTTGGACAATGAGCAGCCAGGCTGAAAAACATCTGATGGCTGTAGAAATGTGGTTTCTGAGGAAAATGCAAAGAATACCATGGACAGCCAGAAAGACCAATGAACAAGTCCTTCAAGAAACAAATGAAGATCGTAAACTGATCAGAGACATTAGACGTAGACAGTCACAATTTTTTGGGCATGTTATGAGAAGAAATGATTTGGAGAACTTGGTGACAACTGGTAAGATCGAGGGGAACAGACCAAGGGGAAGACCTAGAAACAAGTATCTGGATGGCTTGGCCTTGTGGCATGGTCGAGACAGAAACACGGAACTGATCCACGACTCTGTTGATCGAGTGAGATGGCAGAACATGACCGCCCACGCTTACCGGCATGGCACATGATGGATGGATGGATATAACGTCCCGTGCCCGTGTTAGGGCCCCGTTATATGATACGGCAGTGTTGTGTTCATTTTGTCTAAAAGAGAGCAGATCCGAAATAAAAGGATTTATCTCAAAATTATATCAGTCTTCAAGGTGAGCGACTTTTGTTACATACATTCATTCAAGTTTGAGTTTAATACTTCGGCGGTTGAATGTATGTTGAGACAAAGAGGATCAACTTCATTGCACTGGGTTTTATCTCAGTCTCTTTCTGCAGAGCAGTCTGCCAAAGACATTGCACAAAGTACGAGTTCTGTAGCTCCAGCAACGATCCCATGGGGTCTCAGCAAAAACTGCACTTGTGAAATGAATTCGTAAGTCCAAAAGTGAACTAACTCTATGACATTCGGAGAACAAGGAAGCGGCTTACTACAAACTATTACAATTAAAACACAAAAACATAAATAATGAAATATAGCTACATAGTTCACAAATAGCTTCTCCAAACTAAACAACAATTAAAACTAAACAGTTTTTCATATAAAAACAGTAAATTGTTTATGCATAATTTCTCAAAATTGAACTGTTATTAGCACCATACACCCAAGCAGCCTTGGTAGTGCAGTGGTCAGCGAGATTACCTGCTGACCCAGTGGACACAGGTTCAAATCTATATGAAGGCAGAATTGTTTTTTTTTTAAAATGATCTAAGCTGCCAGGTCAAGCCATGGGCACCAGGAAATGTTAAGAAAAGTAAAGGCAGCTGGTGAGATAATGACCACCTCACCCCTCAAATAAGTGGCCAGCGCTATATACCCATTACGACTCTAGACATAGAATCAAGTCCTTTCACAATAACACAATTGCAAACACATAAAGCTCAAATGTGAGTAAATACACACAAACATGTGGGTAGATGTAGGCATACATACATACACACATAAATAAGAATCAAGTCCTTTCACAATAATACAACTCCAAATACATAAAGCTAATATGTGAGTAAACACACACTAGCAAATGGGTAAATGTAAGCATACATACACACATGCACTGAAAAGTACACAGTACAAATAGTGAATATGTATACAAGTAAATTCTCACTCACTTCACTGTTTTTATCATGTCTGCCCTATATTGAGCAGCCAGAGAATGCAATTGTGAAGTCACGTTAATTAAATGTTATCAGCAAAACATGCGATAGTGAGGTCATGTTAATCAGATTTTACCAGTAAAACATGCCATAACAAGTCATGTTAATTCATATTTATCTGTAACATCTGCAATAATCAGTTATATTAACCAGATGTTATCAGTCAAACTTACAATAATGAGACATGTTAATTGACTGTAATCATAAAAGCATGCAATAATGAGTCATGTTAACCAAATGTTATCAGTGAGCATGCAATAATGAGACTTGTTAATTAAATGTTTTCAGTAGAATTGGCAATAATGAGCCATGTTAACTAAATGTTATCAGTAAAACATAAGATCATATGAAAGGATGAATAATATAGTGTATATCAACAAGGATGGAGGGAAATCAAACTAGAATACAGCTACTTTGTTGAGCCACAGTAGCGTAGTGGCTACACTCTCGTCTGCCAGACTGCAGGTCATGCATTTATCAAAATTGAAGCAAACTACAATTTTTGTCATTGAGCTGGCTTCCAGTCAACCCAGTCTAAATTTGGTGCCAGGAAATGTCTTGGGAAATAAAGGCGGCCAGCCTGATACTGACCACATTACCACCCTGTTCATCTATATAATTATGGGTTAGTTAGATAGTCGACAGATCATCCTCATTGCACCATGAACCATTCAGTTCATGAGTGCTCGGATCCCCTCCTCAGCATATCCCGCAGTGTATAACGCTCACGACACCAGTTCTGTGTTGGATTATTAATCTTCTTTGGCTTCCTGCATAGCGTTCTTATCTAGCTACACCTCTTTTAACTTGCTGTTCTCACAGTCTGACCATGGTTATAGATTCACAGTCATCATTTGGTTCTCGCAAAAGTCTCACTTCTCATAGAGTATTCAGTATATCAGACTGGTCCATGGCTCAACCGCCTTCCACAATAGCCCTACCTGCAAGCCTGTCAGTCTGCTCATTCCCTTGTACATCCGCCTGCCCTGGCATGAAGATGAAACTAATCTTTGCCAGCCGTGACCGCCCCAGAGACACCAACCACTATCTTCGGATCCAACCCATCTCTATCTTCCTGAGCATACTCATTGAGTTACTAAGGAAGCATGTCTGAGTGAAGGTCTGTGTCTCGAGCCATGTTATTGCTTTACTTACTGCCATGACTTCCATAGTCAGGCTACATGTGGTCAAAGCAAAAGCATCTGTGAAAACGACAACATCATCCTCTAAAGAGTTCTCGAAGAACAAAGCCAGTCCTTCCACAGCAGCCGCATTTTCTTGTCTGCATTTTCTGTCTGGAAATTGAAATGGACTACAGAACTTTGCTGGCACTTGTACCCACTCCTTGCCAGTCTTCAATTAAACACACCTGTTGAAAAATATTTTCAGCTTGACCTATCCACGACTTTCCTCTTTTTAACCTGCTGCCCTTTACCTTCTTAATTTCACTATGCAGTGGATGTTGTGTGTTTGCGTTGACTCTGAGGTAGGCACATGCTTGGCAAATTTTTATTCTGTCCCCCATGGTTGCTGCATCTCATATATACCCAAGTATAATATGCATGGCTTCATTCTGTGTCCTCTCCATCCTTTCCATCTACTTATGGCTTAGAGTCAGGATAGCCATCGCATACTCAAAAAAAGAAAGGACCATCACTCTCATCACAGCCAAACCCTGCTTGGCCTTTGTTATCGCCTGGTCTATGTGTTCAGTATAAGCAAGGCTTAATTCAAATCGTATCCCCAGGTATTTCTAGCACTATATGCTCAATGGTCTTAATGCATGAGAAATGGTCCTTTCTTTTACTTCAGCTCATTTGTCAGAAATGTTTCATCATCATCAAGTGCCTTGGCAGCTGGTGTAGAAGTTCAAGTCTCGCCACAGATCTCGGTCTTTTGTATTCTGGATCAATTCTGCTGATGATATTCCTCCATGCCGCCATCTCATTCCACCCAGCATCATTTCTCTTAGTCTGCCCCTGCCTCTCTTCCCCTTGATCTTTACAGTCGTTCTTTAATGCCTCTCTTCTCATCACATGACAAAAGAAAGCTGTCTGTCTCTACAAATAAACTCTTCATGAAATGAAACACATTTTTCACTAAAATAAGCATTTCAAAGTATGAAAGGCAATTTTATATTATATATTTTAATAATGTTTTTAAAGAATTAATTCTTGACATATTGTGCCTTTTCTTGGCTCAACTAGCTAATATAGTCTGAATGGGGTTAGTCTACATCAATGACAAATCAACAGACAAGCAGACAAACAGAGAATAAGAAACAGAAACAGAAAGACAAACAGGTAAATAAAGAGACAAATAGATAAAGAGACAAACAGACAAACAGGCCGGCAAACAGATAGACAGGTGGGCAGACATATAGTAGCGAGTCCCATCATCAATTTAATTTTGAGTATTTACAAATGAAACTGCCACATAGGCCTTGAAATTCAAAATCTAATGGTACCTCAATGATGCCTGTATGTCACTTATAAGTGAAGATATTCACATCTTTGTGAAGGTGAGACGAGTTGCGATTTTTCATCCTATTCATCCGTAAAGAGAGCTCTCTAATGTGTCCCTTTCCTCCAATCAGCGACACCCGCTGGTGTCTGCGCGTCTATGCGTGCGAGATTGTCTCAAACTGTCATATGAAAACTGACTTCAAAAATATGTTCCGTCATGTTAAATGATTACAAAATAGTACAAGTATACAAATTAATTATTAATAATCTTTAAACTTGTGTTCTATTTAACTTTAGTAGGTCAAATCGCACGTTTTATGTGTTGAAAAGTGCAGCGCAATCGGTATGCTCGGCCGTCATGACCCGTGGGTTTCCAATTCACAAAGTCACATCTTCGCAGAAAATCTGTTTTTCAACCACAATTCGAGCAAGTTTAGCGATGAAACTTTGCTGATTCAGGGGCGATATTTTATACGGCAATTAAAATTCACATTAAACAAAGACATCTATTGGATTCATCGGTTCCGATACGCGATAATTCCGCTGCTTGCTCCCCGGCAGTCGACAGCTCGCACAGATCCATAGAGCACACTTTATTCACAAACTTCCAGTTTCTTAGTTCTATATAATATTTTACTTCGTAATGTTTAATAGTTTCTATTATATCACCTAATAATTTCGTGAAAAATAAAAAAAATAAAAATACATGTCCAGTCGGGAAGTGAACCCCGAACTCCTGTGTGACAGGCGGGCTGCTTACGACTTACGCTAGTGAGAAGACAATGCTTGTTTTGCAAAGATATTTATATAGTAAAGCCGCCGTTTGGGGTTTTACGATCGCAGCATTTTCGCCTGGTTTTCAACCACAATTAAAGCAAGTTTAGCGATGAAACTTTCCAAATCTCTGAAAAATTTGATGCTAAACTCGAAGACCCATCTACAATTGATGGTTTTCTATTGCAAGCGTCAGAAAAAAGTTATTTGCGGTCCAATCTGCCGTTTTCATTTTTCTCCGCGTGCGAGGTTGGTCTCAACCAAACGGGTCATAGACGGATTATGAAAACTGACTTCAAAAATATGTTCCGTCATGTTAAATAATTAAAAGATAGTACAAGTATAAAAATAAATTATTAATAATCTTTAAACTTGTGTTCTCTTTAACTTTTGTAGGTCAGATTGCACGTTTTGAGTGTTTTAAAGTGAAAGTGTAACATGCCACAGCGATCGATACGCGCATGCGCAGTCACCATGACGCATGCCATGCGCTTACCCATTCACAAAGAAACGCTTTGCCGAAAATATTGTTTTTCATCCATCCGGCAGCGATTAAAACAATGAAACTTTCCAGATATATTTAAACTTGTATGCAGAATTGAAAAATACATCTATAATTGATCTAATTCTATCTGCAACACCAGAATAGTGTTACAAAGTGCACATGCCAGTCCGATATTATCCGATATATATGGACAAAGAGCAAAAACACATCTTCGCCGAAAATGTTGTTTACATAAATCCGGCAGCAATTAAAGCGATGAAACTTTCCAGATATATTTTAAATTGTATGCAGAATTCAAAAATACATCTATAATTGATCTAATTCTATCTGCAACACCAGAATAGTGTTACAAAGTGCACATGCCAGTCCGATATTATCCGATATATATGGACAAAGAGCAAAAACACATCTTCGCCGAAAATGTTGTTTACATAAATCCGGCAGCGATTAAAGCGATGAAACTTTCCAGATATATTTTAAATTGTATGCAGAATTCAAAAATACATCTATAATTGATGTAATTCTATCTGCAACACCAGAATAGTGTTACAAAGTGCACGTGCCAGTCCGATATACATGGCGCAAAGAGCAAAATAATACACATCTTCGAAGGAAATGTTGTTTACATCCATCCGGCAGCGATTAAAGCGATGAAACTTTCAAGATATATTTTAAATTGTATGCAGAATTCAAAAATACATCTATAATTGATCTAATTCGACTTAGAACACCAAAATAAAATTAATTATGGTAAGTATGAAATATAATGTTATTTATATAAAAGGTCATGATGATTTCAACCAATCGCTGTGCACAAAATATTGGGCATACCTTTCCTGGGAAACCCCGGATGACGTGTGTTCTTGTCACGTGAGATGTGAATGAATGAATGACGTCGAAAGAATGCCTGGTACATTAGATAGCGTTTTCCGGGACAAGGTGAGTCACCACTAGGTGACTCCGTATATCACTTTTTTTCGCCATTTCCGGTAATGGCACTATGGAACTCGCTACATATAGAGAATAAGAGAGAGAAACATATTCAATGAGGCAAATAGATAAAGAGACAGACAAACAGGCAAACACATACAAAGACAGATAGAATCTTCACCATCTGACCAGATCATTTATTCTGTGAATGTTATTTTCAAATTTAGATGGACTACAAATACTAAACAATGAAACATATATGATACACGAAGACTCTGATACTTACAAGAATATCTGAATGTTTCTTGACAGTTTTCCTCAACAAGGTATAGAGTAGGCAATTTTTTGGTATCTGCAGAAATTAGTGGAAAACATCTAACAAAACATAAGCAACTGTTTGGTATTGCAGACATTAGTTGGGGGGGGGGGGGGGGGGACCTCAAGATATAAGCAATTTTTTGGTATCTGAAGAAATTAGTGGTAAAAAACTAACAAAACATAGGACATTTTTTGGTACCTGCAGAAATTAGTGGACAAAAAATTAACATGTAAGCAAATTTGTTGGTATCTGCAGAAATTAGTGGGGAAAAAAAACAATCAACCCCAGCAATTTTTGGCTTTTGTGATTTACTATGTAATTTTATGCTTAGTAGTTTGCCATTGCTTTCTGAATGACTGATGCTTATACTGCTGATAAAAATCAACTCAAGGCGGTCTGCTTCCAAATCTTCCACAGCTGTTTTTGAACTTGCGAATCACATTCCCTGAGTCTTCACCACAAACATCAGCAGCTTGAATAATTGGTTGATTACCTAGCTAGATTCAGTGTAAACACTCTCAGGGCTAACCACTGTGTGCTCAGTCTCTTTCATTAGATTGAAGTGTTGGGACATTGATTGTTTCTGCAGTGTCTTCACTGTTAATATTTTTATGTTGTTTCTGAATGCAATTTTGCTTGCTATTGTAATTAGTAACAAACTTACAATATTTAACTCTAATGTCAAACTAGTACTGCTATATGGATCCAAGTGATGAGAAGAGAGGCATTTGAGAATACTGTGACGACTGGAAATATCAAGCTTAAGAGAGGCAAAGGCAGAATAAGAGAAATAATGCTGGATGGACTGAGATGGTGGCATGGAGGAATATCATCAGCAGACTTGATCCAGAACACCACGGACTGAGATTTGTGGAGAGACATAAACACCTACACCAGGTGGCAAGGCACTTGATGATCTTGTATCTTCTTCTTCTTCAGCGTTCCGAGCCATTAAGGTTCTTTGCTGCAGATACAATCCGTCTCCATTCATCTCTCTGGTTGACCTTCTCTTGCCAGTCGTTGATTCCAAGTGCTTGTAGGTCTGTATATATATTATCTCTCCACCGTCTTCTTGGTCTACCTCGGAGTCTACGGTCATTTATTTCCTGAGTGTAAGCGAGTTTTGTTTCCCTATTATCTTCCATTCTTTCTATATGCCCCAGCCATTGTAGTCTATTAGCCTTCATGATACCAGTGATTAGCTTGGACTTAAACAGATCATAAATGTCTTTGTTACTTCTTCTTTTCCACTCTCCACTTTGTGTATCCCTAATGGGTCCAAAGATGCGTCTTAAAATTTTGTTCTCAAAGGTTTGTAACAAGGCTTCGTCTCCTTTCGTTGCACTCTAGGTTTTAGAGCCATACAGCACAACTGGTCTGATCAGTGTTTTGTATATTGTGATCTTGGTGTTACGAGATAACGCCTTTGATTTTAGTAGATGTTTTAGTGCATAGTATATCTTATTTCCAGAATTGATTCTAGTTTGTATTTCTTCCCTTATGATGTTGTATGGATCAGAAAAATTGGAGGACGGCTTAAACAATTACTAATTAACTACAAATATTTCTTAACTAGTGCCTGCACAGAACAGAGGAACTAAAATGATATGACAGAATCACCAATGCTCAGCTTAGACAGAGAACTAATCAAATTACAGGGAATCATGAGGTGAGTAAAAGACACTGGCACTGCATAGGACATACATAGGACATACATAGGACACACATAGGACACACATAGGACACACATAAGACACAACTGGACACACATGGAGCATACATAGGTCACACATAGAACACACATTGAGACAACCTGAGAATAGTTTAACTAGAAAGTCCTTTGTCTGCAACCCAAGGGCAAATGAAATAGAGGGAAACCCAAAAAGAGACAGAGACAAGAATTAGAGACATAGATGAATAATATGGGGAGGACATGGAGGGAACTGCGGGTATTGGTGAGAGATAGGACGGCTGGTTGAGTTGGTTGAGGTCCTATGCTCCAATGGGAGATAAAGGGCAGCAGCAGAAGAAGAAGAACGCATTTAGCGTTGACAAAGTTCCACAACCCAAGTCAATAATCTCCATTTCAGAATGCTGCAAGTAGTTATGTTTAGCCTGAGTTGAGTTGAGTCAAGAACTGACATCATAGCACTCAGGATATTCCCATACATGCTCCATCCTCATCTTCAACAGCCAGTGAAGAGTCCCAATACTAATCTGATCCACTAGCAATCTGATAATGTGTTTGTCTGGCCTTTCCTCAGAGTCCAGAGTGTCAACACCATTCTTTCCAGGCTGTGATAATGTTTAGCCTGTATTGTGTGTCTTTTCCAGGATTTGATAATGTTTAGCCTGTATTGTGTGTCTTTTCCAGGCTGTGATAATGTTTAGCCTGTATTGTGTGTCTTTTCCATTCTGTGATAATGTTTAGCCTGTATTGTGTGTCTTTTCCAGGCTGTGATAATGTTTAGCCTGTATTGTGTGTCTTTTCCAGGCTGTGATAATGTTTAGCCTGTATTGTGTGTCTTTTCCAGGCTGTGATAATGTTTAGCCTGTATTGTGTCTTTTCCAGGCCATGATGTTTAGCCTGTATTGTGTGTCTTTTCCATTCTGTGATAATGTTTAGCCTGTATTGTGTGTCTTTTCCAGGCTGTGATAATGTTTAGCCTGTATTGTGTGTCTTTTCCAGGCCGCAATGTTTAGCCTGTATTGTGTGTCTTTTCCAGGCTGTGATAATGTTTAGCCTGTATTGTGTGTCTTTTCCAGGCTGTGATAATGTTTAGCCTGTATTGTGTGTCTTTTCCAGGCCATGATGTTTAGCCTGTATTGTGTGTCTTTTCCAGGCTGTGATAATGTTTAGCCTGTATTGTGTGTCTTTTCCAGGCTGTGATAATGTTTAGTCTGTATTGTGTATCTTTTCCAGGCTGTGATAATGTTTAGCCTGTATCATGTGTCTTTTCCAGGCTGTGATAATGTTTAGCCTGTATTGTGTGTCTTTTCCAGGCTGTGATAATGTTTAGCCTGTATTGTGTGTCTTTTCCAGGATGTGATAATGTTTAGCCTGTATTGTGTGTCTTTTCCAGGCTGTGATAATGTTTAGCCTGTATTGTGTGTCTTTTCCATTCTGTGATAATGTTTAGCCTGTATTGTGTGTCTTTTCCAGGCTGTGATAATGTTTAGCCTGTATTGTGTGTCTTTTCCAGGCTGTGATAATGTTTAGCCTGTATTGTGTGTCTTTTCCAGGCTGTGATAATGTTTAGCCTGTATTGTGTCTTTTCCAGGCCGTGATGTTTAGCCTGTATTGTGTGTCTTTTCCATTCTGTGATAATGTTTAGCCTGTATTGTGTGTCTTTTCCAGGCTGTGATAATGTTTAGCCTGTATTGTGTGTCTTTTCCAGGCCGCAATGTTTAGCCTGTATTGTGTGTCTTTTCCAGGCTGTGATAATGTTTAGCCTGTATTGTGTGTCTTTTCCAGGCTGTGATAATGTTTAGCCTGTATTGTGTGTCTTTTCCAGGCCATGATGTTTAGCCTGTATTGTGTGTCTTTTCCAGGCTGTGATGATGTTTAGCCTGTATTGTGTGTCTTTTCCAGGCTGTGATAATGTTTAGTCTGTATTGTGTATCTTTTCCAGGCTGTGATAATGTTTAGCCTGTATCATGTGTCTTTTCCAGGCTGTGATAATGTTTAGCCTGTATTGTATGTCTTTTCCAGACTGTGATAATGTTTAGTCTGTATTGTGTGTCTTTTCCAGGCTGTGATAATGTTTAGTCTGTATTGTGTATCTTTTCCAGGCTGTGATAATGTTTAGCCTGTATTGTGTGTCTTTTCCATTCTGTGATAATATTTAGCCTGTATTGTATGTCTTTTCCAGACTGTGATAATGTTTAGCCTGTATTGTATGTCTTTTCCAGACTGTGATAATGTTTAGCCTGTATTGTGTGTCCTTTCTAGGCCGCAATGTTTAGCCTGTATTGTGTGTCTTTTCCAGGTTGTGATAATGTTTAGCCTGTATTGTGTGTCTTTTTCAGGCTGATAATGTTTAGCCTGTATTGTGTGTCTTTTCCAGGCTGTGATAATGTTTAGCCTGTATTGTGTGTCTTTTCCAGGCTGTGATAATGTTTAGCCTGTATTGTGTGTCTTTTCCAGGCCATGATGTTTAGCCTGTATTGTGTGTCTTTTCCAGGCTGTGATGTTTAGCCTGTATTGTGTGTCTTTTCCAGGCTGTGATAATGTTTAGTCTGTATTGTGTATCTTTTCCAGGCTGTGATAATGTTTAGCCTGTATCATGTGTCTTTTCCAGGCTGTGATAATGTTTAGCCTGTATTGTGTGTCTTTTCCAGGCTGTGATAATGTTTAGTCTGTATTGTGTGTCTTTTCCAGGCTGTGATAATGTTTAGTCTGTATTGTGTATCTTTTCCAGGCTGTGATAATGTTTAGCCTGTATTGTGTGTCTTTTCCAGGCAATGATAATGTTCAGCCTGTATTGTGTGTCTTTTCCAGGCCGTGATAATGTTTAGCCTGTATTGTGTGTCTTTTCCAGGCCGTGATAATGTTTAGCCTGTATTGTGTGTCTTTTCCAGGCTGTGATAATGTATAGCCTGTATTGTGTGTCTTTTCACCATCCTCAGTGTCCCAACAACCAGTGCTCTCCCAGCTATTATACCAGGAAGTTCTATGTTCCAAAATAAATGTCTATGTATAAAGAGGATACTGATGATGACTGCTGATCATGATGATTGTGATTCCCACTGGGCACTGGGTTGAAGTCTGTTTACAATGAACTATCTCAAATCTGTAGAGGAAATATTACCAACAAGGGACCAATACCAGCCAGTCCACAAGAGCTGTTCTGAATCATGAGCTCAATCCTAATATGCTTCTCTGCAGATGTGAAGTTCTTACTCTGAGATAAGTAGCAACATTTTTTTATTTTTATTTTCTCTTCATTGCTCTCATTTTTTTTCATCTTTTTATTCTTCTCATCCCGTCCTTATGCCTTAATGTAGTCACTGGAGGATCTTCTCTGTGACTATATGTCGTGTTTCGTGCATGTATTTGTTTGCTGATGAAGGCTAGTTGCCACAACGTCTGTATGTTTCATAATTCTGTGCTATAAAGCTGCATTACTTTGTATTATTTTATATTGTTCAAATTTCCACAGCTTTACCGCAGTTCCACCAAATTTTATTTATATTTTACTGTGGTCATCTTGCACACTGAGATGATTTTTTACCAAGAAAAGAGGGAGGAGAGCTCTGCAACAGAATCCCTGTGGAGGTTGTACTTCAGTAATGAGAGTCTTTACCCGCGTCACTTGAACAGATGCAAGCTTTGTTAAGGGCTCACACAATCTGAGCATCAACGCATTGATATGAGCATCAATCCGAGCATCAAGTCATCAGACAATCTGAGCATCAATGCATAAGACAGTCTTAGCATCAATCTCAGCATTAATCTAGCATCAATCTGAGCATCAATGCATCAATCTGGGCATCAATGCATCAGACAGTCTGAGCACCAATTTGAGAATCAACGCATCAATCTGAGCATAATTTCATCAGGCAATCTGAGCATCAATGCATCAGACATTCTGAGCATTAATGCATCAATCTGAGCATCAGTGCAACAGACAGTCTCAATATCAATGCATCAGACAATCTGAGCATCAATCTAAGCATCAATGCATCAGACTTAATAGTGAAAACTCAGTCTTCTTGAGGATTCTCAACCAACCAACTATAATAATGATGACAATGATAATATTGAATATTATGGCGGTGATAATGGTGGTGGCGGTGGTGATGGTGATCATGATAAAAATGAGGAGAAGCAGAAGCAGCAGATGAAGAAGATGAAGAAGAAGCTGGAGTCAGATGAGGAAGAGAAGAAGTAGGAGGAAGAGGAAAGGCAGGAGGAAGAGGAAAGGCAGGAGGAAGAGGAAAGGCAGGAGAAATATGAAGCAGAGAAAGAGGAAGTAGAGAAAGAGGAAGTGGAGAAAGAGGAAGTGAAGAAAGAGGAAGAGGAATAAGAAGTAGAAGAAGCAGAAGGAGAAAAGGCATGAGAAGAAGAAAAAGATGGAGGAGGATGATTATAATGATCATGTTCAGTATAATAAGGAAGAGAAGCAGCAGAAGTTGTAGGAGGAGAAGGTGATACAGGACAAGGAAGAGGAGATAAAAGGACGGAAAAAATAACTTACACTATTGTACAACTTAATCAGATTTTCCACGGTAACAAAATCCTTGAGGAAGACACCATGGTCGAGGAAGAGGTCAACAAACTCTACCCGGTTCAGCTGGATAGCCGACATCATAACCTCGTCCAACATCCCAGTCTGAGGAAGAGAAACAAAGAGAATAAACATCATAACCTCGTCCAACATCCCAGTCTGAGGAAGAGAAACAAAGAAAACATACATCATAACTTCGTCCAACATCTGTTTGAGGAAAAGAAATGAAGAGAATAAACATCATAACCTCATTTAAGATCACAGTCTGAGGAAGACGAAAGGAAGGAATGATGATC
Organism: Cepaea hortensis; assembly: GCA_963921405.1. Taxonomy (NCBI): domain Eukaryota; kingdom Metazoa; phylum Mollusca; class Gastropoda; order Stylommatophora; family Helicidae; genus Cepaea; species Cepaea hortensis. Next base: position 32,648,710 of record OY992897.1, read on the forward strand.
ATAACCTCATCCAATATCCGTCTAAGGAAGAGAAATGAAGAAAATAAACATCATAACCTCATCCACCTTTCCAGTCTGAGGAGGATAAAAGGAAGGAATGATGATCATAACCTCATCCAACATTCCAGTCTGAGGAAGACAGAAGAAAAGAATGATGATCATAACCTTGTCCATCATCCCAGTTTGAGGAAGGCAGAAGAAAATAATCATCATCTTTATGTCTTCCTTCTTCTTTCATTCAGGACCCTTTTAAACACCTTAAGGTGCATTGGCAAATGGTGCCAGACACGTATTTGTAAAGACCAACTGGTATGTGGTGGGTGATGTGACTAGTATCAGGCTTGCTGTGTACAGTTTGTTGCACATCCTTTTACGGGATGCTGCAATCAATGCCTGCATTATTGGCTGTTTGTGATTTCCTAAGAAATCTGACCTTCGGTAGTCTGTTAATGCTTTCTGAATGGTCAACGATTATCCTATTCTGAAAATCAATGCAAAATGATCTGCTCCCAAATCACATGCGGGTGACTATAAACCCAGTATATCGGGATTGAAAAAACTGCGTTCACCACCTCTAAGTCACAGATGATGGTATATACCATCACATGCCAAAATTAAAAAGTGAAAGAAAAGAAAAGAAACAGTGATTTTCAAACATACCCTCCACCGCCTGTCATCAGTGAAGATTTCAGATTTGGCGACGTCAATTCTGTTCCAGGCAAGTGCTAGTTTCAACTGATCCATAAGAACATTCTTGTTGGCTGAAATACCAAACAGTAACAAATTCAGTGGAAAATAAATGCGTTTTCTTTTTCAACTCTACAAATGTGAACTATTTTATTGTATTTCTACCTAGATGTTTGTGTGTAAATAAAATGTCAGTTATTCTGTCCAAGACTGGAATGAAGTATTTGAGGGACATGCTCTCTTTCTTATAGGCCATGCCGTGTGCCGTTGAATATCCTGTTTGTCCACAACCTTCTGTCTCTTGTACTACCAATCATTTCTCATTCTGATGTTTCTTCATGCCATGATATTAAAATTTGCAGCAATTATTCCACTATAAATCTTACTTTGTGACTGGCCATAACCTTGTTCTTGGGGTCATTAATGTAGTGATTTCATTTTGCTATCCTAATGTGCCTGATAAGATAAGTAGTAAAGTCAGTTGTCAGTTATTTGAGCTGTATTCAATCCCAGCATTTTTTGGCTGTGTGTGATTTTCTAGGCAATTTTACATTCAGCAGTTTGCTATTGCTTTCTCAATGGCTGATGCTCATATTATTGTGAAAATCAACGCACGGGCATCTGCTTCTGAATTTCCTGCTGCTTGTCTTCAAACCCAGTATGTCGTGATTGTGAAACTATGGTCACTACACTAAACCTCAGATGTCAACAATGCTACTACATCTGAATAAAAACAATACCACAGGTAGATCTACACCCTTGTATAAAAGAGATTGCTCTACAAGAAGTCATTTGCGAGAACCAACTGATGACTGTGAATCTACAACCATGGTCAGACTGCAAGACCAGCAAGTTAAAAGAGGTGTGGCCAAACAAGAACACTATACAGGAAGCCAAAGAATATTAATAAACCAACACAGAACTGGTTTCGTTAGCCGCTACACGCTGCAGGATTTACTGAGGGGATCCGAGCACTTATGGACTGAATAGTTTGATGTGCAATGAGGATGATCTGTCGACTAACTAACTAACTAACTAACATAGAAGAGGAAAGATTGAGAAAAGGGAATATACTTAAGCTTACACAATGCTTCTTGATTACCTTTCAACAATGCTTTCAAAATGGCCAGGTCAACATCTTTGGCAGAATTTTTGGAATCCAGTTCAAAAACTGATAATAGGTCACGTTTGCTGCAACAGTCCTTGACCCACTCGATGCGGGTATCCAAGCTGGACTCGCCAAAGTGAGTTTTAATCATCTCTTTGATATCAGCTATGACATGTGCCTCTAGTACATAATTTGTTCTGGATATTAGAAAAATATGACAGTGGTCAATGCAGAATTGAGTATCAAGTTTGTTAGAAACATCTTCATTAGAAATTAACAATAAAGGTTTATGCAGAATTTACATACACATTTTAATTAAATAAATAATTCATTTAAAATATTGCTTGCATGGCAATTAACCTATAAATCAGGTGTCGGCAACCTACGGCATGTGTGCCAAGTGACGCTTTTTTCAATGGCACTCTGATTAAATTGAAGTACAGCATATGATTTAATAAGACATTCAATTTTTAATTACATATAAGCTAATAATTCTTTCAAAGCTATTTCTGTTGTTACATACCTACAAAGAGAAAGTTGTTAGACATGGGAAGTAATCATATGCAATCTGATGCAAACAAACTGAGTGAGTATGGGGCAACAATGACGACCTTGTTGAAATTCTATTTCTGTCCTATTCTTCCCCTCTCCTCCGACCACCCCAGCAACATCTCTAGTTATCTCTGCTGTCGCATACCCAGGCTAGTAGTCTATTGACCGCAGCACACAAACTGATGTTGTTATTGAGTAATACGGTGCCCCCGAAATGACTTTAAAAAGCACAAACTTGATATATACTCATGTCAAGAATGTTGAACAAACGAATATGAATGATGGTAGACAATTGTTGGCACGTTAAGCAACATTGCTACTTTACATTGGAACAACACTAAATAAAAGGCTGCTGAATCCTGTTATACTCGGAACCAACTGGACTCTAATTAGGGTTAAAAGTATGAGATGGACCATTGCAAGAACAAGTATAATACTGTGTTAACCCTTTGAACTTTGTTTCCTTTGACATTATAATACCCTGCACCAAAACTCCTGAAGGAAAGTTCATAAATTTCACGTCATGTGACAAATACTGATTAAAAGTCTATATCTTCACCCCGTGCAACACTTCTCATGAAGTAAACAGATCGACTACATGTTCAAAGAGAGGCTTGTACTTAAGGAAATAACATGTTTGTCCTGAAGCAATTTCCTGCTATGGGGCTGTGATGTGATAGGGCCATCACATTTTATAGGCCTGAAAGCAGCGAGGAATAGACGGCTAATCTTTTTCTCACTTTAGCAAGCAATGAGCCCAGGTGTCAAACCTGCATCAGACCATGCACATGACTTTACAAGCACAGATCCCTATCAGCTAGTAGCACTGAGAGCTGCTACTTTAACTCATTATATATTAAGAAGTTGTTACTTTAAATTCATAAATATGTGGGTCTACAAGTATTAAAATAATAACACATTGGAACAGAAGAAATGAAAATGACAATTAGGACAGAGTAGTTTAATGAATCAAATGGATGAGGCAGAAAGGACATAGTTAAGAAAAGCAAATATAGTCAGAAGTAATCAATGAACACATAGGTATCAATGTAAGAAGTAATCAATAAACACATGGGTATCGAGTAAGAAATAATCAATGAACACATAGTGAGCTGATTGGTTCAAGGTGCCTTACAGAAATAAATACAAAACATCAATATCTAATCACAGTGCCAAAAGAGATCAAGGGTATCATTGTTTCCAATCATCATCTTCTTGTGCTATATTGCTTAGCATGGGTTGTTATCTCACACAATCGAGAGCTGTGGTAGCACAGTAACCAGCCTGCTTACCTGCCATCTCAGTGGTCATGTGTTCAAATCCCCATTGAGGCAGTTTAAGAAATAATGTAAACTGGACTCCAGGGTCGACCCAACTTAAAATGGATATCAGGAAATGTTCTGGGAAGTAAAGGCACCTTGTGTGATAATGACCATATCACCCGCTGAGTGCCAGTTGCTGTATAAACATATGGGGCTAGCACCAAATACCCAACATGTCCCAAGATGTGTAGAAGGGTCCTTTACTTGTTTAACTGATTCAGTGCCAAGGGATAATATATCACCAAATGTGGCCGCTCATTTGACAGAAGGATGATATATTTCCATACTAGGGTCATCATGTTATTTGTTTTGTTTCATAGTATCTTCCACAATTTCAATGCTCAGTGAACGGAAATTGGCATTACAATACTTGTTCATTTGATTGTGTACCATGTTTGCTCCAAACCTACTCTTTGTTTGGCACACTTAAAGCACACAATCAACAGATTATCAGATCAGGGTTGAGTTCTTGTTTCGGTAATGCTATTTGACCAAGCTATCTAGGTATTTAATTATTTGCCTTACTCTTATTTTTCTTTGCCAGTTTTCTTCTCAATACATGGCCAGGAAAATTTGACAAGCTACATCTAATTTCCCTAATCAGTTTGTTGTTTTCATCTGCTTTTGGGTGGACTACCTCAATAATATTTCTCTCTGTCCTTTGCATTTTCATCAGAAATCACATTTAAAATTAACTGTCACTGTCATTTACTGCCAACATGGTACCTTGCGGTGTATGGCAGAGGGGTCTTTGAGATCTGAGGAATTAAGGCCGCCTGGCTAGTGCAGTCACTGCGAACTGTGCAGGTTAGGATTTTCTTTTTGCCCCCGACATAAAAAAAAAATTATAGCAGTTTTCCCTTGCCTTCCACCAGATTGACTACAGTTTAAACCTGTTAGATTGTGGCTGACAGGATAAACTCTCCTAGACAGCAAGGAGGTATAGGATCTTGATGCTCTTTACACAACAATGGTCACACCAAAGTGTTGTCAGATATTTTACAGTGTTAGCTGCATTTTTCCAAGAGTGGACAGAAATAGAAAATAAGCAATAACCTCTGTAACACTCACTCTTTTATTTCTGCTCCGCTCTGATCATACACAGTAGAGTGATCTTCCCTTGCATTCTGATATGCATATGCCAGAATGTCTGCAGTTTTCCCAGAACCCTGGAACAGAGAAGGTTAGTGTAAGTACAAAATAATTCAAACAAATATAAACAGACAGGGATTCCCAAAAGTCAACACTGCTGTTATACCTATTTAATTGCTTTATTTCAATATTTATATTAACAAAGATTGACAGTTTCTAAGAAGAGCGGATGGCCGAGTGGCCAGAATGCCAGGTTCTCTTTCAGGAGATCCAGGTTCAAATCCTCGGTAAGGTATGGATTTTGTTTCTGTCGGGGGCAAAAGGAAAACCCTAACCTGCAAAGTTTGTGACATCTGCACTAGCCAGGCAGCCTTAATTCCTCAGACTCAAGATCCCCTTGTCCTACACTGTAAGGTATTATAGACAGTAGATGACAGTGACAGGTAGTTTTAAGACTTCACTACTGATATCTAACGTGCATCAGATATCCATAATAATGAGGCTGAGTAGATCCTGCAGCCATGTGGCATCTTCTGGTTTGTTCACCTGGCTGATCATTTTAGGGAACAAATTACGGACACAACACAACATTCTGACAAACCAATTTCCAATCACTTCACTTACTCGAACTACTGGCTGTTGATGATGCATGTTTCTCTTTCATAAATTCATTTTATCCAGACAACCTGGTCAGACTAAGGAAAGAGAGATACTTAATTATAACTTTGTGATGTCTCCATCCAGCTGGAATCAATACTGTTCTAGATAAGTGAAGTAAGTAAAGGACACTTTTACATGCATTAAAGCACATTGGGCTTATGGTGCTAGACCTATCTCTTTATAGACCAACTGGCGCCTGAAGGGTGATTTACTGTTGTAGGTGTCATTGTTTAACTCTGTTTACATCCTTCCATATCATGATTATGCCCTTACCACATATTTATATTTAACTTTACCTTTCTCTTATGCCCTTATCATATATCCATCTGTAACTGAATCTTTCTCAGTTAGATTGTGCCCATATTTGGTTTCTCATTTCCTAATTTGGCATCTAAACTTTTACATGGAAGTTAAGCACCCATCTTTTGCCACTGCCTATTTTTAATACGATTATGCCCTATTAATTATATTTTGCGTGTTATTATTTACTATAATAATGTTATCATTCGCCCTGTCTGTATTGCTCCTGGAAAAGGTTACGAAGACCAATGCGTTGAATTTGTGTCTTATGTTTTAACTTATTAATTACATAGTTGTTTAACATTACTTTATGATTATTTTTATTCCTCATTCTTCTTATTCATTTTCCGACTGTGATATTTATTCACCTGGCCTGAGATCATTATAAGGTATGTATATGTGTCTGTGTTTGTTGTTTCCCCACATACTACATTCTTACACATTTCATTTCACAAACACATGCACTAATCACCACACAACCAGTTCCATAACAGAAAACATGCTGAAACTAATGCACTTAACATCACCACCTTAATGACTACAGTTGGTGTCCCACTATTCAGCGCCAGGTGTACAGTTTGCAGTGTGCCAGGCCCTCCTTCTAGAACCAGCAGACAAATGGGGACGGATACTGCATCTGGTGAAAGGATGTTGAAAAACAATGTTTATGTATACCATGTGATAACTCAACAGGTAGTAAGGATAATATAGTAACATTCTCAGATAATATAGCAGGAGTAGCTGCTTGAGGTGAAACTCTCTGTGCATGTCATAACAGGCAACTAAAGAGAGTTATGACCACATTTTTACTGAGACCCTTAAAGGAAGCAAAGCATAGTAACACACTGTAACCTACCATATATGTCATGAAAGGTGATGAAGGAAGGTTGGGCATGGGGGCTGGCTTCCCCACTCCATAGATAAACTTTAGCTATGAAATTCAACCACCTATGAACAAATCTCAAGATAAAGAAAAGAGAATTACCAAACCAACCACGAGGAAAGTCGGCTCTACTGGAAGAGATATGGCACGATGTGGAGACAATAAGTTGACAAGTCAAAATACATCTAATGGCAATGGAAATATGGTTTTGAGGAAAATGCAAAGAATAATCATGAAATGATACAGAATTAATCAGGCGGTCCTTCAAAAACAAATGAAAACTGTAAATTGATTAGAAAAATTAGGTATATACAGTCAAGATTTTGTGAGCATGTTATGAGGAAAGCAAAGGCAAACTACAGAATGTAAACTTTCCAAGAAATCACAAACTGCCAAAATATTATGGAGTTGACAACCATGTCCTGTAAAAGATGTTTTGATGGGGGGGGGGGGGGGGGGGGGGGGGGGGGGACTTGAAAATTTTGTGACAACTGATGGAAAAAGAGCAAAGGGTTGGCAAAGAGATAAATTCCTAGATGGCTTCGCCAAGTGGAATAGTCAAGACAAGAACATAGAGCTGATTTGAGACACTGGTGATTGTGTAAGATGGCAAACTAGGATTGTCCACACTTGTCAACAAGGCACATGAAGAGGATGAATCTTTATAAATACCACTATGAATATCATCATGAAAGTCATGAGTGTCAGTCAGCATTAATGTCGTCACAAAAGTCATCAATAATGCCATCATAAATACCATCAGCAATGCCATTTTGACTATCATTGTGAATTAAAGCATACATGCCATCATAAAGTCACCAAGAGTGTCATGATGAATACCATAATGAGCATCACAAATGCCATCAAGAACATCACAAATGCCATCAAGAGCATCACAAATGCCATTAAGAGCATCATAAATGACATCATGAACATCACAAATGCCATCAAGAGCATCACAAATGCCATCAAGAGCATCATAAATGACATCATGAACATCACAAATGCCATCAAGAGCATCACAAATGCCATCAAGAGCATCATAAATGACATCATGAACATCACAAATGCCATCAAGAGCATCAAAAATGCCATCAAGAGCATCACAAATGGCATCATGAACATCAAAAATGCCATCAAGAGCATCACAAATGGCATCATGAACATCACAAATGCCATCATGAACATCACAAAAATGCCATCATGAACATCACAGATGCCATCAAGAGCATCACATATGCCATCAAGAGCATCACAAATGCCATCAAGAACATCACAAATGCAATCAAGAGCATCACAAATGCCACCAAGTGCATCACAAATGCCATCAAGAGCATCACAAATGGCATCATGAACATCACAAATGCCATCATGAGCATCACAAAAATGCCATCATAAACATGACAAATGCCATGATGAATATCACCATTAAACACCATGAGCATCACTATGAAAGTCATACCTGCCCCTGTATCAGTCTTCTGGGCTGCAATGGCCTCCTCCAGCTTGGCCCTAAATGGTATCTCCACGGTGAACTTGTGCTGAGTACCATTGTCCACCAAAATAAAATGTGTGTGGTTCGGGTCTAGGAAGGATTCCTTGGCCTTCTCTTTGCTATCTATTCTGTATGATGCTGGCCATTTTCCTTGACACTTTGAATAAATTGTAATAAACAACAATGTATTTAACAAGTACTGTTAAAGGAATGACAGTGCTTATAATTTACACAAGGCGTTTTCGTCTATTTTAGAGAACATACGTCTTTCCTGCGGCAACATACGGATTTGAGTCATGGACGACTACTGAATACTGGCACCTGGCCATCTTGACAGACAGTTTGTTACATTGTGTTTAAAAAAAAGGCATAATAACTACAACCCATGGCAGTAGCAAATGTGACTGATCAGACCAATTCGCACATTAAATGTTCGTCCACAATGGATGCAAGTGAATACACAGTTGTTTCCACCAACATGCATCATCTGACATCTCCCAAACTCAGTATGTGACCTATCTGCAATCATTCTCTCCTTTGTCTTTATTCCATTCCTGATCTTTTCCCTCTCTGCAACGACACCAGTGGCAACTTGCATAAAAGAAGAACATTGGGGCTTTTGAACTTAAATGTTACAGAAATATTTTTAGAAAACTGTGGACCAAAAACAAAGTCAATACTGGCATGCTACACAATCTGACCATCGGAGAAAGCTGGCTCATGAACAGCATCAGGTCTCAGAAGCTGTCATACTTTGGCCGTATTAAACATCACAGTAGTTTGGACAGAACAGTGATGGAAGGTTTGGTTTCCCGGAGAATAGGCAGGGGTCAACCAGCAAGAAGATGGACAAGTACATTTAAGACAGCCTGGGCAACTGGTCTGATGTTTGTGAGATCTTGTTGGTATAAAACACAGGATTACATTCAAGTGTATTTTTGGGGTTCTAAATTAACTGCTTTGTATTAAGATTTGGGCAGAACAGTTATTTATTAAGATTTGCGTAGGCCTGTTAGATTCTAGAACTCACTGTTACCCAGTCTAATGGCACTTTCTCCGCCTCTTTAGATAGTATTAGGGCCACTCCTTCACTGTGGGAGGGAATTTTCTTATATATGGCCTGAGTAAAGCACCATTTCACGAGTTTACTGTCTTTTTGCCTGCTACCTTTCATTTTGTTTCACATAATCCCAAAATACTAATCTTATAATATCTCATTTCCCTTACAGCTTGTGCAGTCTTTCCCAATTCATACATAGTTCTAACTTTCCAGGTGTTAATGCTGAAGATTTTCCGAGGTAACAAAGAGTAAGTCAGCAGTCCAGACTCCTTACAGCTTTCTTGACACAAAGTCATATTTCTCTTAGGAGAAGTGCCAGATATTCTTTTTCTTTCCATTTCTTTAGACTTGTTCCTGATTGGCTGGATTTTGCAGCCAAAGTTTTCTACAGAATGAGCAAGCGAGTCCTACACCAGCCCTCCGAAGTCACCTCTTACAACACACATGCAAGGTTACAGTGTTAACATTCTGTACTTATCTTATCTGCCCTGGTAGCACAGCACTGTACTGAACACACATGCAAGGTTACAGTGTTAACATTCTGTACTTATCTTATGTGCCCTGGTAGCACAGCACTGTACTGAACACACATGCAAGGTTACAGTGTTAACATTCTGTACTTATCTTATGTGCCCTGGTAGCACAGCACTGTACTGAACACACATGCAAGGTTACAGTGTTAACATTCTGTACTTGTCTTATCTGCCCTGGTAGCACAGCACTGTACTGAACACACATGCAAGGTTACAGTGTTAACATTCTGTACTTATCTTATGTGCCCTGGTAGCACAGCACTGTACTGAACACACATGCAAGGTTACAGTGTTAACATTCTGTACTTATCTTATGTGCCCTGGTAGCACAGCACTGTACTGAACACACATGCAAGGTTACAGTGTTAACATTCTGTACTTATCTTATGTGCCCTGGTAGCACAGCACTGTACTGAACACACATGCAAGGTTACAGTGTTAACATTCTGTACTTATCTTATGTGCCCTGGTAGCACAGCACTGTACTGAACACACATGCAAGGTTACAGTGTTAACATTCTGTACTTATCTTATGTGCCCTGGTAGCACAGCACTGTACTGAACACACATGCAAGGTTACAGTGTTAACATTCTGTACTTATCTTATGTGCCCTGGTAGCACAGCACTGTACTGAACACACATGCAAGGTTACAGTGTTAACATTCTGTACTTATCTTATGTGCCCTGGTAGCACAGCACTGTACTGAACACACATGCAAGGTTACAGTGTTAACATTCTGTACTTATCTTATCTGCCCTGGTAGCACAGCACTGTACTGAACACACATGCAAGGTTACAGTGTTAACATTCTGTACTTATCTTATCTGCCCTGGTAGCACAGCACTGTACTGCACACAAATTGTTTTTTAAAACACTCAATATCCAGATTTTATCTTTTTTGGGTGCTCGCTCATTTTGAACTAAAGTGTAGTGCATCCACGTGCTACTACTTCTAGTACACTGGACTGATTTTTGTGAGTGGATTAGCTTCCCCTATTACCAGTGTCCCTTGCCATCAGGCGAACCTACTCCGACTTCAGAGATACTTGGCAGTTTATGACCCAAGTCAAGGATGAGAAGTCAACATTTTAGTCCTACTAACCAATGTAAAGGTTTAACCCACTACCTTGGCATCAGCACATTGGAAGTTTAAGAACGAAACCCCTTATATATTCAGCCATACTGACTACTATCCTGATAAATTGTACAGCCTTAACTAAGAGACAACTTACATCTGCAGATATGAGCTGTTCCTTGCTCTGCACACACCCCCAAGAAGCTATTCCAATTGTTATCACCCTTCCCTCGGAAGTCAAACCAAAGTCTCTGACTGCCTCACCTACATGCTTCATCACACCTGCATTGGTTCCACCGGTCACAATCCAGGCACCTGCAACAGGTGTTTCCACCATCAGAATTAGGTCAAGAATTTCTGCATCATTTACAATAGTTGTTAAATCAATTGTACTTGCTCAGCTAAGACTCATCAAGGATATATTCTCACCTGTACTAACACTCACCTCCCAAACATTCTGACCTGCACTAACACTAAACACACAAACATTCTTATCTGTACTACCACTCAGCACACAAACATTCTGACCTGCACTAACACTCAACACACAAACATTCTCACCTGTACTAGCACTCTCCTCACAAAGAATATCACCTGTACTAACACTCACCTCACAAACATTCTCACCTGTTCTAACACTCAACACACAAACATTCTCACATGTACTAACACTCAACATACAAACATTCTCACCTGTACTAACACTCAACACACAAACATTATCCCCTGTACTAACACTCAAGACACAAACATTATCACCTGTACTAACACTCAACACACAACAATTCTCACCTGTACTAACACTCAACACACAAACATTCTCATCTGTACTAACACTCAACACACAAACTCTCTCATCTGTACTAAAATTCAACACACAAACATTCTCCCATGTACTAACACTCAACTCACTAACTCTCTCATCTGTTCCAACACTCAACACACAAACTCTCTCATCTGTTCCAACACTCAACTCACAAACTAACACTCAACTCACAAACTTACTCATCTGCACTAACATTCAACACACAAACTAACACTCAACTCACAAACTAACACTCAACTCACAAACTTTCTCATCTGCACTAACATTCAACACACAAACTAACACTCAACTTACAAACTAACACTCAACTCACAAACTAACACTCAAGTCACAAACTTTCTCATCTGTTCCAACACTCAACTCACAAACTAACACTCAACTTACAAACTAACACTCAACTCACAAACTTTCTCATCTGCACTAACATTCAACACACAAACATTCTTACCTTTACTAACACTCAACTCACAAACTCTCTCATCTGTACTAACATTCAACTCACAAACTCTCTCATCTGTACTAACACTCAACACACAAACTCTCTCATCTGTACTAACACTCAACTCACAAACTCTCTCATCTGTACTAACACTCAACTCACAAACTCTCTCATCTGTACTAACACTCAACTCACAAACTCTCTCATCTGTACTAACACTCAACTCACAAACTCTCTCATCTGTACTAACACTCAACTCACAAACTCTCTCATCTGTACTAACACTCAACTCACAAACTCTCTCATCTGTTCCAGCACTCAACTCACAAAACACTCAACTCACACACTCTCTCATGTGTGCTAACACTAACCTCACAAACATTCTCCTTTCTATTTAAATCAATCACAAGTATTTTTCTCTGTACTAAGACTCACTGCGCAAACATTCTCTCACCTGTACACAAATCTGAAGACATATCATGCATTGATATTTCCACCTGTACAAATGCGCCATCCATACAAACATTCTCAGGTGTATGAACATTCTTGATACATATTCTCACCAGCAACACACCATGTACATACACACTTACCTGTAATAACACACAAGGTAGAGGCACACACACACACCTGTTTACAGACTACCAAAATTATATGTATGCTTATGAAAAGTAAAGACATCTGAGGCATACGACTTTTAAGGTTAAAAAAAAAGTACAAATAAAGAATCCTTGTACACACTTTAAAGCACTTTAAGCACATGGTGTTAGACTCTTATTTCTATTACTCAGTGGATGATGAGGTCAATATCATTCCAGCCTCCCTTACATCTCAAGACATTTCTTTGCATCTATTTTTAGCCTGGGTTGACCTAGAAGCCCAGGCCAAATTTTATAATAAGCCCTGATGTGGATTCAAACCCATGACTACCAGGCCATCAGGCAAGTGTCCAACTTTACTTCCGAGGACATTTCCTGGTACCAATTTTTGGTTGGCCCAGGTTAATTTTGTTTAAATTCCTGCCTCGCACATAACCATCGGGCTGTTGGGTAAGTGTGATAAAAATTCTGCCATGGAGTAAGTACAACAGGAGGGTTCTGATCATCAGATGAGGTCACCCTTCCCAGAGTGTTTCCACCTTTTACCTTCCTTACACTCTCTAGGGGAAGACCCACCGGGGTCATGACTCTGTGTGTCTTTCTCCTGCTGTGCATTCGTAAGTGAGCTAGTCAGTGCCCCACCACAATTTCCCATGATTCAATTATGAAAAAGAAAAGTATAAGATCCTTTTCATGCCTTAAGGGGCATCAGGCATATAGTGGTAGATGCATATGTTTATACACCACAATATGAATTTGTGTGAAGGGGTGAGTAATGGGGTGTGTGTTGAGGTGTGTGATGAGGTGGGTGGTGAGGTGGGTGGTGATGTGGTTGGTGAAGTGGGTGATGAGGTAGGTGGTGAGGTAGGTGATGATATGGGTGATCAGTGGGTGGTGATGTGGGTGATGATGTGGGTGGTGAGGTGGGTAGTGAGGTGGGTAGTGAGGTGGGTGGTGAGGTGGGTGATGATGTGAGTGGTGAAGTGGGTGATGAGGTAGGTGATGAGGTAGGTGATGACATGGGTGATCAGTGGTAGGTGAGGTGGGTGGTGATGTGGGTGATGAGGTGGTGGGTGGTGAGGTGGGTGATGAGGTGGATGATGAGGTGGGTGATGAGGTAAGTGATGACATGGGTGATCAGATTGGTAGTGAGGTGGGTGATGATGTGGGTGATGGGGTGGGTGGTGAGGTAGGTGATGACATGAGTGATGAGGTGGGTGGTGAGGTGGCTGATGAGGTGGGTGGTGAGGTGGCTGATGAGGTGGGTGGTGAGGTGGCTGATGAGGTGGGTGGTGAGGTGGCTGATGAGGTGGGTGGTGAGGTGGCTGATGAGGTGGGTGATGAGGTGGGTGATGAGGTAGGTGATGACATGGGTGATCAGGTGGGTGATGAGGTGTGTAATGAGGTGGGTGATGAGATGAGTGATGAGGTGGGTGATGATGTGGATGATGAGGTGGGTGATAAGGTGAGTGATGGGGTGGGTGATGCGATAGGCAATGAGGTGGGTGATGAGGTGGGTGAAGATGTGGATGATGAGGTGGGTGATGATGCCAGCATCATAGCATGGCCATCACCTTTACTTCCTAAGACAATCCTGGCACCCATTTCAGGCTGGGTCAACCTGGGAGCCCACGTCAATTTGGAAACATCCGAACATCGCCCTACTACGAATTGAACTCATGACCTCCCGGTTGGGAGACGAGTGTAAACTTGTATTATTATGAACTGGTACCCAGATAACATTAATGACATTCTCAGCTGTACAGACCAATGAGATTTTTACCTGTAGAGACCAAAGAGATTCTCACCTGTAGAGATCAATGATATTTTCATCTTTACAGACCAATGAGATTCTAACCTGTAGAGACCAATGAGATTCTCACCTGTAGAGATCGATTAGATTCTCACAAATGGAGATCAATGAGATTCTCACCTGTAGAGACCAATGAGATTCTCACCTGTAGATACCGATGAGATTCTCACCTGTAGAGATTAATGAGATTCTCATCTGAAGAGAACAATGAGATTCTCACTTGTAGAGACCAATGAGATTCTCACCTGTAGAGATCAAGGAGATTCTCACCTGTAGAGACCAATGAGATTCTCACCTGTAGAGATCAAGGAGATTCTCACCTGTAGAGACCAATGAGATTCTCACCTGTAGAGATCGATTAGATTCTCACAAATGGAGATCAATGAGATTCTCACCTGTAGAGACCAATGAGATTCTCACCTGTAGATACCGATGAGATTCTCACCTGTAGAGATTAATGAGATTCTCATCTGAAGAGAACAATGAGATTCTCACTTGTAGAGACCGATGAGATTCTCACCTGTAGAGATCAAGGAGATTCTCACCTGTAGAGACCGATGAGATTCTCACCTGTAGAGATCAATGAGATTCTCACCTGTAGAGACCAATGAGATTCTCATCTGTAGAGATCAATGAGATTCTCACCTGTACTAAGAGCAGCCTTCATGAGGCCCCTCCTGAACACCTCCCTGAGCCTGGTCTTCATGGTAAAGTTCTTAGCTCCACCTGTAACCGAGATGAGCAGGTTTGGTTTTTCCATGGCCCAGGCAGACGTCAGGAGATCCAGCATGGTCTTCATTTCTGTGTCCACATCCACGCGGACATACTGGAACAATAAACACGGCAAACTACTTTGTAAAGGTATTGATTTGCACTTACAGATGACAAAGAGATCATAATAAATAAATGAAGGCCCACATGACTGGCCATGTCTTCTTCTATAACCTTCAATGAGACATCATGTGCCTTGCCAGCTGGCATAGGCACTCATGTCTTTCTACAAATCTCAGTCCTTCGTGCTCTGGATCAACTCTGCTGATATTTATCCAAGACACTGTCTCAGTCTATTCAGCATCATTTCTCCAAGCCACTGTCTCTGTCTATCCAGCATCATTTCTCCAAGCCACTGTCTAAGTCTATCCAGCATCATTTCTCCAAGCTACTGGCTAAGTCTATTCAGCATCATTTCTCCAAGCTACTGTCTCAGTCTACCCAGCATCATTTCTCTTGGTCTACAATGCTTAAACCAACAAAAGGTTTTACTAGAACACAATCTCAAGTGACAAAATGGACATTGCAGCTAGAGCCTTCGTCAACTCACAGACAATAAACAGACCCTGATACAGCTACAGAAAAAATGTACACAAGACACAGACAATAAACACGCCCAGATACAGATACAGAAAAAATGTACACAAGACACAGACAATAAACTGACCCTGATACAGCTACAGGAAAATGCACACTATTTACTTCTCCTTCTGTTGCCCTCTATCCCCCATAGAACATAGGTCCTCAGCCAACCCACTCCAAGTGCCCCTATCCTTAGCTATCCCATGCAGCTCTGTCCATGTTCTTCCTATATTATTCATGTTTCTACTCCTCTTCTCCATGAGTGTATAGGTTTTCCTATATTTCTTTTGTCCTGTGGGTTCCCGACCAAGGCATTTCTAGTTATGCTATTCTCGTGTTTTCTCAATGTATGGCATCTAAAGTGCCAAGATCTTTCCTTTACCTCTTGGTTCACTGGTATTTATCTAGTCTTCTCCACGTACTCCACATTGGTGATTTTTGTAATACCATTGTATTCCTTCTGTTCAGCCCAGGCATCAATTAGTGAATGTTTGTAGTTTACCTGTACTAAGTTGTGTTGTTCTCCATGTTTCTGATCTATACAGTAGTACTGATTTAATGTTAGAATTGAATATCCTAAGTTGTGTGCTAAGTTTAATTTCCGGTGACTTCCACACATTCTCTAGTGTTATAAAAGCACCTCTAGCTTTCTGTATTCTTATGCTGATATCCGTATTTGTTCCACTCCTTTTGTCTACTTTGCTAACTAAGTAGGTGTATGATTCTTACAAAATGTTACCTAATTGACAATGTACTCTTGTTGCCTACATGTTTAAAAACATACTCTATAAACTCCATTAAGCTTGTTATTACACATGTGTCAGAAACAAAAGTCTCTCTGTACAAACACATTTTAACTGGCATAAAGCTCGTTCAGAGTTTTGCATGACTACACACCATTACTCCCGCTGTTTAACATTCACAATGTCACAATAGAACACTTTATTGAAGAAAAAAAAACCACTGATGAAAACTTGCATGTATCACCACATGACATTGGGACAAAAGGTGAGAACCAAATTGTTGTTAGGTCAATAACAACAACATTCATACTGAAAACAAAAGATAACATCTGAAACAAAACCACGCACGCAGTATTTGATTTGCCAGAAAAGAGTGGCAGAGTAGAGCACTATTTCACCTTTTAACTTGTACAGGAAAATGTAAATTATGCTTTTTTTTCACATTCTGATCTGTGTAACCGCGTTCAATCAGTGTGTATGGCTTTTAAAAAACAATATTGATTTAACCCACCAGACATTTTTCAAATGTTTCTTTGTTTTTAAAAAATGAGCCAAAGCAATCAATGCTTAAAAACATATTTAAATCATTGCTATTGGTGAAGACTGACTTGTGTTGATTATTACGGGAGCCCTCAACCAACCCTTCCACATCTCCAGCTGCCTTTCATCTCTCAGTGGAGCCCTCAACCAACCCTTCCACTTCTCCAGCTGCCTTTCATTTCCCAGTGGAGCTCTCAACCAACCCTTCCACCTCTCCAGCTGCCTTTCATCTTCTAGTGAAGCCCTAAACCAACCCTTCCACTTCTCCAGCTGCCTTTCATCTCCCAGTGGAGCCCTCAACCAACCCTTCCACTTCTCCAGCTGCCTGTCATCTCCCATTGGAGCCCTCAACCAACCCTTCCACTTCTCCCGCTGCCCTTCACCTCCCAGTGCAGCCCTCAACCAACCCTTCCACTTCTCCAGCTGCCCTTCACCTCCTAGTGGAGCCCTCAACCAACCCTTCCACTTCTCCAGCTGCCTTTCATCTCCCAGTGGAGCCCTCAACCAACCCTTCCACTTCTCCAGCTGCCTTTCATCTCCCAGTGAAGAATAGGCCCTCAACCAACCCTTCCACTTCTCCAGCTGCCTTTCATCTCCCAGTGGAGCCCTCAACCAACCCTTCCACTTCTCCAGCTGCCTTTCATCTCCCAGTGAAGCCCTAAACCAACCTGTCAGAGCCTAACATGGTATAGCTGTGCAGCAACATCGTTGCGACACCCGGCGGACAAGAATTGTCGGCTGACAAGATTGTTACCTGACACGCGACCAGCGGTCAGGCTGACGACAGACGCACGCAGGACACGTGACACCACTAGAGGCAGTGGGCAGTTGGCGTGCTAAGCTCAGACCGAGCTGGGACCGGAGACCGGACGGACATGTGCGATGAGAGCAAGGCGTTTGTGTGAATCTCCGTGATTGAAAGCCGAACGACTGATATCTTGAGCGTCAGACCTATGAGCTGTATTGTGGTTGTGAGCGTCGTGAGTTATATATTGTAGATTGTTGTAATTATCGTTCTGTATTTAATGTGGCAATAAATCCATAGAACTTGTGTTGCTGTGTCTTACGTCGAATCACGTTATACTTGTACTGTCTCACACGTGTTAGCTAACGAGCCAATTATAAGATCCTGACATGTGTGGACGTGGGGGCTCGTCCGGGATGTCTATGTCCTTACTGAATGTCATCTTGATGTAAGTGATGTGTCATCAATGTTATTGAGTGTTCAAATACAGATAGATTGTCTTTGTGCATTGAGTTTGTGGAACGCAAAGAGTTTTGGAAAGAGTGTAACTTCTGTTGAAAGAAACACTGTTGACGACAAATTTACGACATACAATTACACTCGACGCCATCCAAACCTAGTCAACACTTAGTGACTTGCAGGCACACACCAACAAATAGACGCTAACTTATTTTCTTCCAAAAACAAAGCAGGTTTTTTTCGTCCCATCCATAACCTTGCCGTAGAGGTCATTAGTGGTTCCGAAGTAACGACCCTACAGTTTTCTAGCCCGAGTGTCCAACCATTCTTCACCGTATCCAGGGCACTTAAGTATATTTTTCTATACTTTAACTTTACGTATGCAATAGTAGGCACGCATCGTATAGTAAAATAAAGTGTAAATTGTTTATTACTAACCATTTATAACATATTTTGTGTGGTTGATTTTCATTGACGTATTTTCCCCATCATGTCGTCATTATTTGATTTCATCGATATGGGTATTAAATTACATCTAACAGGTGATGAATTAACAAAATGGAGCGAGGACAAATACTCTGAATACCTGCTGGTACAGGAGAAAAATAATGAACGCGAAGAAAGAGCAGCAGAGAGAGCTCTAAAACAAGCAGAAATGGCTGCCAAGCAAGCAGAGGCAGAAACAGCCTTAAAACAGGCAGAGATTGAAACAGCTCTAAAACAAGCTGAGATAGACAGTGAACTTAAGAAAGCAGAAATAGCAGCTCAGAGTAAGAAAGAAGAACTAGAGTTACAGTTGAAAATGAAACAACTTGACACTGAGACTGCGATGAATAAAGAATCAAAGAAATCTGAAAGACTGGAAAAAGAAAACCAGTATAAGAAGTATCAAGGTATCGTACGTAACTATACCTCGGGTGACTGCATAGCAGCCTTTACCCAAAATTTTGAGACTTTAATGGAACATTACCAAGTTCCACTTTCTGAATGGAATATTCTTTATATGAGGAGTCTATCTGGGGAACCGCTTAAAGTCATTGAAACCATCCCCAAAGACCTAAGGAAAGAGTACCATTATATTAAATCTAAGATAATGGCACATTTCATGTTAGACGAGGCAGGTTACAGAGAACAATTCAGTAAATTGAGTCCAAAATCAACTCAAACGTTCTCTGACTACCTCTGTTTAGTCCGAGATGTTTTCAGCAAATGGACTTCAGCAGCCAAAATTAATAAAAGTTATGATAGATTAGAAGATCTCATCATTCGAGATAAAATCATTTCTTCTATCCCATCATCGTTTTCTAAGTTCTTACAGGAGAATGAATGCACAAGTGTGGAAGAAATTGAAAGACGTGGGTCGGCCTATTACACGGCCAACAAACAATGCTTTGCCACTGAAGCTACTGACAGTAACTGGGTAGCAGCAGCCAACTATGAGAAAAACTATAGTAGGCAAAAACCAAACAGGCTTACCTCTGAGAAATTTAGACATTGCATTCATTGTAAATTTTCTCACCATTTGAACGAGATGTGCGATAAAAACCCAGGGTACCAAACATACTTGCAAAATATGGTAAACAGACAAGACAGAGAGCGTAAATCGTTCAAAAGTTTACGTAAATGTTTTCTCTGCAAGGCTTTCGGGCACCATCGCATGGATTGTAGAGGCAGGCATATGACCAACAAAGCCAATGCCGCCTTGTTCGATAGCTCAGCGTCAGAAGACGAAAATCCAGAGAAACATCCTGTGAATGCAGCACAGGCTTGTGATGTATTTAGTGCTAATAAATGCACTGTCTGTAACACCTTCTATGAAGATGGTATCTTAACATGCGGGCACGCCATCCCTATTGCCAATGAGGAAGCTAACTTGGTAATAGACTCAAAAGGCAGATTAGACATCCATCACGGGTATGTTAATGGCAAGTTTGCTACATTACTTCGCGACACCGGAAGTACACTTATTGGCCTGAAAACAACATTCATAACGCCTACAGACTATACAGGCAGACACATCACATGTAGAACATTTTCAGGCAATATTGAAAAATATCCATTAGCATGGGCATACATTGAAACACCATTCCTCACCGGGAAAGTAAAGGTCGCGGCACTTACAAACCCAGTGTGCGATATAATCATAGGAAATTTACCTGAGGTGAATGACAAACCTCATAATCATGACATAACATCACTATGTATTGATGATAACACATCACCACCAAATGTCATCACTGAAAATGTCATATCACCTATTGAATGTATGTTAGCTAATGCAGCACTAAGTTCTCATCACATCATTGACGATATCATTCCATCATCATCTGATGTCATTGAGTGTGTGAACGCAGTAACAAGAGCTACTGCTAGAGTGCAAGATGAAAGTAACCAAACTGAGGCTATACAAATGCTTAGCCCAGAATTACCACCTAGTGACTCTATGAAGGAAACATTCATAACAGCTCAAAAAGCTGATCCTTCACTGTCAAAGTACTTTGACCTGATCGGCAAAAAGGCAAGAGTAACCAAAAATGTGAAATGGCATTTTGCTTTACACAATGATATACTCACCAGGTACTACACCAGAGGTGATATTACAACTAAGCAAACTGTTTTGCCAACTACTTATCGCAAGCAAGCTTTACATCTTGCTCACGATATACCTTTTGCAGGTCATATGGCATATGTTAAAACCAGGTCAAGACTTTTGACACAGTTTCATTGGCCAAAATTTTGCAATGACATAAGAACATATTGCAGAAGTTGTGATACATGCCAGAAACTAGTAAAAAAAGGTAAACACCCACAGGCAAAGTTACAAGTCACTGACTTAGCCAGTCGACCTTTTGAAAAATTATCAGTTGACATTGTGGGCCCTCTTAGTCATACAACTACTAGAGGGAATAAATATATTCTAACTTTTATTGATCAATGTAGTCGCTGGCCAGAAGCGATTCCGCTAAAGAACATTACTGCCAACGACATCATGGAAGTGTTCTTCCATATTTTCTCCCGAATTGGATTTCCAGATACTATCCAGTCTGATAGAGGCACTCAGTTTATTGCCGCATCCACCGAAGCTTTCACTAAAATGTTAGGAGTGAAGCAAGTTTTCAATAGCCCCTATCATCCTCACTCTAGCGGGATTATAGAAAAGCTTAATGGGGACCTGAAGCACATGCTTGCCAAAGTAACTCAAGATCACCCCAACAACTGGGATGTATACTTACCAGCTGTCCTTTTTGCTTATCGCGAGGTACCACATTCTAGTACCGGTTTCTCCCCTTTTGAACTAATCTATGGTGCCAAACCACGAGGCCCATTAACAATTTATCACCAAATGTTAACTGATTCTACTCCAATACTGAAACCCATATCATCATTTGTGTATGTAACATCATTGCGTGAAAGGATTATTAAATCATGTGAAATTGCTAAAAATGCACTTAAACTATCTGGTGCTACTTACAGACAGTACGCAGACAAAGGTAACAGGACTATAACATTGACACCTGGACAGGACGTTCTACTACTACTACCTAGTGACAGACAGCTACTGACTGATTCTTGGCAGGGACCTTTTAAAGTGACAAGACAAATCTCACCTGTAGACTACGAAATCCTAATAAAAGACAAACACAAAATATTTCACATAAATATGCTAAGACCATACCACAACAGACACAACGAACAAGACGATACGACAGCTTGCACCGTGATAATAGATCACGAAGATGACGATTCTAGCGACGAGATTCCAACACCTACATTAGACACGACAAACTGCTTGAAGGAGATCAAGATCAATCCAAACTTAAGTCAAGCAGAGACAAACAGTTGCAAACAGTTGATACAACAGTACAACACCATCTTTTCAGACAACCCAGGACAAACAGAATTAGTACAGCATCACATCACACTCACATCAAACACACCAATAAGATGCAGACCATACACAATACCATTACATTACAAAGAACAATAACATCAAGAGATCACCAACTTAGAAAAAAACAACATCATCAGACGATCCTTATCAGACTTCTCTTCACCCATGGTCATTGTACGCAAAAAGGACCAGACAATACGACTTTGCATCGACTACAGAAAACTGAACAAAATAACTGTTTTAGATCTTGAACCAATGGCAAACACTGACGATCTTCTGACAGAACTGACTGACGCTAAGTTCTTTACGACGCTTGACATGTCTAAAGGTTACTGGCAGATAGCTGTACATGAAGACAGCAGACATCTAACAGCTTTTGCCACACCTTGGGGACTGTACGAATGGTGCAAACTTCCATTTGGGCTAGTCAATGCCCCAGCCACATTCGTACGCATGACACGACTCCTCCTATCTGACATTCCTAATATCATTTGCTATATTGACGACATCTGTGTCCATACAGAGACAATGACGGAACATATAAAGACACTAGAACAGACACTAGAACGTATCAGACAGCACGGACTGACAGTGAAGCCTTCAAAGGTGAGCATGGCTTACCAAGAGATATCATTTTTGGGGTACAGAATATCCAATGGCTTTGTCATGACAGACAACAAAATTGTCTCCAAAATTCTAAAACTGTCACTCCCGACTAATAAGAAACAAGTCCGGAGTTTGTTGGGACTGATCAATTATTACAGGCAATTCATTCCTGATTTTTCAGAACTGACCGAAGTTTTTTCTAACTTACTAACCAAGGATAAGCCTGAAAAAGTTGTACACGATGAATGCCTACGAAATGCATTTCATAAAGTTTTGACATACTTTTCTGATAAGAATTCGAATAATCTCATCCTTAAATTGCCCAACATTCGTTTACCTTTCAGATTGAGAACAGATGCTAGCTCCGTTGCGATTGGGGCAGTCCTGTTGCAGGAATACAACAACATCCTGCATCCTATTTATTTTATATCAAGAAAACTAAGGCCTCGAGAGCGGACATGGTCCATTCCGCAATTAGAGGCACTTGCCTTAGTAGAAAGTGTGACGAAACTATCCAAATACCTTCTAGGACGTCACTTTATCATCGAAACTGACAACAGTCCATTACGGTATATAAATGCCGGAGTACCATCCAACAATATGATTGCTCGCTGGTCCTTGAAGCTTCAGAATTACAGTTTCGAGGTTCGTCATATTTCAGGCAGAATCAATACAATTGCCGACCTTTTGTCCCGTTGTCCAACCGACCCAGTAAGCAATGTCTGAGTGCAGAGTGTACTAATACACTCAGAACAACACAGCCACCAATGAGTGAATGTTGTTTCTATTCACCTACTGTGTAAGGTCTATAATTGAAATTGTGATACGGTTAAAAAACCGACATGTATAATATACTTATTTTAATCAAGCCATTTAATGAGTGTAGTATAATTGTGTAGTGTGTGTTAGAAAGAGAACAGTATTAATTGTAAATATACACCAAGAACAGTGTCACAGACGCTTAACCACTTACCAGAAGCGAACTTTACCAGTTAACAGTGACAGCTGTGAGTGACTTTCTTCACCGTGATATTTTAACGACGTGTGCAAATGTGAACTGAACAGTGACTTCTACACCACCTCTGCATCGAATTTAATCCAAAATGTTCGACAGTTGAACATCGGAAATAAGAACATTCAATCTTTATCCAGAAATTGTGAACACATCGGAAATAAGAACATTCCATCACAATCCGATAGTTGTGATACTAGAACATCAAACACGAACTTTGAGAACATTTAACTATCCGTTACAAAATAAAACGGGAGCATTTGTGTTCAAACCGTGTAACAGCAACTAAATTTTGCGTTTCGTGTGTACTTCCTGTGTAATTTAAAAAGTATAGCAAAATTAGCAGACGATATACAAATATTCAAAAACTTATGACGATTGTAAAATCCTTTTGAATGTATAAAATATAATACACCAATTGGGTACTTATTTATTTTGATTAGTGTAATCTTAGAATCATACCTTGATTAATGTATTCATATTACCGACTTTTTCTCGTTAATATGAATAAACGTCAAGCAATGACGCTAAGAAATTAAATAATTAGTGTAATTTATTGAATTTCTTGATTGTCAAAATTACTTCCCTTGCATTTACGAATTACACCAAGGGCCATAATTTGAAACATATTCATTAATGTGTATTGTATAAATAGACATTTTGTTGCTCAAATGGTTAACACACCGGGTAGGCGTCCACCAAGCATGGCAGAGAGCTGCCAACATTGCAAACCAACATAAGAGCTCCTGGCCAAATGAGGTCAGAGTTTGAGTGTTTAATACGACTCATATAAAGTCGTATTTCAGTCTGGCTAGATGGCTGTTGCAAAACAACCATATTATTACGTTTTTTTCAAATTGCTGCGAGGTAGATGCGTGAAGCTGGTACTACTGATCTGACTGGGTATTATTGCAATGGAGGTAACCAGCCATCGGGGGGATGAAACCTGAGTTGTATTAAAAGTTGTACTTCATTTGTCATTTCAATGCAACTTACATTTTTTGTATATATTTCCATGCCATATATGTATTTTCATGCATAACACTGGGAAAGAGTAGTCTCTGACATGAAGTTAACACTACCCCAGTATATACAGACATCATGAATGAAAGATGACATCTTTCATTGAGGTACCCGGGGA
The DNA here is from genome assembly GCA_963921405.1 of Cepaea hortensis. Lineage (NCBI taxonomy): Eukaryota > Metazoa > Mollusca > Gastropoda > Stylommatophora > Helicidae > Cepaea > Cepaea hortensis. The sequence goes on from OY992897.1 coordinate 32,673,647, forward strand.
GAATGTCAGAGCCTAACATGGTATAGCTGTGCAGCAACATCGTTGCGACACCCGGCGGACAAGAATTGTCGGCTGACAAGATTGTTACCTGACACGCGACCAGCGGTCAGGCTGACGACAGACGCACGCAGGACACGTGACACCACTAGAGGCAGTGGGCAGTTGGCGTGCTAAGCTCAGACCGAGCTGGGACCGGAGACCGGACGGACATGTGCGATGAGAGCAAGGCGTTTGTGTGAATCTCCGTGATTGAAAGCCGAACGACTGATATCTTGAGCGTCAGACCTATGAGCTGTATTGTGGTTGTGAGCGTCGTGAGTTATATATTGTAGATTGTTGTAATTATCGTTCTGTATTTAATGTGGCAATAAATCCATAGAACTTGTGTTGCTGTGTCTTACGTCGAATCACGTTATACTTGTACTGTCTCACACGTGTTAGCTAACGAGCCAATTATAAGATCCTGACACAACCCTTCCACTTCTCCAGCTGCCTTTCATCTCCTAGTGGAGCCCTCAACCAACCCTTCCACTTCTCCAGCTGCCTTTCATCTCCCAGTGAAGAATAGGTTCTAAACCAACCCTTCCACTTCTCCAGCTGCCTTTCATCTCCCAGTGAAGAATAGGCCCTAAACCAACCCTTCCACTTCTCCAGCTGCCTTTCATCTCCCAGTGAAGCCCTAAACCAACCCTTCCACTTCTCCAGCTTCCTTTCATCTCCCAGTGGAGCCCTCAACCAACCCTTCCACTTCTCCAGCTGCCTTTCATCTCCCAGTGAAGCCCTAAACCAACCCTTCCACTTCTCCAGCTTCCTTTCATCTCCCAGTGGAGCCCTCAACCAACCCTTTCACTTCTCCAGCTGCCTTTCATCTCCCAGTGGAGAATAGGCCCTCAACCAACCCTTCCACTTCTCCAGCTGCCCTTCACCCCCCAGTTGAGTATAGGCCTCAACCAACCCTTTCACTTCTCCAGCTGCCTTTCATCTCCCAGTGGAGCCCTCAACCAACCCTTCCACTTCTCCAGCTGCCTTTCATCTCCCAGTGAAGAATAGGCCCTCAACCAACCCTTCCACTTCACCAGCTGCCTTTCATCTCCCAGTGGAGCCCTCAACCAACCCTTCCACTTCTCCAGCTGCCTTTCATCTCCCAGTGAAGCCCTAAACCAACCCTTCCACTTCTCCAGCTGCCTTTCATCTCCCAGTGGAGCCCTCAACCAACCCTTCCACTTCTCCAGCTGCCTTTCATCTCCCAGTGGAGCCCTCAACCAACCCTTCCACTTCTCCAGCTGCCTTTCATCTCCCAGTGGAGCCCTCAACCAACCCTTCCACTTCTCCAGCTGCCTGTCATCTCCCATTGGAGCCCTCAACCAACCCTTCCACTTCTCCCGCTGCCCTTCACCTCCCAGTGCAGCCCTCAACCAACCCTTCCACTTCTCCAGCTGCCTTTCACCTCTTAGTGGAGCCCTCAACCAACCCTTCCACTTCTCCAGCTGCCTTTCATCTCCCAGTGGAGCCCTCAACCAACCCTTCCACTTCTCCAGCTGCCTTTCATCTCCCAGTGAAGAATAGGCCCTCAACCAACCCTTCCACTTCTCCAGCTGCCTTTCATCTCCCAGTGGAGCCCTCAACCAACCCTTCCACTTCTCCAGCTGCCTTTCATCTCCCAGTGAAGCCCTAAACCAACCCTTCCACTTCTCCAGCTGCCTTTCATCTCCTAGTGGAGCCCTCAACCAACCCTTCCACTTCTCCAGCTGCCTTTCATCTCCCAGTGAAGAATAGGTTCTAAACCAACCCTTCCACTTCTCCAGCTGCCTTTCATCTCCCAGTGAAGAATAGGCCCTAAACCAACCATTCCACTTCTCCAGCTGCCTTTCATCTCCCAGTGAAGCCCTAAACCAACCCTTCTACTTCTCCAGCTTCCTTTCATCTCCCAGTGGAGCCCTCAACCAACCCTTTCACTTCTCCAGCTGCCTTTCATCTCCCAGTGGAGAATAGGCCCTCAACCAACCCTTCCACTTCTCCAGCTGCCCTTCACCCCCCATTGAGTATAGGCCTCAACCAACCCTTTCACTTCTCCAGCTGCCTTTCATCTCCCAGTGGAGCCCTCAACCAACCCTTCCACTTCTCCAGCTGCCTTTCATCTCCCAGTGAAGAATAGGCCCTCAACCAACCCTTCCACTTCACCAGCTGCATTTCATCTCCCAGTGGAGCCCTCAACCAACCCTTCCACTTCTCCAGCTGCCTTTCATCTCCCAGTGAAGCCCTAAACCAACCCTTCCACTTCTCCAGCTGCCTTTCATCTCCCAGTGAAGCCCTAAACCAACCCTTCCACTTCTCCAGCTTCCTTTCATCTCCCAGTGGAGCCCTCAACCAACCCTTCCACTTCTCCAGCTGCTTTTCATCTCCCAGTGAAGCCCTAAACCAACCCTTTCACTTCTCCAGCTGCCTTTCATCTCCCAGTGGAGAATAGATCCTCAACCAACCCTTCCACTTCTCCAGCTGCCCTTCACCCCCCAGTTGAGTATAGGCCTCAACCAACCCTTTCACTTCTCCAGCTGCCTTTCATCTCCCAGTGGAGCCCTCAACCAACCCTTCCACTTCTCCAGCTGCCTTTCATCTCCCAGTGAAGAATAGGCCCTCAACCAACCCTTCCACTTCACCAGCTGCCTTTCATCTCCCAGTGGAGCCCTCAACCAACCCTTCCACTTCTCCAGCTGCCTTTCATCTCCCAGTGAAGCCCTAAACCAACCCTTCCACTTCTCCAGCTGCCTTTCATCTCCCAGTGGAGCCCTCAACCAACCCTTCCACTTCTCCAGCTGCCTTTCATCTCCCAGTGGAGCCCTCAACCAACCCTTCCACTTCTCCAGCTGCCTTTCATCTCCCAGTGGAGCCCTCAACCAACCCTTCCACTTCTCCAGCTGCCTGTCATCTCCCATTGGAGCCCTCAACCAGCCCTTCCACTTCTCCCGCTGCCCTTCACCTCCCAGTGCAGCCCTCAACCAACCCTTCCACTTCTCCAGCTGCCCTTCACCTCTTAGTGGAGCCCTCAACCAACCCTTCCACTTCTCCAGCTGCCTTTCATCTCCCAGTGGAGCCCTCAACCAACCCTTCCACTTCTCCAGCTGCCTTTCATCTCCCAGTGAAGAATAGGCCCTCAACCAACCCTTCCACTTCTCCAGCTGCCTTTCATCTCCCAGTGGAGCCCTCAACCAACCCTTCCACTTCTCCAGCTGCCTTTCATCTCCCAGTGAAGCCCTAAACCAACCCTTCCACTTCTCCAGCTGCCTTTCATCTCCTAGTGGAGCCCTCAACCAACCCTTCCACTTCTCCAGCTGCCTTTCATCTCCCAGTGAAGAATAGGTTCTAAACCAACCCTTCCACTTCTCCAGCTGCCTTTCATCTCCCAGTGAAGAATAGGCCCTAAACCAACCCTTCCACTTCTCCAGCTGCCTTTCATCTCCCAGTGAAGCCCTAAACCAACCCTTCCACTTCTCCAGCTTCCTTTCATCTCCCAGTGGAGCCCTCAACCAACCCTTTCACTTCTCCAGCTGCCTTTCATCTCCCAGTGGAGAATAGGCCCTCAACCAACCCTTCCACTTCTCCAGCTGCCCTTCACCCCCCAGTTGAGTATAGGCCTCAACCAACCCTTTCACTTCTCCAGCTGCCTTTCATCTCCCAGTGGAGCCCTCAACCAACCCTTCCACTTCTCCAGCTGCCTTTCATCTCCCAGTGAAGAATAGGCCCTCAACCAACCCTTCCACTTCACCAGCTGCCTTTCATCTCCCAGTGGAGCCCTCAACCAACCCTTCCACTTCTCCAGCTGCCTTTCATCTCCCAGTGAAGCCCTAAACCAACCCTTCCACTTCTCCAGCTGCCTTTCATCTCCCAGTGGAGCCCTCAACCAACCCTTCCACTTCTCCAGCTGCCTTTCATCTCCCAGTGGAGCCCTCAACCAACCCTTCCACTTCTCCAGCTGCCTTTCATCTCCCAGTGGAGCCCTCAACCAACCCTTCCACTTCTCCAGCTGCCTTTCATCTCCCAGTGGAGAATAGGCCCTCAACCAACCCTTCCACTTCTCCAGCTGCCTTTCATCTCCCAGTGGAGCCCTCAACCAACCCTTCCACTTCTCCAGCTGCCTTTCATCTCCCAGTGAAGCCCTAAACCAACCCTTCCACTTCTCCAGCTGCCTTTCATCTCCCAGTGGAGCCCTCAACCAACCCTTCCACTTCTCCAGCTGCCCTTCACCCCCCAGTTGAGTATAGGCCTCAACCAACCCTTTCACTTCTCCAGCTGCCTTTCATCTCCCAGTGAAGCCCTAAACCAACCCTTCCACTTCTCCAGCTGCCTTTCATCTCCCAGTGAAGCCCTAAACCAACCCTTCCACTTCTCCAGCTGCCTTTCATCTCCCAGTGAAGCCCTAAACCAACCCTTCCACTTCTCCAGCTGCCTTTCATCTCCCAGTGGAGCCCTCAACCAACCCTTCCACTTCTCCAGCTGCCCTTCACCCCCCAGTTGAGTATAGGCCTCAACCAACCCTTTCACTTCTCCAGCTGCCTTTCATCTCCCAGTGAAGCCCTAAACCAACCCTTCCACTTCTCCAGCTGCCTTTCATCTCCCAGTGGAGCCCTCAACCAACCCTTTAACTTCTCCAGCTTCCTTTCATCTCCCAGTGGAACCCTCAACCAACCCTTCCACTTCTCCAGCTGCCTTTCATCTCCCAGTGGAGCCCTCAACCAACCCTTCCACTTCTCCAGCTGCCCTTCACCTCCTAGTTGAGTATAGGCCTCAACCAACCCTTTCACTTCTCCAGCTGCCTTTCATCTCCCAGTGAAGCCCTAAACCAACCCTTCCACTTCTCCAGCTGCCTTTCATCTCCCAGTGGAGCCCTCAACCAACCCTTTAACTTCTCCAGCTTCCTTTCATCTCCCAGTGGAACCCTCAACCAACCCTTCCACTTCTCCAGCTGCCTTTCATCTCCCAGTGGAGCCCTCAACCAACCCTTCCACTTCTCCAGCTGCCCTTCACCTCCTAGTTGTGTATAGGCCTCAACCAACCCCCGCCAAGCCCTTTGTAGACTTGTTCATGATAGGCTGGGTTTTGCCGCTATAGTTTTCCACTGGGTTAGGTAGCCAGTGTGTTGCCAACCCTCCTGAGTTGCCTCTTGCAACATGCATGGTAGGTTTCAATGTTGCTAGTCCTTCCCTTATGTGCTGGTAACACAGCAGCAAATTGGATGTGTTTTGTAACATGCCATTACATTATAAATGGAGCTTTGTGAGTACCCATAAACTTATCTGCAGAAAATGAATGTGGTAGATTCTCCCTACTTCCTACATACATATATATCTTCTTCCTACTCACTATGTACACTCAGATCTCCACACTAATATCTCTAAAAATAGCAGTTATACGGAGATCAGGGCATGTTTGGATGTGTCTATCTGGAGTCCAGTAATGACAGTCTGACCTGAACTGACCCTTCCTAGCTGACTTTAAATATTTCTTGGGTTATTATACTTAAACACAGATGCCATAAACAAAATATTGCATGATTTCTTGCCTGGCATATTTTGCTGCATCTCGTCAGGTGCATACGACTTATATCACATATGAAGTGAAGAAATAAATGATACTTTGCCTGACATACCAAATACATAGTCGCTGATATAATTCAAATGTGTAGAATGTCATCTCCATGGAAGTGTAACACTTAATAGGAAGTTATACTTAGATCCCAAGATCATGATATTTCTATACAGTTTTTCTGGTGAAGAGTCTACATTGTGTCGTGTTTTATGTGCTTAAAGGCTTCAGCTAACATTTGTCAGGGTCAGCATTCATAACCTTCCATTAGAATTATCCAGATTTCCCTGAAAGGCAGCAGTTGACTTCCAATAAGATGATAATCTTTATTCATGAAGCAAATATAATGAAGTATTCGTAACATAACTTACCTTTCCAACTTTGTCTCCAAATCCAACAAATTCAATCTCACCGAATGCATTTGTTGGAAGTGTTTTGGTGTGCAGCTGGTACTCCCAGGTGACTCCTGGGATAGACAGCTCCTTGACATCGCTGGCATGCATGGGTCGAGAATAACCACAGCCACACAGCTTCTCATCTTCAGGCCTGTGAACAATCAACATGCCCAGTTGGTATCATTGCAAAAGAGTCACAGAAATTCAACATGATCATGGATCTGAACATTGAAGAAAACAGGCTCATGAACAGCATCATCAGGCTCATGAACAGCATCATCATCATCATCATCCAGTGCCTTGCTGGCTGGCGTGGGCGATCATGCCGCTCCACAAATTATGATCTCCGACATCATAGATCAATTCATGTGTTGCCTCCCCTGCGTGCCATGACACAAGACTGTCAAGAAACTTCTGATGTTGTCTTCCTCTGTCTCTCTTTCCCCAAATCTTTCTGGTTGTCACAACATGTTCCAGTTTTTCTCTTCTCATAACCTGGCCAAGAAACAATGACTGCCTCTTTCTGATGTTTGTGATAAGTTATCATTGCGACTCAGCTTCCCTTAAAACGTCCTGATTGCTCATTTTGGCTGTCCAATTAATTTCCAGCATTCTTCTATAAAACCACATCTCCAGGGCTTCCAGGGAAACAGCATCATATCTTGGAAATACTTTGGCCGTACACATTGGTCTGGACAGATCAGTGATGGAAGGCTTAGTTCCTGGAAGGAGAGGCAGAGATTGAACAGCATGAAGATGGACACTGGAACATTGCAGACATCTTGAGCATAAACATGAATGAAGCAAGAAAACTGGCAAAGGATAAAGAATCTTTTCGACAGCCATGATGAGAATGACGTTCTGCTACATGACAATAGTAGATTGTCAGCACAGACCTTTTGCACACCTAGTGATGAAAGCTCATGAACTTGGTCTCTAAGAATCGACTTAATAACACTCTGGGAAAACCCATAGATTCCCCATCTCCCTCAGCAGATGTTGACTGTTATAGTAACAAATTGATTTTAAATGTGTCAAATTCATCACCTTATGTGTACCTCCTTGCTAGAATCACACCTAAACCCAAATTTGAGCATCGTTTAATATGTTGTGCCATGGGTCAACACTTGGTTTCAGTCCACCCTGGTGTACAATGAGATACCCTGAGTCAGGCTAGCTGACTTTGTAGTCTAATATTGCTTGTTGCTGAACACAAGCGGTAATAGCTCAAAGGAGTTGACATTGTCAAAGTACAGAATTGCTTGCTGAGTGTTGGTACCACTAACGAAATTACAATAAGCCTACATCTATTTTCAATCACTTATACATTAAAACTGTTGTATATCACAATATTAAAATACATTTAGATGGCTATGACACCAACATCGCCACTGCCCACAGCAAACGGGTCTGACTTGGTCCACTCTTGACCACAGTCATTTGCTAAGTGTCAAGTTTAGGAGAGCTCTCTCTTGGCCATCGCCAAAGCATGCTTCTTACTGTAAGGCTGGGTACACACTTCAGTGTGATCAGAGCTCATATTTCAGCTCATGACATGTTGTTGCACCTTTTATTGCATTTTCAATTAGCAGTCATTCATATATAGTCTTCGGATTGGCTGCCTTATCCATCTTGTGTGTTCCAATTAATAATGCTCTTGAAACCAACATATCTGTTGGCTCACTGCCTCAAACTCCAACATGATCTAGACAGTATACCCATGGAAGTTTTCATGAGAAAGAACTGTCTATGCTGTGTAACCACTCATGCCACATCTGTCCATTTTGAACTTTATGCAAAATGGACTGAAAATAAGTCACTATAATTGTTCTGTTGGCTTGAATACCTGATAGCCACCTCCATTGTAAAACTTGAGGTTGTAGACTGGGACTCCATTATGTTTAGCAACAACCTTGCCCCAGCTCTAGCCCAGGATCCCCTCCATACTCCTCTCCATATTTCACAGAACTAGCAGTGAACACTATTGCGTCATCTCTGTCAGCCATCTTCATCTACCAGCTGTTAGACCATTTCTGAGAATCCATTACATCACTTTCTACATTCTTTGCCCAATGTGATGCTGACTTGGTGGAAGATGTTCTTGCGTCTGCCACTGTCAAACCATTCCTGCCCACTCAGTCATGGGCATGCTTGGGATGAGTGTGTTGTTTATCTTCAAGGATCAAACCAGGTCGCTGCCAGTTGCTGATTCCAACAGTTTGTCCAAGAGGGAATAACTTAATACACCTTCTTCTTCAGCGTTCCGAGCCATTGAGGTTCTTTGCTGCAGATACAATCCGTCTCCATTCATCTCTCTGGTTGACCTTCTTTTGCCAGTCGTTTATTCCAAGTGCTTGTAGAATAATACACCACGATTTAAAATCATAAAGGGCAATAACACCAAAACACCCCGTGCAGACACTCAGGAATGGCAAGACTGAAAGGCTATGGTGTCTGCTCTAGGTTCAGAAGTGACCAGGTTCAGATCCCAGCACAGGGCTGGACATTTCTACAAAAGTTCTCTAGTAGTATCACATGTCCCCTTGTGGGACCAGGTGGAGAAAGCAGGGGAACAGACTGAGAATCTGTATGTAGAGAGAATGATATGGCGGGGGATTGGCAGGGGTTGTGGACAAATCTCAAAATTGAGAGGGAAGGCCAGGAAAGCTTTCAGTCAGATGGCAGATGGAATGTTTAGCAGTATAACACTTTGCTGGCTGTTGAACAAGGGGACGGAGCGATGTGGGAATGTACTGAGTGCGGTGATGTCGGTTCTTAGCTCAACTCAACTCAACTCAACCCCTTGATCGCATGAGTAGTGAGATCAGACACCTTGCCTTTCTGATAAAGGCAAGAAACAGGAGGTTCATATGCAAGTTGTGCATGTTAAACAGGCATCAGTCTGGGGAAAGAAGTGAAAATCAGCCACGAACTCTGTCGTCATGAAATAAATACGCTACTTGCAGAAGGCAGTCTGCAATTGCTTTCCTTCTTGGCTGGGACGATAGTGGCAAATGACCATAATCATTGTCTCTATAAAAAATACCCTACCTAATGTCGCAGACTTGAGATCATAACCAACAGCTGTATGTCCACTGTTCTCAAGCTCTATCCACCACCTGCAGTCACAGACATGAGATCATAACCAACAGCTATCTATCCACTGCTCTCAAGCTCTATCCACCACCTGCTCATATGGTTTCACATTGGGAGTCCTTATGGCAAAGTGGTTATGCCACGTGCCTCACACTCTTAACATTGTGGGTTCATTTCAGCCGACATTGCTTGCTTCACAAGCATAATTTTCTTAGACTCATGGAGGTCATCGCCAGAGCTATTGAGTCCATACTTGGTGGAACACATTTGGCAGCCTGCCCTGCGAAAAGAAACCAAGCCATATGGGATAAAACCCAGAGCAATGAAGTCGACCCTCTTGCCTTTGTCATGGTTTCACATTGCCCTGGTTTGGGGAAGACATGCAGAGGGAAGGAAGTTCCTTACTTTTCCCTTGATAGCGGTTTCCAACCTTCACTGTGGAGATGGCACTGCATGATGGTGATGAAGTCAGGTACCAATGGAGGTCTATGGTGGTTGGTCAGTTCAGAAATCATATGTTAATCTGGGTTCCAAATGTTGCTGTATGTAGCCGAGGCGCGGTGTTGGGGTGAGCGCCCAACATTGCTCAAATACCTCAATGGCTCGTGAATACATAACCTATGCAGCAAAAGTCCAACTCCTGGCCTTCACGTGGCGGACCTGTTTAAACTAACAGGAGAAGGGGCGACGGCGAGTCTCTGGCGCCGGAAAATAACCAGTATGCTCTAGATGTGTATGCACGTACATGCATGCGCAGACAGGTGTGTGCGCGCGTACACATCTACACTCGAGTGAGACCACAGTCTGCTCTAGCAAAGAAAGGTGCTGAAGACGGAGGCAACCAGCCAAGAGGCGCACCACAGAAATCAGGATGCCACGCAATCACGCAAAATGGAATATGTCGACTACTGCTAATCGTTATGGTGCTCGCCCTGCTTTGGACCCCCAGGCAGGTGCAGTGCCGGGCCCTATGTCTCGAAAGGGTCCAACCCCAACTACTGGAGGTCCTTCTCAGATGTCCTGTGGAGCCAGGGGACATGAAAATAGGACGACTGGCCATATTAAACGAAGACTTAAAATAATGCACTGGAATGCGGAGGGAGTCAGCAACAAAAAAATAGATATAGAAAAAATCTTGGACCAAGAAAAAGTAAGCATATGTTGCTTGCAAGAAACTCACCTCAATGAAAATATAGCCTTCAAAATCAGAGGCTACCAGTGTTACCGATCTGACCGAAAGAACAGGCGAAAAGGTGGGATACTGACCCTTGTAAGAAATAACATCATGGCTTCCCAAATCAAAGTCTACATGGAAGGGGCTGAGTATCAGACACTTAAACTTAAGACAGGTAATACAGATCTACATCTGATCAATTACTACTGTCCAAGTGACCGCCCACAGGCACTGGACACTCTACCACTAAAAGAAAAAATGATTGTGTGTGGCGATTTCAACAGCCACTCGCAGAGCTGGGGCTATGATCACATGGACCAGAGAGGAGAGAGACTGGAAGACTGGCAGGATGAGAATAGATTCATGTTGATTAACAAGCCGTCCGACCCACATACTTTCTACTCGAGATCATGGCACTCTACAACTACACCTGACCTGGCTTTTCATTCACCAGACCTGGAGTGGAACATTACACGAACTGTTGGGAAACAACTTGGTGGCAGTGACCATCGGCCAGTCTTTCTAACCGTAGAAAATGAGCTTGTAAGTGAAAGCAGCACCCTCTCGAGGTGGAACTACAAGAAAGCAGACTGGGCAATGTACAAGCATCGCACCAGCATACTGGTTAGAAACCTGAACACTTAGAAAGACATAAATAAAGCAGTTGAAGAGTTTGGGAAATGCATACTACAGGCAGCGCGAGAAACAGTACCAAGAGGAGCCCGTAAACAATATAAACCCTACTGGAGTAGTGAACTGGAACAGTTGCATAATGATGTTGAAGTGTGTAGAAAGCAAGCAGAGGCCACACCCAGCCAAGAGCACCACAATAAATTCCAGCATGCAAAAGCCAAATTTCAAAGGGCCAAGCTGCAGGCTAGACGGAAAAGCTGGCAGGAGAAAACGGAGTCTCTGAACTTTGAAAGAGACACAAGGAAATTGTGGAAGCTAATAAAACAGCTTAATGACGAGGGCACAGGGAGAAACTCAAAAATTGCACTACATAAAGATGGAAAAATCTTAACAAGAAAGCAAGCAGCTGACCATTTTGCGGACTCGTTCGCACAAGATAGCAATATCAAAATTAGTCCAGAGAAACAACAAGAGATTCGAGAGAAACGACAACATACAGGACAGAAGGAAATAGTACATGAGGTTCTGGAGGCACCCATCACAATCAGCGAACTGGAGCTAGCCATATCAAAACTGAAAATGAGAAAGTCACCAGGAGCTGATGGTATCTCCAATGAAATGATCAGGAACCTAGGAACAGAGGCCAAAACAAAGCTGTTGCAGATCTTCAATAACAGCTGGACCTTAGGCAGTGTTCCACAAGCCTGGAGAGAAGCAATCATGATACCCCTCCTAAAATCAGGGAAAGATGGTTCCATTGCCTCTAGCTACAGACCAATTAGCCTCACCAGCTGTCTCTGCAAAACACTGGAGCGCATCATCAATCACAGACTGCAGTGGTACATTGAAAGTAAAAACATCCTTGTGCCACAGCAGGCTGGCTTTAGGCAGTGCTACTCTACGGAAGATCAGACAACCTACCTCTCTCAAGAAATTGAGGATGCATTCCAAGAGAAGAAGCTGGTGCTTGCGGCATGGATAGATCTGAAGAAAGCCTTTGACAAAGTCTGGAAAGAAGGTCTGATGAAGAAACTGAGAAACTGCAAAGTCAATGGAAGAATGTACAAATGGGTGAAAGCATACTTGCACAACAGAAGAGCCCGAGTACAGATAGACGGACTCAAGAGCAAGAAAGTACTACTGCGTCACGGTGTCCCCCAGGGCGGAGTCTTGTCCCCCACACTTTTTCTAATCTTCATCAATGATCTTGTTGCTCACCTACCGCATGGAATTAAAGCGGCAATGTACGCCGATGACCTGGTTCTATGGAGCACAAATGAATATGCATCAGTGGCCACCAGATTGCTACAAAGAGCTGTAGATACAATTGCTGCATGGGCAAATAGATGGTGTGTCAGCATAAACACTGACAAGTGCAGCACCACCCTATTTACCCTCTCTCCAAAACAAAAGGCAGGGATCATCCAGATAAATGGAACACCCCTAAGAGAAGATAAAGAACCAACATACCTTGGAGTAACATTTGATGGCAAGCTGACATGGAGAAAGCACATCAACAAAGCAGTAGCAAAAGCCAGAAGGAAAATAGCCATCCTGAGAAAGCTAAGTGGAACCACATGGGGAGCCAGTACGAAAATACTTAGCAAAGTTTACCAACAGAGCATACGACCACACCTGGAATATGGGTCAACTGCGTGGTGTTCAGCATCAAATACCACACTACAAGAGCTGGACAAGGTGCAAAATCAAGCACTTAGAGTCACCACAGGAGGGATGAGATCAACCCCTATAGTGGAAATGGAGAAGATGGGGAGGACACAGGCACTGAGTGAGCGCAGAGATACGAAAACGCTAATACAAGCAGAAAAGTTCCTCAGCTTGCCAGGCCACCCTATGAAGAACAGATTTGAAAACCTAGCTAAGGGGCGGTTGAAAAGAAGTAGTTTTATCCACCAGGCCAAACAACTCTGCAGAGAAACCACCGATCTGCCCACAGTTGGTATCCCCCTAACAACTATTCCAGAACGAACTCCATGGAAAGATGAGCATAGACTATCGTTACAAATCCAGACAAAAGTGAGAGGAATATTTGACAAGGAAGAACAGAACAGTGTGCAGCGCAGAACAGCCACTCTCAGCTTCCTTGATGAAGAATACCCACAGGACCTCTGGATCCGAGTCTACACAGATGGGTCAGCACAAAATGCTGTTCGAAATGGAGGAGCGGGAGTGTACATAGAATACCCAAATAATACCAGGGACACAGCCAGAGTACCGACAGGAAAGTACTGCCATAACTATGATGCCGAAATTGAGGCAATCAAGATAGCAACAGAGAAATTACTAAATAACAGCAATGATACACAACCTGTGGTGCTACTAACAGATGCAAAATCAGTACTCGAGGCGCTCCTCTCTGGGAAATTGTCAGTACTAAGGACACTACTTTCTGAACTTAGCAGTCAGCATAAAGTCACCATACAGTGGATACCATCCCACTGTGGAGTACCCGGAAACGACAGAGCTGATCAATTGGCTAAGGAAGGAGCCAAAGAGGAACAGCCTGATGTGCCCGTTACATACCACCAAAAGAAAAGAATGATCAAATCAGTCAGAAAGCCACCAAAACCTGCTCAAGATGACTACCACATTATGGACAGACCAGAACAAGTCATTATTCTGCGCCTCAGAACAGGACACAATAGATTACGCAACCACATGTATACAAAATTCAAGATTGGTGAAACAGCCATGTGCACATGTGGATTGGCGTCGCAGACAGCAGAGCACATACTCCAAGACTGCCCAAAATATAACATATCTAGGCAAACCTTCTGGCCTAGAGAGACGACAGTGGAAGATAAACTCTATGGACCACTGTGTGAACTGAAAAAAACAGTTCAATTCATGCAAGAGACGACATTGCAGATATAGACATATTTCAAGCGAACGAAAGAAGAAGAAGAAATATGTTAATCTGTGGCTTATTTACAGTGATTGCTGCTTTACAATCCTGACAGCTCAATGTCAGCTGCAGGAAGTTTGGATGCAGACCATTTCACGCTCATTTTCACAATTTTCATAGTATGAGCATCTGCTGTTCAGAAAGAAATGGCAAGCTACTAAACGTAGAATTACCTAGGAAATAACAAACAGTTAAAAATTATGCGGTTGGCTGTGACATCCTGTAAAGGACATGCAACTAACTTTTAGCACTTACACTGATGAATCCTGATTAGTCTCTTCAATAAAACACATACATTCTCTTCGTCTGACCTTCTTGTGTATGAAATTCAGCTCCCGACTCTAAAACAAAGTAAAAGAGAAATACATTGTTGTTACCTTAAACGTATGGTCAGTTTTGTACATCACGAACAGCAGCAAGCCAAAAGACAGTGTATAGTTTAGGCAAAATTAACATACTTTGGCTTGCAAAACTGTAGTGTCTTTAATGAGCTGGTTTAGAATATTCAAAGTAGGGAAGTTATTAATAACATTCACAAACTATTGAATGTCTTGTGAGATGTTTTGTGATTCATGTGAAATCACCTCATTGATATAAAGACAAATGTTATAACACATATACTAGCCACAGAAATCACGTGATAGGATGGAAGGTCAGACCATGACTAGAGCATTCAGTAAAGGGGCAGCTTATCCGCCAACATCGAATCATGTCAGCTTAATAAGATCTACTCTGCTGTATCAGCGGCTGACTGAAACCGTAATCTATTTAGTTTCAAGTTAGAATGAAAGAACAAACCAGACTGTACAGTCATCTAGAATGTCCCACGAAGTAAAATTGTGCTGGTAAAGAAAACGGTAGACACTGATAGGCCATATTCTTTAATGGCCAGCATGAGTGTTATAAGTGTGTGTATTCAGACCGGACACAAACGTAATATGGTTCCATTTACTATTTTGTAACTGAGAGGTGCAGCAACAGATTATTTAAGACCATGACGCCAGGGACAACTCGGAAGTAGGAACCCTGGTGACAGATTGCCTTTCTAGTAGCAGGGTCACTTATTAAGTGGGGACGAGTATTGGTCAATGTGGGAACTGATTCACCGTGGGTTGCCAAATAAACTCTTAGAATGCACTGATAACGAGTGTTTTGTAACTTCATTTGTCCGCTGTGATCCATTTGAGTGAACGTGTGCCACTGTTGTATTTGTGACAACAAGCTATCATTTAAACACCAATGATATGGCAAACCTGATCATCCTTGTCTTTAGACTTGTTCATGGTTGGCTGGGTTTTGCAGTTAAAGTTTTCTATGAGATGAAGTAGCCAGATCCAAGTCAACCCTTCCAGATCACTTTGTATGACATTCGTGGTAGATTCTTTGCTTCCCATAACATATGAGTGAATAACATAGAGAAGACACAAAAGCAGTTTCAGGAGATGGAAACAGATAGGAGGAATAACGGCTGCAGAAGGATATGATAATATAAAATGAAATGTAGGTCGGCATGGTTGAATGGATAAGAATGTGTGTTCTTAAATATCCGGCGTGCCATGACTCAATTTAAGGCTCATGGCATGTTAAAATATAGTCATGCTGAAGTATGTGACCTACGTGGATCTTGAGCCACGGGGCGCATGCAGAGTTGTCACCGATGCGAATAAGCAAGATTCGTGAAGATGACGAAGTGATCATTCAAATCGTGGTTGTGGTTGAGTGTGGAGGCACCACATTGTAAAGACAGCAATGGCCAGTGATTGTGCGCTATAACAATAGTTAGTAGTAATTGTCGAGATTTTAAATGTATTGTAAAATATCGTTGGACAAATATGTTCGTATAAATGATAATGTGAATTGTACAATGGTTCAGAGGATAATAGAGTATTTAAAACAGAGCCTGTGTTGCATTATCAAATAAGTGTTGAGTTGTGTTCTGACAGTCAGTCGTTATGGACTGTATAGAATGGAAGAGCCTAACCATAACAACTATAATAATAGAGATGTCTACAGTGAAAAGATCATGTTACCTCTAGTCATAAATGAGATGGCACAGAAGCACGCCTGCACAGAGAAGATTCACCAATGGCACTTAAGATTATCTTTTGCCTATAATTCACGGACAGACATTCGCATCCATGGCACATGGGGACTTGGAGAGAAATTTGAACATCTGGGAAACCAAAACCCAAAAATTTTGTTAAAGAAAGGCAGTATAAAAGTCAAGTGACAAACTTTTGGACCCCGAAACGCACAGACAGACAGACAGACAGACAGACAGACAGACAGACAGACAGACAGACAGACAGACAGACAGAAAGGTGGGTGGGTCGGTCGGTCGATGGGCGGGTAGGCAGGCAGGCAGGCAGGTAGGTAGGTAAGTAGGTAGGGAGAGAGAGAGAGAGAGAGAGAGAGAGAGAGAGAGAGAGAGAGAGAGAGAGAGAGAGAGAGAGAGAGAGAGAGAGAGAGAGAGAGAGAGAGAGAGAGAGAGAGAGAGAGAGAGGTCCACATTCCACTATGCTAATGTCTCCAAAAAAACGTTATTTGTTAAAAGGTATTACAAATAATAGAATTAAGGCCAACAAATAAACAATGTGTTTTTCTTTTGTCATACCTGTAAACTAAATATGTGAACCAGGTTTACAAAATGCATTCAGGTTCTGTGATTCTAGTATTAAAACTGAAACAAGTTATTGAGACAGGAGTTGCCTTCTCGTTGAGAAATCAGCCCGGTTTTGTTGTATGTATCACTTTAAAATAAAAATAAATACACATGTATTACTTAGCCTTCGGATCTTTACTTTATAATTTCACAAAGATAATAAACAAAAGAAACTAATACAACTTCTTGGGATTTGTTAGCTTGTTTATTAAGTATCTAGAATACAGTTTCTAATTGCCTATGGTATCAGTTTACGAATTGTTCAGAATATTAGTTTATTAAGTGCCCAGAATATCAGATTACTAGCTGTCCTTTATATCAGTTTACTAAATGTCCAGAATATCATATTACTATTTGTCTTGAATATCAGTTTACTAACTGTCCATTATATCAGTTTACTTACTGTCCATTATATCAGTTTACTAACTGTCCATTTTATCAGTTTACAAACTGTCCAGAATATCAGATATCTAGCTGTCCATTATATCTGTTTACTAACTGTCCATTATATCTGTTTACTAACTGTCCATTATATCTGTGTACTAACTGTCCATTATATCTGTTTACTAACTGTCCATTATATCAGTTTACTAACTGTCCATTATATCAGTTTACTTACTGTCCATTATATCTGTTTACTAACTGTCCATTATATCAGTTTACTAACTGTCCATTATATCTGTTTACTAACTGTCCATTATATCTGTTTACTAACTGTCCATTATATCTGTGTACTAACTGTCCATTATATCTGTTTACTAACTGTCCTTTATATCAGTTTACTAACTGTCCATTATATCAGTTTACTTACTGTCCATTATATCTGTGTACTAACTGTCCATTATATCTGTTTACTAACTGTCCATTATATCAGTTTACTAACTGTCCATTATATCAGTTTACTTACTCTCCATTATATCTGTGTACTAACTGTCCATTATATCTGTTTACTAACTGTCCATTATATCTGTGTACTAACTGTCCATTATATCAGTTTACTAACTGTCCATTATATCAGTTTACTAACTGTCTATTATATCTGTTTACTAACTGTCCATTATATCTGTTTACTAACTGTCCATTATATATGTGTACTAACTGTCCATTATATCTGTGTACTAACTGTCCATTATATCAGTTTACTTACTGTCCATTATATCTGTGTACTAACTTTCCATTATATCTGTTTACTAACTGTCCATTATATCAGTTTACTAACTGTCCATTATATCAGTTTACTTACTGTCCATTATATCTGTTTACTAACTGTCCATTATATCTGTGTACTAACTGTCCATTATATCTGTTTACTAACTGTCCATTATATCTGTGTACTAACTGTCCATTATATCAGTTTACTAACTGTCCATTATATCAGTTTACTAACTGTCTATTATATCTGTTTACTAACTGTCCATTATATCTGTTTACTAACTGTCCATTATATATGTGTACTAACTGTCCATTATATCTGTGTACTAACTGTCCATTATATCAGTTTACTTACTGTCCATTATATCTGTGTACTAACTTTCCATTATATCTGTTTACTAACTGTCCATTATATCTGTTTACTAACTGTCCATTATATCAGTTTACTTACTGTCCATTATATCTGTTTACTAACTGTCCATTATATCAGTTTACTAACTGTCCATTATATCTGTTTACTAACTGTCCATTATATCTGTTTACTAACTGTCTATTATATCTGTTTACTAACTGTCCATTATATCTGTGTACTAACTGTCCATTATATCAGTTTACTAACTGTCCATTATATCAGTTTACTAACTGTCTATTATATCTGTTTACTAACAGTCCATTATATATGTTTACTAACTGTCCATTATATCAGTTTACTAACTGTCCATTATATCTATCAGTTTGCTAACTGTCCAGAATATCAGTTTACTAACTGTCCATTATATCTGTTTACTTACTGTCCATTATATCAGTTTACAAACTGTCCAGAATATCAGATATCTAGCTGTCTATTATATCTGTGTACTAACTGTCCATTATATCTGTGTACTAACTGTCCATTATATCTGTGTACTAACTGTCCATTATATCTATTTACTAACTGTCCATTATATATGTTTACTAACTGTCCATTATATCAGTTTACTAACTGTCTAGAATATCAGATTATTAGCTGTCCATTATATCTGTTTACTAACTGTCCATTATATCAGTTTACTAACCGTCCATTATATCTGTTTACTAACTGTCCATTATATCAGTTTACTTACTGTCTATTATATCAGTTTACTAACTGTCCAGAATATCAGTTTACTAACTGTCTATTATATCAGTTTACTAACTGTCCATTATATCAGTTTACTAACTGTCCATTATATCTGTTTAGTAACTGTACATTATATCAGTTTACAAACTGTCCAGAATATCAGATATCTAGCTGTCCATTATATCTGTGTACTAACTGTCCATTATATCTGTGTACTAACTGTCCATTATATCTGTGTACTAACTGTCCATTATATCTGTTTACTAACTGTCCATTATATCTGTTTACTAAATGTCCATTATATCAGTTTACTAACTGTCTAGAATATCAGATTATTAGCTGTCCATTATATCTGTTTACTAACTGTCCATTATATCAGTTTACTAACCGTCCATTATATCTGTTTACTAACTGTCCATTATATCAGTTTACTAACTGTCCATTATATCAGTTTACTTACTGTCTATTATATCAGTTTACTAACTGTCCAGAATATCAGATTACTAACTGTCCATTATATCAGTTTACTTACTGTCTATTATATCAGTTTACTAACTGTCCAGAATATCAGTTTATTAACTGTCCATTATATCAGTTTACTAACTGTCCATTATATCTGTTTACTAACTGTCCATTATAAATTTATATCAGTTTACTAACTGTCCAGAATATCAGATTACTAACTGTCCATTATATCTGTTTACTAACTGTCCATTATATCAGTTTACTATCCATTATATCAGATATCTAGCTGTCCATTATATCTGTGTACTAACTGTCCATTATATCAGTTTACTAACTGTCGATTATATCAGTTTACTAACTGTCCATTTTATCAGTTTACTAACTGTCCATTTTATCAGTTTACTAACTGTCCAGAATATCAGTTTACTTACTGTCCATTATATCAGTTTACTAACTGTCCATTATATCAGTTTACTTACTGTCCATTTTATCAGTTTACTAACTGTCCAGAATATCAGTTTACTTACTGTCCATTATATCAGTTTACTAACTGTCCATTATATCAGTTTACTTACTGTCCATTATATCAGTTTACTTACTGTCCATTATATCAGTTTACTAACTGTCCAGAATATCAGTTTACTAACTGTCCAGAATATCAGATTACTAGCTGTCCATTATATCTGTGTACTAACTGTCCATTATATCTGTTTACTAACTGTCCATTATATCAGTTTACTAACTGTCTAGAATATCAGATTATTAATTGTCTAGAATATCAGATTATTAGCTGTCCATTATATCTGTGTACTAACTGTCCATTATATCTGTTTACTAACTGTCCATTATATCAGTTTACTAACTGTCTAGAATATCAGATTATTAATTGTCTAGAATATCAGTTTTCTAACTGCTGGTCATTCAGAAAGCAATGACAAACTACTGAACATAAACTTGCAAAATCACAAACAACCCAAAAAAAAATGCTGCAAATTCCTTGGACTGCCAGAGTAACTAACAATGATAATAAAAAAATTGTTCACAAGCAATTTCCTGCTGTGAGTCTGTGATCACCGTATTTTGTAGGCCTGAATGCATGGAAGAATAGGTGACCAATTTTTCCCCTCACTTAGCAGGTAATGAGCCCAGACCTCACATTGTCATCCAGCCGTGCTCATGACATTATCAGCGCAGCTCCTTATCAACTTTGCTAACATATTCACTGTCCAGGACATCATTTTACTAACTGTTCAGGATATCAGTTTACTATCTGTCCAGGACGTCAGTTTACTAACTGTTCAGGATACCAGTTTACTAACTGTTCAGGATATCAGTTTACTAACTGTCCAGGATATCAGTTTACTAACTGTCCAGGATATCAGTTTACTAACTGTCCAGGATATCAGTTTACTAACTGTCCAGGACATCGGTTTACTAACTGTCCAGGATATCAGTTTATTAACTGTCCGGGATAACAGTTTACTATCTGTCCAGGGTATCAGTTTACCAATTGTCCAGAATATCAGTTTTCTAACTGTCCAAGATATCAGTTTACCAATTGTCCAGAATATCAGATTACTAATTGTCCAGGACATCAGATCAGAGGTTCTCAACTTGCATTTGATTCAGAAATGTTTAAATAATGAATAAACATTGTTTATCTCAACCAGAAAAAAAGACTATGTTTAAATACATGGTCTACAAGGTCTGGACTGCACCTGGCCCTGCAGCCAGCAGGGTTTCATTCAGAAATGTTTAAATAATGAATAAACATTGTTTATCTCAACCAGAAAAAAAGACTATGTTTAAATATATGGTCTACAAGGTCTGGACTGCACCTGGCCCTGCAGCCAGCAGGGTTAGGATCGGCTAGCCTCTCCCAAGAAGGGTGAAAAGTGAAAATTAGTAACCTGCCAATGACCTGCAGACTACACAAGTCAACCCCACCTCCACGTGGTGTAGACAGGGAAACCATGACCGCGAGGTCATGGGCTAACGGGGATATGGCTCGCCATAGGGGATGGACTCCCTATGGTCAGATTTTTGTCCTAAACCTGCGACTGGCCTAGCAAGCTGGCAGGGGATCTTCATACTACTCGTAGAAAAACTAATAAGTATAAACGGACTGGGAAACCATGACCGCTAGGTCATGGGCTAACGGGGATATGGCTCACCATAGGGGATGGACTCCCTATGGTCAGATTTTTGTCCTAAACCTGCGACTGGCCTAGCAAGCTGGCAGGGGATCTTCATACTGCTCGTAGAAAAACTAATAAGTATAAACGGACTGACCCAAATGGATACAAACCCGGCAATGTTAATGGACTACGAGATAGATAAGCGATTCAAAAAATAGGCACAATGAACATCTGTGGTTTTAATAGTAAAGAAGAACTTATAGAAACAATGAAAGAGAGAAAAACTGGACTGATGGGAATAGCGGACACCAGAATAAAGGGGGAAGGATGCAAGGAGATCCAGCACAGTTACACGTTTGCCTACTCTAGAGTGGAACAGCAAGAAAGGGCAAGACACGGTATGGGAATAGTCATTGAACCACGGCTAGCAAGAGGAATACTAGAAATAAAATATATATCATAACAGTGAGAATAAAAGAACAAACAATTACAACATATGTACAAATATACGACAAACAATAATGAGCAAGAATGTGAGGACTTCTACGAAGACGTCCATGATGTGTTAAATAAAATAGATAAACAGGACAACATCATAGTTATGGGAGACTTCAATGCAAGACTAGGACACAACAGAGCGGGCAAAGAAAGTTTAGTTTAGTTTAGTTTAGTCGACGGATCAACATCACGGCACATGGGTGCAACCCATAATACGGGCAAAGAAAAACATCTTGGAGCATTTGGAGACCAACATAATGAAAGAAATTATAACGGAAGTCGACTGATAGAGCTATGCAGCCAACACGACCTCTATATAACAAATACATTCTATAAATACAAAGACTCACAAATATACACCTGGTATAAATGGAATGATTTAGATACTAAACGCCAAATTGATTTTATATTAACAAGAAATAACAGAAAGAGAAATATATTAGATGCCAGGGCAGTGCCCAATTTAGGTATAAACACAGACCACAAAGCAGTCGTTTCCACAATAAGAACCATCAGTAGAAGGAAACAAAGACAAGGAAAATACGTCCCATGCGAATCAGTAAACTTAAAAAATCTCAAAGATGAGGCAGTGAGCGAAAATTATGAAAAAGAGCTAACTGAAATCTTTGTAAAATTATCTATAGAAAGAAAGACAGTGGAAGAAGAATGGGAGATGTTCAAATCAATCATTTTAAATACTGCACAGATAACATGTGGAACAAAAAAATAAACGCAAAACACGGGTAAAGAAAATAACAAGTTGGTGGAACGCAGAAGTAAAGAAAGCTGTAAAAGACAAAAAGGAAAAATTTAAAAAGTGGTCGAAGAGCAAACAGGAATGCATTACATAGAATACAGAATAGCAAGAAGACATGTGAATAGAATAGTAAAGAGAGAAAAACAAAAAGACTGGGAGGAGTATGGAGAAACTCTAAATAAAAACTACAAGGAGGCAACTAGAAACTTATATAAAAAGATAAGTGCAATGAGAACCAGAGGAGAACCCTTTGACCCAACTGAAATAATTAACAGCGAAAATGGAGAACCAATAAGTGAACAAAAACAAATCCTAATCAGACGGAAACAGTACTTCGAACAACTTCTCAACATCCCATCAGATGTCACAGGAATTCAGGAAACCGACACAGATGCCACCGAAGAACTAGAACCAGACATACTGAAAGAAGAAATTATAGAAGCCATTATATTAGCCCCATTGAACAAATCACCAGGATAAGATGAAATACCAAATGAACTAATTAAAGCAGCAAGAGAAGTAGGAACAGCATGGCTACATAGACTATTTAACCATGTTTGGGTAGAACAACAGACACCACGAGACTGGGGAAATGCCATAATTGTCCCAATTTGGAAAAAACAAATGCAGCAAAAGAGACTGCACACAATACAGAGGCATTTTACTATTGAGTCATAATGGGAAAATATTATGCAAAATTCTTGAGAAAAGATTACAAACTATTATAGAACCCCAGCTAAGCAAAACACAACTTGGATTTAGGAAAAACAAAGGATGCACAGATGCCATTTTTGCTATTAGACAACTTATATAAAAATCAATTGAATTCAATGAAACACTCTACTTAGCCTTTGTCGACCAAGTAAAGGCATTTGATAGACTAGACAGAAACAAGCTGTGGGAAATCCTTAAACAATATGGAGTGAGTACACATCTAACAAACCTATGTAGAAGCTTATACAACAACAGTGAATGCATAGTGAGAGCAACTAGAACCCTTCACCATAAGATCCGGAGTACGACAAGGTTGTGTCCTGTCCCCTCTCTTTTTTATAACATATATAGACAACATATGTAAAGAAACCAGCCAAACAGAGACCACAAGAACACAGCATGATGAGAACACAGAAGAAGAACCATCTGCAAATCTAACCATTAGAGAACTCCTGTTTGCGGACAGCTAAGCACTAATAGCAAAATCAGAAGCTGAATTACAAGACCACATGAATAGTCTAGACGAAATGTGTAGGGAACTTAACATTAAAATCAGCACAAGTAAAACAGAGGTATTGACTATAACTGAAGAAGAAAAAGAAACAACGATTCACCTAAACGAACATCCCTTGAAACAAGTAAAGAGTTTCACGTACCTAGGAAGTATAATATCATCAAATTGCAATTCAGAAGATGAGATTGAAAATAGATGCAATAAGGCAAACCAACTCATTGGACAAATGGCACCAATACTAAAGAACAAACATGTATCAATAACTACTAAGAAAGCACTTTACAACACAATCTTCCTACCAACTCTGTGTTACCAATGCCACACCTGGACAATGACAGAAAAAGAGAAAAGAAAAATCACAACAACAAAAATGAGATTCCTGAGAAGAATACTCAATGTATCAAGAAGAGAAAAGATCAGAAATGAAGAAATTAGGACTAAAGTGCACTAGATTTTATTAGATGACAGCAAGTCAAATGGTTTGGCCATGCAAGTAGGTTACCAACTAACAGTATACCACAACAAGCAAAGATGTACAGACCAGAGGGAAGCAGAGGAAGAGGTCAACCACGTAAATGATGGACGCAATGAATAACAGAGTCCATGGGAATATCGATACATGAAGCCCATAAGAGAGCACTCTCCTGCTGTTTATACTTCACCTCGACACCGCAAGGTACAAGAGGAACATGATGAGATGAGATGAGATGTTTAAATACATAGTATTTGCTTTGTTACTTAAAATCATAGCAATACTTCCCATCATCAGCATAATATCATGGTAAATTTATTCAGTAAAACATGAATATATTTTATTTAGATTACAAATCAGATCCAGACGATTTGATCACAAAGTAAATGGCAAAAGCCTTAACATTTATATATTTTAGTGCCTTTTCAACTGTTATCAGTTATCAAGAGGTATGGAAATAAATAAATACTAAAATGTATAAAACAGTTCTCTGATATGCACAGAAATAAACCGACAAATACTGGTAACACGCTATCCCAACATTCCTCGCTGAAAATGAAACCTAAGTAATCAGAAGATCACAGACCGCATCAAGAATGAAAGTGTAATTTGCATCAACAAACAAATTATGAATGCGGGGTTAAAGAGTAAAGCTGCCAGCGCTTTAAAAAAAAAACAAATGGGGTAATCAATACGCCAGGTTTGCTGACTTCTGCTAAAACAAGAAAAAAAAAAGTTAAACCATCACACTGATCCAAAATCTATCCACGTGGATACAAATAGCAATTCCATTACAATCAATAAGCTGCCTTTTGCATGCAAAAAGTTGAAAGTCATTAACAAAAACACTGGCTATTTGTATGTGATAAAGGCAGTGGATTGCATTACCTATAACCACTGCTATAAATGCAGTGATTGCAAAGGTCTGTTATTTTGTAAATAATTGCTTAATAAATCAAGTACTTAAAGATACAAGAAGATTTAACATTTGGGCAGGAGGAAAGGGCAGATGGCTTAGAGGTACTGCTTCTATCTCTAACAAAAGAAGAGGGGTGTATGAATCAAGGTGTGACTTTTATCAAATACGGACCTGGGGATATTATACTCCACCCTGAATCTAGGGTAGCAGATCAAACACCAAGCCGTCTCAGACAAGGGTGAAAAACCAGACGGGATTGTGCATGTGTTGCACATGTTAAAAATATCTTGAAAGTTGAAAAGAGTTGGTTGAAAAAGTCACTGCCCAGGTTAAGTCTCAAAATTTGGAAATCTACCCACAAGAAAGGTACAATCTACCCACAAGAAATGTGCAATCTACCCACAAGAAATGTGCAATCTACCCACAAGAAATGTACAATCTACCCACAAGAAATGTGCACTCTACCCACAAGAAATGTGCACTCTACCCACAAGAAATGTGCAATCTACCCACAAGAAATGTGCAATCTACCCACAAGAAATGTGCACTCTACCCACAAGAAATGTGCACTCTACCCACAAGTAATGTGCAATCTACCCACAATAAATGTGCACTCTACCCACAAGAAATGTGCACTCTACCCACAAGTAATGTGCAATCTACCCACAAGAAATGTACAATCTACCCACAAGAAATGTGCACTCTACCGACAAGAAATGTGTAATCTACCCACAAGAAATGTACAATCTACCCACAAGAAATGTACAATCTACCCACAAGAAATGTGCAATCTACCCACAAGAAATGTACAATCTACCCACAAGAAATGTGCAATCTACCCACAAGAAATGTGCAATCTACCCACAAGAAATGTGCAATCTACCCACAAGAAATGTACAATCTACCCACAAGAAATGTACAATCTACCCACAAGAAATGTACAATCTACCCACAAGAAATGTGCAATCCCACATACTGTGCTCGAAATCAGTTGCAGGCAATTTGGAAGCAGACTGCCATGTGTTTATTTTTAACTAATGTATGAGCGCCGGCTATTCAGAAAGCAATGGCAAACTACTCAATGAAAACTTGCCCAGTAAATCACAAACAGCCAGAAAATGCTAGGGTTGATTGTGACATCATGTAAAGGACATGCAACTAACTCTTTTAACCCACAAGAATATTTGTGCACTGTAGTTCTTGTACACACATACATGTACATCCTTGTTGTGTTGTACAGTTTGTGTCCTGTGTTTAGAACCTAGCTGTTGCACACACATACATTTATAACTTCGCAGGTGTTATACAGTTTGTGTACTGTGTATGGAACCCAGCTGTTGTATATGCATACATTTATATCCACGAGGAAGTTAAGAGTTTGTGTACTGTGTTTAGAACCTAGCTGTTATACACACACACATTTATATACTCGTGTTATACAGTTTGTGTTTAGAAACTAGCTGTTGTACACACATACATTTATATCCTTGTGTTATACAGTTTATGTACTGTGTTTAGAACCTAGCTGTTGTATACACACACACATGTATATCCTTGTGGCTATTATCCAGTTTGTGTACTGTGTTTAGAACCTAGCTGTTGTATGCACATACATTTATAACCACATAGAAATTAAGAATTTGTGAACTGTTTCCACTTCCTTCTGCTGCCTGTCATTTCCTAATGGAGCATTAGCCCTCAACCCACTCATGCCAAACCCTTTGTAAGCTTGTTCATGAATGGTTGGATTTTGTGCCTGTAGCTTTCTATGGGATGAGGTAGGTATGCAGCCTTATGCCAACCCTGCTTAGTCACCTCTTACGACATGTATGGTAGTGTTATTATTCTCTGCTTCCCTTATGGGCCCTGGTAACACATGGGCAAAACTGTGTTTAGAAACTTCTGATGTAATGTATGGGAGTAAACTGGAGCTCTTAATGAAGTTTCTTTGTGTGCCAAAGAAAGTTGCCCTTTACAGATCAATCAACCAGTCAAGATCTTTACAGACCAATCAACTGGTCATGATCTTTACAGACCAATTGACCAGACAAGATCTTTACAGATCAATTGACCAGCCAAGATCTTTACAGACCAATCAAACAGCCAAGATATTTACAGACCAATCAACCAGCCAAGATATTTACAGACCAATCAACCAGCCAAGATCTTTACAGACCAATCAACCAGCCAAGATCTTTACAGACCAATCAACCAGCCAAGATCTTTACAGACCAATCAACCAGCCAAGATCTTTACAGACCAATCAACCAGCCAAGATCTTTACAGACCAATCAACTAGCCAAGATATTTACAGACCAATCAACCAGCCAAGATATTTACAGACCAATCAACCAGCCAAGATCTTTACAGACCAATCAACCAGCCAAGATCTTTACAGACCAATCAACCAGCCAAGATCTTTACAGACCAATCAACCAGCCAAGATCTTTACAGACCAATCAACCAGCCAAGATCTTTACAGACCAATCAACTAGCCAAGATCTTTACAGACCAATCAACCAGCCAAGATATTTACAGACCAATCAACCAGCCAAGATATTTACAGACCAATCAACCAGCCAAGATATTTACAGACCAATCAACCAGCCAAGATATTTACAGACCAATCAACCAGCCAAGATATTTACAGACCAATCAACCAGCCAAGATCTTTACAGACCAATCAACCAGCCAATATATTTACAGACCAATCAACCAGCCAATATTTTTACAGACCAATCAACCGGCCAAGATCTTTACAGACCAATCAACCGGCCAAGATCTTTACTTTACAGGCCAATCAACCGGCCAAGATCTTTACAGACTAATCAAGTGGCTAAGATCTTTACAGACCAATCAACCAGCCAATATCTTTACAGACCAATCAACCGGCCAAGATCTTTACTTTACAGGCCAATCAACCGGCCAAGATCTTTACAGACTAATCAAGTGGCTAAGATCTTTACAGACCAATCAACCAGCCAATATCTTTACAGACCAATCAACCGGCCAAGATCTTTACTTTACAGGCCAATCAACCGGCCAAGATCTTTACAGACTAATCAAGTGGCTAAGATCTTTACAGACCAACCAACCAGCCAATATCTTTACAGACCAATCAACCGGCCAAGATCTTTACTTTACAGGCCAATCAACCGGCCAAGATCTTTACAGACTAATCAAGTGGCTAAGATCTTTACAGACCAACCAACCAGCCAATATCTTTACAGTCCAATCAACCAGCCAAGACACCTGGGGAGGCTTGGATATTGAGTCTTAAATACTAGAAGCTACGTTCTAAAACAAAAACTGTCCCAAAGTAGTGTCCTCCTATAGGACTGTAATGTGACAGCGCCATCACATTTTGTTGGCCTGAATGCATGTAGGAATAGATGGCCAAATCTTTCCCTCACTTAGCCGGCGATGAGCCTAGACATCAAACCCTCGTCTGAATGTGCTCATGACATTATCATCACTGTTCCATATCAGCTTCACTAATGTGCCTGCCAGGTTGAATAGGCCCTGGCTAAATTTCAAGATTACACCATCTACCCACAACAAGAACATTTGTGATGTTGTTCTTGTACACATACAACTATATCCTTACAGCTGTTACAACAAGAACATTTGTGATGTTGTTCTTGTACACATACAACTATATCCTTACAGCTGTTACAACAAGAACATTTGTGATGTTGTTCTTGTACACATACAATTATATCCTTACAGCTGTTACAACAAGAACATTTGTGATGTTGTTCTTGTACACATACAATTATATCCTTACAGCTGTTACAGGGTTTGTGTACTGTATTTAAAAACTCCTTGTGTGATCTATGGGAGGAGACTAGAGCACTTATTAAGGCATCTGTGTGTGCAAAGAAAGTTATCCTTTACAGACTGATCAATCAGCCAAGCTACCTGAAGTGGCTTAGATACTGAGCATGAAATACAAGTAGCTATGTTCCAAAAGGAAGAGTTTATTATAAAACAGCCATGTCAGCTTGGTGATTTCTAGCAAATTTATTACCCATAAAAGTAGTGAGGTTATCAAGTCATTGTCCTACTTAGAAATTAATGACGTCCTTGACTTCTGAATAACATTTAAACAAAGACGCCATAAATAACAGATTGCACGATTTCTTCCCTGACATAATTCGCTACATCTTGTCAGGTGCATGCTGCAGAACAAATGAATAATTGGCTGAAATATGAAGTACATCGTGGCTAACATTGCATGATTGTATAGAATGCTATATCCACAGAAGTTTAACACTTAGCAGTAAGTTCTCCTGTGTACATAGTAATAGCTGGAATTCACTGATATATAATGCTTAAAAATATTTTAGCAGTCGATTATTGTTTATTGAATACAGTATTCTGTATAACAGTCCAGGTAATAGAAACAGCTTTCAAACTTCTCACAGATCCCAGCAATTGACTAAACTATATTGGTAGAGAGAATACATTTGAAAGCTTGCCATTGAGTGAGCATAAGTTGTTTCTAATGTTTGGATTAAGTGAGAGATAGTTGGCAAGACAGTATATGCCCAGAATTAAACAGGGCAAAGACCATCGAGTCAGCAGGTAAGGGAGAGTATATGCCCAGCATTAAACAGAGCAAAGACCACTGAGTCAGTAGGTAAGTGAAACAGCATATGCCCAGCATTAAACAGAGCAAAGACACAAAAGAGGAAGACTAAACTAAAGAAAATAAAACCTTCACTTACTGCAAGGTCAAAATTCAAATATCCAGCCTGATCTTCATCTTCTGGAGCCTTTTCCTCGTAGTGAAGGCTGCGTCGTGCCACAGCAGTTGATGCTTTCCGTGGCATGGTCTCTGTTGGTGATACTCTAGCCATTGTGTACTGATCAATTTCTGAATGGCTTTCTCTAAAGTTAGCATCACTGTGCAGAAGAAATATCACAAACAGAGATGTCATGCTTCATACTAGCCAGATTTTTCCTTGTGCACTTTTGTGTACATATGGCTGATCGATTTCAATTGATCATAGTATTATTTAAGTATGTTAAAAGCTGTTCATTATTTCATTTATGTGTTTATAATGTTTACACAGTGCGAGGCAATGCAACCTAAAGACTAAATGTCATGGCAGGGCATCTGGTCTAGGATTGAAGCTCTGACAGGCAGACAGCTAGAGCATCGCTTTGCTGATCTCGCAACTTCTGCAGCTTGTAATGTTCTAGATGTATTGATGTTAACTTTCCTCCGGAGTAAACTAGGCAGGCCGAGAGAGGGATCATGCTGCATGGGCAACACATGGTCGCCACAAATCAGTCCAGGGTTTGTGCTATAGAGAGGTATAACTCCATATATGGTCCCCACCATGGTTTGTAGTTATTATGCCTTTTTTTTTAAGCACAATGTAACAAACTGTCATCTGTCAAGATGGCAAGGTGCGAGTACGTGTTTACACAACAACAATATTATATAAAAATGCAGGCAATAAAATTATCCTCTGCATCTTGAACATTAATTTTAATAAAACATTAGTTATAATTTTTATAACAAAAAGACATCATTAATTGAATTATGTTGCACTGTTTCCTCAAGCCTATAGCTTCGACATGCATTATTATGGATTTGCTTTCCCTAGCCTTTGACTGTCCCCAGTCTACCTACAAGGTAGCAGGTTATCTTTCCCTAGCCTTTGACTGTCCCCAGTCTACCTACAAGGTAGCAGGTTTGCTTTTCCTAGCCTTTGACTGTCCCCAGTCTACCTACAAGGTAGCAGGTTATCTTCCCCTAGCCTTTGACTGTCCCCAGTCTACCTACAAGGCAGCAGGTTATCTTTCCCTAGCCTTTGACTGTCTCCAGTCTACCTACAAGGCAGCAGGTTATCTTTTCCTAGTCTTTGACTGTCCCCAGTCTACCTACAAGGCAGCAGGTTATCTTTCCCTAGCCTTTTACTCACCTCAGTCTACCTAAAAGGTAGCAGGTTATCTTCCCCTAGTCTTTGACTGTCCCCAGTCTACCTACAAGACTTGTAGGCTGTTTGCTGCCAAATCGTCTGCAGCTGTGTTACGATCGCAGAATGCGGGATTACAAATTGCATTCATACCATTTTGCCACAGAGTAATAACATACTGTTATCTTAATTATTTGGCTGAAGATACAAGGTGGATACAGACATATAATAACATACTGTTATTTGTTTATTATTTGGCTGAAGATAAACGACATCAACTCCAACAAATTCTTACAGAAAAAAAGACTTTTTTAAGCGACAATTTTCGTGACAGATAACAGATAGACAGATCTTCTTTTTTAAATACCTAATCTGAAGTCGGCTCTGTCAAATGCAATTCGTAATACCACATACCACGTTCTAAAAACAGCTGCGGAAGATTTGGAAAAAGACCGTCTTGTATTGGCTCCCATACAATGGTATAAGTGCCAGTCATTCAGAAAGCAATGGCAAACTACTGAATGTAAACTTGCCCAGAAATCACAAACAGGCAAAAAATACTGGAGTTGACTGCAACATACTGTAAAGGTTGCGGCCTTGTGGGAGCACGTGTACACCTCGGAGGAGCAAAAGAATCACCATAGTCTGGTAAGAATGAGACAGCAAGGTGTGACGAGGGGATCTGGCCGACGATCGACGCTCAGAGGAAAGGCAAGGTGGACATATAATCAGATTGCTACTGGAACTATTAGTGTTGGAACTCTTCGCTGGCTGCTGAGGATGGGGACGGAGCTCTTATGGGAATGTCCCGAATGCTGTGATGTCGGTTCCTAAATCAATCAATCAATCAATCAATCAATACTGTAAAGAATATGCAACTAACTTTTATTATATTAATCTGAAGTTATACCGAGTGGAGGGTTCAAAATCCATTTGCAGTGATTTTGATGGCATGAGGCATCAGCCATTCAGAAAGCAATGGAAACTACTGAACTAACATTGCCCAGTATGTCACAAACAGCCAATAAATGATGCCGTTGATTGTCTTGTAATGGACATGCAACTAACTTAACAATCTGGAGCAGAGATTGGTGATCATGAAACTCCAAATGTTCTCTGTTGTGTGATTTATCGATGACGTAGGTTTTGTTTATATTATAAGTCAGGTCCAGCTTTACTGTCGGAGCTATGGAGTGCATGCTCTGTGCTCGATGTCATTTTCAACATCCAGCAAAGAGAGAAGGTGAAGAGAAGAGGCAGTTACAGGAGCGTTCTGCTTAGTTGGAGGACAAACAGCACATGCATGACGTAATTGTAATGGACTCAAAAAGTATTATGAGAAAGGTGAAGACAGGCATGCTTTGGGCAGAGTGGCAGGCTTCAATTCAACAATCAAAAATAGAGATCATCAGTTGGATTTCTTTTCAGGGATATGTTGGTGTGGCGGGAAATGAGCAGGCGGACAGATTGACTGGGTCTACACCACTCGATGGGGTATTGGTGCATGATAAGGCAGGCGTGGCCGGGGCCCTCTGGGGTTGTGTGTATAGTGCAGAAGAATGAGTAGATCATCACTGCTGGGAGAGAATGGTGATGAAAGGAGTGACCAGAGAATCTGGCTGACAGTCACGACTCCAAACATAGGCCAGACAGACACATAATCAGACTGCTACTGGTACCATTAATATTGGAACTCTCTGCTGGCTGTTGAAGATGAGAACTCAGTTCAACTAAACACAACTCATTGACCAGCTGCTTAAACTGTCCACATACACTTTTATCTGTCTTCCTCTTTTGTCTAGTAATGTCTTCACATACACTTCTATCTGTCTGCCTCTTTTATCTAGTAATGTCTTCACATTTACTTTTATATGTCTTCTTCTTATGTCTAGTAATGTCTTCACATATACTTTTATCTGTCTTCCTCTTTTGTCTAGTAATGTCTTCACATACACTTTTATCTATCTTCCTCTTATGTCTAGTAATGTCTTCACATACACTTCTATCTGTCTGCCTCTTTTATCTAGTAATGTCTTCACATTTACTTTTATATGTCTTCTTCTTATGTCTAGTAATGTCTTCACATTTACTTTTATATGTCTTCTTCTTATGTCTAGTAATGTCTTCACATATACTTTTATCTGTCTTCCTCTTATGTCTAGTAATGTCTTCACATTTACTTTTATCTGTCTTCCTCTTTTGTCTAGTAATGTCTTCACATACACTTTTATCTGTCTTCCTCTTATGTCTAGTAATGTCTTCACATACACTTTTATCTGTCTTCCTCTGCCTTTTTTGTCTAGTAATGTCTTCATATACACTTTTATCTGTCTTCCTCTGCCTCTTTTGTCTAGTAATGTCTTCATATACACTTTTATCTGTCTTCCTCTGCCTCTTTTATCTAGTAATGTCTTCACATGCACTTTTATCTGTCTTCCTCTTTTGTCTAGTAATATCTTTACATATACTTTTATCTGTCTGCCTCTTTTTTTTAGTAAAGTCTTCACATACGCTTTTATCTGTCTTCCTCTTTTGTCTAGTAATATCTTCACATAAGGCTAATTTCTCAGTTTCACCTTTTCTTTTGATATGTCACACTTGTCATTTGTCTTTTCCTTATGGTTATTATTGGATGAATGGGTTATTATTGGATGAATGGGTTATTATTGGATGAATGGGTTATTATTGGATGAATGGGTTATTATTGGATGAATGGGTTATTATTGGATGAATGGTTTATTATTAGATGAATGGGTTATTATTGGATGAATGGGTTATTATTATATGAATGGGTTATTATTGGATGAATGGTTTATTATTAGATGAATGCATTATTATTGGATGAATGGGTTTATTATTGGATGAATCGGTTATTATTGGATGAATGGGTTATTATTGGATGAATGGGTTATTATTGGATTAATGGGTTATTATTGGATGAATGTGTTATTATTGGATGAATGGGTTTATTATTGCATGAATGGGTTATTATTGGATGAATGGGTTATTATTGGATGAATGGGTTATTATTGGATGAATGGTTTTATTGTTGGATGAATGGGTTATTATTGGATGAATGGGTTATTATTAGATGAATGGGTTATTATTGGATGAATGGGTTATTATTAGATGAATGGGTTATTATTGGATGAATGCGTTATTATTGGATGAATGGGTTTATTATTGGATGAATGGCTTATTATTGGATGAATGGGTTATTATTGGATGAATGGTTTTATTGTTGGATGAATGGGTTTTTATTGGATGAATGGGTTATTATTAGATGAATGGTTTATTATTAGATGAATGGGTTATTATTGGATGAATGGTTTATTAGATGAATGGGTTATTATTGGATGCATGATTTATTATTAGATGAATGGGTTATTATTGGATGAATGGTTTATTATTGGATGTATGGGTTATTATTGGATGAATGGTTTATTATTAGATGAATGGGTTATTATTGGATGAATGGTTTATTATTGGATGAATGGTTTATTATTAGATGAATGGGTTATTATTGGATGAATGGTTTATTATTAGATGAATGGGTTATTATTGGATGAATGGTTTATTATTGGATGTATGGGTTATTATTGGATGAATGGTTTATTATTAGATGAATGGGTTATTATTGGATGAATGGGTTATTATTGGATGAATGGGTTATTATTGGATGAATGGTTTATTATTGGATGAATGGTTTATTATTAGATGAATGGGTTATTATTGGATGAATGCATTATTATTGGATGAATAGGTTATTATTGGATGAATGCGTTATTATTGGATGAATGGTTTATTATTGGATGAATGGTTTATTATTGCATGAATGGGTTATTATTGGATGAATGGGTTATTATTGGATGAATGGGTCTTTATTGGATGAATGGGTTATTATTGGATGAATGGGTTATTGTTGGATGAATGGGTTATTATTGGATAATAATGTTTTGTCATATATTTTTATATGAGAATTCTCTGAAATCATTCTCTTAACATCACCTACAGCTCTCAGTACTTCAAAGTTTATTTTTCTTCTCTGTTGACAATAAAATACCCAAATCTCCACCTCCTGTATTTTCTTCCCATTTCATCATTCATCATCCAGCATCCAAACAGATACATCATCATCATCATCAAGTGCCATAACAGCTGGCGTAGGCGTTCATGACTCTCCAAAGATCTTGGTGTTTGATTTTCTTGATCAACTCCACTGTTGATATTCCTCCATGCTACCGTCATAATCCATCCAGCATCATTTCTCATGGTTTGCTTCAGCCTCTCTTCCCCTCGATCTTTCCAGTTGTTACGTTGTTCTCCAATGCCTCTCTTCTCATCAGCCAAAAAAAAGCTGTTTCCCTCTTTCTTAATGTTGCATATAATGTTCTAGTTTCATTAGCCTCTTTCAGGCAGTCGTTGTTAGTTACTTTGGTAGTCAAAAGAATTTGCAACATTCATGTCAGGAACCACATTTATGTTGTTTCCAATCTCTTCCTGTATTGTTCATTTACATTCCAAGATTCACAGCCATACAGCAAGACAGGTAATCTGATACATATTGATGATATTCATACGAAATAAATATATGAATATCTTCTTACCGTAATCAAAGTTAACCAACCTTGTTTCTCCAGCATGTATAATAGTATTCAGTTGATAATGCCAGCAATAGCATGGTGAGCATTATTCACACTACTAAGCAAACACGACTCATGGAATCTTCTATAACTTATAGACATATAGACTGTTAGAGGGAAATTAGCAAAGAATACCACCCTATTCTGACAAGAGAACAAAATAAAACTTGTCTTTTAAAATAATTTTTAATTTTAGACTTGTCTTGTGTCATTGAACAAAACAATCATAAGGATTTAGAATACCGAACAATTAGCTTAGATCTTTTCAATAAAGTGTTAAACTGTATACACTTTAATCTAATTCTCCGACCTTGCCAGCTCATAAGGTAATATTATTACCAATGATAAGATAAGAATGTGTCAATATTTCATTTAATATTTATCATTTGTCATTTACATTTAATATTATTATTAATAAATCGACATTCGCTCAATATATTGTTATTAATTGCGCAGCGGAGTATGCAGGCTCCCAACCAGCCATCAGATTAACCATGCTATGACTTAAAGTAATAGAGTTTTTGAATGTCATTTCACACTAACAACACTGAAATGTAGTTCTTTGCTGAATTTATTTAGTCTTAGCATATGAGAGTGTACGTTTCCCCCATACCGCCATTTTCTGTTGCTGATGAAAACAAGCATTGGATCTCTCCAACAACCATGTCGAGCCAAGGATAACTTAGTTTCGAACCTATTAACGGAATCTTGGGCTGTACAGGCAACAGGACATGCCTTCGAGCCCTATTAGTATTATTAGATAATGGCATAACGTGAGCTTACATGACTGATGCCTAGGCTTGTATGTTATAGGAAAATATGCAGACAGCTGCAACATGGCAGTAGTACTACTAGTACCGGTAGTTTATATGTTATCTTATTTTATGTTGTGTTATGTCGAAAGTATTAACGGGATCTTGGGCTGCACAGAACATGCCATAGATTGAACGCTATTTAATTTAGAATTAGTAATACTATTGGTATAATAGCACATATACTTGGGTTTCTATAAATATAAGTGTTGTCTAGGCGTGTATGTCATAGAACAAGATCACAACAGAATGCTACAGCACAAGTCTTCATAAGAAGTAATTATTATTGTGATGTGTTATTTTATGTTATTGTATATTATGTAATATTGTATTTTATTATGTTATGTTATATTGTGTTATGTCGAACATATTATAGGAATCTTGGGCTGTACATGTGATGCCGTTGATACACAATAGGGCCTAGTATAATGAAATATATATTTCGCCTTATATAAGTGACGTTATAGGCTAAGATCATGACAGATTCTCACACTATTGTAGTAGTAGTAGTAGTAGTAGTAGTAGTAGTAGTAGTAGTAGTATTAGTAGTAGTAGTAGTAGTAGTAGTAGTAGTAGTAGTAGTAGTAGTAGTATGAATCACCGAATAACGAGAAGTAGATTGTGAGCTTTACTAAAACACGATTACAAGAAACAAATTGTAGTTAGTAGTAGTAGTAGTAGTAGTAGCAGCAGCAGCAGCAGCAGTAGTAGTAGTAGTAGTAGTAGTAGTAGTAGTAGTAGTAGTAGTAGTAGTAGTAGTAGTAGTATGCTGTATTATGTTATGTTATGTCGAACGTATTAACGGCATACAGGAGACAGCAGTGTTCCATATTAGAATAATGACATATACTTGGCATTAACAGTAATAGTAACAGCAGCAGTAGTAGTACTAGCAGCAGCAGTAGTAGTAGCAGCAGCAGCAGTAGTAGTAGTAGTAGTAGTAGTAGTAGTAGTAGTAGTAGTAGTAGTAGTAGTAGTAGTAGTAGTAGTAGTAGTAGTAGTAGTAGTAGTAGTAGTAGTAGTAGTAGAAGTAGTAAAGGGAATGCTTTGTTATGTTATATCGAACAACGTTACCTCATATTGGTCTTTCCCATACGATGTCCTTCAATGCAGCAACCATCCTAAAGTATTTCTGATCACTGTTCCCGCGAGGAACTGGTTAAGATATGTCCTCTCCTGATTTAGAATACGGCACTGACTTGCCTGACTAGGCTTCACTTCGAGTTCTTATAGTCGGGCTCACAATCTCGTCTGTAACCGCCTTTTGAGCCTGTACTGCGTTGATTATATCAGCCCTGTCCATGCTTTTTTCCCGTTTGTATTGATGTATTACTCACCAGCTGGTGTACACGTTCATTACTGCTTAAACCGGTATGTCCGCGCGCTTACATCCAGGTGAGAGATGCGAAGCGCGACTTTCGAATGTTGTCTCTCCATTCGGAACGGACAGGATTGGGGGAGGGGGCTGGTTCTGGAAGAATCTCAAAACTGAGAGGGAAGACCATAAGAACTTTTAATCAGATAGCGGTGGGAACAATTAGTAGTATGACTTTTCGCTGGCTGTTGAACGAGGGGACGGAGCACGTATGGGAATGTCCTGTGTGCAATGATGTCGGTTCTTATCTCAGCTCAACTCAACTCGGAACGGACACTGCCGGTTGCGAATTTCTGTAGCATGGTCATTGTCTTATATCAGTGGTTCTCAATCCTTTTTGGCCCGTGCCCCCCTTCACCATATTTTCAGATCGTCATTCCCCCCTTTCGTATTTCCTACCTAAAAATCCCGCCCGCCCCTACACAGTATACGTAATAATGGAAGCTAAATTTAATAGCACATATTAAAACAAGTTTAGACGTTCACATAATACGTGATTTGTGGGTCTACTTACTTTATAAAATAAATTTTAGAAGGGTGAGACGTACAGAACCGTACAGTATGAAGGAAAAAAAAACAATATCAAATAAGCAGTTCTTGTATTAACGCGATCTTGAAATAATCTTAATTCCCCCCCCCCCTTTGGAAACCCTAAAATCCCCCCCCCCCGGAATTCCCCACCGGTTGAGAACCAATGTCTTATATGATTTTGTGCTTGTGACTTTTTGTTCTGCTGCCCACGCAAATGTTCTGGATTCAGAGGTGATCTCTATAGGCAACAGTAGTAGTAGTAGTAGTAGTAGTAGTAGTAGTAGTAGTAGTAGTAGTAGTAGTAGTAGTAGTAGTAGTAGCAGCAGCAGCAGCAGCAGCAGCAACAGCAGCAGTAGTAGTAGTAGCAGTAGCAGTAGTAGCAGCAGCAGTAGTAGCGGCAGCAGCAGCAGTAGCAGTAGTAGTAGTAGTAGTAGTAGTAGTAGTAGTAGTAGTAGTAGTAGTAGTAGTAGTAGTAGTAGTAGCAGCAGCAGCAGCTGCAGCAGTAGTAGCAGCAGCAGCAGTAGTAGTAGTAGTAGTAGTAGTAGTAGTAGTAGTAGTAGTAGTAGTAGTAGTATGCTTATGCTGTATTATGATACGTTTTGTCGAACGTATTAACGGCATACAGGAGACAGCAGTGTTCCATATTAGAATAATGACATATACTTGGCCTTAACAGTAATAGAAACAGCAGTAGTAGTAGTACTAGCAGCAGCAGTAGTAGTAGCAACAGAAGTAGTAATGGGATTGCTTTGTTATGTTATATCGAACAACGTTACCTCATATTGGTCATTTCCATACGATGTCCTTCAATGCAGCAACCATCCTAAAGTATTTCTGATCACTGTTCCCGCGAGGAACTGGTTATGATATGTCCTCTTCTGACCTAGAATACGGCATTGCCTGGCTAGGCTTCACTTCGAGTTCCTATAGTCGGGCTCACAATCTCGTCTGTAACCGCCTTTTGAGCCTGTACTGCGTTGATTATATCAGCTCTGTCCATGCTTTTTTCCCGTTTGTATTGATGTATTACTTGCCAGCTGGTGTACACGTTCATTACTGTTTAAACCTGTATGTCCGCGCGCGTACAACAGGTGAGCGATGTGAAGCGCGACTTCCGGATGCTGCCTCTCCATTCGGAACGGACACTGCCGGTAGCGAATTTCTGTAGCATGATCATTGTATTATATGATTTTATGCGTGTGACTTTTTGTTTTGCTGCCCACGCAAATGTTCAGGATTCAGATGTGATCTGTATAGGCAACAGTAGTAGTAGTAGTAGTAGTAGTAGCAGCAGCAGCAGCAGCAGCAGCAGCAGCAGCAGCAGCAGCAGCAGCAGCAGTAGTAGTAGTAGTAGTAGTAGTAGTAGTAGTAGTAGCAGCAGCAGCAGCAGCAGCAGCAGCAGTAGTAGTAGTAGTAGTAGTAGTAGTAGTAGTAGTAGTAGTAGTAGTAGCAGCAGCAGCAGCAGTAGTAGCAGTAGTAGTAGTAGTAGTAGTAGTAGTAGTAGTAGTAGTAGTAGTAGCAGCAGCAGCAGCAGCAGCAGCAGTAGCAGTAGTAGTAGTAGTAGTAGTAGTAGTAGTAGTAGTAGTAGTAGTAGTAGTAGTAGTAGCAGCAGCAGCAGCAGCAGTAGTAGTAGTAGTAGTAGTAGTAGTAGTAGTAGTAGTAGTAGCAGCAGCAGCAGTAGTAGTAGTAGTAGTAGTAGTAGTAGTAGTAGTAGTAGTAGTAGTAGTAGTAGTAGTAGTAGTAGTAGTAGCAGCAGCAGCAGCAGTAGCAGTAGTAGTAGTAGTAGTAGTAGTAGTAGCAGTAGTAGTAGTAGTAGTAGTAGCAGCAGCAGCAGCAGTAGTAGTAGTAGTAGTAGTAGTAGTAGTAGTAGTAGTAGTAGTAGTAGTAGTAGCAGCAGCAGCAGCAGTAGTAGTAGTAGTAGTAGTAGTAGTAGTAGTAGTAGTAGTAGTAGTAGCAGCAGCAGCAGCAGTAGCAGTAGTAGTAGTAGTAGTAGTAGTAGTAGTAGTAGTAGTAGTAGTAGTAGTAGTAGTAGTAGCAGCAGCAGCAGCAGTAGCAGTAGTAGTAGTAGTAGTAGCAGCAGCAGCAGCAGTAGTAGCAGTAGTAGTAGTAGCAGCAGCAGCAGCAGCAGCAGCAGCAGCAGCAGCAGCAGCAGTAGTAGTAGTAGTAGTAGTAGTAGCAGCAGCAGCAGCAGCAGCAGTAGTAGTAGTAGTAGTAGTAGTAGTAGTAGTAGTAGCAGCAGCAGTAGTAGTAGTAGTAGTAGTAGTAGTAGTAGTAGTAGTAGTAGTAGTAGTAGTAGTAGTAGTAGTAGTAGTAGTAGTAGCAGCAGCAGCAGCAGCCATGTGCCCTGTCAACTTACGCAGGCGTTCATGTCTCTTCATAGATCTCCGTCATTGATGTTTTTGATCAACTTTACTGAAGATAATTCCCTCATGCCACCGTCTCAGTCCATTCTGCATCATTTGTCTAGGCCTGCCTCTGTCTGATTGTTCCAGTCGTCACGATGTTGTCCAGTGTCTCTCTTCTCATTATAAGACCAAAGAATGCTGTTTGTAGTAGTAACTGTAGTTTGACCCGGTTCAATTTGAGTTTTTCGTTGAAGTTAAACTCTAATACAATAGTTGAGATATAAACTGATTAAGTGTCATGAAATGATTAATCGTCTTAAGCGACTTCCCATATATGCCATGGGCTTCTTCTTCTTCTTTCATTCGCTTGAAATATGTCTATATCTGCAATGTTGTCTCTTGTATGAATATAAGTGTCTTTTTTAGTTCACACAGCGGCCCATAGAGTTTATCTTCCACTGTCGTCTCTCTAGGCCAGAAGGTTTGCCTAGATATGTTATATTTTGGGCAGTCTTGGAGTATGTGCTCTGCTGTCTGCGACGCCAATCCACATGTGCACATGGCTGTTTCACCAATCTTGAATTTTGTATTCATGTGGTTGCGTAATCTATTGTGTTCTGTTCTGAGGCGCAGAATAATAACTTGTTCTGGTCTGTCCATAACGTGGTAGTCATCTTGAGCAGGTTTTGGTGGCTTTCTGACTGATTTGATCATTCTTTTCTTTTGGTGGTATGTAACGGGCACATCAGGCTGTTCTTCTTTGGCTCCTTCCTTAGCCAGTTGATCAGCTCTGTCGTTTCCGGGTACTCCACAGTGAGATGGTATCCACTGTATGGTGACCTTATGCTGACTGCTAAGTTCAGAAAGTAGTGTCCTTAGTACTGGAAATTTCACAGACAGGAGCGACTCGAGTACTGATTTTGCATTTGTCAATAACACCACAGGTTGTGTACCATTGCTGGTATTTAGTAATTTCTCTGTTGCTGTCTTGATTGCCTCAATTTCAGCATCATAGTTATGGCAGTACTTTCCTGTCGGTACTCTGGCTGTGTCCCTATTATTATTTGGGTATTCTATGTACACTCCCGCTCCTCCATTTCGAACAGCATTTTGTGCTGACCCATCTGTGTAGACTCGGATCCAGAGGTCCTGTGGATATTCTTCATCAAGGAAGCTGAGAGTGGCTGTTCTGCGCTGCACACTGTTCTGTTCTTCCTCCTCAAATATTCCTCTCACATTTGTCTGGATTTGTAATGATAGTCTATGTTCATCTTCCCATGGAGTTCGCTCTGGAATAGTTGTTAGGGGGATACCAACTGTGGGCAGATCGGTGGTTTCTCTGCAGAGTCATTTGACCTGGTGGATAAAACTACTTCTTTCCAACCGCCCTATAGCTAGGTTTTCAAATCTGTTCCTCATAGGGTGGCCTGGCAAGCTGAGGAACTTTTCAGCTTGTATTAGCGTTTTCGTATCTCTGTGCTCTCTCGGTGTTTGTGTCCTCCCCATCTTCTCCATTTCCACTATAGGGGTTGATCTAATCCCTCCTGTGGTGGCTCTAAGTGCTTGATTTTGCACCTTGTCCAGCTCTTGTAGTGTGGTTTTTGATGCCGAGCACCACGCAGTTGACCCGTATTCCAGGTGTGGTCGTATGCTCTGTTGATAAACTTTGCTAAGTATTTTCCCACTGGCTCCCCATGTGGTTCCACTTAGCTTTCTCGGGATGGCTATTTTTTTCCTTCTGGCTTTTGCTACTGCTTTGTTGATGTGCTTTCTCCACGTCAGCCTGCCATCAAATGTTACTCCAAGGTATGTTGGTTCTTTATCTTCTCTTAGGGGTGTTCCATTTATCTGGATGATCCCTGCCTTTTATTTTGGAGAGAGGGTAAATAGAGTGGTGCTGCACTTGTCAGTGTTTATGCTGTTATTTGCCCGTGCAACAAATGTTTCAACAGCTATTTGTAGCAATCTGGTGGCCACTGATGCATGTTCATTTGTACTCCATAGAACCAGGTCATCGGCGTACATTGCCGCTTTAATTCCATGCGGTAGATTAGCAACAAGATCATTGATGAAGATTAGAAAAAGTGGTGGGGGAGGGGGGGGGACAAGACTC
Organism: Cepaea hortensis; assembly: GCA_963921405.1. NCBI lineage: Eukaryota > Metazoa > Mollusca > Gastropoda > Stylommatophora > Helicidae > Cepaea > Cepaea hortensis. The sequence goes on from OY992897.1 coordinate 32,716,590, forward strand.
CGCCCTGGGGAACACCGTGACGCAGTAGTACTTTCTTGCTCTTGAGTCCGTCTATCTGTACTCGGCCTCTTCTGTTGTATATGCTTTCACCCATTTGTACATTCTTCCGTTGACTTTGCAGTTTCTCAGTTTCTTCATCAGACTTTCTTTCCAGACTTTGTCAAAGGCTTTCTTCAGATCTATCCATGCCGCAAGCACCAGCTTCTTCTCTTGGAATGCATCCTCAGTTTCTTGAGAGGAGTAGGTTGTCTGATCTTCGGTAGAGTAGCACTGTCTAAAGCCAGCCTGCTGTGGCACAATGATGTTTTTACGTTCAATGTACCACTGCAGTCTGTGATTGATGATGCGCTCCAGTGTTTTGCATAGACAGCTGGTGAGGCTAATTGGTCTGTAGCTAGAGGCAATGGAACTATCTTTCCCTGATTTTAGGAGGGGTATCATGATTGCTTCTCTCCAGGCTTGTGAAACACTACCTAAGGTCCAGCTGTTATTGAAGATCTGCAACAGCTTTGCTTTGGCCTCTGTTCCTAGGTTCCTGATCATTTCATTGGAGATACTATCAGCTCCTGGTGACTTTCTCATTTTCAGTTTTGATATGGCTAGCTCCAGTTCGCTGATTGTGATGAGTGCCTCCAGAATCTCATGTACTATTTCCTTCTGTCCTGTATGTCGCCGTTTCTCTCGAATCTCTTGTTGTTTCTCTGGACTAATTTTGATATTGTTGTCTTGTGCGAATGAGTCCGCAAAATGATCAGCTGCTTGCTTTCTTGTTAAGATGTTTCCATCTTTATGTAGTGTAATTTTTGAGTTTCTCCCAGTGCCATCATCGTTAAGTTGTTTTATTAGCTTCCAATATTTCCTTGTGTCTCTTTCAAAGTTCAGAGACTCCGATTTCTCCTGCCAGCTTTTCCGCCTAGCCTGCAGCTTGGCCCTTTGAAATTTGGCTTTTGCGTGCTGGAATTTATTGTGGTGCTCTTGGCTGGGTATGGCCTCTGCTTGCTTTCTACAGACTTCCACATCATTATGCAACTGTTCCAGTTCACTACTCCAGTAGGGTTTTTATTGTTCACGGGCTCCTCTTGATACTGTTTCTCGCGCTGCCTTTAGTATGTATATCCCAAACTCTTCAACTACTTTATTTATGTCTTTCTCAGTGTTCAGGTTTCTAACCAGTATGCTGGTGCGATGCTTGTACATTGCCTAGTCTGCTTTCTTTTAGTTCCACCTAGAGAGGGTGCTGCTTTCACTTACAATCTCATTGTCTACAGTTAGAAAGACTGGCCGATGATCACTGCCACCAAGTTGTTTCCCAACAATTCGTGTAATGTTCCACTCCAGGTCTGGTGAATGAAAAGCCATGTCAGGTGTAGTTGTAGTGTGCCATGATCTCGAGTAGAAAGTGTGTGGGTCGGACGGCTTGTTAATCAAGATGAATGTATTCTCATCCTGTCAGTCTTCCAGTCTCTCTCCTCTCTGGTCCATGTGATCATAGCCCCTGCTCTGCGAGTGGCTGTTGAAATCGCCACACACAATCATTTTTTCTTTTAATGGTAGTGTGTCCAGTGCCTGTGGGCGGTCACTTGGACAGTAGTAATTGATCAGATGTAGGTCTGTATTGCCTGTCTTAAGTTTAAGTGTCTGATACTCAGCCCCTTCCATGTAGACTTTGATTTTGGAAGCAGTGATGTTATTTTTTTACAAGGGTCAGTATCCCACTTTTTCTCCTGTCCTTTCGGTCAGATCGGTAACACTGGTAGCCTCTGATTATGAAGGCTATATTTTCGTTGAGGTGGGTTTCTTGCAAGCAACATACGCTTACTTTTTCTTGCTCCAAGATGTTTTCTAATTCTATTTTTTTTTTTTTTGTATTTTGTTGTTGTTGTTGTTGCTGACTCCCTCCGCATTCCAGTGCATTATTTTAAGTCGTTGTTTAGTATGGCCAGCCGTTCTATTCTCAGGTACCCTGGCTCCACAGGACATCTGAGAAGGACCTCCATTAGTTGTGGTTGGACCCTTTCGAGATATAGGGCCCGGCTCTGCACCTGCCTGGGGGTCCAAAGCAGGGCGAGCACTATAACATTTAGCTGGTTATTTTTCGGCGTCAGAAACTCGCCGTAGAGCTCCTGTTAGTTAAAACATTTCCGCCACGTGAAGGCCAGGAGTTGGACTTTTGCTGCAGAGGTTGTGTATTCACGAGCCATTGGGGTATTTAAGCAATGTTGGGCGCTCACCCCAACACTGCGCCCCGGCTACATACAGCAACAATTGGAACCGCCATGGGCTTATATATCGCCGAAATGTGGTCATTGCGTTATAATACAATATGTCTACCACTATATTACCGGATACGTGGCGAAGGTGTTACGGGTGCAGTTCGTAATCCAACATACAGCATTTGAAACACAACTGCGTTGGTTTTTATGAAATTGTGTGGGTGCCTGTCGTTCAGAAATCAATGGCAAACTTTTTTTTTTTTAATTCGCATATCCTTTTACAGGACATCGCTGTCAACTTCAGCATCTTTCAGCTGATTGTTGATTTCTTGGCAAGATTACGCTCAGTAGTTTGTCATTGCTTTCTGAGTGGCCGGCTCAGTTATCCCGCATGTCACCAGCGCGGGTAGAACCGCTTCCAATTCTCGCGCGCTGTATTACCCTGCGTGGATAAACGGGATTATGGAACTACTGAATGTAAATTTGCCCAGGATTCCTGGGCAAATTTACATTCAGTAGTTCCGTAATCCCGTGCAACCAAAAATGCTGGGGTTGACTGCTACGTCCGTAAAGAATATGCAACTAACTTTTTTAACTACCATATTAAGAACTTTAAGTCATAACTGTGATACAACACTACTTCCCATTTCCGCCAACCTGGTTTTATTTGGCCCAAACCTAATTGTTGTTTGGTACTGAATCTGCTAGCCGACTCCGTGGCGAAGAAAGTTACTGACGCAGTTCGTAATCCCGCATACCGTGTTCGAAACACAGCTACGGGTGGGTCAGCGGCATTTGGCAGCCTTGCGTTTTTTTTTTTTTTAATGAAATAATATGGGTGCCGGTTGTACAGAAAGTAATGGAAAACTGCTGAACGTAAACTTGCCCAGGAATCACGAACGACCAAAGAAATGCTGGGGGTTGACTGCGAAGTCGTGTAAAGGTTATGCAATTAACTTCACTGAATCTGCTAAATTACTCTTACCAACCCAAACAAGACTTCTATTAATGACCACGTAAAAGTCAATATTTGAGACCACCGAATGTTGCGAAAACTGTGAACTGCCAGCGTAACTATCGAGTATCTAGTGCCCAATAGATGCTAATAATGAAAGTAGAACATTATACACAACTTTAAGAACGGGACAAACAACGTTCTGTGGTCATATAATGAGAAGAGAGGCACTAGAAAACAACGTGATGACTGGAAAGTTCAGTAGAGACAGATCGAGAGAAATGATGCTGGATGTTCTGAACTCTGAAACGGTCGTGTGGAGAAATGTTATCAGTATAGTTGTTCCAGAACACCAAGGAGCGAGATCTGAAGAGAGAAATGAACGTCTACACCAGCGATTATACTGAGACAAAGACTGTGTTCAAATCTGATAAAATGAAAAGTTTAAAATACAAGAGGGTCGACTTCATTGCACCAGGTATTATACCATATGGGTCGGTTTCTTTTCTCAGGGCGGCCTATCGAAAGCGTCACGTAGCACATGCAGGTGTATGTGTATGGATTACGATTACGCTTCTGTTCAGAGAGAGAGAGAGAGAGAGAGAGAGAGAGAGAGAGAGAGAGAGAGAGAGAGAGAGAGAGAGAGAGAGAGAGAGAGAGAGAGATGTTTCTAGTAGGACTCATTTATATCGTAAATCACTATCAAGTACCTTGCCAGCTGGCGTAGGAGTTCATGTCTCTCCACAGATCTCGGTCTTTGGTGTTGTGGCTCAACTCTGCTGATGATTTTCCTCAATGCCACAGTCTCAGTCCAATAGTAAATGCGAAACAACTTAAAACCGACGTAGTTCAAAGTTGAAAACGTTGAAAGGTAATTAATAAACTAACCAATCAGCGCTGTTAGACTCACGTCTGCGATATATCTAGTCTTCCAGACGTCGCGGTATTCGCGGTCGTTATTAACGGTCATTTCATCTTCTTGATTTATTTGCTTGTTTCGGGATTTGAGCTTTGAAGACTGAGCACAACCCACTACTGGAAACACTGATCGTATTACTGTACGAATCTAAGGCCTTGTCCACTTGTTTCCAACCTGACGTGGACAACTATCGTACCGGAATACGATCAGCGTTGCCAGTAGTGTGTTCTGCTGAATCCTCAAATTTCATCTTCTGTTCTGATATCGGACCGGCTGAGTGGGGGATGGGATGTGTGTAATAATATTTTAATACTATACTATTATATGTCTGGCGAAGGGGATACGGTCGCAGTTCGTAACACCCGCATACCCGAGTTCGAAACACAGCTGTGGGCGATTTGGCAGCGGACCGCCTTACGTTTTTTTTTTTTTTAATGAAATGGTATGGGTGCCGGTCGCTTAGAAAGCAATGGCAAATTACTGAACGTAAACTTGCCCAGGAATCACCAACGCCAAATAATGATGGGGTTGACTTCTACGTCCTGTAAAATATATGCAACAACTATATGACTGTAAGTTATGTGTCATTGGGAGTTTTGTAGGATAACTCATTTTAATAGAAGCAGAATAAGTTATAAATATTATCATTCGTAGATATTCAGAACTTCATTATTATTATACATTTATAATAATCATACATCATCTCATCTCATCATGTTCCCCTTGCACCTTACGGTGTCGAGGTGAAGTATAAACAGCGGGAAAGTGCCCGCGTATGGGCTTCATGTATCAATATTCCCATGGACTCTGTTGTTCCCTGCGTCTATGGTTTACGTGTTCGACCTCTCCCTTTGCTTCCATCTGGTCTGTACATCATTGCTTGTTGTGGTATACTGTTAGTTGGTAACCTACTTGCATGGCCAAACCATTTGACTTGCTGCCTTGTAATAAAATCTAGCGCTGCTATATATATATATATATATATATATATATATATATAATCCAGAAGGGTTGAACATGATACTGATGAAAAATAATAATATGTTGCAGTTAACAAAAAAAAACTTAAAGGATAACAGTGTATATTGTTTTCTTTGCGCTGGCTCGCTTTGAACTCAAGCGTAGTGCATACACATTATTTATAGTAGTGATGGACAATTTTGCCTGTGGATCAGCTTTCCATATTAACAGTGTCCCTCGCCATCAGCCGAACCCACTCCGACTTCAGTGGTACTTGTAATTTACGTCCCCAAGTCAAGGACGACAAGTCAACATTTTAGTCCAACTGTCCGGTGTAGGGGTTGAACCCTAACCTCGGCATCAGCACACCGGATGTTTAAGAACACGCGTTCCTATCCATTCGGTCATGCGGACCTGCAACAGTTTATATAATATTTGTGTTATGATTTATTATTGAATTAATTGCAACATTGAAGGAATATACTGAGAATTATTATAACATTCTGCACATTTAGTAATTATGGGGACTATTACATAAATTAACAGGAAACTCTCCACACACACACACACACACACACACACACACACACACACACACACACACACACACACACACACACACACACACACACATACACACACAATGTAAACCGTGAACTGTTAATTTATTTTAGTGAGATTTCTATTTACCTACCAGGCTGCCACTACAAATATTTTTTAAAGTGTAATTTGTTAGAGAGAGAGAGAGAGAGAGAGAGAGAGAGAGAGAGAGAGAGAGAGAGAGAGAGAGAGAGAGAGAGAGAGAGAGAGAGAGAGAGAGAGATAAGCCGGTGGTGATAAATTATTTCAGCAATCTAACAATAACATGTATTAGTTTAATTTCATTGTCGGGCAATAAAACCCTCCCCTCTGTCCTGTTCAGTTATCATATGTCGGTTGTTATCATCATAAATGGTACTATGTGTACGGGTATATCATTTCTGTTCATCTGTCGGTGCAGCCTCCAGACTCTTCCCAACGTCACATCCCCACCAACTTCATTTATAAACTGTTCCGACTTCATCTTTTTTTGCCTCTGCTACCTGAAATTTAACATCATGCACCTTTACTTTTATATTCCTATCAGCCTCCTTCAATTCTGTGTCAACCGAATTGGTTCCCATCCACAACCTCTGCAAATTCCTTATGGCCGCCCTATTTTTCCCTCCATGATTTCTCCACCTCTGGAGTCCACCGTGGTGGTTGGGTGAAGAAGCTCCTCGTTAGTTTAGACCGTTCCTGTGATCTAAGGCTCCCCATGAGCGACGAGTGGTCGCAAACATAATTACATGCCTCGCGGGCTATTATAGCTTTGGCTGTACCGGGCTCAGGTATCAATATAGAACAGGGGAGGTGGTCGCTTCCAAGGACACTCCATGTTATGTCTGATGCCGCCTCTTGAGATACAAACAAGTGCCAGGTCAATGGCCGTGTCAGAGTCTCCCGATCTCATTGCTAGCCTAGTTGGTGTCCCGTCATTTATGCAGACCACATCCGACTCCCGCAAAGCTTCAGCGAGAATAGTACCCTGTCTGTTCTCTCCCAACCTGTCCCACCCTTTGTTTCGCGCGTTGAAGTCACCACACGAAAGATACCTGGTACCAGGGGTGTCCACACAATCTTTCAACCAGTCCCAACTCTCTCTGCTTACGCAAGACTCCCCACTTACATATAATATTTATTAGGTTCCAGCTGCACCCTACGATTTTAATCTGCATTCCCTGAACCTCTTTGCTTCCCTGACCCAACCCACTCATATCCAGTATCGTGTGCTTAAGTCATCCTTGACCACCAGAGCCTGCCCATGCCTTCCCTGCCGGTGGTTTACTGTCTGTATCATGAATAGTTAGGACACCCAAAAGAGTCTGCCTTCAATATTTGTAACATCAGTTCATTAAAATCGTAGACCAATTTTTGCCAATATTGGTGGTCCTCGCTGCCTTGCACTACGGCAGTTCCAATACGCAACCCGTACGTTTTTGAGTCCCAATCGGTCCGTTTTTCTCCTACCCCTTCTGACCCCAGCCCTCTTCTTTCTATTCCTCCCCTCCTCTTCCCTGCCTCTTCTCCTCCGTTTTATTTTCTTCCCGCTGGCTGGTGTCAAAGGTATCTAGCACAGAGCACGCACTCCGTTACTTCGGCGATAATTCTTCTTATTGGCCATAGTTGTTCTGATTTGAAGGTAGGAACTAACCCTAGTAGAGCCTGCCTGCCAGGAAAGGGGCAGTCGATGTCCCTTAGGAGCACATACATTTTTTTTTTTTTTTGGTTTCTCATATCCTTTTACAGGACACCGCTGTCAACATCAGCATCTTTCAGCCGATTGTTGATTTCTTGGCAAGATTACGCTCAGTAGTTTGCCATTGCTTTCTGAGCGACCGGCTCACATACCCCCTAAGTTACCGACGCGGAGAGAACCGCTACCAATTCTCGCGCACGCTACTCACGAGAGTATACGGGGTTACGGATAAAGTCGTGTAACACCTAGACCAGGGAGCCCGGCAGCACATACATTAATCTCCTCAAATCTGAATAGTGCTGCGCCATTTCCCGGTTTAATTCGGTGATCATGACTCTGGCATACATAGCAAGGTTAAGGTTAGGCTAGTAGTTGGAACCCTGCCTACTGCGCTGCGTAGTTAATAACAATACTGAGCGAATGTAGATTTATTTTCAAATAAAATATTGACACATTCGTATCGTTTGATATTATTAATAACACCCTATGATCTAGCGAGATCGGAGAATTAGATTGATTAGAGACTCGAAGTCAGAGTGTAGACAGTTTAACTCATTTTATTTAAAAGATCTAAGCTTACTTTCTTTTCGGTATTCTACAGTCTTATGATTGTTGTATTCGACTCGAATGTTTCGGCCGAAAGGGGCAAATATCGCAGCGCTGCTGTAAAAAGGACACTGCGCAAATTAGTAATTGCGTAGTTGCCATTCTAGATATTTTATATCCAGATCTAGAGGTTTTTGCCGGCATCTGGATACCGTTTTCTGACGTTTGGATGCTGGATGCAATTCTAGATACTTTTAATTTGGAGTCAGATATTTTGAATACTTTCTAGATTTTACTTTTCTTTCGGTGTCATTTACCCATTTTATGTTCGGTCTGGACGCGCGTAAATTATGGTAACTGCCATTATTTAAACTTTGAACTGACTTGGGTCAACGCTCAACAATCTGGCAACCCCCCCCCCCCCCCCCCCCCCCGGTAATGAGTAAAATGGCGCATAAGGGCACTGAAGAAACTTTGGTCAGTAAACATTTAAACTTAAAGATTTTGGCTGCAATTGGAACCGATAATGCATCGGTAATGGTCGGTATCAACCATGGCGTGTATGCAAAATTGAAGGAAGATATCCCATCTTTAATCCTCATGAAATGTGTATGTCATTCCTTGCAGCTAGCATTATCACATGCCTCATCAGTCAGAATGTTTACCAAGGAATTTGGAATTCCTTATTGCTGAAACACATAACTGGTTCTCCAAATCATCTGTCAGACACCAGCAATATAATAATTTATATAAAGCATTAAATGATAGTTGCTCACCACTGAAAATTCTGTCATATTGCAAAACTAGATGGTTATCAATTCAACCAACTATTGAAGTAATTGTGAACCGATGGTTGGAGTTGAAGACACACTTCGAAATTGATTGATTGATTTAGGAATCGACATCACAGCATTCGGGGCATTCCCATAAGTGCTCCGTCCCCATCCTCAGCAGCCAGCGAAGAGTTCCAACACTAATAGTACCAGTAGCAATCTGATTATAAGTCCGTCTCGCCTTTCCTCTGAGCATTGAGCGTCGGCCAGATCCCTTCGTCACTCCTCGTTGTCTCATTCTTGCCAGACCATGGTAATCCATTTGCTCCTCCGAGGTGTGGACGTGCTCCCACAAGGCCGCAACCACGTCTGCCTTGTCATGTATCAATACTCCAACCATCTGTGTAGATAATCACATCACTCGAGTGAGCATTGTCCTGAATTAGTTGCTGATTTCCACTTCCGTGGCCCCTGCTGGCCACTCCCTGAACTCCCGGCTTAATGTGATTATAACTCTGCACAAGTCTGACTGCTCCGCTGGCACTCTGACCCACTCCTCTCCACGCCTAATGTTCTCCAAGGGGCACACCTGTCTGATCGTATCCTCCGCCTGAGCCATCCATCATTTCCCTCTTATCAGTCGCTGACTCTTAACTGCGTCCAGCGCCTCGTGCAGTGGGTGGTCTGTGTCTGCAGCTACTCTGAGGTATGCTTTCGCCTGCATCACCTTGAGCCTACCAGCAACAGTCGGCAGACCAAGAATGTAACGCATACACACTACTGGGGTGTCTCTAGTGCATCCCAGAATGACCCGCATAGCTTCGTTCTGTATGCGCTCTAACTTCACCAGGTGACTCTCTGAGACAGTTTGTTCTCTCTGCTGACATTTCTACCATCTATCGCGAGGCTTGGGACATCAGCTCTTACAATCCTGTTGTCCAGAGAGCACCACAAAACTTGCACTAAAGAGAGCTATTTGGCTCTGTCACACGTCGTTCTTGACGATTGTCATGGAACTGCTGAGAATTCACCTAGCAAAACTCCCAAAAGTCAAATTCCCCTTTTTCAGTAAGCCTAGAACAGCCGATCTAGTCGAAGGGATACAACCGAGGTATTAATGTACCCCACGCAAGGGCGATTGGTGGCCCTTGACTTCAAGACTATTCTGGTGAGTGATGCTCAACCCAACCGGGTCCGCTAACGCATGCGCAATAACCTTCTCAGAGCAAAGACCGGCTGAGTTGAGATCCGGCCTTGCGAGCAAGACGGTGTGTTTGGACGACTGTGTTAATTCGTAAATGGGAGAGAGGAAGCCAGTGTCTTGCTGTTTTCAAAGAAAACTGACAGAACGTCCAGTGTTGGGATGGGAGCTCCTCAATTCTGAATGCACAGTTTGTCGTAAGGTTCTACGTTCTGAGAGACTTACGTGACGGGACCAGAGGAAGATGACTTGGTGAAGGCTAAATGGCTGGCTTACCTATGTGACGGGAAGTGAGGCTTCTACACCACACCACGTGCCGGGAAGTCACTACGCCACAGTCCAGTCCCGTCTCAACCGCTAAATGAGCTTCAGTCAGTCCACCAAGTATTATGATGGCTACACACGGGCGAGTATCGTGTCCTCTTGTCTGTGATTAATTTTGACATTGTGAACCACTAGCCAAAAGGGTAGAGAAGAACTACATTACCCTTTATTTCATGATGGCCTGGTGTTCCGAGAACAGTCTACCATGGAGAAATAGGAACATTTGTGACATTCCTTACCGGGTCACGCGCTACCAGTACTGACTTTGTGTGACAGAGTCAACTTGAACAGAGCCAACTGTCTGTGCTTATAGGCCCAGTTATACCCATCCTGATCCCATTATAGACCACCATCTGTTTCCAGAACTTTGACATTGTTAAGTGTGTTAGTTAGTTAGTTAGTTAGTTAGTTAGTCGCAGTTCCAACTTCACAGCAACGGGTCGTCCCCATTATGCTCCGTTCCTGTGCCAGTGAATATCACACAAAACGCTCCCCACTGCCCAATGTGAAAAGTAGACAAACAACAGCCCGCACAGATACACTGTGCATAATGCCGCCGCCAGAATGTCAACACACCAGTCCCCCACGAAACACCCAATTCATCTCTGATGGAATCGGCAGTCATTTTCCTATCTGAATGTTTCCTAGATGTTCACCTACACAGTCCATGAACATACAGTTCATCACCGACGGCAGTGGCAGTCAACCAGAAGCCCAGCAGCCACACATTTCTGCATAAGGCAAAAACTGGTCAACTCTGGGACATAGCCACCTGCCATCGCTCCGAACATGCAGTCACGTTCCAAAAATAAAAACTTGGGCAGATTCAAAAGCACTTCACATGAAACTCACAGCTCACAGTGTCGCGCCACGCACTCACTCAGTAGCAGGGCGACGGAACCATCAAGCCTCCTTAGTCGCCTCTTACGACATGCGTGGTAGGCTACAGTGTTGCTATTCTTTGCTTCCCTTATGGGCCCCGGCAACACACGGGAGTGTGTTGTTAAGTGTGTGTTAACGGTTATGGTGGCTTCTTAGGACCGTTGTCTAGCACAGGCCTTACCAGTGAAGCTTGAAGGACAGGCCTTCAGACCCTCTACAGGGATGTTAGTCTGGAGTCATCACGTACCACCGCAACTTGGAGTCACCACATTGACGTGCTAGTCATTCCAGTTGAGACTGTCGCGTAACGTATGCTACTAGGATGGAATTGGATCAAAGTAGATACTAAATAGACTTCTACAAATAGAGAATCTAACCACTGCTGAAGAAGCGATCAAATGGCTCGCAATTCTAGAAGAATGATTATCAAAGTCCCAGAATGGATCACTACTTCTAAACAGTGCCAGGCGGAAAGTTATGACGACGAACTGTGCTAACAAACGAAGACAGTATGTCAAGAGATTCCTGCTAACGTGCCTGGATGAAAAAAATGAGCCCCCACTGCCTAATGTATTCTCACACAACAGGAGATAAGACAGAATGATACGTATAGATGTAGTCCTTTCACTCGTCACACAATCTGATGATGCTAATTCTATAATGACAGACGCAGTTGTTAAAAATACAAATATAACATAACGTTTAATCCTAAAGAACACTACGTGAGCCCCACTGGGAACTCACTGACACATAAGAGATACGCAGATCCCTGAAATCTTGACCAGATACTGTTCAGCTAGAGGATATAATCATAGATTCTTAGCCAATAGCGGACAAATTAGGATTGCTGTGCAGTGGCAAACGGGTGGGTAGCCACTCATCTGATAATTCTTAGCCTCCTGGATGGTAAGCTGGCAGTGCTGACTGGATCGTGGTATGGACTCCACTCTCTGCTGCATCAAGTGAGTGGTTCGTAGCTCAATCACCGGTCGTGACTACGGCTACAGATGATCAGGGTGCAGGCTCTGTGAATGACAGTGAGAAGGAGTGAATAATCCTTCAAGACAGCCTTGTAAATTCTTCTGGCCATGTCCTGCATGGCATCTTGTCTCATAAATTTTCATAGCATGTATTATTTAAATTTACAGGTGGATTCCTTATCTGAAATCTACAACAGCACACTGATCTCATGGAAACAGCATACAAATGATATCCTATTCTCTCTGCTGACATTTAGATCAAACATGTACAATCACAATGCTCTACTTCAAAGACCACATTCCAAATATATATTCTAAGTCATGATTACTCATGGAAACATGAACCACAATTCACATAATGACTTAACAGTACATATAGGATGACTTCAATGGACTGAAACTCAGACGCCACAACTCCGACATCACATATACATTAACAAACCATTACATCGATGAAACACCACACATCATTTTTCAAGTATGGAAACACACAAACTACACTCCACACGATGAATTAACATCACATATTGATGAATTCCATAGAATGAAATGAAATCACACACAACTATAACTTCACGATGTACACGAGTGAACCATTAAAATCAATGAAACACCCCAAGTTCACTTAAAGAGTTATGAGTTGTACTACTAGCAAGTCTTCCTTGTATTAATTAAAACATAATTAATTATCTAGAAGATTTCTTAGCTAGATTTAAGATTATTTTCACTATACACAAGAACAATATTAGGGTTGGAGAATTCCCCCAAGGTTTGAACTTTGTTAAGTGGGCCATCTTGGACCACATGGTAGTAATCTGACTATGGGCAAGATAGAGATTAATAAAGAATAATTAATGGTAACTTATTCACTCTCTGAACTAATTCCTTCAACTAATAAGTATATTATCTAGAGAAATCCGCTAGTTCCGCAGTTTAAGCACATAATTAAATTATCTTAACTCTAATCGTCTACTGACTAACTCAGGTGTCCTTCCGCAGGCAGATACCTAATTTCGAGAATCACGTAATGTAATTTATCCATGTTTTTAATGCCACATGTGACGAGCTTTTCGTTTTACCCTTGTCGGCAAGCCACATGGCACAACCATGGTCCTAATTCTAATATTAGTTAACTAACACTAGTTTTAATTAATAGTATCTATTATCGATCGGCATGGCCGGTAGATTTTGCCGGCATTTTGACACACAGAAAATTGTTTAACAAAATTATTATTAACTCACCCTGCAACTAGATTTTGACTGGCCTATCGGGAGTGGAGACTATCATTGGCTTTTCTATGTTTTAGAGGGTTTTTCGGCTTAACAAGAGCCAGCAATAAAATATGTTTAAACACAGACAGGTGTTCAATTTTAGCCAATTGACGTGATAGCTCCTGCTCCTTCCAGGTTGCTAGAAAAAATGGCAGATCTTAGGGTGCTACCGGAAGTTAACTTCTCATCCAGGAGAGTTCCCTTCCTGTGGCCAAATTATTTTTCATAGCCAAACCTGAATATAAATTCAGCCTGACTTGATTTTTTGGCTTGTAAACGAACTCTACCCTACATCTACTTCTAACTATAAGAAGAAATAGTATTTAACTCTCTCTATAGTTTTATGTATATAAATACACTAACCAAAGACGATTTTATCTAATATTTGAAAATATAGATAAAAATAAAAATTACTACAGGATACATAGAGGGGTTTACTGAGGGCTATCTCCATCTAGTAACAAAACGATCTGAGAGGTGGGCCAACCTGTCACAGAGACTACACCTCGGCAGAGACACTCCACGCTACGTGTGCAGATGAGTGACCTCTTTAACCTTGTGGTATCGTACCCAGTGTACAGTGATGAGTGAGACGGCCTGAGACTAATCCAGATAGCCATTTCTTCTATCGCCTGGCGGTAGCCATGATTCTCTTATGAACATTCCTCTTGTTGATAATCCTCTTGTACATTATATCATCTAGTCATTATGTGTAGACACCAGAGTCGTGTCATCTGTTCTGGATGAGAGGTGAAAAGGGTATTGTCCAGCGGTTGATAGTGAGAGAGACAGGAATCCAAGGGCTGGTGGGGTCTGTAGACTGAGATTTATTGTATTCCCAGAGTGCCTCTATCCCGTTATTAAGGTGTAATAGTATGCTTCCCTCACCCCAGGAAATACTACGACAATGATAATATCAAGAAGTTCTTACGATGATATGTTCCTGATATTGTCGTGTGATGGTCGTTGTCTAGGTAATTATACTGGTGTCTTGCAATATAAGTTATCACTCACCCCAGAAGTGCACATTCACCAGTCATTAAACAAGATTCAGTTGGCGCACATAATCCTTTATTACAGAAATAAGACGGACAGACGGAACATGTTTATACATCCAGAAATAATGTAATCCATAGAATATGAATATCCTCCTCACAATTTAACCAGCACACATCAATGCCTTCTCAAGCCTGCTTCATATCAAATCCACAAGACATTTAGTCCAGCTACTATCCACGGCTGGATCTCCTACAATACAACCCACACATTGGGTCGGAGCCACTGCTCAACTATGCAACCCACTCTGGGTTTTGGCCCTCACTCCCTATAGAACCCACTCTGGTTCAGGCCTGTCTTCACAACTAGGAGAACAACACAACACGGAGATCTCTAACTCCGCTTCTCCTTAGAATACCGACCAGTTCGGCATATACACTTCAACTGTCCCGAAGTCCCTTGACTTCACACAAAACTAAACTGTCCTTCCCCCATCCCCTGGGGTCCACACTTACCCTTCCCATTATTTCTCAGGACTGGCTGTTTTCTCATAGCCAGGTCAGTCACTTTACTGTCTCCCACTTTCATCTCCATTCTTTCTCATGCCCGGTCACTCAACTCAATGTCAATGACCCAGGCTTATGTCATCACCCCCCTCTTAAAAGAAAACTTCGTTTTCAAATATTGGGAGACTAAAACTTACTAAACATGTGACCCAGACATATTGCCTGGGTAGCCCTAAGTATGGCTGCACCTTACTCTAGCTACCACACTACATAATACATCAACTGCTCATAGTACACTCCTATATTCATCACACATAAATACAACCATCTTTCTATCTTGTGTATCAATGCATGAACTAATACATCACATAATAATAATACATCATAGGAAAGCATTATACTTATGTACCCACATGTCTCTTACTACTTCACGACCACACAATCCTATTTGTGTACCGACCCTATATCCGGTGGTTCTGTTCTTGCATTAACCCTCCTCTGATTCATGTCGATGCTGTGTCTCCCTTTCACGTACCCAAGACTCATGGTACCTCTACAATTACAACATCTGTTTGCTATCCCTAGCCCTGGGTCAGTAATGTCGCGAACACTCTTTTGACCTGACTCAACTTTCCTATCTGCATATTGCACCATTACACTTGAGTCTTTGTTTAG
This sequence comes from Cepaea hortensis, assembly GCA_963921405.1. Taxonomy (NCBI): domain Eukaryota; kingdom Metazoa; phylum Mollusca; class Gastropoda; order Stylommatophora; family Helicidae; genus Cepaea; species Cepaea hortensis. The sequence goes on from OY992897.1 coordinate 32,732,070, forward strand.
TCTGAACTCTTTATTCAATCTTGGCCCATATACCTGGCACCTTGCTTTCTGCTGCATACGCCTTATGCCTATGTGCCCTGCACATGCACTATCCTGAGTTGTTCTAGTATATCGGTCTCTATGTGCTAAAGGTACTGCTCCTTGCCCACGTGCAGTTTCACTATCTGAAAAGCAGCGAGTGAGAACATTGTTCTTCCTCTCGAAGCACCATCTACCCTTCATTGACCGCCTATGTTCTACTCTCCTACACCCTTGGGAACATTTGTTCAGGGTAGTATCTTGTCTCTGGGATTCCCTAGCACTATATTTCGGATCCATTCTCATCTGCTCAGCTGTACTATCCTTGTCCTGAGTTCCTGTGTCTACTTCAAGTGCCTCTTCTACCTCAGCTATACTCTCTAATTTAGGTTCTCTTGTGGTAACTACCTCACTACTGCTTACACTATATTTTTGGTCCAAATAAACTACTTCCTCTGCTGTACAATCTTTAACTCCTATAACATTTCCTATGATCAAATCAGCCACTGGTGAGTCCAAAACACACGCTGTCACTCTTCCAGTGATATATGGTGTTTTTACTGTTATTATGGCTACTAGGTAGAACTCTACTGTGCCGTTGAATGTTATGCATCTAATCTTTTTCCCTGTATAATCCGAGGGATCTATTAAACTTCTCCTCACTCCGATAGACGTACATCCAGAATCCCTAATTGTTAACGCTGGTCTATCATTGACAAATCCCTGATGCAGCTTCAAACTGCCTCCTTCATGCACTGCTGATCCTGCTTTCACTGTATGACCACATATTAGGACTGGCTGACTGTCTTTTTCAAAAAGAGGTTTGCACCCACTACAATCTTCATTGTTCAGCGTCTCAATTACTTGCGCTGCATTTGAGTGCTCTGTTTCTCTCATCCTACATTGATGGCTGAAATGCCCCTTCCTTCCACATTTGAAACAAGTGATCTCCTTCCTTGCGTTACTTGTTGGCTCACTAGCTGGCTGCACGTCACACTCCGCTGCCTTGTGTCTCCAGCTCCCACAATTCCAACATCCGGCATAATTTGGACGTCTCTGAAAGTTCCCTCTTCTATATGGGTACCGTCCTACTCTACCAACATTGTTTCCTCGGAAACCATTATCTTGAAGTTCTTGCTGCTCACCTTTCTGTGCTGAATCCACACTTTTCGATCTTGATCTAATAACTGGATTCTGGTCCTGTTTAGTGTACGCTGCACAGACTATTTCCTCACTCATTTCTCTACCAATAGAACTGTTAGGATGTGCAGTCATATAGTTTTGCCCTAACTGAGACATTGTGTCTATGTCCTTTGGCTTACTTTCTTCAAAGAAGGCCACTAAATTGGTATTACATGAAGCTAATACTTTGTCTCTTAACACTAAATCTACTAATTTATTAAAATCTTTCCCTACTTCTGCGAGCTCCATCCATTTGTTAAATGTGTTCTTTACTGTGTTAACAAAGTCTGTGAAATCTTGATTTGTCTATGGCACTAACTGTCTAAACTTTGTTCTATATCCATGCTCAGTGAGTTGGAACTTTGTCAGCAAACGTTGACGTAAGATAGTGTAGTTGTTTCTTTCTTCTACAGGTAAATTGAACATGGTGTCTAGTGCCTTACCCGTAAGAAACTCGCCAAGTCGTATCCCATATTCTGCTTCCGGGATCCCTAGAGTTTTCACAGATGATTCGAATCTCGAAAGATAGGCCTCAAGACAATCCCGGTCCGTAAAGTATGGCAGTTTCAATCGCTGTTAGGGATGTGAAGGTCTTCTGTTTTCCTCACCTTGACCCTTCGAAGATAGTTCTAGTTTTTTCAACTCAATTTCAGTTTGCATCTGACACTTAATCTTCTCTTTCTCAATTTCCATTTTCATTTGTGTCTCTCTCTCTTCCTGTAGACGCTTGGCTTTGCGTTCATTATACCTCTCCTCTCTTTCCGTCTGTTTTTGTTCTTTTGCTTCTGCATACTCCTGTAACTCCTTACCCTTCAGGCCTATTCGTTCACCTGCTTCAATATATTCCATTAAAGTAGGCATCTTGTACTTGTGGACACGTTGCTGTCTGTCAGCCAACTATAAATGTAAAGACTCTGCTACTAGTCTTTGTGTGCCTTCCCTAAGTACACCACTACTCCTTGTGTACGTAAATTCGTAGTGCTAAAATATCACTCTGTACTCACCCAGTCACTCTATAAGCACTAGGTAGTGAGGGAAAATATCCTTCCTCGCATATATCTATAACAAATAGTTGTATAACATTTCTGGAAATATTGTTAAACATACATATAAATACATATACAAACAAATGGATGATAACAATAAGTGTTTTCTATAAAAACGTTAGACTCACAAGCCAAGTACACGGAGACGGTGATCACACAGAAATAAACCACAGTAACAACCACAAGCTTGTGTAGGGACACCCACAGTGGGCGTAATATATAAATATAAATTGACAAAGACCACTAGACAGTAGAAAAGGACAAAAGATCACAATAATAACATATATCCGACCAAAACAAATATCATATGTAAATATAACGAAAAGAAGAAAAAAAAATATATCCTCAAAATATACACAGCTGTGACGTCAGACAACGCGTCTGTAGATATTAGTTAGGACTCCAATGCCACTGCACGACACGTTAACTCATTAACGTTTTCCATACAAAAATATCGTAACAACTAGAAATATCCACGTTTTGCAAGGCCTATCCTAATGTAGATAGAGATCGCAAAAAGTGCCTATCAACAACTACATGTAACACATATCCATATAGATAAATCCACAAACGATAACGACAGTTAAGACCATGAGAGCAACAGAATGTCCAACCGGTTGGCCGATAAATCTGTACTTATAATCCGTCGCCAAAAGTTCTTATTTTGCTGTTAATAGTTTTTAATAGTTTCTCCCACTATGCTGAAAATGTCTACGACGCTAGTTTCCAAAGCGACTTATCGACTTGTTGAGTGGTTCCTGAATTTCACATGGTGATCATAAATTCCAACTGTCGACAAAAGTTGAAGATGATAGTGATTATCCAAAATGTTCTGTCTCGACACAGTCCGTAACGTTATTGTACTTTCTCTGGACGTGGTGACACCACCGTAATAATCCAAAGTGTTCTTTCGATATGTTGTTACTTTCGTTGCGGAGATGGCGCTTTGCTGTATCATAAATGTTATGGATTTCCTGTACCCGACAAGATTCACCAAAAAGAAAAGGAGAATGGCAGCCAATGTTCAGCGCTTTAAACTTGGATATATAGATCCTTATTGGCAAAGAAATACAACCATGGTTGTGATGACGATACGTTAAAACTGTTTGCTCATAACAGAATAATGATGACAATAGTAGAACAGTTCAACAAAGACGAAACATTAAATCTGGCTTTCTATAAAAACAACCTTGTTTTGTTCATTCACAATGAGTCATCTTGACCACACTAGGCCGTGGAAATTTTCCTGAGTATCTTTCCTCCTTCCACCCCCAACTCACAATGTCACCTCAATTTCTCTTTATCACTCTCAGTGAAAAATTCCTCCGTAAAACACAGTTTCCACACAACCTTGACAGCCCCAGCACCCGGCTGTGGTAGGTGTACCGTTACTATCCCCTTCAGTCACCTGTTCTCGTAAACAGCGCTGACCCGATTTGTCCGTGGAAACTCACAATTTCCCCCGTCCTGTCACCCCTCCCGGTGATTCAGAAATGTCGAATTTCTCTATTTTCCAAACATATACTTCCCCAGTACCTGGACGCTGGTGTACCCACCCGTCCTATTTGCTGCGCCGATCAATCTCGAACTGTCGACCTACGAACACACAGTGCGCTTGTCTTCGCACACACGCAAAATGTCCCACCACGCACAGGATGTTGCGACGAAATTGCTCACTGTCTTAAATCTTTGGTTCAATCCTGTCTTTATCACCGACAGCGACAATGTCCACCTGTGATGCTCCGCTCTTGTCGCAAACACTGTTTTGTCCACGCGACATTTACCTGTGCTGTCCGCTAGCACTTCTGTCTCTTGACCTATAAACACATGCGCCTGGCCTCTCAACCCGACATTCCGTGCTGTTTGTGATTAGACACCCCCCGTCACTGTAATCGACTCTCCCGGTTGATTTGTGCTGCGTTAATTCTCCTGGCACCCGCCTCGTCTGTTTACGTGTGCTGACCACCGTTAATTTACCTGTCGTGAACTTCACTTGAACTGTCTGCTAGCTTGAGTTTTTAATCCCGTCTGTCTGTGTGAATTATCTGGCGCACACACAAAGAGTTCACATTACCCTCTTAAAGCCACACAATCCAAATTGTCAAGGGTTTGCTAGCTTGATGGAACGAAGTCACCAGATAACAACTCCTCTCTCAGCGAAGAGTTCACAAATAACCATAATGACAACAATGTCTATATTGTTCTTGATCGGACGAGCTCTCAGATGATCAATATATCCCCGTCGTTCTTGCCAGGAGAGACCCCAGATACTCCTTACTAAGCGACGAGCCACCAGATGTCACACGTCGTTCTTGATGATAATAGCAAGAAGTTCTTACGATGATTTGTTCCTGATATTGTCGTGTGATGGTCGTTGTATAGGCAACGATACTGGTGTCTTGCAATATAAGTTATCACTCACCCCAGAAGTGCACATTCACCAGTCATTAAACAAGATTCAGTTGGCGCACATAATCCTTTATTACAGAAATAAGACGGACAGACGGAACATGTTTATACATCCAGAAATAATGTAATCCATAGAATATAAATATCCTCCTCACAATTTAACCAGCACACATCAATGCCTTCTCAAGCCTGCTTCATATCAAATCCACAAGACATTTAGTCCAGCTACTATCCATGGCTGGATCTCCTACAATACAACCCACACATTGGGTCGGAGCCACTGCTCAACTATGCAACCCACTCTGGGTTTTGGCCCTCACTCCCTATAGAACCCACTCTGGTAAAAACAAAAGGACTGTTAACAGAAAATGAAGAGAACAACTTAAGAAAGCGCTGTCAAGATTTTCTTGTCTCATTATTCGATCAACTGAAGCAGAGACTTCCTGAAAATTTAGATGTATTGAAAAATATTTCACTCTTTTCTATTAACAACATACCTCAGCCAGTAAAGGACATACCTAAATATTGTCAAGTTATTAAATTTTTAGAGGCTAGTGTGGCGGAAGCAGAATATTAGTTAACAAAAATAAATTTGGTTGACTGGACAAACAAAACAGAAACTTTTCCAGCTTTTTGGAGTGAAGTAAGACAATTTAAAGATGTCTCAGGTAACAGTCCATTCCGTGAGCTCTTTGAATGTGCGATGTCTGCCATGATAATACCCCATTAAAATGATGATGCGGAAAGAGTTTTCAGTACTGTGAATTATACAAAATGTAAACTAAGAAACAGGATGAAACTTGATCTCTTAAATGCTATATTGACAATAAGATTTAGCCTGATGAGAGCAGGAAAATGCTGTTCAACTTATCAGCTCCCTGATCATATAATAAAAGAAATTGGAACAGCAAAGTACACCAGAGTGATTTTGAATGTGAAGCTTCAACTTCATCATCCAAGCTAAGTGCATCTTGTGAGACAGGCATCAGTGAAGATGAGGACATGATTCTATAGATAGGTAAGTCACATCAATTTTCTTTTTAATGTTGCATATCCCTTACAGGATGGTGCAGTCAACATCATAATTTTTCAGCTGCTGTTGATGTACAAGGCAAGATTACGCTCAGTAGTTTGCCATTGCTTTCTGAGCGACCGGCTCACATACCCCTGTAAGTTAACAGAGCGGCTCGAACCGCTGTCGGTTCGGGCGCAGCTGCGTTACTCACGAGAATATACGGGATAACGGCGATAGCCGTAAACTTTTCGCAAGGGAGAGCGGCAGTCACATCAATACATATGTAATTTCTTACTTTCTCAATCTGGATATTTTTCCTAGATACTTTCCAACGAAATCTAGATATTTATGGATGTTGTTTGGGCCGTTTCTAGATACTTTTGGTCCAAAAAAAAAAAAAAAGTGGCAACCCTGGCCTCATAATTCCGGTCCAAGCTGACAGTAATATGCGTCGCCTCAGAAAGACATGATTAGGCAATTCAAACACCAGGCTTCCGACTTACTGGCCTGATGAATTAACAAATAAACAAGGAAATGCTACGCACATATTAAGTGCAGGAAAACCTGGTATATGTGAAGCAGGTTGAAAAGAGAGAGGAGATAGATAGATAACGAAGCTAGTGTGAGAGACAGAGATATGAGAAAGATGTGTTGAAAGACATAAAAAAGTGATAACTTTTATATAATATAAATAAGATAATATAAGTGACAAAACATCTGTTCATAATCATAGTTCCTAATATTTTTTTTATTAAAAAGTCGCTTGCACCCAATTAATTGCAGAAAAAAAAAAAAAGCCTCTAGCAGGGAATCGAACCAACAGTTCCCGCTTATCAGGCAGAGACACTTATCACTGTGCTACTGAGGATATGATTGTGAATCAACAAAAGTATATAACATAGCTACGCTCATGTCCCGATGACGTCACATACGTTAAGTCACGTGACTAGGCAAATCACGTGACCAGGACCACCCGGAGTTTCCGGGACCGGGAAAAATCACGTGATAGTTCAGCTCCGAATAGACAGAGTAGTTTATTCCGAAATGGAGTCCGAATAGATACTTTAATTGAACGGAGATCCCCCGCCAGTGCTATACATAGCTGCTAACTACGCTATATATAGCTGCTAAAGCTAAATATAGCCTCGTGACGTCTGTTGCGGTGAATTAAAATTGAAGTACCCTTTTTTTTTTTTGTAAGGTCTTTCCCATCAATTTGTAGATATATAAGCATTTTTCTGTAAATATTGTAAATACGAAACAAATTTAAACCGACGTAGTTCAAAGTTGAAAAGTTGAAAGGTAACAAACTGTTAACCAATCAGCGCTCTCAGACTCACTTCTGCGATATATCTTGTATTGCAGACGTCGCGATCGTCATTTATCTTCGGATGTTGGACTGGCTGGTCGGGGAATGGGAGTTGTGTATTATATGACTGTTACTGTTAGCTGTAAATTATGTCATGGGGGTTTTTTGTTGGATGACCATACTCATTGTATAGGAACAGAAGATATTAAGTTATTATTACTATCATACACAGATAGACAGAACTTCATAATTATTATAATACAAAGAATATAATATTCTTCTTCTTCTTTCGTTCGCCTGAAATATGCTTATATATAACTGCAATGTTGTCTCTTGTATGAATCCAACAGTCTTTTTTAGTTCATTCAGCGGTCCATAGAATTAGAGTTTATCTTCCACTGTTGTCTCTCTAGGCCAGAAGGTTCGCCTGGATATGTTGTAGTTTGGACAATCCTGGAGTATATAATATTAATAACCACACTATAACAAAAACGATATCGTTTATCATTGTTTTTTATGTTTTCCCGTAGTGAATTTGAATAACGAAGGCACAAACCATAAAATGTACGTTTTATTGCCTGGCATATTTCGCTGCATCTCGTCAGGTACATCCTGCAGATGTCACACAGCGTAGAGTAAATTAACTAGATACATCGTCCAAGCTGAAATATACACATGCTTTCGCACAGTAATAATATTAATATCAAACAAACAAACTGTTCGTTTGTTACTTACAGTTTGCAGAAGCCCTAATGATTCATCTGCATAGGCCAGTTTTGTACAACCAGAAAGACATGGTAGTCAATTTAAAATTACCATGGTAAACAACTACTGGAGGTCCTGGGTTCAAGCCCCGGTGAGGGCTGGAATTTTTTTTCACATGGTCTTCTAGTAACAAAATTTCTCCTGGTCTCTGGGTAGTGAGATCGGATGCCTGTGTGTATTGTTTCCGCACATAAAAAATTCATTGGCAGTTGGAAATCAAAAAAGAGTAGCCTAACAGCGCTGCCAAGATTATCTGGATATCTATATATAGATATTAGTTTATCTCTCTCTCTCTCTCTCTCTCTCTCTCTCTCTATATATATATATATATATATATATATATATATATATATATATATATATATATATATATATATATATTAGTTTAGTTTAGTCGACAGATCAACATCACGGCACACAGGTGCTCCGTTCTACTCCTAACTCAAGCTGAGTCCAGAGAATCTCGGCTCAGTGCACAAACTCCATAGCACTGGCGAGGATCTTGAAATACTTTGGGTAGATTTCTAACTCAAAATTTTGTCCGGGCAGTGCTGTTAGGCTACTCTTTTTTTGATTTCCAACTGCCAATTAATTTTTTATGTGCGCAACAATACACACGAGCATCCGATCTCATTACCCAGAGACCAGGGGAAATTTTGTTACTAGAAGACCATGTGAAAAAAATCCCAGCCCTCACTGGGGCTTTAACCCGGGACCTCCAGCACTTGAGGTGGACAACATACCTTGAGATCACTCGGCCCCCTAAAGAGTTCAGACCATTACATTAACTAAACCTGTGTGCAGGGAGGAATAGGTGACCGGTCTTTTTTTCCCCTCCCACAGCAGACAGCCAGGGCTGGCATTGAACCCTAATCTAACCAAGTTCATGCCCTAACCATTACACCAATTGGCCAGCTCAATAACAAAGCACAGGCAATATCATCATCCTCAAACTATCGTCACGTGGAGAGACACTTCAGAAATGATGGCACTGCCTGTCCAACAGTGAAAGGACCCAAAACTAGGAGAAGAAAGCTGATGATGAAAACTACCAACCAGATATTAACTACAGGAACGCAGATGTTATAATTTACTCATGAAGCTTCCTGATCATTCCATCCCACTGAATGACTGTCTTATGCTCTGTAATTCCATGTATTCCTGCATTGCTACATCTATGCATGTCCACTTTATACCTCCTTTTACTTGTACAACAACATTGCACATGTACAATTTCAAAATAAACATTTCAAATGACCTTTTCAGCATGTAAACACACATTGTTTGTACACATAAGTTCACGCTTTGTGGCTTGTCTTGAGGAAATTAATGTGGTAGTTTTCCTTTGAATTCCACATGAGATGTACATGTAGTAAATAGTACACTGGGTAGCTCTTCTAAATTGAGAAATGTAATCAGGGCATGCCAATTACATACATTTTTGTTATGACTGACAATCTGTAATATGTGTGTTATGTACACCGGATCTGTGACTTGTTTCACCATTACCTGAAAAATGTTTTGGGTATCTGGTCCATTATCCCAGGATAAGGTGGTATATATATATATATATATATATAACGCCAATTAACAGGGACTTATAACCTGTAACAGTTGCCTCTCGCTTTGATTTCGAGACCAGTTAAGACCAGGGATGGAGTTATTGCCTCTCCATAGCACAAAGCCTGGGCTAAAATATAGAGATCATGTGTTGCCCATGCAGCATGATCCCTCTCTCGGCCTGCCTAGTTCACTCCAGAGGAAAGGTAACACCCCTACATCTGGAACAAGACAAGCTGCAGAAGCTGCCGGATCAGCAAAGCAATGTTCTAACTGTCCGCCTGTCGGAGCTTCGATCCTAGACCAGCCGCCAACCAAGGCTTAGGGCCTGGTCTGCCCTTCCATGACATTTTGTCTTTAGCTTGCATTTCCTCGCAGCAGGGTTAGGCTTGTACCCTCCCAATTGCGCTCTTCCGCCCGAAGCCGTTGGCACAATGTGGGGTGTCGGGTTTGGTAAGCGCCGCCCAACGTTCGGCGCTAACAGAAAGCAGGTAGTACCGTCTACTGTTATACGGTAGCTCAGTCATATCTAAGACATGGAGGATGGATGATGGTAGAATACCAAAGGACATCTCTTTTGGTGAATTACAGATGGGTAAGAGATCTCAGGGTCGGCCTCTACTACGATACAAAGATGTGTGTAAGTGGGACATGATTGATACAGGCATTGATAATGCACATTGGGAGCAAGTCGCCGCTGAACGTGTTGCATGGTGGGCAAACATCAGAAATGGAATAAAGACAAAGGAGAAAATTATTGCAGATAAGTCACACACTGAGCGTTTGAGACGTAAGATGGTGCATGATGGTGGAAATGACCACGTGTTCACATGCACCCACTGTGAACGGACATTTACAGCGCAAATTGGCCTTATCAGTCATATTCGCTACCGCCATAGGTAAAAGTTATTATGCCTTTTTAAAGCACAAACTATAATCTGTCAAGACGGCAAGGTGCCAATTATATATATATATATATATATATATATATATATATATATATATATATATATATATATATATATATATATATATATATATATATAAACATAAACACTAAGGTAGAGCTTAACGAGGGAGCTGGGCTTATTCCAGCAAAGCCAGAGACGAGAAACAGACTCAGACACCAGCACTGAAAAGGACACAGATTGAGAAAAACCTGATAATAGTAACGAAGTGTTTATTCCCAAACAGTTCTGGTCACGTGACGTCTATATCTTCTATATTAGAGAGCAGTACAAACTGGCATATCACTGGGAAGCCAGTATAATTTATTAATTATATATACACACATAAGATAAAGAAAGGAAGCAAGTGCTATTGTGTATGGTTAGGGTTTGCGTTAGGGTTAGGGAATACATGTTTTTTTTGGGTTAGGAATACATGTTCCAGGGCCCCTTTTGGGAATAAAGTCTCCCTAATAGTAAAACTAGAATACCCTTTCTCTGGAAGCCTTCCTTTTGTTCTTTTCCCCTCAATCTTGCCAGTTGTCACCAGGTTCTCCAGTTTATTTCTTATCATAATGTACCCAAAAAATCTTGACTGTCTACACCTTATTTCTCTAATCATTTTACCGTTTTCAGTTGTTTCTTGTAGGACTTGGTCATTGGTTTTCCTGTCTGTCCATGGTATTGTTCGCATTTTCCTCAAAAACCATATTTCCACTGCCATTAGATGTTTTTTAGCTTGACTGCTCATTGTCCACGTTTCACATCCATACAAAATTCTAGGTTCAATGTAGCACTTCAACACCCTTTTCTTCTTGTTCTAATCTCTACAAGGCACCTTTCATAAGATGTTATGACTGCTCTGAGATTGTTTGTACCGATTCACTTGTTTAAGAATATTCCCATTTATCCTTTTATTACATTGTGGTATTTCTTTCTTCTTAGAGACGACTATAATCTCTGTCTCCTTACAATTTAACTCTAACCTTAGTTCTTTCAATACATCATTATATTTAGCTTTGCATGATGAACAACTTATCAATCCATGGTTGTGACTTCGTTCTGTTTCAGGTATTTGACACTGAACCTTTCGTACATACACAACCTGTCTTCACCAACGATCATCCAACGTCTGTAAAGTAGCCTGCTAAAAATGTTGGACAACAAAAAGCACGTGTCAAACAGATTTTTGTTGGTGTATGGATCAGCAACTGGACAAGCTCAAGCCATTGCCGAAGAAATTGCAGAGAAAGCTCCCAAATTTGGCCTCGTGGCTGAGCTTCATTCCCTGGAGGAAACAGGAAAGAGGGTTTGTGCCATGGTTGTCTTTTTTTTTTTCTGTGTTGAGTTGAGCTAAGAACTAACATCACTGCACTCAGGAAATCCGCATACGCACAACCACCTCTCCCTTGTCCATAGGTAATCTACCACCAAGAGATGCATTCCCTGCCAGCCTATCAGTCTGTTTATTCCCCCCACACTTCCGCATGGCCAGGGCAAAAAATACATACAATTCTCACAATCTGTGACCTCTGAAACGAGGTGAGCCATTCCGCAGAAAACATTCCTTTCTCCACCTTACTAAGCATACTCCTTGAGTCAGTAATGAATACAATGTGTGTTGCAGTTAAGCATCACTTTAATTATACACAGATATCTCGATAATTGCTTAACTCTCCTCCCATAGATCACACTAGGAGAATCTCAGCTCAGTGCATGAACTCTATAGCACAGACAAGATTCCAAATGTGTATATACCAGAATTTAGTTGAGAATTCTATTCTTACGACAACTTTTTAAGCAGAATGAGATAATATCATACTCTCCCTTTGATCCTGTTGTGTAGTGGAACAAAAATGCCTCATCGTCTCGGGTACAGGCGGAAATTAGGAAACTCCTTGTGCATTTTGTTCGCACTAAAAATCTTGTGGTAGCTGGAAAATTATAATTCACAGGCCAGAAAAATCATGTTGCTTGTATTTGCCAGGTGTTGTGTCTTATCATTTATTTGCTTAGTATATGCCTTTCTTGCCTGTGTGTTACTGGGGACATATAATGGAAGTAATGAATGGTAGCACTGTAAACTACCATGCATGTCATCAGAGGCCACTAAGGAGGGTTGGCATGAGTCTGGCTGCCTCATGCTGTAGAAGACTAGCTGCAAAATCTAACCAATTATGAACCAGTCTGCAAAAAGCTTGATGTGAATTGGTTAAGGGCTTATGCTCCATTGTGAAAGGAAAAGCAGAAGACAAAATATATTTCTTGTCTGTGAGGATATTGGTGCATGCACACTTGTGGTAATGGTAGGAAACCCCTTAATTTGTTACTCTTAATAAACTGCTCTCACTGTCTCTCTCTCTCTCTTCCCCCCCCCCCCACTTGTTTATGTGCTCCTCAAATTAATTTGTCCTTATTATTGTGATGAATAATCATGTAACCAAACTCGACACCCCACATTGCACATTGTGCCAATGGCTTCAGGTGGAGGAGTGCAATTGGGAGGGTATAAGCCTTACCCGAGTGCGAGGAAATGCAACCTAAAGACTAAATGTCCTGGCAGGGCAGACCAGGCTCTAAGCCTTGGTCAGCAACTGGTCTAGGATGGAAGCTCCGACAAGCGGACAGTTAGTGTATTGCTTTGCTCATCCGGCAGCTTCTGCAGCTTGTTTTGTTCCGGACGCATTGGTGTTACCTTTCCTCTGGAGTAAACTAGGCAGGCAGAGAGAGGGATCATGCTGCATGGGCAACACATGATCCCTAAATTCAGCCCAGGCTTTGTGTTATGGAGAGGTATAACTCCATTTTACAAACTATCATCTGTCAAGACGGCAAGGTGCCAGTCACTCAATTCACTGCAATCTTTTGAGCTCTCTCTCTCTCTCTCTCTCCCTCTCTCCCCCCTCTCCCTCTCTCTCTCTCTCTCTCTCTCTCTCTCTCTCTATATATATATATATATATATATATATATATATATATATATATATATATATACTAGCTGACCCGGCCCGGCTTTGCCCAGTCCTTGGTGGGAAGCATCTCATTTAATTCATATAAGTAGTCATATAAGTTCCCGTTCCCGTTACCGACTGTCTGTCTGTCTGTCTGTCTGTCTGTCTGTCTGTCTGTCTGACCCGACCCGGCTTCGCCCAGTCCTTTGGTGGGGAGCATCTCATTTAATTCATATATGTAGTCATATAAGTTCCCGTTCCCGTGACCGACTGTCTGTCTGTCTGTCTGTCTGTCTGTCTGTCTGTCTGTCTGTCTGTCTGACCCGGTCCGGCATCGCCCAGCTCCTGGTGTGGAGCATCTCATTTAATTCATATAAGTAGTCATATAAGTTCCCGTTCCCGTTCCTGACTATCTATCTGTCTGTCTGTCTGTCTATCTGTCTGTCTATCTGTCTGATCCGGCCCGGCTTCGACCAGCCCCTGATGGGGAGCATCTCATTTAATTCATATAAGTAGTCATATAAGTTCTCGTTCCCGTTACTGACTATATGTCTGTCTGTCTGTCTGTCTGTCTGTCTGTCTGTCTGTCTGTCTGTCTGTCTGTCTGTCTGTGTCTGTCTGTCTGTTTGTCTATCTATCTATCTCTGTCTGTCTGTCTGTCTGTCTGTCTGTCTGTCTGTCTGTCTGTCTAATAGACCCATCCCTCTGTCTGTCTGTCTATCTATCTATCTATCTATCTATCTATCTATCTGTCTGTCTGTCTGTCTGTCTGTCTGTCTGTCTGCCTGACCCGGCCCGGGTTCGCCCAGTCCCTGGTGTGGAGCATCTCATTTAATTCTGAGTAGGTAAGAATCCGCTCTGCCTTCAAAATGTTGACGTGAAGATTTTCTTCCTGCAGCTGCTTCTGTATTTGTTGATCAGTAAGCTCCATTTTTAGCCGCTTGACCACCCATCTGACTGTGTTTGAATCAGTGTTTCTGATTCTGGTGTCTTGGTCCTCCTTCCTCTCACAAGTTTTTGTGTTCGTCTGTGGGTAGTCGTCGCTCTTCTTATTGGTAGTTTCATTGACTGTAGGTTCAGATACTTTATTACAGCTTGCATGCAGACTCTCCAAAGGCAGGTTCGTCTTCTTGATAGTCTGGTCGGTTTTCTCACTATGCATCTTGGAAGCTGCTTGTTTCTTTGTGCTATTACGACGTGCCATTTTCCCCCCGTATCAGACTGCTTGAAATGTGTAAGGCGTCTTGGCTTGATAGCGCTGAGAAGTGCTGTCAAGCGAATCGTGTCGATATGATGGCGGAAAACACTAAAGATGCGATGACCGTCCGTCCGTCCAATTTGAGAAAAAAACAAAACTTTCCACCTTGGTTCAACCAGCCCGTGCGGCATCGGTTATAATAGCGGTGGTTCATGGTGCGTCGATTATTCCATTCTCTGCGTGCCAGTAAAAGCTGGCTTATCTGTTGTGCAGTTTATGTCTGTGACGTCGGCATAGGGGATTCTTTTGGTCGGCAAGTTTTCCTTTTGTGTCTTTTTAGGCAATTTCTTCTGTCAGTGTGGCTTCAGGCTCGTTTGCTGTGCTGGGGTGCTGTCATTATACTGGCTCCTTGTACGGTTATTAGTAGTCTTCCTCTGGTGGGGTGTCCCATTCGATTTCTCGTTGTTCTTTCGTTTTCTGTGTGGTGCGCTTCTTTTCCATTTGATATTCTCTGTACCCTCTGGGGCCGCTTTTAGGCGTCGTTATGTCTTTTATCAGCTGTCTTTTCTTCCGATTTGGGGCAGCTTGCGATACCGCATTGTGTTCTTCGTGTGTTCCTCCTTTCTTGTATACGCCCCAGGCACATTCAAGTTTATTGGTGTTTTCCTCCGCACTTTCTTGATGAGTCTGTTTGGTTTCCGGTTTCTCCTGGTTCTTTTGGGACATCACGACAGAGCTGGAGTTAATAGTTTGCTGTTGTTGATTGACCAGAGAGTTGGCTTCATCTTGCGTCTTCTTGTCTTTTTTCTTGTGGATTGTCGTTATCAGTTTATCGATGATTTTCAATTGAGTGTCATCTGGCGGTTTCTCTGCGTTCTTTTCATTGGGTTCGTGTGGCTTGTTTTGGGATAGTTCCCTTTCAGCTTTTTGCATTTGTCTCTCCGCCTTGATGTCACATAAGATCTCTTCGTTTTTCTTGGTCGCCTGGATCATGTTCTCCACCTCTTGTGTTATATTTCGTTTGATCTCTTTTAGTTCCTCAAGCAGTTTTTCGCTGTCGCTATTCAGTGCCGGTGTTTGTAGTGTCTTGATCTGTTGCTTTAGCTCGTCAATCTGGCTCTGCAGCAGTGCTCTTTCATTTTGCGATATTCCTGTGACTGTCTCACACCTCCGCATTGCTTCCTTGAATGATGTCTTGTTGACAATGGTGAGTTTCAACACGTCTCTGTGTCTTTGGAGGTACGGACATCCCAGATATCGCGCTCCATGATGTCCCATGCAGTTGGCGCACTTACGGTTTCTGTTAGGTGCCTTGAAGTCCACGTCCAGCTTGGCTAGCGGACACTCCCTAAAGGCATGGTGCTCAGCGCAGTATCGGCAGATGTCTGTCTTGCTGCGGCATATGGCTCTGCTGTGGCCGGCCCTCTGGCATCTGGAGCACTGAGTTACTTTTGGAATAAATCTCTCTGGTAGTTGTACTTGCTTGTTGATGGACACTGATATCGGCATTTCGCTTCCCTTACTGGTCACCACCACCAGCGTCGTAGGTATTTTGGCATATGTTAATATTCGTTCCGCTTTTACGACTTGGATGCTGCGATTTTCCTCCTGTAACTTCTGTAAGATTTCATCGTTCGTTAGTTCCACATGAATCCGTTTAACGACCCATCTGACTGACTTTGTGTCGGTTTTACCGGCTCTGGTGTCTTTCTCCTCCTTTTTCTCTGCTAACATGCTAACATCTGTTTAAGTCCCCGCTAATCACTGGTATCATGAAGGCTAATAGACTACAATGGCTGGGGCATATAGAAAGAATGGAAGATAATAGGGAAACAAAACTCGCTTACACTCAGGAAATAAATGACCGTAGACCCCGAGGTAGACCAAGAAGGCGGTGGAGAGATAATACATGTACAGACCTACAAGCACTTGGAATCAACGACTGGCAAGAGAAGGTCCACCAGAGAGACGAATGGAGACGGATTGTATTTGCAGCAAAGAACCTCAATGGCTCGGAACGCTGAAGAAGAAGAAGAAGAACATGGATCTTGTTACAGGCGGGCCGTCATCGGTCTTTCTTGTGGTAGTGTCATTTGATTTAGTTGCTGTTTTTTGGGTGTTATCAGGTAGGTTCTCAGCGTCCGTCTTCTTCGCGATTTTGGAGGCTCCCCCGCTGCACATCTTGTGGCTCTGCGTTTTCTTGGTGTTGGCCTTGCGAACCATTTTCTCCCCAAATCAGGCTTCTTGATGATTTAAGGTGACTTGGCTAGATAGCGCTGAAAAGTGCTGTCAATATCCCCGTATCAGGCTTCTTGATGATTTAAGGCGACTTGGCTTGATCTGGCGAATGACCTCACGGATGCGATGATATTGTTCAACATCTTTTAGATAACTTCTTAAGTATAGAAAGATGAGTTACAATGTTATGCATTATGCATTATTTTTATGTAAACTTTGAAAATGTCTAAAAGATTGTATCATTATTTATTATAACTCATATGCCGGTATATAACTATAGACAAATAGTTTATAAATCATTGAAAACGATACAACAATATGACTATAAGTTATACAACAATGTTATTAAAAGTTATGCCCCTTGAAATAACTTTTTCTAGAGTTAAGTCCCTTAGCTAATGTGTAGTCACGTCATTTTCTTCCCTTTCCCTAGCGTTTTGGTTCGGGGATTCTTTCATCATCATCATCATATATTTACGTACGTATTTTGGGAGGGGGAGGAGGGAGGTGGAGGAAGAAGAAAAAAAAACTATGACAGTTGACAGCTCTGGAATGAAAGTAAGGCGTGTAGAAAATTTCATCTCAATCGGATGGGCCGTTAGCGAAAAAATAAAGGACATACATATTTACATACATACATATATACATACATACACTTTGATTTATATATATATATATATATATATATATATATATATATATATATATATATATATATATATATGACCCCAGAACCATATGGGTTGACAAACCTTGAATTATGCACCTACAGAGGTTTGAATCTTAGACCCTTGTTTAATAAGCAACTCCCTTAACCATTATGCCATCATGACTCCTAAGTAAGTTTCTTCATCATCACCATGTAGCAAAGACTTTGTAGAGATTGGTCTCATTACAACCTGCCAGAAAGACTCTCCATCCTTTGCTAGTTCTCTTGCCTTGTGCATTTTCGTGTGCAGGTTCTTGCTAATGTTAGTGTGCTATGTTAATCTTTCCCATTGCAACAAACGCATGTGAGAGCTGGACACTAACTAAACAAGCTGAACAGAGCATAAATGCCTTTGAATATAAATGTTATAGACGAGTCCTAAGAATATCTTGGGTAAAGAAAAGAACAAATGCATCCATACAACAAGAGCTGAATATTGAAGAGGGTTGGCTACTAAAGACGATAAAACTAAGAAAATTGAAATATGTTGGTCACTTGAAATGTCATTAAAGTTTGGAAACAAAAATAATAAAGGTGTATGTGCCTGGGAAGAGAGGAAGAGGAAGGCCAAAGAGATGGGTGCAGGATGTGGCAGATGATCTTCAGATGGGTGTATCGAACGGGTGTTCATCTTGCTTATGAGCAAGAAGTTTTTTGATTGTGCTTCATCCTCTTCTTCAGTGGCCAACAGTTCTCATTCTGATGGTACCAATGACAGACTGATAATATGTCCATCTGTATTTTTCCCTATATGTTCAAAGTTGTCCGGATCCTTTGCTCACTATCCACTACCTGTGCTCTAGTGTAGAAGAGGAAATAAGAAAGGAAACATGAGATAACATAAGGTGTATGTAATTGTGACATTAAAGGCATTCTTTCTTATTTTTAGTTTAACATAGAGAAGGAGAAGTGTCTCGTCATTGTTACTTCCACAACTGGAGATGGTGACCCACCAGATAATGCTCAAAAATTTCTGAGGCGACTGCGAAAGAGAACTTTGAGCCATGACTATTTGGCTCACCTGCACTATGCATTGTTAGGTATGTACCCAGCAGATATTTTGTTAGACAGTTGGCTTGCTTATTGTCCTTTTGTCAGTTGTTCCTGTGTAATGTAGAACTGCAGCATTTTGTAGACATCCATCATGTCTTGAATTGAATTGTAAAGTTTTTTTTATGTGCTTTCAAATCCTTAGCTGTTTGTTTTTCTCCTATCTCCTAGACTTATGCTTTTTTCTGTTTGTCCTTAGTCATTCAGTAGTCACCAACTATCCATTCAATGAAGTATTTATAGAACAGCAACACACACTGTCCACTTTTCTGAATCTAGAGCTCTCTGTTTGATCATTTCAACTGTGATAAATTTCTTGTCTCCAGAGCCATCTGTCTGTGATAACTAATATTACTCAAACTTCATCTGTTTCTTGAGTCATCTATCTGTGATAACTCCAACTTTTAACCTATTTCATCTGTCTCCAGAGCCATCTATCTGTGAGAGTTTTAAGTTTACTCAAATTTCAATGCAGTTTCTAGAGCCACATGTGTCTTGTCTTTGATTAACTAGCTTTACCCAGAGTACCATCTGTCTGTGATAACTCCAACTTTTAACCTATTTTATCTGTCTCCAGTGCCATCTGTCTAGGATAACTCCAACTGTAAACCTAATTCATCTGTCTCGATGGTGCTTTACAAAATCAATCTTGATCAGCATCTCTTTCTGCATCCTTCTGGTGCCCATGCCATGATAGTTGTGATGATTCAATTTTGGTCTCTTTTTAAGAACATGGTCAACTATTACTCATGTTTTTATAGCGAATGCGACCATGTCATTCACTTTTTGGAAATGAAGAATCAGGAACAGATGATGAATTGGCGGCATCCAGTAGACAAGCAACACACTTATTCAGAGCATACTTAGAGCTCTCCACACATGGTGTGCAAGATGTGGGTGGTGATTATCAACCATCAGGGTGGGAAGTTGATGTGACTCTGGCAGTATCACAATTTGTACAGGTTTTAGTCAACTGCAGGCTTCATTACAATGGAAATCTGAACATGCTCCTCTTTCTTTTTGCCAGACTGTTGTGTCTGTTTCTAGGATGCTCCACCTAAAGTAAAGAGGTTTAGGTTGGTATAGTACCTGATCTAGCCCATCAGCATCTCTGCATTTTGGATGCGATAACAATTGTAGCATCATCTAGCTGCAGTTGTTTGTGTCAGTAACATAAGGAGTTAAGAAAAGTTTGGGAAGCGTTAAGTAACCAATAAACATGCAGCGCGTTATTTGGTATGGTACAAGTTAAGCCTTTCTATGTTAATGTTCTGTGTGTAGTATAGTACAAGTTAAGCCTTTCTATGTTAATGTTCTGTGTGTAGTATAGTACAAGTTAAGCCTTTCTATGTTAATGTTCTGTGTGTAGTATAGTACAAGTTAAGCCTTTCTATGTTAATGTTCTGTGTGTAGTATAGTACAAGTTAAGCCTTTCTATGTTAATGTTCTGTGTGTAGTATAGTACAAGTTAAGTCTCTATATTAAGCAACAGTACCATGTTTTCCCGAAAATAAGACAGGGTCTTGTATTAATTTTAGTGCAGGTCAGCATGGCCGAATGGATAAGAACGTGTGTTCTTAAACATCCAGTGTGCTGATGCCGAGGTAAGCGATTCAACCCCTACACCGGACAGCAAGAATAAAATGCTGACCTGTCGTCCTTGACTTGGGGGTGTAAATTACAAGTGCCTCTGAAGTCGGAGTGAGTTTGCCTGATGGCGAGGGACACTGTTAATAGGGAAAGCTAATCCACACGCAAAATTCACTCCATCACTGCTATAAATAGTGTGTATGGACTACGCTTGAGTTCAAAGCGAGCGAGCGAAAAAAAAAATTATTAATTTTAGCTTACAAAATGCTTATTTTCAGGGGATGTCTTATATTGTTTTGCTTTTTTTTTTTTTCAGATACACAAATCTACATTTATTAATGTACAAAATTCTACTTTTATTCAAATACAGTCATGTCATCTTCTTCTGGAACATCGTCATAGCCTGAATTTCTTGAGACTCCATTTTCTGTAGAACCATTGGTTCCAGTCTCTCATGTCCAGCAATAAAGTTTTCCTCACATGAGTATTTCTTGCCCATGTAGCCTGCTCGTAGTGTATTGGTAACTTTATTTCACACGAGTGACGTGTTGAATTATGAACTACGTCCATTCATTACCAAGTGCGCACCAGTGGTGTCTGTACTCTGATTGGCCATTTGGCACCAAGTCTCTCATTCTAGCTGACGATCTTAACTAGGGCTTATTTTAGGGGTAGGTCTTATATTAAAAGTATGAAAAATCGTGCCAGGGCTTATTATAGGGGTAGATCTTATTTTCGGGGAAACAGTATGTTTTGGCTGTTTTGTATGTGTACCACTCAACATGTTGTGTGTGGTTGTAATTCCTACATTTAGTCACATGCACTAGAGAAATCAAACAGTGTGTTTGTCTTTTACAAGGTGTGTATGAGTTCATTTCTCAGCAAAGGCAGGATTATTTTTTTATAACTGTATGGCTCTGGGGTCAGCCCAGCTTTGTGAAGTGGGTACCAGACAGTTTTAAGAATGTTGTGGGAATTGTCTGGAAAGAAAGGTAACGAGAAAGGGAATTGGCCACCTCACCTCACACGTGGCCTAGAATATGTGAAAGCCTAGCCTACCATACTCCAGTGGCTGTGTCTGCTATGGGACTGCCTTGACCCGACCTATATTTGTGTCCCCTGTGAAAGTAATACACATGTGATTTTGTTGCTCTCTTGATATCCTTCACCAGGATGTTGCTGTGGTATTCTCTGAAATCATTACATATGTAATTGTTGTATGTGCACGAACATTTGCATAATTCAGTTTGTAAAATATTTGCTCACATGCAGGTCTTGGCGACTCAAACTACTCCAATTTTTGCCGCTGTGGTCGAGACTTGGACAGCCGGTTAGAGGAGCTGGGTGCTCATAGATTCTACCCAACTGGTTTGGCAGATGATGGTGTGGGGTGAGTGTTGAACTGAACTTCACAAGAAAATATTGAACAATGAGTGGCCTGGCTTAGCCAGTACAGTAGTCTGGGTTAAATTGTTAACTGAGAAGTGGTTTTGTTTTCATCACCCACAGCACTATGTGGTTCTTGTAAAATTGGCATCAGATTTCCCTGGGAAAGAAAGTGATCACCTCACTTGATACTGTTTTATATATATTTTTTAATAGACCTTGTATGTGTGTGCATACTAATGTTATACAGAAGAAATACTTCTTTGTTTGTGACTCTTTTAACTCTAAAACCACCTTTCTGATTGAGATGAAACCTTTACTCATGTGCTGTATATGGTCTCCTGAGTTCATTGGCTGTGTATTGTCATGCTTTATGAAACCTGAGGAAACCAGCATTTTGATAGTCTTTTATTGGACCAGTAACATCATATTACACATTGACTATCAGTGCTCCACAGTCCGCAAGAAGGTTGAGTCATGTGTACTGTACTGAAACATGACCTGGTCACATCTTAATATGCTTCTGCACAAATGTGAAGTTCCTGTAGCAGTCTTGCACACCAGCTCCTTTCTGAGCTTGGAGAGGGTAAGAAAACTTCACGACACAGTCCCTGTGTAGATGATACTTTGATACCGGGTCAGGAGACAAATGTCTACACTCACACTCTAATCTGTTTCAGTTAGGGCTTAGATTACCTTAATCACAATGACCTCAAAAAGAGTTTAAACTCAGTCATCCATAGGATTCACAGCACAACCATGTATCTGCATGTGCATGCATATGTTTGTCTGTATTTCTGTTTGTTTGTTTGTGTGTATCTGTTATATGGATGGATGGATGGTAGGTAGGCAGGTAGGTAGGTATGTATGTAAAGTACTGTCATTAGAAGAGTTACTTACTAAATATAATTAAGGCTTAACTAATAAAATATTTTACACACATAATACCTTTCTGATACCAAGTTAATGGACGCGGTGGTGGGCAACATGCAAGTGTGCAAGAGGAAGTTTCATTTCCATTTTACACTGAAATAGAAACTTCATTTCTGCACTGACAGTTGGCTGAAGTAGACTTCTGTGTTTTCATGGTGCATTTAGATAGGATTCTCCAAGCACTTAGATAGGATTCTCCAAGTACTTAGATAAGATTCTCCCAAGTACTTAGATACGATTCTCCCATGCAATTAGATAGGATTCTCCCAAGTACTTAGATACAATTCTCCCAAGCAATTAGATAGGATTTTCCCAAGCAATTAGATAGGATTCTCCCAAGTACTTAGATAGGATTCTCCCAAGCACTCAAATATAATTCACCCAAGCACTTAGATAGGATTCTCCCAAGCACTTAGATAGGATCTTCCCCAGCACTTAGATAGGATTTTCTCAATCCATCTCTTGATATTGTACACCATATACATCTTCATCTTGCACACTTGCACTCCATTCTTCCCTTCAGCACATCCTTCAACAAAATATTGTCTCTTTATAACACAAATTCCAGTTTGTTACTTATTGTATTTTCTGTGATTGCACAGACTGGAGATTGTGGCAGACCCGTGGCTGGAAGGGCTGTACCCAGCTTTACAAAAATTCTTGGGTGTCACAGGAGCAGGCGTAGAGGCCTTAACAGAAACTGTACAGTCTTTGAGTCTCACAGAATCAAACAATCCGGAACATGTGAACAAACTAGACCATATCCAGAACACCGATGGAACTTCACAGAGCAGTATGCCCAATGGTGGCATCCATTTAGCACAAGCTGTTATTTCTGAAGACAAAGGAGTATCTTTGAACACTGACTCAGAGCTACTCCAGAATATTCAGTCCACAAATGAAAATACAGAATCTGTTCATTTGGGTGCTAATTTCACAGACAGTGCTCATGTTGCCTGTAATTCTGCAGCTGAAAGTGATGTACCTAATTTTACCAGTCTTACTGATGCACATGTGACAGAGAGCCCTATAACAACTGTTACCTCTTTAGAGTTCAATATATCTTCAAATGAAGACCTGTGTACAGCAGACCTTCCTTTTTCAAATAACATAAGTGGTACCACTAAAGAATTGACTTCCAGTGGCAGTAATTCACAGACTAAGGTTGCTGTTTTAGAGAAAGCTATTAATAGTGTAGATGGAGTGACCGAAAAATCATGGGGAGAAACATCTCGTGTGCCAGTTTTATTATCTCACACATACGATACTTCTCTGCCTATCATGCATTCCCACCCGCCGTTATCGGAGCAGGCATTGACAATACCTGTGCTTCCTCCAGCATATCTGTCTGCCACATTTGGAGGGGATCCTGTCCAGGTAGGTTTTATATTTATGCTCTAAGTTTAGAATTTCTTGAGGTTGAGTTGTAGCTATCTGATGTTGCCTTGGGTGTCCAGTGTTTAGATCCTCCATGAGTCTTTTATCTCCAGGTGTACAGTTCCTGTCTAGTCTTCTCAGAGCAGCCTCTTGCATGATATTCAACTCTCAAGTGAAGGCAGGAACAGCAAATAGGCACAGTCACTCAAATAATGGAGAGCAAATAAATTATGGTTTCTGAGATGAATGTTTCAGACATCTTGGACTGCCAGAGTAACTAACAAGTGCCTGGGGACGAGGCTATTGAAAGTGAAACGTTATGTACAACTATTAGAAAGTGACAGTGTTCTTTTCTCATGTAATGCGAAGAGAGGCAATCTGAAACATTGTGATAACTGGAAAGATCAGAAGTAGAAGAGGCTCAGTGTGTTAATTTTCACCTAAAATTGTGTACTATCTAGAACTTGGTCTATATTCTCCAATATCTTTAAAAATTTATTCATGTGATCGCTTTCCTATCCAGCTTATTCTTTGCATCCTGAAATAATTCCATATCTCAAAAGTTCTTTTCATCTCGCTTGCTAGTTTAGTAGACAGCAGTATGCTGTTGTTTGTAATTGACCAAGATTTGCCTATAGTCTCGAACATTTGACCTCTTATTTCACAATGTTATTCATGCTGATTGTTATACTTGTGATATTTCAATGATATTTCTATTGTCTTACCTAAGAAGCAGTGGAGATAATGGTTTCTGTATGAAATGTAAAAAATACCATAGTTGGACAGAAAAACAAATGACAGTTCTTCAAGAAACAAATGAAAACCATAGATTGAATAGAGAAATTAGATGTAGACTGTCAAGAATTTTGGGCTCATTATGAGGAGAAATAAACTTTAAAAACTTAGTGGCAACTGGAAAAAAATTATGGGAAAAGTAAAGGGAAGGAAAAGAGATAAAACCTGGATGGCTTGGCCGCATGGCATAATCGTCACAAGAACACAAACCTGATCCATGACTCTGGTGATCATGTGAGATGGCAAACCATGACAGCCCACGCTTAACGCCATGGCTCATGATGATGATGATAATCCAAGGAGGCAAACAACTAAAACGTTAGCACTAGTACTTAGCTCTATTGAAACAGTGCAGTACTGTTTCCTTTACGATGACATGTCAGTCCGACATGTCAGATGTTGAACTTCCCTGCTGTAACTTTAGCAACCAATCTTTTCATTTTAGGTGTCTACTTTGGCTTACCAAAACGGGTGCAAACTGCCATGTGCAGCATCAGAAGTGTTTAAAGTTCAGATAGTATCAGCCCAAGTTCTGACAGCACCTGATGCAACTAAGAAGACTCTACTTCTGAGGCTTGACATGGGGGTGAGTGGACAGGTTTTTTATGATTACAGAACTTTTCATGTTATCAGTTGGATAGGAGGCACAATGGTTTAGTTACTTTAATCAGTGATTTCCAAGTTTTTATGTCTGGCCACACTTTCTGACTGCAGATGTGTCAGTGCCATGCCAAATTTTGTATTGATATAAATTGGATTGGTAGTCTTCTTACCCTTGTGCCCTGGCACACCAGCCCCTCTGCATACCTTGGAAAGTAAGCAGGGAGGAGGTCAGCATGGCTGAATGGATAAGAGAGCTCATTATTAAACTTCTGCTACTGAGGTAGCGGGTTCAACCTCTATACCGGTCAGTTGGACTAAAATTTTGACTTCTCCTCCTGGACTTGAGGACGTAAATTACAAGTACCTAAGAAGTCGGAGTGGGTTCGCCTGATAGCGAGATACGCTGGTAATAGGGAAAGTTAATCCACACATAAAAATCAGTCCAGTGCACTAGAAATAGTAGCAAGTATACGGACTATGCTTGTTCAAAGCAAGCAATTGCACACGCACACACAAATAAGTAGGGACAATAGGATAATGTCTACATGCGCTAATAATAAATATGCATCATTTGTGGAGTCCTAGACAGGCTCCATCGCAGTGTAGACCATAGTCGATCCTTCCTTGATTAACCAGACTAGTGTCTGCACAGTGAGGGGCAGTAGTTTGAAAAGAACAATAAGAAGAGGCATGAGTTTAAAAAGAACAATAACGAGAGGCATTGGTGTAAAAAAGAACAGTAATGGAAGGCATGGCTTCTGGAAGACAAGCAGGGGCTGACCAACACAACAGTAGACACAGGACATTAAAGACACCCTGGTTGAAATGTGAAAACAAAAATCACACATTGAACAGGAAAGTGCACGTTAGGTTGTACCAACATATCAACACTGTCAGAGATAGAAAGTCCTGGTGATCCATTATAGATGACCATCAGTGTGGAGATGGCAGTTAACCTGCTCTATTTGTGGTCATTAACACTATACATGGGAGCTATGGTGTTGGGTCTTAGTCAGATATGACTGAGCTACCGTATAATAGTAGGCGGTACCACCTGATTTCTATTAGCGCCGAACGTTGGGCGGCACTTACCAAACCCGACACTCCACATTGTGCCAACGGCTTCGGGCGGAAGAGCGCAATTGGGAGGGTACAAGCCTTACCCTGGTGCGAGGCAATGCAAGCTAAAGACAAAATGTCATGGCAGGGCAGACCAGGCCCTAAGCCTTGGTTGGCGGCTGGTCTAGGATCGAAGCTCCGACAGGCGGACAGTTTGAGCCTTGCTTTGCTGATCTGGCAGCTTCTGCAGCTTGTCTTGTTCCAGATGTAGAGGTGTTACCTTTCCTCTGGAGTGAACTAGGCAGGCCGAGAGAGGGATCATGCGGCATGGGCAACACATGATCTCTATATTTTAGCCCAGGCATTGTGCTATGGAAAATTTGCTATCGCCATAGGTAAAAAGTATTATGCCTTTTTAAAGCACAAACTATCATCTGTCAAGACGGCACGGTACCAATGCTGCTGCTGCTGAATGCTGGGAGCTATGTTGGTGCAGTAGCCAGCATTGTTGCCTGTCCACCCATTGGGCATGTCTTCAAATCTCCATTGATACAGATTTGTTTTATTGACCAGGCCTCCCAGGTTGACCCAACCTAAAATGCGTGCCAGGGAATGTCCTGGGAAAGTGAAGGCAGCTGATGTCGTTCCCCATTGAATGCCCATTGGTCTATGCAAATATGATGCTATCACCAAACTCCCAGTACACCTCAAGACGCATGAAAGGGTCCTTTACTGTACTTACTCACACTGTACATGTTTGTTTCCTAGTGATGTATTCTGTACTTTACTGACATTGTACATGTTTGTTCTCAAGGGATGTGGTCTGCAGTACAGTCCTGGAGACTCTATTTCTATCATTTGTCCCAACAACTCCGGTGAAGTAGACCTTCTTCTAGACAGGTATGTGTTTTATTCCTTGTATTTTACCATTTTATGTTCTTTTCCGTGGATATTTGATTCTTAGCGTGCCACTTGAAGTGGCTCATGAATCATCCTACATTTATCAAACTCTGATTAGAGTGGCTCCAGTAGTTGCGAAATAAATACACAGATATTGATCGGCATTCACCTGAATGGGGACTTGAACACATGGCCACCAGGCTGGCCAGCTAGCCACTGAGCTACAGCAGTTCCCACTAGAATGGAATACCAGATTAAGTATATGTTACTTAATCCAGACTATACCAGATTAAGTATATGTTACTTAATCCAGAGTATACCAGATTAAGTATATGTTACTTAATCCAGACTATACCAGATTAAGTATATGTTACTTAATCCAGACTATACCAGATTAAGTATATGTTACTTAATCCAGACTATACCAGATTAAGTATATGTTACTTAATCCAGACTTGTAGAGAGTCAGGAAACAAGCATGATTTTGTAACCTCATTTACTTGGCATTAACGTATATTATGGATATGCTGTTAGGCACATATTTTCGGCTAGTGAACATCACTTGAGGGATTATATTATCATTATTATACCAAGCGTCTATAATTTCTATAATATCGACACATTAGAAAAAAAAATAACTGCGACACCACTGATGATTAAACTCATTTGTAAAGCTAGTCCTAGTGCACTAATGACTACATGGTCAGCATCTTTAATAAGGAAAATTAGGTAACAAACTGGTCTTACTGCAAAGAAACATAAGAGAAGAAGCACTACAGATTAGTGAAAGAAAGAATATGTGTGTGGTCAAATAACATTGCAATATATTTGTTCTTTTTTGTAATACTCTGTAGGCTTGGGCAAATTATGAAAGCTGATGACACCCTGACACTGTCAGTCATCCCAGACACCCAGAAGAGACGTGCTGCCATTCCACCTCACATCCACCACACATCCACACTACGGCATATTCTCACTTCCTGTGTGAACATCCGAGAGCCCCCTAGCAAGGTTTGTAGTTTTAAGTGTCTGTGTGGCATTCATTGCCTATACCATCTACACAAGTTATTTCAGTTAGTTTAACACTTTCTGTCTCAGTTGGTCTATTGTTTTCCCATTACCTCTACCCCATTCAACCTCAGAAAAGTTATTAGGGTCCATCCCAGCCACAGATTAATAATCCTGTGACTGAATTGGCCACATTTTGGATATTTGAAAGGTATTGTTGTCCAAAGGAGGTCATGGCTTATGAGTCAAGCAGAGTATCTGTTTAAATAAAACCACTCAGGGGAATTAATTATAATTGTCTTGAAGTAAGGTAAAGTAACTCTGCTAGCCCTGTGGTTAATTTGGGAAGATTTTTTAAACTGGCTTGGCGTGCCAGGTCGACTGAGCCTAAAGTGGATGCCAGGAAATGTCTTGAGAAATAAAGATAGTTTGCCTGATACTGATTGCATCACCCCTCAATTGTCGATTGATCTACAAAAATACAGGGCTAGCACCGAATGCCCAATACATTTCAAGATGTGTAAACAAGGATCCTCATAACAAAAAAAACATTCCCATATGAACCATATGTTTGGTACGTTACACCCACCTTGCGTATTTATGATGCCCATGTTAAACATTGCCTCAACGAGTCATGTATTATTGATTATTTTTCATGCATTTTAATGCTTATTGTTCTTTTGTTGTCAAAGAATTGCTTCATAAGAGATGTTGAATGAAAGAATGTATGAGAGGAAATAGAGAAGAAGGGCAGAGTGTCAGACGGGCCTGCGTGCCCAATTCTTAACCCTTTGAAAATAAAGATTTTTTTTCATTCGTTCATGGGTCACTTAAAACACTCTGAGAAGAGAATTAGAGACATTAATAATATGCGGAAAAAAAACAAAGATGGAACTGCAAGATATAGCTTAGTATTTAAGGGTTTGGTGTGAGATGATTGAGAGTTAGTGCTTCATTGGAGATTTGGAATTCAGGGGAAAACCTCAACATTATCTGGCCAGGAATAACTTTTTTTGAGGTCACAAAACATGATTTATATTGGAGAGACAAACTCTAGACACATCTTCCCAGTATTCAGATTAAATAATCCAAGAAATAGAAATATGCAAGTTGAAAATTAGCTCTCATAATAGATAATAAGTAATCTTTGAAGGTGGTTTAGAATTAATCCATCCTCTAATTCTTCCCCCCCCCCCCCCCCCCCCCCCCTTCCCCCCCAGCCATTTTATTTTTTGACATTTATTGCAGCTCCCTCCACGTTTCCCCATATTATTCATCTCTGTCTCTAATTTTCTTCTCCGTGTGTTTTTCTAAGGTCACCCTCTATTACATTTGCCCTGTGGGTTTCAGAGAAAGGACTTTCTAGTTGTACCATTATCAGGTTTTCTCAATGTATGGCATGTCTAGCACCAGCATCTTTTCCCCACTTCTTGACTTGTTGAAATCTTGTCTGATGCTCTCCCTAGCTCCCTATTAGTGATTCTGTGTTATTGTAGTCTGTCTGTTCTGTGCAGGCATCAGTTAATTACTGTTTGTAGTTTATTAGTAATTCAAAAATTCAAATGATAGTTTGCATGATTTATTTCCTGACATAGTGTGCTGCTTCTCGTCAGTTACATAACCTATGAAGTTAATAAATGAATTATACTGTGGCTGAAAAACGTGAAACACATAGTCACTGTTATTGTTCAAATGTGCAGCATCTGTTTTCTACACTGTTATTGCACATTTAAAATAAATCCATTCTGTCTGCACAAAATTTATTGGAACTACCTAATTGCTAAAGTCTTGGTATATTTGATTATCATTCTTTGAATACAGTGTATAAAATGTTTTTTCTTTGTTAACTTTATGGCTGTAATTTAGCAGATGTTGAAAGATGGCTGAGCTTGAAGTTTTATAGCTCATTTTTATAAAGCTGTTGGACTGCACAGGGATTCCTGAAGACTGTTTAACCTCTTTTCCACCCATGCTGGTATATGTTTGGTTACTCGATTTTCTTATTAAATATTAGTAATTGCTTTGATCATTCTCTATATAAAGGTAGTTCTGGAAAGAAATAAAGAGCTAATCTGGAAAAATATAATATTTTCATGTTTACCTGTCTTTCAGGCATTGTTAAGAACTCTGATAGAGCACACAAGCGATGTACGTGAAGTGAGACGCATGCAAGAATTGTGCAGTAAGGAGGGCAGCCAGGAGTACACCCACTTGATTCGAGAAGCACATGTGTCCTTGCTGGACTTCTTGTATGCTTTTCCATCTTGCAATCCTCCAGTGGAAAGTTTGCTTGGTGAGTTTGTCTTCTTTTGTGTGAGATGTACTGGCTAGATACTCACTGCTGGACCACCTGCTGGCTCAGGGGTCAGGGGATCAAATCTGCATTATTTTTAGATGTTTCAAACTGACCTGGGCTCCCTGCTTGACTCAACCTAAAATGAGTACCAGGAAATGTCGTGGGAAGTCAAGGCAGCTGGCATGATACCGTCCACATCACCCACTGAGTGCCGAATGGTCTATACAAATGTAGGTCTATTACCATACGCTCAATGCTGGTGTGCTGGGGAATGAACAGGCAGACAGATTGGCTGGCTCTGCAAAACTTGGTGGAGTATTGATGCATGATAAGGCAGACGTGGTTGCGGCCTTGTGGGAGCATGTGTACACCAAGGAGGAGCAAATGGATCACCATGGTCTGGCAAGAATGCGACAGCATGGAGTGATGAGGGGATCTGGCCGATGCTCGGCACTTAGAGGAAAGGTGAGACGGACATATAACCAGATTGCTACTGGTACTATTGGGGTTGGAACTCTTCGCTGGCTTCTGAGGATGGGTACGGAGCACTTATGGGAATGCCCCAATTGCTGTGATGTTGGTTCTTAAATCAATCAATCAATCAATCAATGCCCCTTAAAGCTTGTAAAAGAGTCCTTGACTTGCTTGTTTTTGTTTTGTTTGCTTTTACTTCAGACCTTTTGCTTTAACTCTACTTCTGTTGAATCTTACCTATCGATAATTTCCCACGAAGATAACTTTATGGGAGACAACCTAGATATATCAGTGCCTATGCATCACTTTAACAGTGTTAACACAGTGTATATTACTCAGGATTCTACACCCAAGAAGAAAATTGTTACATCTGATAGAGGAGAAATTGTTTCCCCTCACTGGCCTGGCCGTCATGTTTTCTAATCCCTTCAAGGTGGATTGTTTTAATTGCCCTGGACTCTCAGACTGACAAAGTCTAGAATGAGTACCAGAAAATGTCCTGGAAAGTAAAGGTGACCAACGTAACATTAACCTCATACCCCATTGATTGCCGATTGGTCTATAACAATATGCGGCTAGCCCCATATAGCCAATATGCTGAAGGCATAGAAAAGGGTCTTTTTGTTCGCTTGTCAAACTATTAGTATAATATATTTTACCCGATGAACCTGCGGTAAAACCACACATATAGCCCCTTTGTTATGTGCTCCACCTTGACGTGGTAGGGGGGTTTGTGTGTTCCTGTGATCTCCAGAACTATGCCAACGGTTGTATAGGTACTAGTAGGTTCTTCTATGAGAAACAGGACATGGGACAGGAAGCAAACTGAGACACCAACCTGCTGACTTGTGGATAGACTGGGGACAGTCAACGACTAGGGAAAACATACTGGAAAAATTGCTTGTTGAATTGGATATACTGAGCCACAAGCTTGACGAAACAGTGCAACGTAAATTGCTTTCTGATGAACAACAGCTACAATATTTGACTGAATGTGGTTACTGATTGTTTTGTATACGTAAGTCAAAGGCACATTGAACAATACAAAATGAAGTTGTCCTTTGTGCTGTAGTCTCAGCTAGTTTTGATTTGTTCATTATGTTTGTTTCACTGTGTGAAGTTCATTGTATAGAACGAAGCTGTCCTTTGTGCTGTAGTCTCAGCTAGTTTTGATTTGTTCATTATGTTTGTTTCACTGTGTGAAGTTCATTGTATAGAACGAAGCTGTCCTTTGTGCTGTAGTCTCAGCTAGTTTTGATTTGTTCGTTATGTTTGTTTCACTGTTTGAAGTTCATTGTATAGAACGAAGTTGTCCTTTGTGCTGTAGTCTCAGCTAGTTTTGATTTGTTCGTTATGTTTGTTTCACTGTTTGAAGTTCATTGTATAGAACAAAGTTGTTCTTTGTGCTGTAGTCTCAGCTAGTTTTGATTTGTTCATTATGTTTGTTTCACTGTTTGAAGACTTTTAACGTGAATTCCACATTTTGTCACAGAACATTTGCCAAGGCTTCAGCCCAGACCATATTCTATTTGCAGGTAGGATTTAGTATACATGTGTTTTATTTTATAGCCATAGATCGGATTCTACATTGTTGATTATATGCTGAGAAATCAAACTTTAACAAACTGTAGGTTCTGTTTGTTTAACAAGTTGTAAGGTGTTCACTATGTAGTTATTTGAACATATGTCATATGTTTAACAAGTTGTAGGTGTTCATTATGTAGTTAGTTGGACATATGTCATATGTTTAACAAGTTGTAGGTATTCACTTTGTAGTTAGTTGGACATATGTCATATGTTTAACAAGTTGTAAGGTGTTCACTATGTAGTTAGTTGGACATATGTTTAACAAGTTGTAGGTGTTCATTATATAGTTAGTTGGACATATGTCATATGTTTAACAAGTTGTAGGTGTTCACTTTGTAGTTAGTTGGACATATGTCATATGTTTAACAAGTTGTAGGTGTTCACTATGTAGTTAGTTGGTCATATGTCATATGTTTAACAAGTTGTAGGTGTTCACTATGTAGTTAGTTGGTCATATGTTTAACAAGTTGTAGGTGTTCACTATGTAGTTAGTTGAACATATACCATATGTTTAACAAGTTGTAGGTGTTCAATGTGTATAGTTAATTGATCACGTGCCATTAGTTTTACAAGTTCAATATGTATAGTTTGTTGAATATGTATGTGCCATGTGTTCAACAAGTCTATGTGTACAATTTGTTTAGTTAGTTGAATATGTTTGTGCTATGTGTTTAACAAATTGGGGGTTATAGTATATATACACTATTTAAACATGCCATATTCTTAAAGAACATTTAGATTAACAGAGTGGTTAAAGTACATGCATGCCATGGCCAAATGTCAATGTTCAAAATAAAAATGCGATTCTCTGTCATATATTTTGTCTCCACTATTCTTTAATGAACCAGAAATTGGAGATAAGCCGTGTGGATTTGTGGAAGATTTGTGCACATATACCATTTACACCTTTAGAACATTAACAGAAAGAATAATTGAAATGAACTGAGATCTGTATTTTTGCTCTATTGACTACACTAAGGCATCTGACAAGGTGAAATGCAAAGAAATGATTACAAAGTTGGAAATGTTAAACATTGATGGTAAAGATCTGAGAATAGTAAAGAACGTGTATTGGCAACGAAGAGCAGCCATAAGAACTGACATTCAGTTGGGAAGACATGAAACAAGGTGTTGTGTTATACAGAGTTGTGTATTATCATCCGATGTGTTGTATTTGTACAGCCCAATAATGAGATCCTTACAAGACGTGCCAGGAATATCTGTTGGTGGGCATGTAAACAACCTTCGTTATGCTGATTTGGTGGCTGAAAATGAAACGCAACTACAAGAAATGATAGATATAATTGTAACAAGAGGTCAAAACAATGGACTTGGTCTGAATAGCAGAAACACAGAAGTAATGACTATTAAAAAGAAAAAGTATATCCAAATGCAAACATCAAAGAGAATGGAACCAATCTGAAACAAGGCAATGTATTTAAATATTTGGGTACTTTATTAACAGCTGATGAAAGATGTATTAAGGAAGTTAAATGTAGAATATTCTCTGTAATTTATCTTTGTTATTTGAACTGAAGAAAAGAGTTCAAAGAGCTGTATTGAGATGATCCTGATGTAGAGACGTGAATCATGGACACTTAGCAGACAAATTAGGAATTATGTGGAACCTGCAGAGATGTTGTTTTATAGAAGGATCATGAAAGCACTGTGGATAGATAGAAAGACCAATGAAGATATTTTGAAAGAAGTTAACTCACAAAGAATGATTACTCAGATCAGAAGAAGACAGTTCATATTCTTTGGGCGTGTCATAAGAAGGGGAAAGCTGGAGTATGTCACCACAACAAGAAGGTTGGGGGGACAGAGGCAGGGAGAGACCAAGAGAGAAGATACTGGACTGCCTGACATCATTGCATGGAGAAATATCAGTGTTAGAAATGGTTCGCAGCACAAGAGATAGAAGATTGGACAGACATGATCACCAACACCACGTGGCATGGGCTGTAAGGAGAAAATTCTTTACTATAATTTAGGCTTGTGAAGTTAAAAGTTACAGGAAAATTCTTAGAATACCATGGATCTAGAAAACAAATATATTGACAATTTAACAGATCTTAACGTTAAAGACAACTGGGTTTTAAATTGCGTCACGTCTCAGTAACTGAAATACTTTGGCAATGTTAAACTTCAAGTCTCAGTAATTGAAATACTTTGGAAATATTAAACATCAAGTCTCAGTAACTTAAATACTTTTAAAATATTAAACATCAAGTCTGAGTAACTGAAATCCTTTGGAAATAATAAACATCAAGTCTCAGTAACTGAAATACTTTGGAAATATTAAACATCAAGTCTCAGTAACTTAAATACTTTTAAAATATTAAATATCAAGTCTCAGTAACTGAAATACTTTGGAAATATTAAACATCAAGTCTCAGTAACTTAAATACTTTGGAAATATTAAACATCAAGTCTCAGTAACGGAAATACTTTGGAAATATTAAACATCATGTCTCAGTAACTAAAATACTTTGGAAATATTAAACATCAAGTCTCAGTAACTTAAATACTTTTAAAGTATTAAACATCAAGTCTCAGTAACTGAAATACTTTGGAAATATTAAACATCAAGTCTCAGTAACTGAAATACTTTGGAAATATTAAACATCAAGTCTCAGTAACTGAAATGCTCTCACAATGTTAAACATCAAGTCTCAGTAACTGAAATACTTTGGAAATATTAAACATCATGTCTCAGTAACTGAAATACTTTGGAAATATTAAACATCAAGTCTCAGTAACTTAAATACTTTTAAAATATTAAACATCAAGTCTCAGTAACTGAAATACTTTGGAAATATTAAACATCATGTCTCAGTAACTGAAATACTTTGGAAATATTAAACATCAAGTCTCAGTAACTGAAATTCTCTCACAATATTAAACATCAAGTCTCAGTAACTGAAATACTTTGGAAATATTAAACATCAAGTCTCAGTAACTGAAATACCTTGGATATATTAAACATCAAGTCTCAGTAACTGAAATACTTTGGAAATATTAAACATCAAGTCTCAGTAACTGAAATGCTCTCACAATATTAAACATCAAGTCTCAGTAACTGAAATACTTTGGAAATATTAAACATCAAGTCTCAGTAACTGAAATGCTCTCACAATATTAAACATCAAGTCTCAGTAACTGAAATACTTTGGAAATATTAAACATCAAGTCTCAGTAACTGAAATACTTTGGCAATGTTAAACATCAAGTCTCAGTAACTGAAATACTTTGGCAATGTTAAACATCAAGTCTCAGTAACTGAAATACTTTGGCAATGTTAAACATCAAGTCTCAGTAACCGAAATACTTTGGAAATATTAAACATCAAGACTCAGTAACTCAAATACTTTGGATATATTAAACATCAAGTCTCAGTAACTGAAATACTTTGGATATATTAAACATCAAGTCTCAGTAACTGAACTATTTTGGAAATATTAAACATCAAGTCTCAGTAACTGAAATACTTTGGAAATATTAAACATCAAGTCTCAGTAACTGAAATACTTTGGCAATGTTAAACATCAAGTCTCAGTAACTGAAATACTTTGGAAATATTAAACTTCAAGTCTCAGTAACTGAAATACTTTGGAAATATTAAACTTAAGTCTCAGTAACTGAAATACTTTGGCAATGTTAAACATCACAGTGGTTTAGAAAGAACAGTGAAGGCATGAGGAAAGGCCAGCTTTGTGGTTAGAATTCTGGATTCTCCTTTGGAGACCCCGGTTCAAATCCCCTGTAAGGTGTGGATTTTTTTTTTCTGTCAGGGGAAAAAAAAAAGAAAATCCTAACCTGCACAGTTCGTGGCAAATGCACTAGCCAGGCGGCCTTAATTCCTCAGGCTCAAAGAGCCCTCTGCCCAACACCGCAAGGTACTATAGGCAGTAGATGACAGTGTTTTTTTGTTTTTGTTTTACGGTAAGGGCATAATTCCAGGCAGAAGAGGCAGTGGTAGAACAATGTGACCCTGAGCGTGAAAACACATGAGGGAAAGGGTTGTGACAAGAGTGATTTTCTTCAATGGATCTATTGTATGATGACGAGTTCCATAGTGTAGTTAACATGCACATTATGGAAGCTGTTTGTGTCATTTCAGTTGTCAGGAGAATAGTGTCACCAGTGTTGATATTGCCTTTAACGTGGTGGAGATACCGACTGACAGAAGTAAGAGTCACCTATATCAGAGACGAGGCGTCTGTACAGGCTGGCTGGATGACATCACTTCCTCTTTGCAGGCTGGGAAACATGAAGGTGTAATTGAGGTATGTATCTGTATATTAAGTTATTATCATCATCACGTGAGCAATGTTGCATTGTTCCATCAAGCCTGTGGTTCAGTACATCTGACTTCGGTTACCAATTTTTCAGATATGCTTTCTCTAGCCTTTGGCTGTCCGCAGTCCACCTACAAGACAGCAGGCTTATGAATCGCTTCTACTAATCCCTACCCCTTGACCTGTCTAAATGGGAGACCCTACAAGTAGCTATGCTGCAGTTGGCTTAGCTCTTGTGGTCATTGGAACTCCTATGCCCCTCTACCGCTTCATTCATTGTGTGCCATGCCGGTAAGCATGGGCGATCATGTTTCGCATCTTACACAATCACCAGACTCTCATTTAATTTATTTCTGCTCATAAACCCAAACAAATTTGACTGTCTACGTCTAATTTCTCTAATGCGGCTTTCATTTGTCTCTTGTAGGACTTGCTTATTGGTTTTTCTGTCTGTCCATGGTATTCTTTGCATTTTGCTCAGAAACCACATTTCCACTGCCATTAGATGTTTTTCAGCTTGTCTGTTCATCTTCTACATTTCACATCTATAAAAAAAAGTACAGGTTCTATGTTCAAAGCAAGTGACCGCAAAAAAAAAATACTGAAAACAAACTCATCTTGCGGGTTAAGGTGGCAGAGATATGAGCTGATCATCCTATCTCAGTATGTCAGGATATATTATTTTCAAGGGAAAAAAAATAATATCCTGGATGGACAAAAACAAATGAGGCAGTTCTTCAAGAAGCAAATGAAAACTACATGCTGAGTAGAGACATTAGGTTGGCGTACATAATTTCTTGGGCATGTTATATTGACAAATAAATTGTTAAGCTTAGTGACAACTGGCAGGTTTGATGGGAAAAGAATAAGAGGAGGACATAAATATAAATACCTAGATGACTTGACGAAATGGCATTATCAGGAATAGAATACAGACCTTATCAAGACTGGTGATTGTATGATATGGAGAAGCTTGACTATCTGCAGCATGACACATCATGATGATAGTTTCTCCTCACACTTCTTTAACAGAATCCACCACTGAATTAATTTATTTGTAATTAGAGGGGGGGGGGGGAATGTTGGTCAGTCGGTCTCCATACTGAAGTGGGTGGGTATGCCACGTCACGTTCTAAAGGTCGGGAGTTATTTCGGAAACAGTTATTCAGTTCAAGAGTGCAGTTTTTTCAGATTCCTGAGGTGTTGTCGCTGGAGCTAGGAGTTTGTGCTCTTTTTTGACGCTTTCAGCAGGCTGCTGCATGGAAAGCGACCAAGCCATATGGGATAAAACCCAGTGCAATTAAGTCTATCCTCTCTCCTTTAAAAACTATACATCCATAAAAGTAACTATGTAAATATCAAATTATCTGCTCAAGTGATGTTTCTACGATTACCATCACATATTAGTATTTAAAGATGTATCATCATCATCATGTTTTCAATAAAGCAAGTGATGTTTCTGCGATTACCATCACATATTAGTATTTAAAGATGTGCCATTATAATGTTTTTAATAGAGTAGACGTTATATTTTCTTACAATTGATAGTATTGTTGTCTGAGACTTTATCATGTCTCAGCTTTCTCTTGTTCCCTTACATCTGTAATGCATGTTCCATAAAGTACATTATCAGGCTAGTTCACTAGAGTTGCTGCTTCTCAAGCGTTGTTTTTAATCTCCAGATTCCCATTTTCCTAAGAACCAACCAGCATTTCCGGCCACCTGATGACCTGACAAAACCCTTGATCATGATTGGTCCTGGAACGGGAGTTGCACCATTTATTGGTTTCCTACATCAGAGAGCACTTCGGAAACGCCTGCTGACAGATGATCAAGTCTATGGAACAACCTGGTTATTTTTTGGATGCAGGAATAAAGATAAAGATTACCTTTTCAGGTACTACAATGTTCCATATTATTTTAATCTGTATACAAAAAGTAAACAAATATAATGTTTGTTGAAACCTAATACACAATAGGACACATATAAATACGTAGGAGGTATATAAAAACAATAGTTATGAAAGTATATTTTATGTGAAAGTATAATCTATGTGAAAGGTAATAGATATTGAGAATAATAGATTTTAAAATGCAATAAAATTAGGTGCAAATCCTTTACATGACATTACAGTCAACCTCAACATGTATTGGCTGTCTGTGATTTACTAGGCAATATAAGTTCAGTAGTTTACCATTGTTTTCTGAACAGCCAACATCTCATGCCGTCAAAATCAATGCAAAGTGGTCCACTTCCAAAGCTAGTGACTGATTTCAAACCCTCGACTTGGTATGTCGGAGAATTATGGAACTGTGTTTCACTATCACCTAAGCCACAGATGGTGGTTTAAAATATGTTAAAATATCAAGTGCGTGAAAATGTAATATCCGTGAAAATATAGTGTGTTTGCTGATAGAAATCTGTGCATATATGAAAGTAATAGTAATTCCATGGTAGATACTGCTGCAGGAATGTGAATTCCCAGTATGGGTGACCAGTGCCCTTCCTCCCTACCTCACCTTTGTGTAGAAATCTCTGTTCTCCACTCAGAGAGATTATGTTTCATAGAGATACAAGTGGGAGGCAGGGAGATTGAGGTGGAGAAGGATGGCCACATTTGTTTATTTTTAAGTAAAACTTTAGTTTTCAACCCAAACAGAGACATTTACACAACTAGTTGTGTTTGTCCTGCTTCGAACATATTTTAAAAATATGTATGATTGTGTATAAATGTGTTTTCACTTTTTCATGCTGCTGCCAACCTAGCTCTCTCTTTCTCTCTGTGTGAGTGTGTGTGTGCGCGCGTGCGCATGTGTGTGGGTAGGGGTGTGGGTGGGTGTATGGGGGTGGTGGGGGGTGAAATGTGAATCTGCTTAAGTAAACTTAAGTTTAGTTCAGAATCACATTTTAAACATGGACCTGGGCTGTGAGGACTGCCCAGTCTAAAATGGCTACCAGGAAATGTCTTGGGCAGTAGTAGGCATGCTACTGACCGCATCACTCACCAAGTGCTGATTGGTCTATAGAAATATGTCTAGCATCATATGCCTAATTCGCCTTAAGGCCTGTAAATGGGTCCTGGATTACTTTGGTTTACTAAGGTTAGTTAACGGTCAGAGCAGAAAGATCTAGTGTCCTTAATATACTCCTCATGTAATTTTTCTTATGTTCACAGAGAGGAGCTTCAGCAGTTTGAAGCCAATGGAACACTCTCACATTTGTGCGTGGCATTTTCCCGTGATCAGCCAGCTACAGATACTGTCTTGCAGTCTCCTCGTTATGTTCAGGACCTGCTGCGAGCAGCGGCAGAAGAAATAGCGGATCTTCTAATGGGATCAGAAGCCGCTGTGTATGTTTGTGGAGATGCTAAAAATATGGCCAAAGATGTCAGTGGTGCATTTGAAGACGTTCTTCAGCAAGCGAAAGGTCAGCAAGAAATGTTCTGTAGAATTATATTTAAATATTGCAGTGTTGTCTGTTGTTCTTGATGTCAAAGGTGTACATTAATCTACACCAGCAGCCTTAATCTTCCTGTTTCTTCTTTTTCAAACAACTTTAGCCAAGCATTTATTCCTGTGTAGATCTTGCACAGAATGGTACACTAGCGGCTGGTCTTCAACAGTGCCCCTTAATTTATCCAGTAGGGCATGCTTCCCATAGAACCTCTTCTAACTCACGTCAATCCCTCCCCATACATCGACTTGTTCACGATGGTTGGATATTGCAGCCGAGGTTTTATACAGAATAAGGTGGCCAGTCTCACAGGTGAGGGGTGCTCATGTGAACCAGATTTTTCACAATCTGTATGGCAAATTCTGGGGGCAGTCTCATAGGATGTGCCTCAGTGTTCATATTTGCAGGTGGTTTTGTCTCAGAGACTTATTCAGTGAAGATGAGCTCTGAATGCACAGTTTGCAGTTCTGTATCTGAAGGTCTTGGTCTGCTTATGTTTGCTTGGCTTGCTTATGC
This sequence comes from Cepaea hortensis, assembly GCA_963921405.1. Taxonomy (NCBI): domain Eukaryota; kingdom Metazoa; phylum Mollusca; class Gastropoda; order Stylommatophora; family Helicidae; genus Cepaea; species Cepaea hortensis. The sequence goes on from OY992897.1 coordinate 32,772,746, forward strand.
TTTCATGCTCTGATGTTCTCTGTTTTTCTTAGGCTTTTCCATTGTACCTTGGGGCGTACATGTCTTAGAGGTGAGCTTTACTTTAGCATAAATACCTATGCCAGCCTCTTACATTCATGAAAACAGGTCTACCTAGACTATCAGTAAGGTAAAGAATCAGTCCAAAGATGTCTACCACACTTGTGACCAGCAGAGACAGGTCACCATTCTTTACCTTAGGACATGGCATATCAGTTTCAATAAATACATGCATAGTCTTCAATGTCTGCTTCATTACTGTGCACATGAGGTTTAAAAAAAAAACATGAGGTCTCAGCAGAAGTCTGCTGAACATGTTCTGCAGGACTGTCCTCTGTACAGCCAACTAAGAAACATACTGGCCCACTGAATCACCACTTAGACTCTCAGCTGCATGCAGCTAAAGAGGTGCTCCAAAAACTGGTCACGATCATGAAAAATTGCCTGGCGGTGAAATCAACAAAGACAGCGATTGCAAGAAGTAGATGAAACCAGATCTAATCATCATGATGAAGAAATTAACACTGTACTTTTATGTTAGGTGGGTGCACTGGTCCATGTGCTACCAGGGCCCATAAGGTAAGCAAAAAACAACTCTCTAATCTACTGCACATGTTGCGAGAAGCAACTAAAGTGTGTTGGTGAGAGGCTGGCTACCACATCCCGTATACAACTTTAGCAGCAAAATACAACAAATCAAACAAGTTTACAGTGTGTTTGGCATGGCTCGGTTGAGAGCATGTGCTTCAATGGGAGATGAAAGGCAGAAGAAGAAGATGGGTGTACTAAGGATCTTACATAAAGACACCTGCAGCCGTGGTTTGACTCATGGTGTAGACTGGATTTTCTAAAATAAGAAACTTCACGTGGTCCTCAGGTAGTGATGAGTCTAGCCTTCTCTGACATGGATATAAAACTCAGAGTACCTGTATACACATTGCACTCTTAAAAAATCTCTTGTTCGAAATTGAAAAGAGCAGGCCAGATAAGCCGCTGCCAGACTAAGTTTCGAAATTAAGAAAGCCACCCACAAATGAATATGGATAGTGTATGTGATTCTGATACACACACGTTTAAATTCTCACCAGTGCTGCCAAGTTTTTGAACTGTACTGAGATTCACCTGTTCTGTTGCAAGAGACTGGAGCATTTATGAGGACATCCATATACAGTTAATGTTGTCCTTTACTAAAAATCCAAGATGTAAACCAAATTCTGTTAGCATCACAACCACACATGCGGGCTGTTGTTTTTTGTACATATAACATACTGGCTGGCTCTGCACCCCCTGCATATGTTATTAACGTCATTAAAGACATGTCGAGAACAGAAGACTTTGAACATGTCGAGAACAGAAGACTTTGACGTCAGTGATCAGTGAATCCACATCGCTGTCCAGGATGAAAGACTTGGGAGTAAGAACTGGCACGGCCAGACGAAAGGTACATCGGGAAAACGAGGTGCCTCGTTAACCAACACAGAACTGGCACTATTAGCCGCCGGATGCTGATGCTTATGCTGGGGGAGGGTCTGAGCACCTATGGACCTGTCCGGAGTGCAATTAAGATACCCTAACTGATAACTGATAACATACATATTTTTGAGTCCTCCAGCATGATTGTGTATGTCCTGTAAGTGTCCTTTGTGTTGTTGCTCCATATGTATTGCTTGATGACAGATTATTTTCTTATTCCCTCCAGGTCTTTCTCCAGATGAAGCTCATATGTTTATGATGAAGAAGAGGATTCATAAAACCTATTTTGAGGACGTTTGGGTGTGAGAGTCACAGTGCCTATAGTCAAATTGATATTCTTCATCAACCAAGTTGCACAAATATATCTCTATACCTGTGTGTATATCTATGTATGAATTTCTGGTTCTATGTTTGTCTTCTTCATTAAATGCCAGTAGCAGATTGTGGTAAAATCAAATGTAATCAATAAGTTATATAAGAGTCTACTGACACAAACAAATACAACCAATTTATGCCAATGTGTATCATAGATGCATTTCTGGTTCTAACAGTTGTCATCTTCATTGAGTACATCAGAAAGATACTGACTGCAAGGAAATAATGAAATAAAATTTAATAATAAGGTAGAAGGCAAGCCTGTAGACACGAACAAATACAACCAATTTATGCCAGATGATTCATTTGTTCTCTGAAACAAGTTACAGATTTCAGATATGGAAGTGTGATCAAAGAAGATGGCAGAATGGACAGAGAAACTGAAAATCAGATTAAAAAAAACAAGTGCACTTATATATCGACTATCACCCTTACTGAACCATCCAAATATATCTATGTCCATAAAACGACAGATAATAAGTGCATATTCACACTAACCATATGCTACCACTCTCAACTTGGATATTATTCAAATGACACTTACGCAAAATCAACACCTGTGAGATGATATTGAGGAGAGCTGCCAACTTGACTATCCGAGGCCGATTAAGAAATGATGTTATAAGACAGAGTGGGATCAACAACATGTTCCACATTATTGAAAGACAGAAGATCAAATGGTTTGGCCATCTCGTTAGAATGCAACACCATCAACTACCAGCAATGGCCCTATATCAAAGAAAATCTGCTACGAGAGCAAGAGGACACCCAAGAAGAAAATGGATTGGTGACATCAAAGACGTTGTACAATCACATAGAATGACATTATCCAGTGCCACTCTTCAGGCACTGGAACACCAACTATTTCTCCATGACACTTGACGGCAAAAGTGGAAGATTGTGATGAGGGTGGTGGTGATTATTTTGTTTAGTCTTCAGAATTTCAGCTTCATGGAATTGGTACCAGATCATTTTCAAATTATCTGGGAAGCAACGGGGGGAGGAAAGAGACTGGCCACCTTAACCTCATTATACTATGTCTTAGAATATTTGATGATCTGACAACAGACTAGTCTGCCTCAGACTAGTATGTTAGATGTTGCAGATAAACACCACCATCCACATAGAAGTACAGACTTGAGGCGGGGGATCCAGGCTTTATTCAAGGCAGATTGCATGATATCCCAGTTTTATTATAAAACTAAGCTTGTGTTTCTGTGAATTATATGAGTGTGTCAAACTTGTTGGAAGTGTGTCTGAGGCATTGTGGTAGCAGACAATGCTCCTTGACTGTCTTACTGGCTGTAGAGTTCATGAACTCTGCTGAGATTCTCCATGTGTGATCTATGGGACTAGGCTGCAGCATTTATGGAGAAATCTCTGGGAATTTAAAATGATCCTTAACCAAAACTCAACCCATGTTACTCACTCTGGTTCAGAGTTTCAAGGCAGGTCAAAATTGTAAAGAGTAGGCCTTATGGTCACTGTACTGGCAAAGTTAGATGCACATTTGTGGGACAAGTGGGAAAACAAGTTGAACATCTCAAAACAGGATATTAATTCACGGCAGGAGAAATACACCCATAGTCATGACCTGCGTGGGCCTGCCCTCAGAGAGTGTCAGCTAGGTAAAGGGCAGAAACATTCTGGGAAGGGAGACCTTCTGATGATCATAAAACTCCTGTCATGCTTGCTCCGCTGAAAAGTTTGTATCACTTTATCACAGACAACTCTCAACAATGTTTATAGTATATAAACATTGCATGCGCAGAGCTGAGATCGTCCTAGAATGATCTTAATAAGGAGACTTGAGACAGATTGTGTTGAGTTGAATTTAGTCAAGAACTATATCACTACACTCAGGACATTCCATTACGCTCTCCGTCCCCTCGTTAAACAGCCAGCGAAGAGTCATACTACTAATCGGTCCCACTGCTGATTGAAAGTTCTCCTGGTCTTCCCTCTCAGGTTTGAGATTCTTCCAGAACTGCTGCTGATCCCCTGGAATCTCATTCTTTCCACATAAGGATTCTCAATATGTTCCCCCGCCTTCTCCATCTAGTTCCACAGGCGAATGACCACCTATCCCTTGTCCATAGGAAACACTGATGAATAATTCCACCAGTGTGTTGTAGCTGGTACTAGAATTCAGTTCTTTCCAAGACAATGTGTATTAAAATTGTGTCAATGTAAGAATACCATAATGTATTTCTATATCCTGGGGTAGAAAGGAACGAGTGACAATAATATTGAGTGCTTGTATGAAAGTGATAGTTTTCATGTGGACTCATTCATTTGTTACTGCGGGCAAATTTTTATGTACAGAATTGTGATACTTTTTACATGAGTTATTGTGATTACATGGTACTAGAAATGTAACAGATGCTAAGATTAATGGAAGGCAGATTGAGGGAATGCTTAGGAGGAAAATATATTTCCTTCTTCTACTTTTCCTCGACTGCCACCTCTTTCTTCCTCTACTTCTTGTTCCTCTTGTGCTGCTGCTCTACCTCCTCTCTCTTCTTTATCTTCTTCTGCTGCTGCTTGTTCTTCTTCCTTATCTTGGTCTTTTTTTCATTATGATCATCTTCCATTCACTATCTTCTTCCCCCATCGCCTCACTTCTTCATCCTCCTCTTCCTCAACTCCGACCTCCATGTTACTGACGCTAATAAAGGCAGCAGTCAACTCATGTTTTCTAATATTTAAACTTTATTTGTTTGTTTAGAGGTTAGCATGGCTGAATGGATAAAAGCGCTCGTTATTAAACATCCGGTGTGCTAATGCTGAGATAGCGAGTTCAGCCCCTACATCAGCCAGTTGGATTTAAATTCTCGCCCTTGACTTAGGGATGTAAATTACAAATACCTCTGAAGTCGGAATGGGTTCATTTGATGGTGAGGGACACTGTTAATAAGGAAAGCTAATCCACACGCAAAGTTCAGTCCAGTGCTACCAGAAGTAGTGTGTATAGACTATGTTTCAGTTCAAAGCAAGCGAGCGAAACAACAACAAAATATTGTTTGTAAAAAAAATCTGAAATCATTGTAGGGACAATGACTTGTGATGTTTGTCAGTATATCATGGACAGGGAAGACAACAAATATCATGGACAGGGAAGACAACAAATATCATGGACAGGGAAGACAACAAATATCATGGACAGGGAAGACAACAAATATCATGGACAGGGAAGACAACAAATATCATGATCGCTCTTTAAAAAATACTGAGGAAAAGGCACATAAAATCTCTCTTAGTATATCTCCAGAAGGTGTGAAATAGCGATGTTAGTTTTGTGTGGATAAATACAGGCTGTATTTTTAATGACGTGTGCAGTGTTTGAAAATATTACCAAGTTTTGTATTTATCTATTATGTTGCATGAACTTTCAGAGGATAAATACAAAACATGGACCGCCAATATTTTCAAACACATCACAGTCATTAAAAATACATCCTATACTAGGCAAGAGTTGAGTTGAGTCAAGAACCGACATCACATCACTCGGGACATTCCCATGCATGCTCCGTCCTCAACTGCAACAGTCAGTGAAGAGTCCCAGTACTAATGGTACCAGTAGTCTCCATCTTCCTCAATAACCACATTTCCACAACCATCAGATGTTTTTCAGCCTATTTGCTCATTGTCCACGCTTGACATCATACACAAAAGCACAGGTTCTATGTAGCAGCTCAACTGTCTTTTTCCCATTGCAAATGACATCTTTTTATTGGTCAGTATGTTTTCCATCTTGCAAAAGGCTACCTTCGCCATGGCGGTGTTTGTTCTAATCTCTTCTAGACATCTCCCATCAGATGTTATGACTGTTCAGCGATAACTGTACCGATTCACTTGTTTAAGAATATTCTCATTTACTTTGTGTGTGTGTGTGTGTGTGTGTGTGTGTGTGTGTGTGTGTGTGTGTGTGTGTGTGTGTGTGTGTGTGTGTGTGTGTGTGTGTGTGTGTGTGTGTGTGTGTGTGTGTGTGTGTGTGTGTGTGTGTGTGTGTGTGTGTGTGTGTGTGTGTGTAGAATATTCTCATTTACTTTGTGTGTGTGTGTGTGTGTGTGTGTGTGTGTGTGTGTGTGTGTGTGTGTGTGTGTGTGTGTGTGTGTGTGTGTGTGTGTGTGTGTGTGTGTGTGTGTGTGTGTGTGTGTGTGTGTGTGTGTGTGTGTGTGTGTGTGTGTGTGTGTGTGTGTGTGTGTGTGTGTGTGTGTGTGTGTGTGTGTGTGTGTGTGTGTGTGTGTGTGTGTGTGTGTGTGTGTGTGTGTGTGTGTGTGTGTGTGTGTGTGTGTGTGTGTGTGTGTGTGTGTGTGTGTGTGTGTGTGTGTGTGTGTGTGTGTGTGTGTGTGTGTGTGTGTGTGTGTGTGTGTGTGTGTGTGTGTGTGTGTGTGTGTGTGTGTGTGTGTGTGTGTGTGTGTGTGTGTGTGTGTGTGTGTGTGTGTGTGGTGGTGTGTGTGTGTGTGTGTGTGTGTGTGTGTGTGTGTGTGTGTGTGTGTGTGTGTGTGTGTGTGTGTGGTTGGTTTGTGTGTGTGGTGTGGTGTGTGTGTGTGTGTGGTGTGTGTGTGTGTGTGTGTGGGTGTGTGTGTGTGGTGTGTGGTGTGGTTGTGTGTGTGTGGGGGGGGGGTGTGTGGTGTGTGTGTGTGTGTGTGTGTGTGTGTGTGTGTGTGTGTGTGTGTGGGGTTAAGTAGAGTTACTCTTTATCAGTTCTCCGACAGAACACGCACGTGAGTAGATGTCAATTAGCGGTTTGGGGCCAAAAGGGTCGGGGCACTACAGGAGCGCCAAAACAACAGCCCCCTAGGGATCCAAGCCCCGGGGCGCCATCCTCCCGGAGCGCTATTTAGAGATATAGTATGTATGAGGTACACACCATGAACACACATCAGTGGCTAAAAGCGAATCCAACAAGACAGCGTATGTACTGTTGGAGGGATGCCCAAGGAGAGTGGACCCACTACCACCCCCCAGGGGTTTGGTGCAACTACCAAAGATTTGAAGAGTCGCGTAGGGGACGTCGTCGCATTATAATGCATCACCGCAAGTGAATTAGAGCTACAACCCCCACCCAGGGTATATCAAGATGAATGGTTGTGAGTGGCTCAAACTCGGCACAGAACTACGCTGCGGTCGGCCCTGCATTGGTCTTTTCTGTTCAAGGCACAATGCACAGGCGAAGCGGGGCGTGACCATAGAAGAGTGTATATTCTGTGAGAGGGGGGTTAAGCGTCCTTATGAGATGTGTGAGTGTTGTACGCTAGACGCCTTCCATAGGATGATTTGGGAGTTTGAGAGGAAGACCAACATCAAGCTGCTCCCATATAAAGGTATGAAACTGGATTGTGTTTTAGAGACATGCCTACTTGCCAGTGGTTCAAGAGCCCCACAACATTTTGTGGAAAGCCCTCAAGACGACGCTTTTGTGACTATCATCTCCGGATCATACAACGCCAAGGTAGAAGAATAAGTGGGGGAACTATAATCATTCATACTCCTTGGGGTTGGAGGTCCTTAGGAGTTCCACCAGACTGTTTGGAAACAATCGCTGAGGAGGATGTGCAGAACGGGTGAATGTCTAGCCTGTCAATTTGAAGCTGACTGGGATAGTGAACCGTGGAGCAGCGATGTATCGGTGGCTGCACGATGTATGGTTCTGCAACATACATAGCACCCTTTTCGCTCTGATCTGGGATAAATCCAAACTTGCGCGCCAGTCAACACGGAGCAAGCGTGATCGTTTTGTTTCTGCGTGACAAGTTTTATGAGCCGCGCGAGCGGGACAATTTTCTCTCGCTAAGAAAATTGCGCGGCCCAGATACTCGAGCGGAGTTCAGAATTAGAGACAAGCGACTCAAACTTAAAATGAAGAATTGTAGGAGGCTTGTGCATGAAGGGGCCTCGATCCGGTGCGATCGCAGGTGCCGCGTCGAGTTCTGCTACAAACACCTCCAACTACTTAAAAAGGGTAGGAATGTGTTTGGGTGCACTATCTGTAATACAGTAGTACAGCAACCGTTCGATATGTGTCACACTTGCGATAGTGAACTAGCTGAGCGCTATGTGGCTCTGACAAGAGATTTGCCAGTAGACGATCCCTTGGAGAAATTCATCGAGGTGAAAGAGGCTATGAAAAAAGAGCGAGCTATCTAGCAGGCGGGCTTCTGGCTGGTGGGGTGAAGTCAGTAAGCTCTTTTTTCTGGTGCAAGTCGGCAGAAACTTTGCGTCGAATTTCAGCCCGCAGTTGCCGAAATTTCACTGATTCATTCAGAATTATTTTAAATTCCGCATCAGAAATTTCCTGGTCCTTCAAGGCCGCCGAGACAAGATCGGAGATTTTTGAAAGTTTCGATTCAACCAAAATCCTGATTTCATCATGCTTCTTGGCTTTAAGTGCACATCTGTGGGTCACCAACTTGCCCCCAATAGCCCACATACGAGAGCGCCTATCTCTAGGCCGAAGACGACTGGGACTGCAATGGCAGTTGACAGAAGCCCCACACTCACCGTAAGCAGTGTTGTATCAATCCCATCCAAGACATTCACAACCCGATGGTACTTCTTATACAACAGAGACCGTTTTTCATGCTCAGCCTCCAAGCTCTTCTGTAGTCTAGTGATCTCTTGAAGACAAAAGGCCTGGTCGGGCGCCATCGTATAGTAGTGCACCCATATATTCAATTCAAGGTGATACGTTTTGAATCCTCCTCAGTGACAGGGTCGTAGGTATACAACAGTTTTATAAGATGAATCCACGGTGAAACCTTAACTTCTCTCAAATTGATGGTATCAACACCCCTAGCATCCTTAAGTATGTTTACTGCAATTCGGTCATCAGTAACTTCCACTTTTCCGCCGAAAGTAATAATAACCCAACCCTCCGCCCTGCGAGCCAGAGATTTTACTTGAAGGCCTGGCATAACATCCCCCCAATTTGTAAAAGGCCCACCCATAAGAAGGAGCTTGATATAAAGGGTGGTCCCTGGGATAGGACGATCGATGTATTCAGGCCTGGGCCGGCTGTTCACCACCAAACTAAGGGTGTAAACGTTATCGTCACCTTTAAGGTAGAACTCGCCTGCCTCATAGCCAACATATACCCCATAAACAATGCTAAGTATACATGGTAGCACTCCCATGTTTGTAAGGTGACTGGGTTTAGTACCTGACCACCCAATATAGGGATTTTTTTACCTCAAACCACAACGCCCAATCTGCACCTAATCGACCTTCTATTTATATTTTTGTGGCGTTCCAGAAGGTCTTACCCAAAGACTGGGTATTTAACAGCGCAGCCCTATGTTGCGCATCAACATATTTTTTAGTGGCCGCATCTTGCACCCCAACCGGTTCAGCTACATTGGCGATTCTATGGGTGCCCATATTGAGTTCCTCTGTCATCGTTCCCCGTTTAGAGAGCCGCTCCGTAAAACCACGCGTAGCAGCATCACTAGGTCCCGAAGGTTCCCCCACATTAGTGAGACGAAACCCACCCATGGATAGTGTACCTTGCATAGTGTCCCCATACTTGCTCACGAGCCCAGCTCGGCTAAGCTGGACAACGGTCCCTCCGTTGCACTTTCCAACAGACATGGTCTATACCATACGCAGTATTATGTCTTCAAATTGCTGCCCGCCCGCCAGCCCACGAAGCACATGAAGACATAAATGACCACAGATCACATCGTCTGCCCTCGCAGCTGAAAAGTTTGGGTGCGCACGGGGCACCCTAGATAATCCAGGATCTCCTGGGGAGGGTCAAGCCCAAAACTATCGAAGTAAACCGCCATAGGCCCCACCCTGTAATAAGCCACCCAGTGGGTCCCCTCACCCTCTGATGAGTCTAGATTGACAATCCCACACTCCGGATTGTGTAGAGCTGCGGGAAGACCATCGCGCATAAACACACCGCGGAAGTGGGGTATATCCTTAGCCGCCTTCTCAATATCAAAGTTGCTTAATGCTTCTTTTTTTTTCATCCCCTTACCGCCTCTAGCCAGGTACACACCCTTACCCCCCACCCAAGCATGTCCCTAAGACCTGGTTGGTTGGCCAACAACAACTTCAAAATATCCTCTCCTAAACCCCTCCCCCCCCCCCCCCCCCCCAGCTTAGGCCGCCCGGCCAGCGCCAACTTCATAACATCCTTCCCGAAACCCTGACCCTTCCTCGCGCTGCCAACTTGCTCAATACTGCGAGACACACCACCCACTTCACGCATTACCCTACCCAGAAGGTCATCCCCAAAACCCCGACCCTCCATCGCCCGGTTATGACGAGCCTGATCAACTGCCTGTGCCACACCAGCAGCTCCACCCATCAAGCTCCCCAGACCACCCAGCCAGGAGAGCACCTTAGCCAAGAGAGGGATCACAGCCCCCAAGGCGGGGAAAAACCCACCCACCTTAACCATCTTTTTGATCTGACTCTTCGAGAAGGCCAGCTCAGCCCCAGAACCCCAGCCCCATTCTTCTTAATATGGTTAATCTGACGCTGGGTCAGGCCGACTTTATCAGCACCATGCAGCTGCCCCACACCCAGGCGTAGGGTGCCACCAGTGCCATCTTTCGCCGCCTTGACCAACGTCTCTTTCTGCCCCGGAGAGAGGCTCAGCCCATATGATACCAGAGCCATAGTTATCTCAATATACCTCTAGTGTTTAATTCAAGACTGTAGTAAACTTCCTACCGTCAGATTCCAAGAACAGAGACTTATCAGCAATGATCACCGCGAAAGCCTTGGTGTTTGCAGGCACAGAAACATCGAACTCCACCTTGAGAGTGATAGCTTGAACTGCGTTCTTAATGGCTTCAGACTGGGCCCGCAAATCAATAACATGTATGGGGTAGAGGGCCACGAAATCTATAGGACTCACCAGATTGGACGACTCCCGGCTGGTAATACCATAGAACGCCTCCTTGAAGTCTGCAAAAGCTTTGTAGGCCCGAGAGGTTCTATACTCAGCGAAGTCGACATTCAGGTCCACTAGGGGGTAGCGTGCGCTGTTGATCAGGGCATGAATATTCTTCACCCGCACATGATCAAATAGGGCATTGTTCTTCGTCTGATCATTTTCACGAGCTGTTTGAAAAGCCACCAGAATCCATCGAGGTTTTTCCGTCTGGGATTTAACCCCAACTGCCAGGTGAAGGATGTGGACTGCGACACTGCCAAACTATCACATTGTAAGGTGCGGAAAGCCACAGGCACTCTAACTTTATTCTCTATCAGAGTCATGAGCGAGCTCATATAGGTCAGAGAGGGAATAACGTGAGGCATCATCCAGGCAATCATAGACAGTTCAATCCTACCCTCTGGTGGGGGGACCACAGCGGGCACAGCAGCTCTACCTTCCGCAGCGGCCACAGCCGCCCGCGCTAAACTACTGCGATGGATGGCATGAGCGTCGTTCTGGCGATCTAGCAGTAGGGACTGCTTGACTCCATAGAGCACCTTCTGATAATCATTACAAAACCCAAAGAAGTATTTGAGTGGAACACAGAAACTGAACATGCCCGGAGTTTTGGGTTTCTTCATAATGAGGATCTGCCGCCTTTCCCAACCCAAATTTCCCACCGCAGCGTTCCCTCCATCAGAGTCTTTATACCAACACATATTGAGACCTTCACCCCAGGCAAAGTCCTCCCCACACGATAGAAGGGTCATCATAGTGGTGGCCTGCCCAGGATATGACACATCATCGATGGTGTTGTTGTTGTTGAGTTGGTAACGTATTTTGTTGAACATGAACGCGACCGCGTTGTTAACCAAAGCCACCAGACTATTCGCATCATAGTATTCCTCTCGAAACGATCTGAGCCGGCCTTCTACAAGAAGATAGCTCTTGGAAGGGCAAGTGAAGGCATCCTGAGCGTGTATATCAATCTGGATAGTGGTATTCTGGTTGAGAGCAGCTGGGTTCTGTGACTCATACTCCCGATACTTAAAGGATTCAATACCTTCATCAACATGCACAGGCTCGGTAATTTCAAGCATAGAAGTGCGTTGCTCGTCCATGGTGATATTATAAACGTCTAGACTTATCTCTAATTGTCTTGAAACCTCCTCCTCGACTGGCGATATCCAACGCCTCCAGACTGGGCAGGACATCAGGCTGGACAGTGGGCTGGACGGCGAGCTGCTTCAAAACTTCAGCGCTCTTAGCCGTGAGTTCCCTTTTCAGCTGGGGCGGCAAGGGCCTGAGAGCATCCACCAGCTTTTTGGCAGCTGCACCTGCGGAGGCCACAGACTCCGTCGTCTTGGCCACATTCCTAACTATGGGGCTGCCAACAAATTTGGCAACTTTACTGACGGCACTGGGTATCACCTTAGCACCTGAAGAGACCAGACTTCCAACCACCCGAGCTGCCGAGCCCAACCAATCAAACATCCCCCCTCCTACCCGCATCCGACGTCTTGGGAAAACATACATGGTTACACACTGCGAATATGTAGCCTTATAGTTATTTGCTCGCCTCTAAAGTTTAAATGTGCACCGTCTTGGTCAGTCAACCAGACACGTATGCTATGTATACTACCAGCTTGGGTGATAGGGAGGTAGACGGCAGTTCTGGGAGACTCTAAGATCTTATAGCCAGGGCATACATTGGGGAAGAATGAGTAGATGGTGGGGTGGGATCCCCCACCGAGGTAAGACCCACTCACCACATTGCAATTTACCAGAATGCTATTCACATGGAAGATGTCAATTGGTTTCTCCCCTTCTTTATAGCCCTTAGTCAGTATTTGTGGGTCAAACCCCAGTATTTTTCGCAAAGTTGAAGCGCCCATATCAACCTCATAGTCGGGGCTGGTTATCTTTACAAAAGCCCGAAGGGTTGAAGGGTTGGGTCCTATGGCGATGTAATACTTCTCCTCGGCCTTCTCATTCCAATCCTTGGCCTCCTCCATCTTTCTTTGAATCTCTCTATTGATCTGGGCGAGCTCATAAGCCCCCTCTTCTATAGTGATAGTTTTCCACTCCTTCTTCTCCACACGGTAGACGAAAGTATTGTTGGTGGAGTTAACATTGCTGATGGAGTTGTAGGTCTCTAGATTCAGCAAGGCCAGCTCGTATGACTTCTGGGGGTCAAGGTACAGCGCTGGGGAGTAGTAGGTTGTCCAGTCGCTTTTATCCGACGTTACCACCAGGGACATATTCTCCTTCGGCGCGAGTCGCACCTCCATCGCAACGAGCCGGTCGCGGATGTCCTTCAACACTTGAAGCTCCATGTTTAATGAATGAAGATTCTTCTGTTCAACTTGATGGCCTGCTCCGTAGAGATCACTCCACTGCGCATAAGCTCAACCAATATCGGAGATATTTCTGTGTCAACTCCCGTATTCCCCGCCTCCTTTGAGGCCACTAACAAGGCTAGGCGCTCCACCAGAGTGTTAGGGTCGTTGTAGTATAACACACCACTACCACGGATTAGCCCGTATTTTTTCCCCTTTTTGCTATAGACTGGTATTTTGGCAAGTTGGGCCAGCCGGCTAAATGTCTCAATAGCCTGTGGGGTGTATTGTCTTGTTTTGACGAACCGTTTGGTTAGGAGATCATACAGCGTCTCATCGACTGGAGCCGACAATACTAGGGTGTCCCCATCAAAGGCTTGCAACCGGCCAGCGGCCAGAGCTGCGGGATCAATAGTTAGGGCGCCGAATTCGTCTCCTCGGAGCTTCAGCCCTTGCCCACGGGCGATAACACCTTGTCGTTTATGTAATATAAGTTTAAGACGGTCCCTAAATAACTGTATGTTCTCAATCTCATAATCTAAATATCCCAGTTCCTCCTGTGTGATATCTCTCCTCTTCTTCCTCCCCCCGAGCGTGTGTGAATTAAGTTTTGCGGACTTGTCATGAAGCTTTTGAATGTCTGCATCTGGTGTGTTGATGAGTGCGCTAGGCTTTGGGAAGTTGTATTTGTTAAGAACTTCCTCATCTATGTCCTGATCCATGTCAATTATAAAAGCTTCTGGAGCAGACACTGGGGCTATGGCCTCCTCTGCTCTGGCCTCCTCTGCTCTGGCCTCCTCCAGGGCTCTGGCTCTGTCCTCAATGGCCCTGTTCAATGCCACAATGGCCTGAGCTAGCTCGTTAGCTTGTTTGTTTGTTCGTCTAGCCAATTCACCGGTCTGTTTGTCTGCTATTTTAGCCAATTCACCGGTCTGAGCTTTGATGATTTGGCTTATTGTCCCTGTTTGTTGTGCTGACCTATCTACTACAGTTTTAGTAATTGGTGTGAAGAGTTTGGCTGCCTCCTGTTGTAAATCTGCTTCCCCCACCCTCTCCGCCAGAAACCGCTGCTTCAGGCGGTCCCGACGTGCTAGATAATCCTTCACAAAGGCGTTACGCTTTGCTTGGTTAGTCACATCGGCCCACATGTTGTTGCTATCGCAATGACATATATATCTAAATAGAAGACTTCGGGATATAGAACCGATCGAACCCACATCGGTATTTGCCATCGTGGGCCTTGCTGGTCAGGTCGATTACTGCGAAACCGTAAGGTTTGCTAGTGCACTCTGTGAAGAACTCCCGGAATTCATCAAAGGGCATATCACCACCAACATAGGAGTCGTGGATGGCACGCATGTTCTTCGTGTCTTGGTTGAAGATCACCAATAGACTGGCATTGTCACGGATGGCCTGCTTGGGAATTCTGAAGAAGCTCTGGGTTAGGTAGAATGTGTCGGCACCGCCGTGCCGGCCCTGGCAGAAGTACTTCTCGATCGGCCCCTGCTTCTCCAGCATGACATCGTCAAAGACCATGACAGCTCTCTCTTCAGGGTTCAGGTCCTCGACGGGGATGATGTCTTCGGCTGAGCTATGACAGGAGGCAATATTTTGCCCCGCAGCCTCCCCAACAGACTCGGCCCAATCATGGAAGAACTGGTACTTGTCCTGCCCCAAAGATTTCGAGTACAGGTGCAGCCGGTCATAGTTTAGGTAGCCCGGCTTCAGTAGTAGGTTGAGCATCATGTTTGTTTTTCCGCACCCCGATGGCCCGCACACAACACAACGAACGGTGTCCGGCAGCAGCCAGTGGTGGTGGTGGCGGGCTTTGTCCTCGAGGTCGAAGTTGGTTATCTCCATTTTAAATATATACACATTTGCAATATCTTCAATATGTATTGCCTGCGCTGTAAGAAGCAGACTCCTACGCTGGAGGAGTCGGAGGTCGTGCTGAAAAATCATCGAATAACCAGGCGCGGTCTCTGTGAAGTTTGTGGTGCTAAGAAGAGCCAGATTGTTGGTATGGGGCTCCTCAACAAAGCACTGAATATGTTGCCTTTGCCTGAGCTGCATATGAGGCTGCCTGAGGGCGTCAGCTCTGAGGATGTTCCTGGAGGCTCGTTCCAGAATACAGGGAAATATAGCTACTGCGGCCCTTTCACTAAACTAGATAAGCGGATGGCCCAAGGCTATGAGGGGGCCAACACACTCGACCGCGCCTGCAGGGCTCACGACATTGCTTATGCGGCTCACAGTGATACAGCTAACCGCAACGTTGCTGATGATGTCCTAGCCGCGGCGGCTGAAAATATTGCAGCGTCTGGTGGTGCCCCCGACTGGGAGAGGCGCGATGCCCGCATAGTCTCGGCCCTGATGTCTGCCAAGAGCCGCTTTGGTATGGGCGCGCCCTCGTTTTGAATATATAGACATCTGCAGTATATCAATATGTATTGTTTTCGATGTAAGAGACAGACCCCCACTAAGGGTGGGACGATTAGCAAGATGAAGAATGGACGGTCGGTTAAGCGTGGCACCTGCATTGTGTGTGGTGGAAGGAAGAGTCAGATTGTTAGTGGAAAAGGAATCCTCTTTGGGCCCAAGTCACCAATCAAGGACATCCCCGTCTCGGGCTCCCTCTTGGGGTGGTTGTCATAGAGATATGTGATATGGCCTTACAATAATGGAGCTTGTTTACTACAGCCCGCAAGGTTATCGGAAAGGGCATTCAGCTGTGAAGAAGTTGGCTGCTGCGGCTAAGGTCAGTGAGACCGAGGCTAAGGAGTGGCTTCATAAGCAGGCTATCTGGCAATTCTACCTTCCGCGGCCTCGCTATATTCCACGACCCCACATCGCCGAGTCCACACCGAATGCTGTCCATCAAGCAGATCTTTTGTTTCTCCCACATGATCGTGTTGGTTCTGGCCGCACGGCCAGGACCTATAGGTATGCTTTGACGGTGGTTGATGTTGCCTCACGCTACAAGGAGGCTGAGCCGCTAACAGATAAGAGTAGCGACGCGGTCGCATCAGCACTTGGGCGGATCTATAAACGCGGGCCGCTCAGATGGCCTAATCTTTTGCAGATTGACCCTGGGCGGGAGTTTATGGGTGCCGTCAGTCAGTTGGTGGCTAAGCATAAGACATAGGTACGCCGTGGTCAGGCTGGGAACCATCGTCAGCAGGCCATTGTCGAGCGGTTCAACCGCACTCTGGCAGAGAGACTGTTCGGGGCCCAATATGCCCAGGAGTTGTTTACTCGCTGCCCGAGGCTCAGATGAACGGTCGGTCGAATGGGTGAGAGCTCTACCCCAGGTAGTCGCTGCAATCAATAATGAGGTGACGCGTTTGACTGGTAGGAAGCCAGCTGAGGCGATTAAGGATTCGACCGTCTCCCACGCTCCAGCCGCGCCTGCCCGCCGCGCTATCGGGGTTAAGGAACCTTTGATTTCAGCCGACTCGCAGGTCAGGTATCTCTATTCGGCGGGCGAGCTTGAAGGGGGTCAGCGTCGGGCCACTGATCCTACATGGTCGCTGACTTTGCACAGGATTCATCATATCACCCAGCAAGAGGGTCAGCCCACTCTTTACTATCTGGTTGATGGGCCGGCTCGTGGATTTGTGCGCGAGGAGCTGCTCATTGCTCCTCCAGACACACAGCTACCCCCTAGCAGGATTCTAGGTAGCCGTAGGTCCTAGTATTGACACCATCAGCACAAATCCATTTTTTCGTGTCCATGGGGCTCAGAAATGTTTTGTTCATCTCATAAACCCCTATCTGGTGGCCCTTGCTTCGTATGGCAACCTGTGTGTGCTTGTATTCCCGCTGACCGAACAGACTGTCCTTGTAGTGTTCGTGTCTGAGGTCCTTCTTCACAACTGTCCGAGCCACTCCTTTGGCTTTCTTGATGTTGGCGGCCTCCTCTAGGATTGAGTACATCTTTGGTCTGAGACCGACGAACTCAGCTATCGAGCGACCGTTGCATTCGTCTTTGAATTTGCCAACCACCTTTTTATTCACAGTCGAATGGTTGGGGTGGTCACGCGGATAATCTGAGAAGTCGTACCAGTCGGGGTGAGCCTTCATGTCCGCGTACACATCCTCAGTCTCCACCTGAAGTAGAAGGGAGTCAGTATCTGTGTAGCAGAGCTGGAGTTTATTACCGTATTGGGATTTAAGCCGGTTGTACCAGAAGTCGTACATGAGGTGCTTGGACAGGTCCAGGATGGCCTGTCCACAATAGACGGGTGTATTCAGCTGGACCTTGTTCTTGATGCTGTGCACCGCCACCAGTCCACCGAAGATTCTACACGATTCGTAGTTGGGGCTGGCGATTAATTTTCGGAGTCGGCCAGTCTCGATGCCTCTGACAAGGTTGACTCTGATACGCTTGCGAACATTCTCCATACTCTTCCCAAAGACGGCATTGTTCATCAGCTTGAAGAAGTCCTTCTCAAATTCCGATTTGGCTTGGGCCCGTAGAGAGATGTTCATCTCTATGTAGGGCTTCATCCATTGGGACTGACTGAACTTGATGGCTCGGTGGATCTGGGTAACCTCTAGACCGAGGCTGTGATAGAGTTTGAGATTGCGGTAGTGGACGACGTATCGCTCCTTGTTGTGGAGGTGTGGTACCAGCTTTGTTTGCTCCGTGAACTTACCCCCCAGTTTGTTCTGGAGCTCGCGCTGATAGCTGCTCAACCAGGCCTCTGGGACGGTCATGGTTTCTGGAGCTAGCGGATAGTCGCTGTGGGCTTCATGTAGATGTGCAGGGTACTTCATGTCAACCTCAACAAGCCATCCCTCTGGGGCATTGTCGGGGGTGTTGAGTACCTCCTCGAGAGTTGGATTGACCCATTGGAACCCGCCGGTGGGGAGGTATTCCATCATGGCCCATCCATACAGGTTATTTGCATCGAGGTACATGATCCATGAATTGGGTGTTGTGGGGTCATAGTCTGAAGTCTTGGGGTTGTTGGCCTTAGCATACCGCTTGGAGACCATGGCCACACCCCCTCGGAGACCCTTCTCAAAGAGGAGGTGCATATCCAAGTCGGTTAGGAGCTCGAGTTGCACCTTCGTCTTTTTTAGGAGTGCGTCCCATGCCAGGCCGGGTGCACTGATGTAGTGGGCTGGGTCGAGCTGATATACCTCCATACAGGTGTCTCGGAATGCCTCGAACATATCAGCCAACAGACCGACGTCCGTTTTCAGGTATAGGTCATGGTAGCCTCCGAGTGTTTTGCAATCGAGCTCCTGCCACACTTTCTGGGCGTGGGCATAGTCAGAGTCACTGATTCCTTCTCGGGTGAGCTTGCTGTAGAATCCCTCTTTGGGTGGTAGGCTGTCCTCTGCAAAGCGCTCGAAGCTGTCCATGTATTCGTAAGGGTATACACCCTTGCGGAGAAGGAGATGTGACTGGCTCTGGCTTAGCGTGGTCCTGAACTTGCTCATTAAGACAGCCCAGGGGTGTGCTTCTCAGTGTTGCACGTCTCACATCTTGAGATTATGTCGTTGCCTCTACGTGTCAGAGCCATTGATTTGCCACAGTGTGTCAGCTCGCTGAGGTTCCCTACCAGGGTGTCTAGAGAGCTATTCATGAACTGTAGGCTGTCAATGAATTGCAGCTGTCCGATGGTGAAGGAGGCGTACTTCTCTAGGGTGTTTGGTATGCAGGTGATTGTTGTGTTGTCTATTTGTTTGGTTTGCCATTGGCCGTCTTTCTTCTTCTTGTAGACTGTTCTTTTCCCCCAGTCCAGACGGCCGGCCGCTTGCATGATGATGTGGGAGTCGTATCCTCTGAGGTTGTGGAAGACTACAGGTATCCTCAGCTTGTCTCTGTTTATGCGCCATGCCAGATTACAGACATTGTGGGCAGCACCCCGGTATTTGCCTGTAATATGGCAGTGGTCTCTCACCTTGTCCTCCTCCAGCGGCTCTTTACAGATGTGGCAGGTGGTGGCGGAGGCAAAGTATTCACGGTCTTTTTGCCCCAGCACCATCAGAGCCGGCCGCTGTAACTTGTGGTGGATGGTGGCCAGCTCTCGCCCCAAGCGTTTGAGGAATTCATCGACAGCATCCTCCCCCCGATATACAACGGGGTTTGTGGTGAGCCCGTCGCAGCGTACAATGGTGTAGCCGAAGCCGCAGGGGGGCTGCTCGGCAAGTTGTCGCGTGTTGCTCTGGCTTGGATCCATTGCCGCGCCGTGTACTGGTACGTTCAGTGTCTCAAAGTCTGCGTATATGATGTATGGTGCCCTCATCTGTTTCTGGAGGGACTTGAATTTCATCTTTCCCTCTTTAGGCATGACATTCACCTGGCAGGCTGTGTTGATGCCTTGACAGAGTGGCTCATGCTGGTCTAAGGTTTCCTGAGAGGAGTGTACATGGAGACAGTTGAGACATGGATACTTCTTACCCTCGTATTTACTGTTTCCATATAGAAGCCGCCCCACATCCTTGACCCAGACATAGTGCCTATTCTCATCCTTACACAGGAGCATGAGGTTAATTTGGTTGCGCTGGAGTGTGTTGGTTCGGAGTATGGTTGGTCCTTTGTTCCACCCAAAGACTCTGATGGCTATGGTGGGATTCTGGTTTTCAAACTTAGCAATACTGGTCAGCTGCACCGGGAATTGGATTCCTTCAAAGTTTAGCTCTCCCAGGTGGGTGCTATAATTGTTGAGCCTATCAGGGTGCTCTCCGTGCGCTACTGGGTAGAGCGCTGAGAGTATGGCCCATTCAAAGCAGCGGTTGTCCTCATTCTTCACATTCACAACACTACGTGGTGGAATGGAGCTGGGAGTCGCGAAGTAGCTAGAGCCTCGGAATGGTTGGTATTTTACTATGTAGAGGTCGAGCTGCACACACTCATCATAGGCCCAATTAGAGCCCCCTGAGGTGAAGCATTCACTGTCCGCGAATATCTTGGCTTCGGCGAGGTCCAGGCCCTCATCAATATCCCCCTCATGCAGTACTTCATAGTTCCTACTTCCATGGGTGGCGATTGCCGTAATTTGTTCACCCTCTGGGGTGGTGCGATAGTATTTTAGATGGAGATATAGCTGCATTTTAACACTACCATACTCCTCAAGTGCTTTTACAATCAAGCTCTTGGCGGCGGGTCTCATAGCGCAGAGAAATAGATCTGGGTTTTGATACTCAGTGTCTTTGGGTACGGTGGCTTCATATTTTCTCAAGCCCCCCCCCCCCCCCCCCCCCCCTCAACCTCTCGGGTGAGTTTGAATTCGGGTGTATTATCGTAGAAAGTCTCCTCCTTCTCTCGCGTGCGGCGTTCGAAGAACTCGGCTTCGAGGGCGGCGAGGCGCTCGGCGCGCTGCTGGGCGCGGCGTCGGCGCTCGGCCCTGATCGCGGCTTGGTCCTCGGCGGTGCCGTGTATGAATCTCAGAGCGGCGGTAATCCCTGCTTCGAGACATGCCCCATGTAGATTGGGGTTCTTCTCGAGCAGGGAGGCCCTAGCCATCTCGCGCGCTCTGGATATTTCCCCCTCAAGAACAGCCTTCCTCCTCCTACTGTATGGCATGTCATACTCGCGGGCTTGCTGTTTCAATAGATTCAGCGTAGGCATGGCTAAATACACAGATCCGTCAGTCTCTAACAGGTAGGTGTGTAAGTACACTGATGACTTCACCTCTCTCTAATTGAAAGTTCAATCTACTATAATCTTAGCAATTCGACGAATCTCTGCATTATAGTCCTTTACATTCTCTTCGTACCAGATTCGGTGATACTCCTTGTCATATCCACATTCTTTACATAGTTCTAGGAGGATGTTGACCCCCTTCCTACATTTCCGACATGGTTTAATAAATGAACCCTTCCGTATTAGCATTGCATGGACTTTGCAGTAGTCCCTCATACAGCTACGATTGCAGGGCTCTGTGGAACGTAGCCGTAGCCACTTACAGTTGTTCTTCGCGGTGCGCATCTTGGTATGTCTGCGGATGATACCCTCTAATTCAACGGCTCGGTCGCCTGTAGGCGACCCTGTGTGCGCTCCGGGAGGATGGCGCCCCGGGGCGGGGCCCCGGGTGTTGGATCCCTAGGGGGATTTTGTTTTGGCGCTCCTGTGGTGCCCCGACCCTTTTGGCCCCAAACCGCTAATTGACATCTACTCACGTGTCATAAGTAGGACATTGTAGGACGTGACAGGGATTTACTCCCAGGTTAGAGTAGAAGACGCTGTTCACGGGAAGTACCCGTAAACAGCACTAACTCGAGCACAGTAACTAGTGACAGGCTACTGAGCTGCGTGCTAGGTAACACAGCACGCAACCTTGCTGACGCACGAGGATTCACAGGTCCGCTGCTGGACAACGCTGCAAAGTTAGCCAGACAGGACTGGACAGTTGAGGAGACAAGTCGATGTATTTACCCTGACCACTGTGTGGTTTGCAGGGCACAGTAGTGTAGTGACTTAAGCTAGAGTTAGGACAGATAGAGATTGTTCTTAGAATTGTTATGATTATATTGATTGTGATAATGTGCATATATGAATGTTCACGTGAGCTCGTGGAGCCGAATATATTTTGTACGCAATAAAGCGACTTTACCCTTTGTACACCTACGAGTTGATATTCGTGCGGTACAAATGAAGAATCCCTGTATGCCTGTCTAAACTAGGTTGTTGACTCTATATATATATATTTATTGTATATCCTTTACAGGACATCGATGTCAACACCAGCATCTTTAAGCTGTATGTTGATTTCATGGCAAGATTACGCTCTGTAGTTTGCCATTGCTTTCTGAGCGGCCAGCTCACATACCCCGTAAGTTACCTATGCGATTCGAACCACTACTGAATCTCACAGTCATCACGTTAGCTACGAGAGTATACGAGATTACGGAGAAAATCTGCTAACCTCTAAGCCAGGAAGCCGGCACTTATATATTACATTATGGTATTTCGTTCTTCATAGTGACGACCATAATCTGTGTCTTCTTGCAATTTAATTCTTACCCTAGTTGTTCACTGTGTGCAACAACCGTATCAACTAAATGTTGCAAATCCTGCCCATTGTCTGCAATCAATACTGTATCATCTGCTTATCTAATGTTATTAATGCATCGACCTCAAATGTTGATTCCTTCCATATCTTCTACAGTTCTGAAAATATTTTCACAGTACAGGGACAAAAAATATCTGGAGCATTACACATCACTTTTTCACACCTCTCTGAATAGGCTGATATTGACCTACTTCATTATCAATTCTTATGGCAGCTTGTTGTTTCCAATATATGTTTATTACAAGTCTAAGGTCTTTCCCATCAATTTGTGAGGTACACCCATATGAGTAACATGAATGATGGGGACTTGGAGGAGATGGATCTTTGTTTCAACCTAAGTATCAATAGGACGGAAATACCCCAGGACTGGCTGCGTAGCTACCTGATCCCACCCCCAATGCCAGGTAAGGATCACTCCAGACTTAATGGATACCGAATCATAATCTTGCAAAACACGTATGGCAAAGTCCTCGAAAAGATAGTAGCACGCGCTCTCCAGCGACATTTGGAAAGTCGTATTGAGAAGAGAGGCATTGGAAAACATCGTGACAACTGGAAAGATCGAGCGGAAGAGAGGCAGAGGCACACCAAGAGAAATGATGCTGGACGGATTGAGACGGTGGCATGGAGGAATATCATCAGCAGTGTTGATCCAGAACACCAACGACCGAGATCTGTGGAGAGCCATGAACGCCTACGCCAGCCGGCACGGCACTTGATGATGATGATGCAACTGCTTCCCAAAGGGCTCGAGAGTTACTGGCCTTGGAAGCACTCCTGAGCCAATGCGGCAACTTTTGCATGTGATGTCAATGAGGGCTTCCAGGATAAACAAGAGACAGTGGCGGTAGCTCTTGATCTGGAAGATGCGTATAGCAGGGTCAGATATGATCGATTGATATATACACTGTTAGACATGGAGGTCTGCCTTTGCAGACGTAAAGTTGCACTGCGCAAGGGTTTCTGGACTTCCTACCCCTGTGTTGCCATCGGGATCTGCCTTGTCCCCAGTGCTCTTTAATGTCTACACCAGCAAAATCACAGCAATTGAGACACAAGGTGTGGGTAGAATCTTGACATTTGCAGATGCTGTGCTGGTGTACAGACATGACAGAGACAGGGCCTGTTTGGCTGAAGACTTACAGATGGCAGTAAACAAGGTGGCGGATTGGTGACCATTATAAACCCAGATGAGGCATCGGTTGTGTGGTACTCCCTGGATAACCGGATTGTGGCGGCAGGTGTCCCATGTATTATATTGAAAGTATGTCCTCTTAGTAGAGAGAGAGAGAGAGAGAGAGAGAGAGAGAGAGAGAGAGAGAGAGAGAGAGAGAGAGAGAGTACATTAAAGTACTTGGGTATCACTAGGCTTGTCCATGGGACATATTTTTCTGTCCCATCCCATCCCATCCCATGGTAGTTTATGACTGTCCCTTCCCATCCCATCCCATGGGACCTTCCCCATGAGATTCCCATGGAGTATCGCAGAGGATGCTTTACATGCTCTTTCAGTGGTTAATAATTGTTGTCATTGAGTATGGTTTGGCGCTGCTGGCAGTATCAAAGAGCCAGCTTGAAAGGTTGGAGTGCATGCGGAATGCAGCCATGCGGGTGATCCTGGGGTGCACAAAGGACACACCAAGTATATGAATGAATACTCTGGCGCTGTAAACAGTGGCGGATAGCATAAGGTCCGTCAAGCAAATGGTACCTAAGAGTTGCTGCACATAGGGTCACCCCCTGTATGAAGCCATGGATATGGTCAAGGGTCATAGACTAAGACGAGCAGGTCCTGGGTGGCACAGGCTGAAATAGCTATACGTCAGGTGTGTGATCTAGAGACCATCAATCGTGAAAAAGAGTGGGTTAAAGTACCGGAAGACATGACGGACTGGCACAATGTAATAGTAACACTGGGTCGTGAGTGCAGAGAATGGGCAACGGGTCGCACAGGGTGTATGGTGCAACAACTGATCCAGAGTAACACACATCAAGGTGACATAGTGATCTATACTAATGGGTCAGTGGTGAGAAAGAGACTGAGTGGTTGGGTTTCATTGCGAAGTCTAATGGACGGTTCTTCAACAAGAATAGTCTGGCATATGAGGCGACGACCTCCAGCATGAGAATGCAGGTGGAAGCAGTAACAGCGGCATTCCATTGGTTAGACAAGACCACCGCAACACACATTGTATTCATTACGGATTCAAGGAGTATGCTTAGCAAGGTGGAGAAAGGAATGTTTTGTGTGGAATGGCTCACTTCGCTTTAGAAGTCACAGATTGTGAGAACTGTATGGATTTGTTGTCTAGGCCACGTGGGAGTGCGAGGGAATGAACAGGCTGATAGGCTGGCAGGGAATGCAACTCTTGGTGCAAGTCATGGAAGATTACCTATGGGCAAGGAAGAGGTGGTCGTGCGCCTGTGGGACCAGGTGGAGAAGGTGGAGGAGCAGATTGAGAACCAGTATGAGGAAAGGATGAGATTGCGAGGAATTGGCAGGGGTTCTGGAAGAATCTCAGATCTGAGAGGGGTGACCAGGAGAATCTCCAATCAGATAGTGGTGGGAACGATTAGTAGTGTGACTCTTCGTTGGCTGTTGAACGAGGGGACGGAGCGCATATGGGAATGTCCTGAGGGCAGTGATGTTAGTTCTTAGCTCAACTCAACTCAACTCATATTGTGGATCTGCAAGCATCTCTATCATGTTGACATATCTCACTTTATCGAAAGCCTTTGTATAGTCAATAAAGCAAAGGTGTAGATCTTTGTTTACTTTTATAGACCGTTAAATTACTGTTCTCGGTATATACACTGCATTTACTGTACCCTTACCTTCTAAAAACGCACCTTGTTCTTCTCCTATTTCAGGTTGTATTTTCTTCCTAACTCTTTGCATGATAATTCTTAGCAAAATCTTCGTGATGTGGCTCATTATAATAATTGTTCGATGAATGCATAGAGAGAACAAATGGAGGACACTCAGAAGCCTTCCCCGTAAGATCCGGAGTACGACTAGGTTGTGTCGTGTCCCCTCTCTTATTCATAACATATATAGACGACATATGTAAAGAAACCAGCCAAACGGAGACCAAAAGAACACCTCATGCGAACATAACACAGAAGAAGAACCAACGGCGAATTACACCATCAAAGAACTCCTATTTGCGGATGATCAGCCATTAATAGCAAAATCAGAAGCAGAATTACACGACCACACGAATAGCCTAAACGTATTGTGTAAGGAACATAACATGAAAATTAGCACAAGCAAAACAGAGATAATGACTATAACCGAAGAAGAAAAAAACAACAAAGATTCATTTAGAAGAATATCATCAAATGGCAAATCAGAAGATGAGATCGAAAATAGATTCAATTATGCCAACTCATTGGACAAATGACACCAATACCAAAGAACAAACATGTATCAATAGTTACTAAGCAAGCACTATACAACACAATCTTCCTACCAACTCTATGCTACCAATGCCAAACCTGGACAATGACAGAAAAAGAGAAAATAAAAACCACAACAACAGAAATGAGATTCCTGAGAAGAATACTCAATGTATCACGAAGAGAGAAAATCAGAAATGAAGAAATCAGGACTGAAGTTGGTGTTATTGTCATATAGCTTCCCTGGGGTGAAGGGAACAGGCTATCGCATTTATTATGATTATCTATTCACACATATATCTCTATATTTATTTATATATGTATATGTATAAATCTCGGGATGAATTCAGCTCTGGGACTGGGACACTTTCAGTCTGCGACCCCACCAGTCCTCGGATACCTATCTCTCTCACAACAAACCAAGGGATGTTACCCTTTCAACAACGTCCTGAACAAATGATGCAACTCCGGTATCTATAAACTCAATAACAACAGTGTATTGTACAAAGGAAAGTGAAGATAATGTGGATGTAGTGCAGATCTGTCTGGTGTGCTAGTTGCTACTAGATAGTTAGCTGAGGCAGCCAGATAAAGATGTCTTCATAGCACAATGCCAACGCCTCACACCACACATGAATGGTACTTAGCTAGTGTCTCTCGCAGCAGGTCCTCAGTCTTCGACCAGATAGCACCTCCTCCGAGTTGACCTTAGATCAGGCTAATGGCCGTGGAACACCAGAACATATGTCCAAATAGTACCATGAATTGTTATCCTCATCCGATCATGTAGGTGCCTCTATACAAGGTATAACTTAATCTGAAAGTTCGTTGCTTTACCAACAGTGGCACCAACTCCACAATATATTGATTGAAACACAGTTCCTGAATTAAAGTTCATCGAAGAACACTGTCCAGTGCTAAATTTATATATTGAACATTGTTCATTACCAGAGTCACAATTGTCTAAAGTCTGTGGCTATATTCATGATCAGGACCATAATCCACGTGAACGAAGTGTGGAATGATATCATCGATAGTTGAGAGGTTGTTGAATAGGTAATGAGTGGCACACCCGGACAATCACACGAACAGTATACTTGCCCAGATGTTGTTTCTATCATAAACTGGTTGTTTAGTCATCCTGGACCTACTCTGAGGGTATAGACGACTGACCAGGTAGTGGGCAGTATGATCACCTCACGTTGGCTGGTTTATCCAGACTGCTGATGTTGGTACAGAATGATGGTTTTACTGATTATCCATCACTCCTCTCCGGAAGGTAGAATCTGGAACAAAATGACACAGGCAACCCTCGGTGAGAATCACGTGACCACGACTCATCATATGGGATAAACATCATCATGGTACTCAGAGTGTGAAACACCTCCCCAAGATGGGCTGTGGTTCAATTACAGGCCAGGCCTCAGGGTCAGAGAAAGAATAAGGTCTGGGGTCTGAAAAGCAGCTGAATAGAACATCTGTTTCCCTGGAATGGGGATAGAGTGAACCCACGGTAATTGGTCATGAGTATCTGTGCCCCAGTTCCCCATAGGAAGTCTTCTAATGACATACAGGGTTAGAAGGTCTACAGTACCCATAGACAAGAGGGCCCTGAAGGAGGGCCGTTGGCAAAACCCACTTCCATCCATTCCCAGGTGGTCATGCTTTCCCCAATTTATTCCCCCCTGCAATCATCAGACATGTCTGTAGCATCTCTTGTCCCCTCTTCCCCTTCCCGTTGTTCTCCTCACAGGAACCCATTATAGATTAGAACAATATTCCCTTAAGGAGACCATGAACATAATGTGTATGAGGAAGGCAAAGAAAAAACCAGTAGCTGCCCTGACAACAGATGCAAACTTCGACACGCGCGGGATCGCTCAAATGCCCGTCGATTTGACCGCGGACATTCCCATTAGATTCGTCTTGACCGGCCGAGTCGGAGGATATATTACACGATAGGGTTGTAGTTACGCCGTCATCGACTTCCTGTTTTGTCGACTACGTCTGAGTTCCAAGGCGGCCCAGTAGTGCCATCAAATCACCAACAAGCCGCGCCTATTTTCTCCTCAAACAACTTCTGGCAGGCAAGACAAGTCGTGCATCATTGGGCCTGTCTCGGCAATGCACTGTTGGCAACATGCCAAGAATTTTAGTCATGTAACAGGCGTGATGAAATGGGGTCAAATAACAGGCCTGTTTTTCGGTGTAACTTGCATGCTCGACCTTGACCTACGTGCAACTGTCGTGGCATGCAATCTGCACATCGGGTATTTGAATTCAAGAATGACAGCATTCTTACCTTATCGTTTGGCATGCAGTTAGAAGCATGGAATCTCAGTCCAACTTGTGAACGTATGTCTACAGTCTTTAAACTATGTTGACATTGGGAACCATTTCTTCCTTCTGACAAACTGCAGCCACGCAGACGTTCGCCAGCCCCAGACAACCATCAGTTCTCCCAGCTCCTAGCTAGCTGGCGGCGATTGCGCAGTTAAGAAACTACTTCCGGTGTCATCACCCAGAACATTCCGGAATCCAGGGGCCGTATTCCTCTACTCCGCCAGGAGTAAAATTACTTGGATTATCTCCCTTAGACTACTGGGTGGGTGTATACATCGTGAACTGTGTTGCAGGCCGAGAGAAATCGTGTGTCTGGTCAGTCCCCATCTCCTGATCGCAATTCTCCAGGCGAATTTTGTGACAGTTATAGCAGCGCTGGATTATATTAGAAGACAGCAAGTCACATTGTTTGGCCATGTAACTAGGTTACAACTGACAGTACAGCACAACAACCAATGACGTACAGACAAAATGGAAGCATAACCGATGGGCAGAGGAAATAACAGAGTCTATAGGAATCTCAATACATGAAGCCCATAAGTGGGCACTCTCCCGCTATTTATACTTGACCTCGACACCGCAAGCTACACGAGGAACAAGATAAGATGAGATGAGATGAGATTCAGCACTTTGGGTTGTTTCACGGTATTTTGATCTTTCTTCTCTCTCTCTCTCTCTCTCTCTCTCTCTCTCTCTCTCTCTCTCTCTCTCTCTCTCTCTCTCTCTCACACACACACACTCTCTCTCTCTCTCTCTCTCTCTCCCTCTTATCTCTTTTATCTATCTCGCGCAGAAGACACACATACCTGTTTCAATCTAATTGGTAAATGTTGAGTTGAGTTGAGCTAAGAACCGACATCACTGCACTCATAACATTCCTATATGCGCTCCGTCCCTCGTTCAACAGCCAGCGAAAAGTCACAATACTAATCGTTTCCACCGCTATCTGATTAAAATTTCTCCTGGTCTTCCCTCTCAGTTTTGAGATCCTTCCAAAGCCCCTGCCGATCCCCCGCAATCACATTATTTCCACATACGGGTTCCCAATCTGTTCCCCCGCCTTCTCCACCTGGTCCCACAGGCCCACGACCACCTCCCCCTTGTCCACAGGTAATCTACCACCAAGAGGTGCATTCCCCACCAGCCTATCATCCTGTTCATTCCCCCGCACTCCCGCATGGCTGGGCAAAAAGTCTATACAATTCTCACAATCTGTGACCTCTGAAGCGAGGTGAGCCATTCCAGACGAAACATTCCTTTCTCCGCCTTAGAAAGCATACTCCTTGAATCCGTTATGAATACAATGTGTGTTGCAGTGGTCTTCTCTAATCAACGGAATGCCGCTGTGACTGCTTCCGCATCCATTCTCAAGCCGGAGGCCGTAGTCTCATATGTCAGACTCTCCTGTTTCAAGAATCGTCCATTAGCCTTCGCAATGAAACCCCAACCACTACGTCTGTTTATCACCACTGACCCATCTGTGACAAGACCGCCGGGGCTTGGACTGGTTTGCCACGATAGATAATATCCCCAGCCTTTGCTCCAACCACCTCAATAGCACTCTTCATCTACCAGGCCCCACACAAGCCGGGACAGCTGTACCTCCCCTCCCTCACCTAGGGTTCCCTACCCCAAGGGGGCTCGGACCAGACACCAGTCATATCACTGCACAAAGTCATAGCTAAGAAAACAAAAATTTAATTCTGAACTAAGTCAACCACAACACAGAGAAGGATGGCTGAAAGCCAGACTAGAAGGTATTATGTACAAGAGCAGATATGCAGATGAGGATTCGTCATCATGGAGGCGGACGATAGCTCGTGCGGTTGTCCAGTCGTGGTAGCGACTCACCCAGGTGTAGCGAAACGCCAGTGGCCCATGTCCTTATGCATTCTTTGATTTTGGGAAAACAGGGGGAAATGGCTTTCGGGAACTCTCAGTTCTCTTGTCCGATCAATTCCCCTGAAGGATAGTTCTCTGGGTTACCTCTATAACCCGATCTTCTTAATAGCATGATTGGAAGTCTGGCGTGTCTTGGGGAAAACCCGATGGCGCGCCTTGCACCAAATATGTACTAGCATAATTTCTTGGGCCAGGAATGTACATTGAAAACCTTATCGGTTGTCGGCACAATGTATTGAAGTTTTAAAGAATTTTACAAGTCAAGTGCCGTCTCCTACTGGAGGAATGAAAAGGGTCCTCTTCTGTTGGACGTGACTAAATCGGACAGTATCCACAGGGCTTCTATGCTAAAGCCAAATACGTCTGATGAAGCCAGGTCAAGGTATTGGCCATACCACACATGGTGTGACTAACTCTGAGAGAGAGGCAAGGTTGGTCTTGGACAAAATGACAATTTGCGGTAATGGCGCATCTCAAGTCCTTTCAGCGACATAGGCTCGAGAGAAGTTGGTTTCTTGGCTGGGCCTACGCATGATTATCCTGCATACCCATTTTGTACAGGACAGTGAAAGGCACCTATCCATTATACCTCCATGAACAATTCCCATTATTGGAAACCATAACTCATTTCCCAATCAGTGAAGACCTTGTGCCAAATTAACTCAATTGACTATGAATAGAGGTCCTCAAAAACCAGTGGCTTTGATTCTACAGAAGCTTGTTGTACGTACAACCAATTACCTGGAAGGAAGGAGATTCTTGCACACGCGGTGAGCTGTATGTGGACAGATCGGACAGTGTATGAAGCTGGGTCTGTGACGATAGCTACCTGAGGCTCTGTGCCTGAGCTTTATCCTTGTTGTGTCTGTTTAGAACTATCTGTTTTAACTGCCTTGATGTTTTCCTGTGCTGTTCTTTATTAATTTAATAAATCACGTTTTAGTTTACTCCAACGATCACTCTGTTATATATATGGATCAGCCAGAAAGACACGTCAGGGAATAGGACCCGAGGTAGAAAGATAGAGTGACAGTGAGTCCGGGGAACGGCGGAGGGTTGGCAAGCAAAGACCTATCCCAGCCAGGGCTATAGACTAATTTTGAAATATTGTTACATAGTTATTTGGGACCCTCCACGTAGCTTGTTACACCAGGCTCCTCCAGTGGACCGGAACTCCAAGGTCTGCTGCCTCTCCAAAGTTCCCTCTTCACACAGAGAACCAATCACGGGCTGATCAAGCGCAGTACCACTGCCTGACTGACACTGCACCGATGAACAAGGATCCTTCCTTGCTGTCGTACTATTTCACTCGTCACACTCCTGATGAAGTCTGGGCCGACCCTAGAATATTAGCGGTCTCCCACTTGCAGAAAAAGTACCTGTAGCACCGTATCAAAATACACAAGAGCCTGGTCACTCTTCTATCTCATAAGTGACCCACACACTGATATGTCACCTACAAAATGAGCGGTTGCTCCACATGAACACAAAACGTCACTGGCAAAGTCTATCAGGTGACTAAACACTTCAACTTATTTCCATGTCCTTGGACAAATAGATCTTCACACAGTCTCATGTAACTACCCTGATCGATGGGTATCAATCACAACCTAGCATACCCTGTCAACAGTTCACCAAGTTGGAATGAGGTAGCTCCCTACCTCAACAAACATGTCACTCTGGTGTTCCCACCACTTATGTAATCAATGTCTTAGGTCACTGGACCACGTGTTGGCTTCATAAAGGTAAACCAATGTAGATACACTATTCAAGCATAAAATTATACACGGTGTCCCATGACAACCCAGCCGGGCCGGAAGCATAGCACACATGCCAGGGTGACCGGTAACAATGATCACTTGGCTCAACTTGAAAGTTCACGACCTTGCAATCACCAAGGTTTACACTGAGTTTGAATTTCACCAGTGCTTCACTGGCTAGAATCACCAGACGTTTCAGTGTTGGATCCTCTCGGGATCGGATGACACTCGTCGGACTCTTGGCGGAGGTCCTAACCTAGACCTACCGACATATTCAGCACTCAGCTCCTTCCAACATTGATCTCGCAGAATCAGAAGACCACTCCCAGTATGGCCTCAATCAACATCTTGATAGGCACTGGAATGAGTGGGCCCATAGAGCTCATGGTGAAGCTCTCGAATCTTCTTCAGTATAGCAATAACAGATCCTGAAACACGGAGAGGTTGGTGTGAGTACTCAACTACAACAAAGACTACCAGCATCTCCACCATGTCACCTGCCTCTCAGTCATTCCTCATGTATACCAACATGAGTATGAAATCATCACATCATAGATCTACTTGTACCCATAATGTATAGGCATAATGATGTTAGAGAAAGCAATAGCACACCTGTTCAGTCAAGTAACACTTATGGGCTACCAATAACCCCTAGCACCAGAGTCGACTATATGACTCTGTCAAAGCATCTTCCACCTGGTGCCAGTCCAATCCGGTTTCATCTTCCATCATCAATCAACATATACACCTACTTCCCTTTCAGTGTAGTGATTACTTTATCGAGAAGGTGTCCAGCCGGACATCTCCTTCCTGACAGACTCATCAATTCACCAATCCGTTAACCCATGGACTGATCAATTACACACATTAATAACTATATGACCATAATAAATTATACTCCTGATAATTCATTACTATAGTATTAACTAAGGAGAACTCATGAATTGTTACACTTAAATAACCAACTCATATCACAGCCATAGTGTCAGTTCTGGGATCTCTGTCCCAGATCCTTAGTTGCCCTTTTATTCACTGACTATCTTCCAGGTCAGTCATACCTGTGCCGGTCGAGCACAGCTTTGGTGGCCATCCACCAGTACACTTTCCCACAGCTACTGTGGGTCCCGTGTACCTTGTCCCGTGACGACTTAAGTCACGTCATCCAATGTAACAAGCCTCCAGACTCTTCACTACCAAAATCTGGCTCCACCTTTTTTTTTTGGGGGGGGGGGGGGTTTATTCCCCTCACCTACTACTACTTCACGGCAGTACTCCCAGTACTCCATTAACAGAGTCAGGTTTCCAGAAGAGTAGAATATTCGAGACAGAAACGGGTTAGGTTCAAATCCTAGATTTATCTAGACACAACGGCCTCGAATTACGGAGTGCCGCATCACCCTCGATCGGGTATGTTCACCCATCGGATATGCACGATCGATTTGGGTCGGACCTGTAACCTAACGGGTTGGGCGTAGCGGCCTACCTCCCAGTCGGCTGCCTAGACAAACGTAAGAGGGAACACGCACGGTCATTCTCGCGGACGGACATGAACACAAGCAGTAACAATAGTATCATAAATACTTTCTATCAACTGTTATCCTATCGATGCATCACCATTCTGCTTACGCGGAATAACACTGCTATCTTCACACAGCAAATACACCACGGCCGATCTCACCTTGATTCCTCGAAAAATCACCACCACTGATAGAACAACTAAGTTACAATTCCAATGTCACGAAGCACATTACACATCTATAATAAAAAGATCTACCTTATCATTATTTACCGCGTCTAGCATGTCGATGTAATGACTGACAAACTTCCTGCCTTGCATGCGTAATTAATAAACCAAGCAAGTAACTGCTACACACTTTGTAAAGAACCGGGATCTCCCTAGCACAACGCATTAATAATATACATATCACTGTCCCCGTAACTCATTTGTAAACAATCAGTTAACAAATATATCTATCTAAACACATGGGATTTTCACCAGTCCTCGAAAGCACATAGTTCGGCCTATTTTATTTACACACTTCTCGCTGTGGAATAAGGCTTGTTCCGTCAGGTAACATATGACGTCACTGATCGATAAAGGCTAATTAAATATGCAGACAGCCAGCTGTAAATTGTAACGCTACGCGACTACTCAATTCCGACGGCAATTAATTCGTTCGGGGAGGTCGGCACGACATAAAGACAACAGTTAAACAATAGAATAAGTATTCAACTAACCTGTGATTTAACAATCACAAACTCGACTGCAGATGTCCGCTCTGGCCGCGCACATTGACATCAAAATTACCGCAGCTATGTGGCTGTGATCTGTCTACGCTGAGGTCTGGCTGGCAACTGATCACGACTAACTCAGTGCGCCTTTAACTCGCCTACACGGGCCGCGTGAATTCCATGATCCATGGAGAAAACCAGAGTCACGACAAGTTTTACCAACCCGTGCTGCATGAAGCACTCGTGAACCTAGAGATCTCGACCACGTACGTACTTGGGGGAACATTCTAGATTTCTCTATAAATAACTAGTATCGCGCCGCCACGCACTACTTCAGATGGGAAATCCCCTATTAATTGATATTAAATTCAAGGGAGACCAACGCATCGCACTCCCATCAAAGGGATATTATGCAGAGATCTGCCGATCTGTAGGCGTTTCGTCACACCATCGATGCAGATCACTATGTCACCGTGATGTGTGTTACATTGGATCAGTTGTTGCACCATACACTCTGTGCGGCCCACTGTCCATTCTCTGCACTCACGACCCAGTGTTACTATTACATTGTGCCAGTCCGTCATGTCTTCTGGTACTTTAACTCACTCTTTTTCACGATTGTTTAGATCACACACCTGATGTATAGATATGTCTGCCTGTGCCATCCAGGACCTGCCTCGATTAGTCTATGACCCTGGACCATATCCATGGCTTCATGCAGGGTGTGATCCCTATCTGCAGCTCTAATTCCTAAAATGGGACGTCTGTTGCCACTTTAATGTATGGTCATTGAGTCATACTATTAACTTTGTATCAATTGGAACAATTCTAGTTTTAGAGAAAATGTTTCATAATCCTTTACTTTGACTTTAATGTAACATTATGTCTATATATGTTGTAGGTGCAAATGAGACTACATGGAATATGAACGAACTTTGATCGAATGTAGGTTGTTTTTTTGTGTGTGTATGTTTTGTAATGCACGACAAACATCATCATCACCACACACTCACACACCCACACTCACACACAGCCACACACTATTACACTCACAACCACCCACTCACACCCACCCACCCATCCACAGAGAGAGAGAGAGAGAGAGAGAGAGAGAGAGAGAGAGAGAGAGAGAAATTGGTGAGAATACAACAACTAGACGCATATATCACTATAGACATGGTTTGTGTTATCAGTTGTTGCATATCCTTTACGGACGTAGCAGTCAACCCCAGAACTTTTTGGCTGTTCGTGATTCCTGTGCAAGTTTACTTTCAGTAATCTGCTATCGCTTTCTTAACAGACGGCGCCCATACCATTTCATTAAAAAATGAACGTAAGCCGGTCTACATTCTCACGTAAAGTCAACTTACTCACGAGAGTATACGGGATTACGGAGAAAGTCGGTACAGTTGTCTACATAGTTTTATTCCCTTTGGCAGGACCTAGTGTTTTGGGTCGCATGTGGGTTTCATCACATCTCACACTCCGAGGACATTCCTGTGACCGCCAGTGCTGGTAGCCATGTGTTGTTTGCTCTGATGCCCTTTAATCACGCCCAAGAATGTCCTTCCATTGGATCACGTGACGCCATCTACGTTGATCACATCAACCCCGATAATCATCATCATCACAACCACCACCATCATCACTCTCATGACCACAACAACAGACAACTTCTAATGCGTGCCTTGATGTTGTACATACAGATACAACTACACTAAAAAGGAACTATTTTAAAATGACAATTACTGTTCTGCCGTGGCTTCACCTGGCTTCACGGTAGAGGCGGCTTGCCTGTTCCAATGAACCTAAAGAGCTTGCCGACGGTAACACAGCTACTAGTACCGTCTCCCATGTCGGACAGGTCAAAGGATAGGTTACGCAAACCTGAACAAATGCTGGTCAAAGTCGGATCTACTGAGCCACAGTTTTTATGACACAGTGCAACGCATTTCATCTTATGATGTCACAAATGGTAATTATCTGCACACATTGAATCCTGGAAAGAAAGACAAATGGCTTCTCTCGAGAATCCACGTTTCACAACCGAGTGCCACTTCAAACATTCTTGTTACAAATGCATTTTTATTAATGTTTTTGTGTGGTGATGAAGGCATTCTTAGCATCCCCCTCCTCCTCATCCAGCTCCTCTTACACCAACCCCTTCTCTTTCTTCCTCTACTTCTTCTTCCCCTGCTACCCCTGTTGCATTTATTATTTTCTTTTTCCAAGATATTCTTAGAACCCGTCTATAACATTTACATTCAAAGGCTTTAATAAATGACCAGGTCTCACAGGCGTATGTTGCAATGGGAATGATGCATGCTCCTAAAACTCTAATTTTTGTAGTTCTGTCTGTTCCTCTCCACAATTTATTCAGTTGTTTAAGTCTTTGAAGAGCAATAGATATTCGTCTTTTAGTTTCTTTCATTGTGACACCATTGTTGGTAATTAATTACCCAAGATATTCGAAATTTCCCACCACCTCCAATTGACAATCTACTGAACATACAATTGCCTAGTGAATGACAAACAGCCAATATGGTTTGTATATGATTACAACGTCCTGCAAAGGACATGACATGTTTTTTAAAAAGTGGAGGTTGGAGGACGGCGGGCGGGTGAACAGCGATACAAGTGGGAAGACACAGAGATGAAAGAACAGCAGTATTTCGGAGTTCACCTCTAGAACAGCGAGTGGAAAATGTTGGGAATACACTGCCGTCGGCCTTGATTGGGAATACTTGGTTGATTGATTCAGTTGTGGGAGGGATGTGTTAATGTAACGAGACCGGAACAATAGCGCGTTATTTGATACTATTTTCCTAACGATATTTCCATAGACATGGCAACGGGAGAACACAGTGCCTGATTCCTAGACCCACACTGGAAGAAGATGTGGCTGCTGACCCAGACATCGTTCTACAAAGTAGAAATAAAGAAAACTAGCTTCTGACAGGTGCCTGTCCTTTGTTATTTCAATCTGTGTGTCTGTGTGTCTCTGTCTCTGAATGTTTATGTCTAAGCCTGTTTGTTTATCTGTTTGTTTGCGAGTCTGTGTACGTATCTTAATCTCTGTCATTCTTCCCCTCTCCCCCACCTCTCTCTCTCTCTCTCTCTCTCTCTCTCTCTCTCTCTCTCTCTCTCTCTCTATCTCGCTCTCTCATTCCATCCCTCTCTCGTTTCTCTCTCTCTCTCTCTCTCTCTCTCTCTCTCTCTCTCTCTCTGGTTGTCTGCTTGTTTCTCTTTCGCAATACCCACACACGCACGCACAAAACTACCACAATTATAGCTGCTGCTGGTACAACTACCACAGTTATAGCATTGGTACAACTACCACAGTTACAGCTGTTGGTACAACTACCATAGGTATATCATTAGTACAACTACAACAGTTATAGCTGCTGGCACAACAACTACCATAATTATAGCTGCTGGTACAACTACTACAGTTATAGCTGCTGGTACAACTACCACAGTTATAGCTGTTGGTACAACTACTACAGTTATAGCTGTTGGTACAACTACTACAGTTATAGCTGCTGGCACAACTACTACAGTTATAGCTGATGGTAGAACAACTACCACAGTTATAGCTGCTGGTACGAAAACTACCACATTTATAGCTGCTAGTAAGCTACCGCCGTTATAACTGCTGGTGCAACAACCACAGGTATAGCTGCTGTTATAACTAACACATTTATAGTTGCTGGTACAACAATTACCACAGTTATACCTACTGGTACGATAACTACCACAGTTAAATTTGCTCGTACAACTACCACAGCTATAGTTGCAGGTGCAACTACCACAGTTATAGCTACTGGTACAACAACTACCACAGTTATACCTACCTGTACGACAACTACCACAGTTATAGCTGCTGCTCCAACTACAACAGCTATAGTTGCTGGTACAACTACCACAGCTATAGTTGATGGTACAACTACCACAGTTATAGCTCCTGGTACGACAACTATCACATTTATACCTGCTGGTGCGACAACTACCATAGTTATAGGTACTAGTACAACTACCACAGTTATAGCTGCTGGTACAGCTACCACGGGTATAGCTGCTGTTACAACTAACACATTTATAGTTGCTGGTACAACAGCTACCACAATTATAGCTGCTGGTACGACAGCCACCACTGTTAATGCTGCTCCGTTTTCTTTCTCCT
Organism: Cepaea hortensis; assembly: GCA_963921405.1. Classification (NCBI taxonomy): domain Eukaryota; kingdom Metazoa; phylum Mollusca; class Gastropoda; order Stylommatophora; family Helicidae; genus Cepaea; species Cepaea hortensis. Next base: position 32,810,695 of record OY992897.1, read on the forward strand.
CCTTAAACATATACAAAACTTTCTTCTACTGCCGCTGCTGCCATTGCCACAACCACTCACTCTAGTTAATACCATCAACAAGAACGCCACCACCACTACAGCTGAAGCTGCTACTACTACTGCAACCACCACTACTACTGTTGATACTATTACTACTACTGCCACCACCACTACTATTGCTGATGCTGCCACTATTAGCACCACTCTTACTGCTAATGTTGTTACTACTGCTGCTGATGCTATTACTACAACTGCCACTACTACTGCTGATACTATTACTACTACTGCCACCACAACTACTAGTGCTGATGCTGCTACTATTACTGCCACCACCACTACTACTGCTTGCCATAATGTGACTTGCATTATTCTCAGTGGGCTTGATGTTTGGCTCATCGTTAACCGATTTACTTCTTCAGTCAATGGCAGAATTGACTCGTTTTATTAAGGTTAATGGTTCTCAATATAAACAATTGAAATCAATAGGTCAACTTGTAAGTGTTTACAAATCAACGCCAGACAAGTGCGTCCTAATTCAAAGTCTGTATTAATTCTAGAGGCAATATCTCAACGACTTATACAACATGCAGGAAATCCATTGATTTATCCTTTCTCGCATTTTCATTGTATCCTTTCGTTCTGTCCCTTTTAACCAGACTAAAATTATCGTCAAGCATGTCATTGCCTTGCTTCATACACACCTATAGTTAACACTTAATTGATGTGTTTCTCCTTATCCTACTCACGCCACAGAAGCTTGTTGAATTATTCGCTCTCATGATCTTGCTAATATGATCTTAGTTAGTGCCGTCCTTTCTTCGTGGATGATCTTCGCCGTCTGTTTCTCTATGACGTGTTTTATCACCAAGTCAGTTCTGGTGCGTTCAATGTGTGCTGTATTTTCCTATTTCCCGATTATCGCATTATTTGTCCTGTGACACATGGCACATATGCCCCCGTCAATTTAAAATGTTGCAAACATTTTACGTACAACCTCAGTCTTCCAGTCTTTGACATGAGTCGCAGTAGTCGAACATAACTGTCATATTGGTCCATGGTCGCACATCTCCGTCTACCTTGTCCACTACAGGTCGCACATATCCGTCCCTGTTTCTGTATTAAAGCGTATCCCTTATCTTATAACTCATTCCATTGTGAATAGTTGAAGTGCTATAAACATCATCACATAAAAAAAATTTATAAAGCGGACACATATCACATCTATCCCCGTAGACAATGTGTGGCTCCCAAACTCCTTTTTATATCAGAGAATTGAAGTCCAGCATCACTAAGTCCCAATGTCTCAATGAGCAGACATTCTAAAAAACATCTGATGGCTCTAGAAATGTGGTTTCTGATGAAAATGCAAAGAATACCATGAACAGATAGAAAAACCAATGAACAAGTCCTTCAAGAAACAAATGAAGATCGTAAACTGATTAGAGACATTAGACGTAGACAATCAAAATTTTTTGGGCATGTTATGAGAAGAAATGAATTGGAGAACTTGGTGACGACTGACAAGATCGAAAGGAACAGACCAAGGGGAAGACCGAGAAGTAAATACCTGGATGGCTTGGCCATGTTGCATGGTCGAGACAGGAACACAGAGCTGATCCACGACTTTGGTGATCGAGTGAAATGGCAGAACATGACCGCCCACGCTTATCGGCATGGCACATAATGAATGAATGACATGATGGATGTATGGTAATTAAAATAATGGGAAGCGACATAACAACATAACAGTTATTTTAGGGGACATTAATTAAAGTAGCATGAATGTATTACGCGATTTGAATAATTATATAATTTGTCTTAATCTTTCATATAATAGTCATAGAAATTAGCCAAAATTATACGCCGCATAAAACTTGATACCGTTTTAAAATATCTTTAAGATTTGTGTAACGGTGTGGCTTTATTTTACGAGCATCTAAATTTATAACACATGTTTCCATTTCTCCTTGATATTATATTTCATATTTTTTCCTTCCAGTGATGGATTCCATTTATATTTTCTTTCAAGTGTATTTTTTCAGGCCTGTAAATGGCCAAGAACATAATAAACAATGTGGAAACATTATGTAGAAAAGAGCCCAAACTACAACATATCCAGACGAACCTTCTGGCCTATAGAGACAACAGTAGAAGATAAACTCTATGAACTGCTGAGTGAACTAAAAAAAAAAATGTTAGATTTATACAAGAGACAACATTGCAGTTATAAACATATTTCAGGCGAACGAAAGAAGAAGGAGAAGGGAAAATATCTGTAATATACAGCACTTGGTCAACAAGGTGTTTACTGCGTGGCCTTACAGCCAGCGGGGTTAGGGGTCAGCTATCATCTCCCATGAGGGGTGAAAGTTAGTCATCATGTGCCATGCCGTTAAGCTTGGGCGATCATGTCTCGCCATCACTCGATCACCAGAGTCGTGGATCAGCTCAGTATTCTTGTCTCGACCATGCCACGTGGCCAAGCCATCGAGGTATTTACTTCGCTGCCTTCTTCTTCTTCTTTCCCCCTCTATCTTGCAAGTTGTCACCAAGTTCTCCAATTTATTTCTTCTCATAACGTGATCAAAAAAATATTGACTGTCTACGTCTAATGTCTCTAATACGTTTACGATCTTCATTTGTTTCTTGTAGGACTAGGCCATTTGTTTTTCCGTCTGTCGGTGGTATTTTCCCCCTATCTTCCTCAGAAACCACATTTCCACAATCATCACATATTTTTCAGCCTATTTGCTCATTGTCCACGCTTCACATCCATACAAAAGTACAGGTTCTATGTAGCACCTCAACTGTCTTTTTCCCATTGCAAATGACATCTTTTTATTGGTCATTATGTTTTCCATCTTGCAAAAGGCTACCTTCGCCATTGCGATGTTTGTTCTAATCTCTTCTAGGCATCTCCTATCAGATGTTATGACTGTTCCGAGATAACTGTACCGACTCACTTGTTTAAGAATATTCTCATTTACTTGTATATTACATTATGGTATTTCGTTCTTCATAGTGACGACCATAATCTGTGTCTTCTTGCAATTTAATTCTAACCCTAGTTGTTCACTGTGTGCAACAACCGTATCAACTAAATGTTGCAAATCCTACCCATTGTCTGCAATCAATACTGTATCATCTGCTTATCTGATGTTATTGATGCATCGACCTCCATTGTTGATTCCTTCCATATCTTCAACATTTCTGAAAATATTTTCACAGTACAGGGACAAACAAGATCTGGAGCATTACAGATCACTGTTTCACACCTCCCTTAATAGGCTGATATTGACCTACTTCATTATCAATTCATATTGTAGCTTGTTGTTTCAAATATGTTTTTTACACGTCTAAGGTCTTTGCCATCAATTTGTGAGGTACACCCATATGAGTAACATGAATGATGGGTACTTGGAGGAGATGGTTCTTTGTTTCAATCTAAGTATCAATAGGGCGGAAATACCCCAGGATTGGCCGCGTAGCTACCTGGTCCCACCCCCAAAGCCAGATAAGGATCACTCCAGACTTAATGGATCCATCCATCCATTATGTGCCATGCCGGTAAGCGTGGGCGGTCATGTTCTGCCATCTCACTCGATCACCAGAGTCGTGGATCAGCTCCGTGTTTCTGTCTCGACCATGCCACAAGGCCAAGCCATCCAGGTACTTGCTTCTAGGTCTTCCCCTTGGTCTGTTCCCCTCGATCTTACCAGTTGTCACCAAATTCTCCAATCCATTTCTTCTCATAACATGCCCAAAAAATTTTGACTGTCTACGTCTAATTTCTCTAATCAATTTACGATCTTCATTTGTTTCTTGAAGGACTTGTTCATTGGTCTTTCTGGCTGTCCATGGTATTCTTTGCATTTTCCTCAGAAACCACATCTCTACAGCCATCAGATGTTTTTCAGCCTGACTGCTCATTGTCCACGCTTCACATCCATACAAAAGTACAGGTTCAATGTAGCATCTCAACACTCTTTTTCTCGTTTCAATTGACATCTTTTTATTGGTCAATATGTTTTTCATCTTGCTAAAGGCTACTTTTGCCATGGCGATTCTTGTTCTAATCTCTTCAAGACATCTCCCATCAGATGTTATTACTGTTCCGAGATAATTGTACCTGCTCACTTGTTGAAGAATATTCCCATTTACTTGTATATTACATTGTGGTATTTCGTCCTTCCTAGTGACGACCATAATCTGTGTCTTTTTACAATTTAATTCTAACCCTAGTTGTTCACTGTGTGTAACAATCGCATCTACTAAATTTTGCAGGTCCTGTTCATTGTCTGCAATCAAGACTGTATCATCTGCATATCTAATGTTATTGATGCATCGTGCCCCAATGTTGATTCCTTCCATATCTTCAATATTTCTGAAAATACTTTCACTGTACAGGGAAAACAGATCTGGAGACATTACACATCCCTGTCTCACACCCCTTTTAATAGGCTGATATTGGCTTACTTCATTATCAACTCTTATGGCAGCTTGTTGTTTCCAATATATGTTTTTTACAAGTCTAAGATCTTTTCCATCAATTTGTAGATCTTCAAGCATCCTTATCATGTTGACATGTCTCACTTTATCAAAAGCCTTTGTGTAGTCAATAAAGCAAAGGTGTAGATCTTTGTTTACTTCTATAGAACGTTCGATTATGTTTCTCAGTATATACACAGCATTTACTGTACCCTTGCCTTCCACAAACCCACATTGTTCTTCTCCTATTTCAGGTTGTATTTTCCTCCTAACTCTTTGCATGATAATTCTTTGCAAAATCTTCGTGATGTGACTCATTATACTAATTGTTCGATGTTGATCACATTCCAAGGCTCCTGATTTCTTTGGGATTGCAATAAATACAGAATTACATAACTCCTGAGGTATATTTCCAGTATCATATATTGTATTAAGCAGACTGGTAACTTGATCTATTCCATATTCTTCTAAAGCATTAATCATTTCTGTTGTGACGCTGTCTGAACCGGGGGTCTTGCCAGATTTCATATGGTTAAGAGCATTCTGAACCTCCATCTTCAAAATTGCTGGTCCTTCATTATATTTTGAACATCATACTGTTCGTCTCTGTTATCGTCATACAGGTTTTTCACGTAATCTGACCATTCATGTAATATCTGATCTTTTTCTATTATGACTCTTCCATCTTTTGTCTTTAGGCAGCCTGCTGATGTACGTGTTCTTTGATTAGTAAGCTCCTGAATTCTTTTGTGCATTAGTTTCGCATTGTTACTGTTGTGTTGTTTTTCGATTTCTCTGCAATTTTCCTCAAGCCATGTTTCTTTTGCCTCCTTACATAAGGTTCTCACTTTTCTGTGAATTTCTTCATATTTGGCAGGATTATTTTTGTTCTGTCTTCTTGTTTCCATTAGTTGTAAAATTTCTACAGTCATCGATGTCTTACGGCCCACTTTCTTTACTTTTGGAATAGTTTTTTCTGCTGCGCAACTGATTGAATTCTTCATCGTTTCCCATTGATCATCTACATCTTGAAACAGGATCTCTAGATCAGACAATATATCAAATTTGTTCTTTACTTCTATGTTAAAATTATCTTGTATTTCTTTGTCAGTTTTCAATTTGCACAAGTCATATTTAGGGTTTCCTGCTGTATACTTGACTTTCTTTAACTTTACCCTCAATGTGCCTGTAATTAATCTGTGATCACTGTAACAGTCTGCATTTGGAACTGTTTTTACGACTGTTAACGCATTTCGAAACCTTTTGCTAATCAGGATGTAATCTATCTGGTTTTTAATCCTGCTGTCTGGACTCCTCCATGTCCATAATCTTCTAGGATGCTGTTTAAACCAGGTGTTTCCTACAACCATTTCTTGTTCTTTTGCCCATTCTACAAGTCTGTATCCTCTTTCATTTCTCTCTCCCAAACCATGGTTGCCTACACTGCATCCATCGCCTTGCTGTCCTATTTTTGCGTTGAAATCACCCATTATGATATTTATTTCTGATTTTTTGCAGTTCTTCAACGCAGACTCCACGTCATTATAAAATTCCTCTATGCTTTCTTCACTGCTTTCACTTGTTGGGGCATATACTTGAATGACATTTATTTTAAAAGGTCTTCCGTTTAATGTTACTAATAGGACTCTGTCTGACACAGCATGATATCCTTTGACAGTATTTGATGTTTGCTTATCTAATATAATGGCTACACCTCTTTACTGTTTTTCTCCCCCAGAGTAAATAATCTTACAATCCTCTCCTGTCCTTATCCCTGCTCCTTTTTATCTCGTTTCCGATACTCCTAATATGTTAATCTTCTCTCTCCCCATTTCTTTTTTGATGTTTTCTAATTTTCCATCTGCATTCATTGTTCTAACGTTCCAAGTTCGTACTTTCAATGATATTAATCTGTTGCACCTAGTAGCCTGTTGACGGTCTGGAGTCACCTGGTGCGCATGACTATCCCTACCGGGCGAGGCTGCTCCTATGGAGCACCCATTTACGCCGTTTCTCTGATTATCGATGATTTCACACAACATGATTTTCTTGTAAAGAAGGTAGTTTGCCATTGCTTTCCTTCCTAGCAGTGACCATACTGGTCAGTGACCGTAGCTAATGGATACTGAATCATAATCCAACAAAACACGTATGGCAAAGTCCTCGAAAAGATAGTAGCACGCGCTCTCCAGCGACATTTGGAAATTGCGTAATCTGCTTCCCAAAGGGCTCGAGAGTTGCCGGCCTTGGAAGGACTCCTGAGCCAATGAGGCAACTTTTGCATTTGATGTCTATGAGGGTTTCCAGGATAAACAAGAGACAGTGGCGGTAGCTCTTGACTTGGAGGATGCGTATAACAGGGTCAGGTATGATCGGGTGGTATACACACTGCTGGACATGGAGACATTAGATGTAGACAGATGACATTTTTGGGCATGTTATGAGAAGAGATGAGGTGGAGAACTTGGTGACAAGATCGAAGGGAAGAGACCAAGGAGAAGACAGAGAAGTAAATAACTGGATAGTCTGGCCACGTGGCATGGTCAAGATATAAACATGGAGCTGATCCACAACTCTGGTGATCGAGTGAGATGGCAAAACATGACCACCCACGCTTATCGGTATGGCACATGAGGGATGTAATTCTGTATTTATTGCAATCCCAATGAAATCAAGAGCCTTGGGATGTAATCAACATCGAGCGATTAGTATAATGAGTAACAACATCAAGAAGATTTTGCTAAGAATTATCATGCAAAGAGTTAGGAAGAAAATACAACCTGAAATAGGAGAAGAACAATGTGGGTTTGTAGAAGGCAAGGGCACAGTAAATGCTGTGTGTACAAACTGAGAACAGTAATTGAACGTTCTATAGAAGTAAACAAAGATCTACACCTTTGCTTTATTGATTACACAAAGGCTTTCGTTAAAGTGAAACATGTCGACATGATAAGGATGCTTGAAGATCTACAAACTGATGGAAAAGAAATCAGACTTGTAAAAAACATATATTGGAAACAACACGCTGCCATAAGAATTGATAATGAAGTAGGTCAATATCAGCCTATTGAGAGAGGTGTGAGACAGGCATGTGTAATGTCTCCAGATCTTTCCCTTGACAGTGAACATATTTTCAGAAATACAGAAGATATGGAAGGAATCAACATTGGGGGACGATACATCAATAACATTAGAAATGCAGATGATACAGTCTTGATTGCAGACAATGAACAGGACCTGCAACATTTAGTAGATGCCGTTGTTGCACGCAGTGAACAACTGGGGTTAGAATTGAATTGTAAGAAGACACAGATTATGGTCGTCACTAGGAAGGAAGAAATATAACATTGTAATATACAAGTAAATGAGCATATTCTTAAACAAGTGAATCGGTACAACTATCTCGAAAAAGTCATAACATCTGATGGGAGATGCCTTGAAGAGATTAGAACAAGAATTGCCATGTCGAATGTAACCTTTTGCAAGATGAAAAACATACTGACCAATAAAAAGATATCAATTGAAACGAGAAAAAGAGTGTTGAAGTGTTACATAGAACCTTACTTTTATATGGATGTGAGGCGTGGACAATGAGCAGACATGCTGAAAAACATCTGATGGCTCTAGAAATGTGGTTTCTGATGAAAATGCAAAGAATACCATGAACAGATAGAAAAACCAATGAACAAGTCCTTCAAGAAACAAATGAAGATCGTAAACTGATTAGAGACATTAGACGCAGACAATCAAAATTTTTTGGGCATGTTATGAGAAGAAATGAATTGGAGAACTTGGTGACGACTGACAAGATCGAAAGGAACAGACCAAGGGGAAGACCGAGAAGTAAATACCTGGATGGCTTGGCCATGTTGCATGGTCGAGACAGGAACACAGAGCTGATCCACGACTTTGGTGATCGAGTGAAATGGCAGAACATGACCGCCCACGCTTATCGGCATGGCACATAATGAATGAATGACATGATGGATGTATGGTAATTAAAATAATGGGAAGGGACATAACAACATAACAGTTATTTTAAGGGACATTAATTAAAGTAATAAATAATTATATAATTTGTCTTAATCTTTCATATGTAGAAATTAGCCACAATTATTTGCCGCAAAAAACTTGACACTCTTTTAAAATATCTTTAAAGTTTATGTAACAGTATGGCTTTATTTTACGAGCATCTAAATTTATAACACATGTTTCCTTTTCTCCTTGATAATACATTTTATATTTTTTCCTTCCGATGGCAGATATGACTCATTTCTTCTTGTAAGTGTATTTTTGTCAGGCCTGTAAAAGGCCCAGAATACAATAAACATGTGGAAACATTACGTAGAAAAGAGAAAAATATCTTTAGTATACAGCACTTGGTCAACAAGGTGTTTACTGCGTGGCGCTGCAGTCAGCAGGGTTAGGGGTCAGCTAGCCTCTCCCATGAGGGGTGAAAGTTAGTCATCATGTGACATGCCGATAAACGTAGGCGGTCATGTCTCGCCATCACTCGATCACCAGAGTCGTGGACCATCTCAGTATTCTTGTCTCGACCATGCCACGTGGCCAAGCTATCCAGGTATTTAATTCGCTGCCTTCTTCTTGTTCTTTCCCCCTCTATCTTGCCAGTTGTCACCAAGTTCCAATTTATTTCTTCTCATAACGTGATCAAAACATATTGACTGTATACGTCTAATTTCTCTAATTAGTTTGAGATTTTCATTTGTTTCTTGTATAACTTGGCCATTAGTTTTTCCGTCTGTCGGTGGTATTTTTTTTTCTCCATCTTCCTCAGAAACCACATTTCCACAACCATCAGATGTTTTTCAGCCTATTTGCTCATTGTCCGCGCTTCACATCCATACAAAAGTACAGGTTCTATGTAGCACCTCAACTGTCTTTTTCCCATTGCAAATATCATTGTCAAGAACCTGGATTCACACAGGCATGCTGGCCACTTCATCCGTACCTTACGATCACAAACACGAGTGTAAAAATGGTATCCATAGTAATATTTATTTTCAGTAATTCTCTCACACAGTTTTCGCTCAGGCAATAATGCCTACACAGATATGTATATCACTCGCATCAATCGCTCTCACAACTCAAATACATTCGCTCGCTATGTCTAACTATGTCCTTTCTAATCTACACAGTCGCTAGGGAAAATCGCACATCTGAACGCTCCAACAGTCAAGTCCGGTCTGCCTGAGTTTACAGGTCTCGCTACTCTTTGCCCCTCAATTCCCCGTGCGGTCAGCAGCACTGCGTGCTGGTCACTTGTCACCTAGTCTAGAGTCTCGTACTCGTTACCCTACAGTCGTACTATCGTTCAGTCTGTTTACGGGTAGTTCCCCGTGGTTAACGTCCCTTGTCCTATCCGGGTGGTATATTCCCGTTATGTCCTGGTTATGACACGTCTGTGTCCTAACTGTGTCCTGTCTTATAGCTGGTTGAAGGTCTACGTCCTTCTACTGTCTCTATCTGTCTATTCTCTGATAACAATTCTTATCTATGTCCTGTCTCTGTCCTTTCCTTACTTCTGTCCTTGTCCTACTTATATAATTTCTCCAACACTTTGACACGCTCTCCTCCCCCTCTGTATTGCGTCACCAAATTTTAGTTTCTAGGTGTGACGCAATGTGTCGTAACATTTAAAAAAAATTAGTCGGGTCTAATTTTGTCAAAGTGCTGGTTTAGGGTTAACTACTCATGTCTTGGGTATAATTACTAACTTATCACCGTCTGATGTCACACTGTCGTACTTATCCACTTGCTTATTAATCAGTGCTGCACAACTGTATTGTTGGCCAGAGTTAACACTCATTCACATTACATATATGGGAGCTGTAACGAACCAAAGCTCAATGTCTACAAGACCTGCTTTTCAAAATGTCGATTGACCGACATCCCGCACAGATTGACCCTGTTACGGGTACAATACATGAATATAAATTCATGCTCCCATGTAATGTTTATCCAACTCTATTACATGTTGTTTGTGTGCCGATGTTCACCTTTGTAACTTCCGTTTGTGGCTAAATCTTTCAATGTGTTATCACAGTTTAGTAAGTGTATTATGTCCCCTGTTCATGGGTTTTCCCCCATTCCATATACTGCTGTCTGAATTTTTATCTGTAAGTGTATCTGGTTGGTTACGTGTTTACTTATATTTAATGTATGTTTAAATCACAAACATAGGTGTATGTCTATAATTTATGTAAATGAACATTTTCAAGCGTCGCAGGTTGGTTTATACAGTCAGGAGCGAATGCGTATGATTAATTCATGACTGCTCTGCCGATCTGAGTCGCTGGAAAATATTCCTATTGCTGCAATGGAATTATGGCAACTACACACATAAAATTTGCACAAGCACATGTGTTACATAGAAGACGAAGACAAGTTATAAAACTCATTGGTGCGGCAAAAAAATTGCACCATTGTTATGCATACATATTTAATTCATTCATTCTGTCATTCTTCTCGTCTTTCGTTTGCTCATTCACACATTAAGGTTTAAAAAAAATCGTATGCCGTTAAAATCAAATATCATAGTAAAATAACGAATATTGGCTCACTCTAAACAAGCGTAGAGCCTAATTGTCGTACTGTATATCAGTACTGTTTTTACATTATTTACAAGATGAATTGATTGCATACGGCAATCCTTAGTATTCTACCTACACTAAATGAATTATCCACTCTCATTTGGTGTGCTGAAATCTACTAATTAAGGGAAGATAATCTAAGAAATAAACAAAATTAAGTGAAATGTGTTTGTTCCCTTAATCTAAACTATAACTAATGTTGATAATGATTTCTACATAAGTTTTAATTTTAAACTAATCTCTATTCTATTTACACTAAATGATCATAACTAAACTATTTTTAACGATGGAATGATTGTTTCTTATGAGAACTCTAAGATGTGGTTAACATGATGTTATGGTTTTTAATATAACTATCCCTGTGTCTAAACGGGAATGGGAGAGTTGGTGTTACTAATCTAAAGAAAAGAGAAGTTGTTATATTCTCGTAAACTAAACGAAAGGAGATATATTGTAACATGAAACTTAATTAAAAATTATATCACATGTCATATATAGTTTACATATATATAGACACATTAATATATACATACATACAATAGTCCCTAACTATATTAAAATAATTACGCTAAATTACTCCTGATGAGGTGATGATGTCGCGTCTTACTCCTCCATGAATATCTAGCTTCTAAACACATATTCTATATTGTAACAAGCTATGTGGAGGGTCCCAAATAACTATGTAACAATATTTCAAAATTAGTCTATAGCCCTGGCTGGGATAGGTCTTTGCTTGCCAACCCTCCGCCGTTCCCCGGACTCACTGTCACTCTATCTTTCGACATCGGGTCCTATTCCCTGACGTGTCTTTCTGGCTGATCCATATATATAACAGAGTGATCGTTGGAGTAAACTAAAACGTGATTTATTAAATTAATAAAGAACAGCACAGGAAAACATCAAGGCAGTTAAAACAGATAGTTCTAAACAGACACAACAAGGATAAAGTTCAGGCACAGAGCCTCAGGTAGCTATCGTCACAGACCCAGCTTCATACACTGTCCGATCTGTCCACATACAGCTCACCGCGTGTTCAAGAATCTCCTTCCTTCCAGGTAATTGGTTGTACGTACAACAGGCTTCTGTAGAATCAAAGCCACTGGGTTTTGAGGACCTCTATTCATAGTCAATTGAGTTAATTTGGCACAAGGTTTTCACTGATTGGGAAATGAATTATGGTTTCCAATAATGGGAATTGTTCATGGAGGTATAATGGATAGGTGCCTTTCACTGTCCTGTACAAAATGGGTATGCAGGATAATCATGCGTAGGCCCAGCCAAGAAACCAACTTCTCTCGAGCCTATGTCGCTGAAAGGACTTGAGATGCGCCATTACCGAAAATTGTCATTTTTCCCAAGACCAACCTTGCCTCTCTCTCAGAGTTAGTCACACCATGTGTGGTATGGCCAATACCTTGACCTGGCTTCATCAGACGTATTTGGCCTTAGCATAGAAGCCCTGTGGATACTGTCCGATTTAGTCCCGTCCAACAGAAGAGGACCCTGGAGATGACAAACAATATTGAGCGACTGGGCTGACTCATGTATCACACAATCCTGAGGACCAATAGGGTCTCAGTTAATAACCTGGTCAAACCCTTACCTTACTCTATTAATTAGATAAGAGACCCGAAGGAATGGGCCTGCCTTGTCAGGTAGCCCCTGGATTGGCCACGTCCGAGCTTGAGTAGACCTCCAGCTTTTAGATGTCCGGTTGACCACCCCAGGAACTTTTTTGCCTACAGGACTCACTCTCCACACTCATATCAAGCCTTTATTATTATTGGGCACATTCATTTCCCGGCTTATCTCTCACTTGCAAACACTGCCTTTCTCACGACAAAGCTCTTGTGGTGTTGTGTGGGTAATTATGTGTATGTAAAGAAGTGTCGCTCCCCATTCCCAGCAAGAATAGGAAACAAAAATACTACTCCTTCCGGCCGCTGCTCTTGTCTGAGCTGTCGCCACAATATACCGGCAGTGCCTCAAATAACCCATAGATTCAGATGAGTTCAGGTTCTCTCAGTGAGATAGAGAAGTCCATTATCTTCCCGACATCATCCTATCGACTAAAAGACGAAAGAGATAGCACTGTGGATAGCCTCTTCCGGCTCAAGAAGATAGATCATAGATTGGTGGACCCCATCCCCAAGGAGCCCTTCTCTCCTTCCGGCACACCGTAGCTATCAAATGATTATATTCTACAGAAAGATGACAGTATGCCCAGTTCAGGCCGTAGAAAGAAAGATAGCAACAGCTTATCTGCCGCCAAGAACAAATGAAATCCTCTGGCGAGATATATTGTTCAGATTCACTTCCCCGGCTATGCCAAGAACAAGACGCCTAGTTAGATTGGCCAACGGTCAACCAACTCTTCATATGTTATGATTGGCTTTTCGCCAATTCAGCTTCCCCGTCGAGACAAAATACATTTATAGGTCCAGGTCTGGCTGGACCACCCACAACCCAATTATTACCTTTCCAACGGCATCAGTAGTAGGTTGCACCTCTGTCTTGATCTTTAAATCAACTTGACATGTTGCAACTACCAAACGGTATGTACTGGAACGGCCATGACTTGCACCAGAACTTGCACTGGTGCTCATTTGGTGTAGGGGACCCTATCGGGTTTTCCCCGAAGAAAGATATATTTCTAATAATTCTATTAAGAAGATCGTGTTGTGAAAGTATCTTCCCTGGGGATTGAGCGAACAAGAGAACTGAGGGTTCCCGAAAGCTGTTTCCCTCTATTTCCCCAAATTTATAGAAGGCATGAGGACATGAGCCACCGGCGTTTCGCCACATATATACAGTGTTCGATATTCAGTTCTATGGTCATTTTTACGTGTATTTACAAGTTCTATTAGCCTCTGTTGAATTCATGTAATCGTGTCGACGCTGGTAGTTACTGATCTATATACACAGTCTTACACAATCACAATGTACACAGTCTTATTCAAAGTGACACATCTGTATGCCACTACTTTGCTGAAGGTGTCTATGGCGAGGCTGGTGTTGTGTCGTATGTTTGCTGTACATCAGATACCTCAAAGTCCGAAGGTCTGGATAGCATGTCGGCAAGTGTGTGTTACTCCTGCCCTTAATGTGTCTGACCGTAAACGCACAGTTCTGAAGTATAAGAGACCATCTATAGATCCTGTTATTTTTGTGGATCCCTGTTTCCATAACTGTGAGCGGAGAATTGTCTATTTCGATCACAAAGTGTGCCTCTGCTAGAAATCTATGTAGTTTCCGGACACAGTAAATTATAGCTAAAGCCTCCAATTGAGAGGCGTCATACATTGCCTCAGTTGGTGTAATCTTCCGACTTACGTACATTAGTGGATGGAAAATTTCATCATACAGTTGACCCAATACGCCACTTATTGATACTGCGCTGGCGTCTATCCTAAGAAAATATTGTAAATGTGGGTTATGTAACCGAAGGATTTGGACATTGCTAAAAAGATGCTTAAGTTTTGACATGGTACTAATTAAAATAGCATCTTTTACATCAATTTTTACATTTACCTTTAATAAGTTTGAAAAAAAAAAAACACTGGTGAAATCTGCCAAATTGGGAATGAACTTGTTGTAATAGTTCACTAGACCAAGTACACTTCTCACTTGCTTTTTTTGTGGTTGGCATAGTGAGGTTTAAAATCTTAGTCACAATTTTGTTATAAGTTTGTAATTGGCCTTTTGATATTGTATGGCCCAGAAAGTCTATTTCCTCAAATCTCAACTCAACATTGGTTGGTTTGAATGTAAGTCCAAACAACTTGATTCGTTCGAAGACATGTCTCAGTTTCTGTAAATGTGTTGTCCAGTCTGATGTATGAACACATATGTCGTCTATATAGGTCTGAGTATTTGTCACTCCATGTAACAGATCCCTAGTAAGACGAGTAAAAGTAGCAGGCGCATTGCGTAAACCGAAAGGAAGAAATCACCATTCATATAGACCTACAGGTGTTGAAAAGGCAGTAAGGTGAATAGAATCTTGGTGCATAGGAATCTGCGAATAGCCTTTGGTTAGGTCAAGTTTTGAAAAGATGGTAGATGTAACCATGTTTAGGAGTAGATCGTCACACGATGGTATTGGCTCTGCGACTGTTTTCGTGATAGAATTTAGCTTTCGATAATCGACGCAGAGTCTGATAGTCGAATCCTTCTTTTTGACTAGGACAATAGGAAAGGAATATTCCGACTGAGATTTTTGAATTATTCCACTCGCTTCGAGATGAAGAATTTCCTTGTCAATGTGTTGTCTATAGTTTATAGGAATGGAATATTGTCGGCATTTTATTGGAGTATAGTCAGAAAGAATAATGGAGTGTTGTATCCTATCTGTCCTACCTGGAATGTCTGAGAAGATTTGTTGGTATTCTGTCAATAATGCTCTTGTCTGTTGTTTCTGTTCGTCTGTCAGTTTCAGTTCTATATGTATGCTATCAATTGTCGTAGTAGAGTCTACTGTCGGTACTGGTAATTCCATGTCGTCGTCCTCTGTTTGGTTAACTATTGTGGTTGTACTAAGTGCGTCTTCTGGCTGATTGATTGATGTGCTTGCACCGTATTCGTCTTCTGTCTGATTGATTGGTGTGGTTGCATTATGTTCGTCTCCTGTCTGATTGATTGGTGTGCTTGCGTTGTGTTCGTCTTCCGTCTGTTGTTCTTGTCTGGAGTAATACGGTTTCAGCATGTTGATATGGAATATCTTGAATTCGTTGTTCATGGATATTACATAGTCAACATCTGATATCGTTCTCACTACTTTGAATGGCCCTTGCCATGATGTTAAAAGTAAGTTTCTTTTATCAGGTAATAGGAGTAATACCTCTTGTTCTGGTTCGAGGTGTAAGGTTTTGGCCCCCTTATTGGCATACTGCCGATACATCTGTCCTTTTTATTACAAAGATGTTTTCGCTAGGATGCACGCTCTCGTGATTTTATCGCGTGTCTCAGTGACTACCTCATATGGTGATACTGGTGTTGGGGTATCTGAGGTGCTGGTTAACAGTTGGTGGTAGATGCTGAGGGGTCCTCGTGGGTTCGCCCCGTATACTACCTCAAATGGTGAGAAACCCGTACTTGATTGCGGGATTTCTCGATAGGCGAACAGCACGGAGCTGATCCACGACTCTGGTGACCGAGTGAGATGGCAGAACATGACCGCCCACGCTTACCAGCATGGCACATGATGGATGGATGGAACAGCACTGTTGGTAACAGTGTATCCCAGTCAGATGGGGTTTCTGCTGTTACCTTTGCCAGCATGTGTTTAAGATCCCCATTTATCCTTTCTCTAATTCCATTGCTAGCTGGGTGGTATAGGCTTGTAAAACACTGTTTAATTCCTAACAATTTAGTAAGAGCTTGCGTTGCAGCTGATATAAATTGAGTTTCCCGGTCTGATAGAATGGTACGGGGAAATCCGAACCGGGAGAACAGATGTAGAAAAACGTTGACTACATCTTTGGAACTGCTGTATTTTAGCGCCACAGCCTCTACCCATCTTGAACAGAGATCTACCAGAGTTAGAATGAACCCCTTTCCTTTATTGGACACATGATTTAAAGGTCCAACTATGTATACCGCTACACATTCAAAAGGTCTAGAGGCCAATGTTGTAGGTTGGACCTCTGCTGTAACATGTTTACCCTTTCATACCAACTGTTGACAAATGGTACACGAACGACAAAAATATTTTATGTCTTTACAAACTTTTGGCCAGTAAAACTGGGCTAAAATTATGGCTCGTGTCTTATCATAGCCTAAATGACCAGCAAACGGCGAATCGTGTGCGATTTGTAAAACTGTTTGTCGATGTTTTACAGGTAGTACAGTTTGCCGAATTTCATGGTTATCTCTCTTGTATACTCTAGTGAGAATATCATTGTGTAATGTAAAATACCAAGACGCGTTTTTGGTCAATTTTGGTTGTTCACCTACAAATTTAAAATAAGTTGAGATAGTTGGATCGGCGCGTTGCGCCTCTATGAAATTTTGTTTGGTGTTGTTATTTATTGTACCACTAGGTGATATTAAGTGTAGCATTTCTTTTTTCAGGTCATCTTGTTCTCTTTGCGTTTCTGACCTAGTTACCGCATTAGCCTGATTTTACAAGGTTTCTGTCCAGGCTTTTATTTCTTTAGCGGTGCAGTTCTTCAGTTGTGGTAGGCACCCTTTTATCAGATCCGTACACGGGTTATGCAAGATGGCGCACGTAAATGTGCCTGATAGGAAAGGAGTGTCTATACGAGCTTTCGCTAGCGGGTATTTTCTATGTTGCCTGAGAAAGTTCGGCACTTTACAAACCCGCCTAAATAGTCTTCTGGCTTAGCCAATTCCTTCCTCAGACCGATCAAGGTACTCCCGCTATCGATCAAACATTGGCAAGGCTTATCATTCACCATTCCGTCGTGGAATACTAGTTTGCCTCTGGAGGCAATGGCTGCATTCACGTTTTCACTAGAACACGGTACTGTGTGTCCACATTCGAGCACTCCGTTTTTATGAAACTGGTGACATGTTATACATTGATCAAAATTTAGCACATCAATTGCTGCTACAACATTCTCTCCATATGGTAACATTTCTTCACTCTCACATTCATCCTCACTTCCACTCTCAGAAGAAGTATCAACACGTACAGCATTACTGGCTCTCAATCTCTGACGTCCAACATATCTGCTACTATAGTGCCCAAATGCCCGGCAAAAGAAGCATTTAACAACAAGTCTGTACGTGTTTCTTTTGCTCTCTTGCTTTTTTTTTATCATCATCTCTAAATGAGATGGATATGCTGGGTTTTTGTCACACATAGAAAAACTTTCATGGAAAAAGTTGCAATATGGGCATTATGGTGGTTTTGTTTTATGTTTATCTTTCATCCTAAATGGTTTTTGAGGTTTGCTTTTGGCGAGCCACTATTTCAGTATCTTCTACAGTTGATTTAAATATATCTCTATTTGAGGAAAAATATCCCGAACCCCGTTTTTCTAGCTGTTCTAAAGATTCTACATCAGCTTGCTGTAAAAACTTGGCAAAGGGAGTTAGGACAGTCGAAATAATCTTGTCCATTATCATTAGGTCCTTCAGCTTTTCAAAACTCTTATTTACCGTTGCAGCATTCAGCTACTTACTGTATAAACTCTGTACGTTAGAAACATAATCAATGAACGTTTCATTAGGTTTAGGTTTTAGTTTAGAATACTGAATTTGGTAACCTGTGGCATCTAGAAAAAAATGTTGCATAATGCGTTGCCAGATGTAGTCATAATCATTTCTCAGCTCTTGGGGAATGGATTCTATCATGTTCAAAGGTTCCCCCGAGAGATTTTTCATATAGATCATGGCCCAATGTTCCCGTGGAACTTCCTGGAATTTTAACTGGAATTCCACATTCTCTGTCCAGGCAGAAATTGAGTCTCCTTGGCAGAAGGGTTTGACTATCCCTTTGCACTTGCTAAACTTATTCTCTTCTTCTTTACTCTTTATTTTAGTTGTTGCTATGTGTACATGAGATTCGATTTCCAGCTCTTTCATCTTTATTTTGTTGGCTTCAGCCAGTTCTAGCTCTTTTAATTTAGTGGCCAGTTCTGCTAGTTTTTTTTTTATGCTGTCGTTCCTGAGCTCGTTCCTCTCTTTCTGCGTTCTTAGCTTCTTTTTCAATTGCTGCCTTTCTATCTCTTTCCTCCTTCTCACTTGCTGCCTTTCTATCTCTTTCCTCCTTCTGACTTGCTGCTTTTCTATCTCTTTCCTCCTTCTCACTTGCTGCCTTTCTATCTCTTTCCTCCTTCTCAATTGCTGTTACTCTATCCGTATATTCTATGTACTTTCGCTCTGCCCACTGTTCTGATCTATCTCCACTCAAACCTAGGTCTTTTCCCGCTTCTATGCATTCTTTTAATGTCGACATTTTTGTTAGTTTATACGTCCACACACTCAAATCACAACAATACAATTTCTATAATATTCTTATTTAAGTACAGAATTCAAAATGAAGATGCTATTTTCATCGAGCACTAGTCAAAACAGTTTGGATACTTATCTGAATACTTTCAGCTTTGTCGGGTCTACCCGGGGTTGTTGACTTCTCTTTCTTAGTTTGTCACGCTCTTCTCTCAGTTTCTTCTCTACATTCTGTTATATAGAGCAGCAACAATTAACACACAAAAATTTACAAACATGTATGTTGATATTAATCACACTCAACAATATCTCTGTGTCTCCAAAACGAATGCTGAAATGCGAAGTTACTGTAATTATGTCTGTCTGTCGTTATGTCAATGTCGTCTTGTCTTCACTTGCTTGAGGCATCACCTGGAACATTCCTGTGAAACATATCAATCTTATCGTCTTTGTAATTACTATATTTCACAAATGTTCACTCCTTCTCACATGCCATTTTTTCTATCGTGAGCGCTCTTTGCCTTACACTCTTTCCGTATCAGTCACAATCGTAATCTTACTACTCTTGTGATTCACTCGTTACTGATGACACACAATCGCAATTTTATGTTACACATTTACCACTCTTGGTGCTACTGAAACACATTCTTGCTTATAGTTTCAAACACTTGCTGACATCACTATTGAACTTGATCATACGTTTGCATAATACTCTTGTTGTTATACTACTGAAGAATTCAATCGAACACTTTTTCTGTTGTTACACAAACACTCTGGTCATCGGTTCATAAATCATTCTTTCGTCACTTTGCTTTCTTGTCATAAGTTCAAACCAATTCTGATACTACTCTTTCGTTCTTGTCATGGGTTCATAAGAACTTCTGACACCACTCTTGGCCGCCTGTCAAGAACCTGGATTCACACAGGCATGCTGGCCACTTCATTCGTACCTTACGATCACAAACACGAGTGTACAAATGGTATCCATAGTAATATTTATTTTCAGTAATTCTCTCACACAGTTTTCGCTCAGGCGATAATGCCTACACAGATATGTATATCACTCGCATCAATCGCTCTCACAACTCAAATACATTCGCTCGCTATGTCTAACTATGTCCTTCCTAATCTACACAGTCGCTAGGGAAAATCACACATCTGAACGCTCCAACAGTCAAGTCCGGTCTGCCTGAGTTTACAGGTCTCGCTACTCTTTGTCCCTCAATTCCCCGTGCCGTCAGCAGCACTGCTTGCTGGTCACTTGTCACCTAGTCTAGAGTCTCGTACTCGTTACCCTACAGTCGTACTATCGTTCAGTCTGTTTACGGGTAGTTCCCCGTGGTTAACGTCCCTTGTCCTATCCGGGTGGTAGATTCCCGTTATGTCCTGGTTATGACACGTCTGTGTCCTAACTGTGTCCTGTCTTATAGCTGGTTGAAGGTCTACGTCCTTCTACTGTCTCTATCTGTCTATTCACTGATAACAGTTTTTATCTATGTCCTGTCTCTGTCCTTTCCTTACTTCTGTCCTTGTCCTACTTATATCATTTCTCCAACACTTTGACAATCATCTTTTTATTGGTCAATATGTTTTCCATCTTGCAAAAGGTTGCCTTTGCCATGGCGGTGTTTGTTCTATTCTGTTCTAGACATCTCACAACAGATGTTATGACTGTTCCGAGATAATTGAACCGATTCACTTGTTTAAGAATATTCTCATTTACTTGTATATTACATTATGGTATTTCGTTCTTCATAGTGTCGACCATAATCTGTGTCTTCTTGCAATTTAATTCTAACCCTAGTTGTTCACTGTGTGCAACAACCGTATCAATTAAATGTTGCAAATCCTGCCCATTGTCTGCAATCAATACTGTATCATCTGCTTATCTAATGCTATCAATGCATCGACCCCCAATGTTGATTCCTTCCATATCTTCAACATTTCTGAAAATATTTTCACAGTACAGGGACAAACAAGATCTGGAGCATTACAGATCACTGTTTCACACCTCCCTTAATAGGCTGATATTGACCTACTTCATTATCAATTCATATTGTAGCTTGTTGTTTCAAATATGTTTTTTACACGTCTAAGGTCTTTGCCATCAATTTGTGAGGTACACCCATATGAGTAACATGAATGATGGGGACTTGGAGGAGATGGCTCTTTGTTTCAACCTAAGCATTAATACGGCGGAAATTCCCCAGGATTGTCTGCGTAGCTACCTGGTACCACCCCCAATGCCAGGTAAGGATCACTCCAGACTTAATAGATACCGAATCATAATCTTGCAAAACATGTATGGTAAAGTCCTCGAAAAGATAGTAGCACGCGCTCTCCAGCGACATTTGGAAAGTCGTAATCTGCTTCCCAAAGTGCTCGCGTGTTATCGGCCTAGGAAGGACTCCTGAGCCAATGCGGCAACTTTTGCATTTGATGTCTATGAGGCCTTCCAGGATAAACAAGAGACAGTGGCGGTAGCTCTTGATCTGGAAGATGCGTATAACAGGGTCAGATATGATCGACTGATATACACACTGTTAGACATGGAGGTCTGCCCTTGCATTGTCAGATAGGTTGCAGCAGCGGCAGCCCTTTATGAACGTAAGGTTGCACTACGCATGGGTTCCTGGACTTCCTACCACTGTACTATTACACCTGGGTTGCCACAGGGATCTGCCTTGTAACCAGTGCTCGTTAATGTCTACACCAGCAAAATCGCAGCTATTGAGACACCAGGTGGGGAAGAATCTTGACATCTGCAGATGCTGTGCTGGTGTACAGACATGACAGAGACAGGGCCAGTTTGGCTGAAGACTTACAGATGGCAGTAAACAAGGTGGCAGAGTGGTGACCATTATAAACCCAGACAAGGCATCGGTTGTGTGGTACTACCTGGATAACCGGATTATGGCGGCAGATGTCCCATATATTATATTGAAAGTATGTCGTCTTAGTAGAGAGAGAGAGAGAGAGAGAGAGAGAGAGAGAGAGAGAGAGAGAGAGAGAGAGAGAGAGAGAGAGAGAGAGAGAGAGAGCGAGAGCGAGAGAGAGAGAGAAAACATTAAAGTACTTGGGTATCACCAGGCTTGTCCATGGGAGATATTTTTCTGTCCCATACCATCCCATCCCATGGTGATTTATGCCTGTCCCATCCCATCCCATCCCATTGAGACCTTTCCCATGGGATTCCCATAGAAATAACATTCCCATGGCTAAGCCTGGCAGGCTTGTCTATGTGACATATTTTTCTGTCCCATCCCATCACATCCAATGGTAATTTATGCCTGTCCCCCCCCCCCCCCCCCCCCCAAAAAAAAAAAACGACTCCATAAACCGGAGACGGCCCAATTTCCGGCGGAATGGGGACAAAAAGAACCAGTGCCTAAAACATGCATGTTCTGTGTCTAGGCGCTACTGGAGGAATGGTGGCAGTCGCCAGTTTGCAACAAAAGTATGACAAGGGGAGGACTGTTAGGTACGAAATTTCCCACCGAGAGACCCAGTAAAACAAGCCCGGTTGAAAAAGCCCCGTAAAGCCAGCCCAGTTTGTCTAGCCAGCCCATTTTCCCGACTTGTAATAGTTGCAATAGAATAGTGTGCGTGCTATTTGTGCGTGTAGAGACCAGAACTCTGGCATGCAATCATCATCAGATGCTAAATGGGGTCTGTTGGGGTGGTCCTCTTGATGCACAAGAGTTCGCTATCTGTCTTGTCTATCTTTGTGTGCATGAGACTGAGCACTTGCAGGTTTGTCCGGAGGGCTATGGTTTTTAGAATAAGAAGGCCAGCAACACGTATTATGTTGTTGTAGCGGGTTTCAATTGGAGACTGAGCACCTGTAGATCTGTCGGGAAGGATACAGTGCTAGTAGACATGCGGGTACCAAAACAACAAACTTGTTCAGGGCCAAAAACACAAGACACAAATAAAAATAAAATAAAAATGTCTACAACACGTGGCGTTCACAAGCGGCCACCCATCTAAGTACTAACCACGACCGACGTTACTTCACTTCGGTAATCGGACGTGAACCGGTATCTTCAACGTGGTATAGCCGTAGACGATGACTGGTGCCGCTTTGTTGTATATATACCTGGGGAGGGGAGAAGGGGCTAAACGACTACTTGGACACTTTTCTCTGAGGTCCGCGCGATAATATAAAAGCATCGTGGGGATGCCAATAAATCGGTGGTCACCAGTGTCCACCTTAATTGACATTGACTTAGAGAGAAGGAACCCTCCTTCATATAAAAGGAGTACTCCCAAGCTGTCACGGATCTAAGTACTAAGCACGCCCCGACTCCCTCCTCCCCCGTGATCGCCACTACCAACGGACAGAAGGGAGTGCGTTAAACTCCTGATCTGGGCGTTTCGGAGGCATGGAAATCTTCTGAGAGTACAATTATTTTTCGGAGACTCCCTTTATAAATGAAATTAGGTCGTGGCCTTCAGACTTAAAAAAAAACAAACAAAAAAAACAACAAAAAAAAAATAAATAAAACAACATGGGTACCCTGTCCATGTGTGGGGCCTGTATGGTTTGGGTTGATGGGGTTTAGAGTGCGTGTGAGTTGAGTACTGGGACTGGACTACAAGATGATAACGTTCGAGCTGTGAATTGCGCAACATATACCCGAAAAACCGACGCCATAAACCGGAGACGGCCCAATTTCCGGCAGAATGAGGAGAAAATGAAGCAGTGCCTAAAACATGCATGTTCTGTGTCTGGGCGCGACTGGAGATATGGTGGCAGTTGCCAGTCTGCAACAAAAGTATGACAGGGGGAGGACTGTTAGGTACGAAATTTCCCACCGAGAGACCCAGTAAAACAAGCCCAGTTGAAAAAGCACCGTAAAGCCAGCCCAGTTTGTCTAGCCAGCCCTTTTTCCCGACTTGTAATAGTTGCAATAGAATAGTGTGCGTGCTATTTGTGCGTGTAGAGATCAGAACTTGGGAATGCAATCATCATCAGATGGTAACTGGGGTCTCTTGGGGTGGTCCTCTTGATGTACAAGAGTTCGCTATCTGTCTTGTCTATCTTTGTGTGCATGAGACTGAGCACTTGTGGGTATGTCCGGAGGGCTATGGTTCTTAGAATAAGAAGGCCAGCAACACGTATCATGTTGTTGTGGCGGGTTTCACTGGGAGACTGAGCACCTGTAGATCTGTTCGGAAGGCTACAGTGCTAGTAGACAGGCGGGTACCAAAACAACAATCTTGTTCAGGGCCAAAAACACACACACAAACAAACATAAAATAAAAATGTCTACAACACGTGGCGTTCACAAGCGGTTACCCATCTAAGTACTACCCACGACCGACGTTACTTCACTTCGGTAATCGGACGTGAACCGGTATCTTCAACGTGGTATAGCCGTAGACGATGACTGGTGCCGCTTTGTTGTATATATACCTGGGGAGGGGAGAAGGGGCTAAACGACTACTTGGACACTTTTCTCTGAGGTCCGCGCGATAATATAAAAGCATCGTGGGGATGCCAATAAATCGGTGGTCACCAGTGTCCACGTTAATTGAAATTGACTTAGAGAGAAGCAACCCTCCTTCATATAAAAGGAGTACTCCCAAGCGGTCACGGATCTAAGTACTAGCCACGCCCGACTCCCTCCTCCCCCGTGATCGCCACTCCCAACGGACAGAAGGGAGCGCGTTAAACTCCGGATCTGGGCGTTTCGGAGGCAGGGAAAGCTTCTGAGAGTACAAATATTTTTGGAGAATCCCTTTATAAATGAAGGTAGGTCGTGGCCTTCAGACTTAAAAAAAAAAACGTGGGTTCCCTGTCCATGTGTGGGGCCTGTGTTGTTTGGGTTGATGGGTTTTAGAGTGGGTGTGAGTTGAGTACTGGGACTGGACTACAGGATGATAACGTTCGAGCTGTGAATCGCGCAACATATACCCGAAAAACCGACTCCATAAACCGGAGACGGCCCAATTTCTGGCGGAATGAGGAGAAAATGAAGCAGTGCCTAAAACATGCATGTTCTGTGTCTGGGCGCGACTGGAGATATGGTGGCAGTTGCCAGTCTGCAACAAAAGTATGACAGGGGGAGGACTCACAGGTACGAAATTTCCCACCGAGAGATCCAGTAAAACAAGCCCAGTTGAAAAAGCCCCGTAAATCCAGCCCAGTTTGTCTAGCCAGCCCATTTTCCCGACTTGTAATAGTTGCAATAGAAAAGTGTGCGTGGTATTTGTGCGTGTAGAGATCAGAACTCGGGCATGCAATCATCATCAGATGCTAACTGGGGTCTGTTGGGGTGGTCCTCTTGATGCACAAGAGTTCGCTATCTGCCTTGTCTATCTTTGTGTGCATGAGACTGAGCACTTGCGGGTATGTCCGGAGGGCTATGGTTCTTAGAATAAGAAGGCCAGCAACACGTATCATGTTGTTGTGGCGGGTTTCACTGGGAGACTGAGCACCTGTAGATCTGTCCGGAAGGCTACATTGCTAGTAGACAGGCGGGTACCAAAACAACAAACTTGTTCAGGGCCAAAAACACACACACAAACACAAATAAAATAAAAATGTCTACAACACTTGGCGTTCACAAGCGGTCACCCATCTAAGTACTAACCACGACCGACGTTACTTCACTTCTGTAATCGGACGTGAACCGGTATCTTCAACGTGGTATAGCCGTAGACGATGACTGGTGCCGCTTTGTTGTATATATACCTGGGGAGGGGAGAAGGGGCTGAACGACTACTTGGACACTTTTCTCTGAGGTCCGCGCGATAATATTAAAGCATCGTGGGGATGCCAATAAATCGGTGGTCACCAGTGTCCACCTTAATTGACATTGACTTAGAGAGAAGCAACCCTCCTTCATATAAAAGGAGTACTCCCAAGCGGTCACGGATCTAAGTAATAACCAAGCCCCGACTCCCTCCTCCCCCGTGATCGCCACTCCCAACGGACAGAAGGAAGCGCGTTATACTCCGGATCTGGGCGTTTCGGAGGCAGGGAAAGCTTCTGAGAGTACAAATATTTTTGGAGAATTCCTTTATAAATGAAATTAGGTCGTGGCCTTCAGACTATAAAAAAAAAATGTGGGTTCCCTGCCCATGTGTGGGGCCTGTGTGGTTTGGGTTGATGGGTTTTAGAGTGGGTGTGAGTTGAGTACTGGGACTGGACTACAGGATGATAACGTTCGAGCTGTGAATCGCGCAACATATATCCGAAAAACCGACTCCATAAACCGGAGATGGCCCAATTTCTGGCGGAATGAGGAGAAAATGAAGCAGTGCCTAAAACATGCATGTTCTGTGTCTGGGCGCGACTGGAGATATGGTGGCAGTTGCCAGTCTGCAACAAAAGTATGACAGGGGGAGGACTGTTAGGTTCGAAATTTCCCACCGAGAGATCCAGTAAAACAAGCCCAGTTGAAAAAGCCCCGTAAATCCAGCCCAGTTTGTCTAGCCAGCCCATTTTCCCGACTTGTAATAGTTGCAATAGAATAGTGTGCGTGCTATTTGTGCGTGTAGAGATCAGAACTCGGGCATGCAATCATCATCAGATGGTAACTGGGGTCTGTTGGGGTGGTCCTCTTGATGCACAAGAGTTCGCTATCTGTCTTGTCTATCTTTGTGTGCATGAGACTGAGCACTTGCGGGTTTGTCCGGAGGGCTATGGTTTTTAGAATAAGAAGGCCAGCAACACGTATCCTGTTGTTGTGGCGGGTTTCACTGGGAGACTGAGCACCTGTAGATCTGTCCGGAAGGCTACAGTGCTAGTAGACAGCCGGGTACCAAAACAACAAACTTGTTCAGGGCCAAAAACACACACACAAACACAAATAAAATAAAAATGTCTACAACACGTGGCGTTCACAAGCGGCCACCCATCTAAGTACTAACCACGACCGACGTTACTTCACTTCGGTAATCGGACGTGAACCGGTATCTTCAACGTGGTATAGCCGTAGACGATGACTGGTGCCGCTTTGTTGTATATATACCTGGGGAGGGGAGAAGGGGCTGAACGACTACTTGGACACTTTTCTCTGAGGTCCGCGCGATAATATTAAAGAATCGTGGGGATGCCAATAAATCGGTGGTCACCAGTGTCCACCTTAATTGACATTGACTTAGAGAGAAGCAACCCTCCTTCATATAAAAGGAGTACTCCCAAGCGGTCACGGATCTAAGTAATAACCACGCCCCGACTCCCTCCTCCCCCGTGATCGCCACTCCCAACGGACAGAAGGGAGCGCGTTAAACTCCGGATCTGGGCGTTTCGGAGGCAGGGAAAGCTTATGAGAGTACAAATATTTTTTGGAGAATCCCTTTATAAATGAAAGTAGGTCGTGGCCTTCAGACTTAAAAAAAAAAAAAAAAAAAAACGTGGGTTCCCTGTCCATGTGTGGGGCCTGTGTGGTTTGGGTTGATGGGTTTTAGAGTGGGTGTGAGTTGAGTACTGGGACTGGACTACAGGATGATAACTTTCGAGCTGTGAATCGCGCAACATATACCCGAAAAACCGACTCCATAAACCGGAGACGGCCCAATTTCTGGCGGAATGAGGAGAAAATGAAGCAGTGCCTAAAACATGCATGTTCTGTGTCTGGGCGCGACTGGAGATATGGTGGCAGTTGCCAGTCTGCAACAAACGTATGACAGGGTGAGGACTGTTAGGTACGAAATTTCCCACCGAGAGACCCAGTAAAACAAGCCCAGTTGAAAATGCCCCGTAAAGCCAGCCCAGTTTGTCTAGCCAGCCATTTCCCCGACTTGTAATAGTTGCAATAGAATAGTGTGCGTGCTATTTGTGCGTGTAGAGACTAGAACTCGGGCATGCAACCATCATCAGATGCTAACTGGGGTCTGTTGGGGTGGTCCTCTTGATGCACAATAGTTCGCTATCTGTCTTGTCTATCTTTGTGTGCATGAGACTGAGCACTTGCGGGTTGGTCTGGAGGGCTACGGTTCTTAGAATAAGAAGGCCTGCAACACGTATTATGTTGTTGTGGCGGGTTTCGCTGGGAGACTGAGCACCTGTAGATTTGTCCGGAAGGCTACAGTGCTAGTAGACATTCGGGTACCAAAACAACAAACTTGTTCAGGGATAAAAACACAAGACACAAACAAAAATAAAATAAAAATGTCTACAACACGTGGTGTTCCCAACCGGTCACCCATCTAAGTACTATCCACGACCGACGTTGCTTCACTTCGGTAATCGGACGAGAACCGGTATCTCCAACGTGGTATAGCCATAGACGATGACTGGTGCCGCTTTGTTGTATATATACCTGAGGAGGGGAGAAGGGGCTGAACGACTACTTGGACACTTCTCTCTGAGGTCCGCGCGATAATATAAAAGCATCGTGGGGATGCCAATAAATCGGTGGTCACCAGTGTCCACCTTAATTGACATTGACTTAGAGAGAAGCAACCCTCCTTCATATAAAAGGAGTACTCCCAAGCGGTCACGGATCTAAGTACTAACCACGCCCCGACTCCCTCCTCCCCCGTGATCGCCACTCCCAACGTACAGAAGGGAGCGCGTTAAAATCCGGATCTGGGTGTTTCGGAGGCATGGAAAGCTTCTGAGAGTACAAATATGTTTGGAGAATCCCTTTATAAATGAAAGTTGGTCGTGGCCTTCGGACTTTAAAAATAAAAAAAAAAAAAAAAAACGGGGGTTCCCTGCCTATGTGTGGGGCCTGTGTGGTTTGGGTTGATGGGTTTTGGAGTGGGTGTGAGTTGAGTACTGGGACTGGACTACAGGATGATAACGTTCGAGCTGTGAATCGCGCAACATATACCCGAAAAACCGACTCCATAAACCGGAGATACCCCAATTTCCGGCGGAATGAGGAGAAACAGAAGCAGTGCCTAAAACAAGCATGTTCTGTGTCTGGGCGCGACTGGAGGAATTGTGGCAGTGGCCAGTCTGCAACATAAGTATGACAGGGGGATGACTGTTAGGTACGCAATTTCCCACCGAGAGACCCACTAAAACAAGCCCAGTTGAAAAAGCCCCGTAAAGCCCCCCAGTTTGTCTAGCTAGCCCATTTCCCCGACTTGTAATAGTTGTAATAGAATAGTGTGCGTGCTATTTGTGCGTGTAGAGACCAGAACTCGGGCATGCACCCATCATCAGATGCTAACTGGGGTCTGTTGGGGTGGTCCTCTTGATGCACAAGAGTTCGCTATCTGTCTTGTCTATCTTTGTGTGCATGCGACTGAGCACTTGCGGGTTTGTCTGGAGGGCTACGGTTCTTAGAATAAGAAGGCCAGCAACACGTATTATGTTTTTGTGGCGGGTTTCACTGGAGACTGAGCACCTGTAGATTTGTCCGGATGGCTACAGTGCTAGTAGACAGGCGGGTACCAAAACAACAAACTTGTTCAGGGCAAAAAACACAAGACACAAATGAAAATAAAATAAAAATGTCTACAACACGTGGCGTTCCCAAGCGTTCACCCATCTAAGTACTAACCACGACCGACGTTACTTCACTTCGGTAATCGGACGAGAACCGGTATATTCAACGTGGTATAGCTGTAGACGATGACTGGTGCCGCTTTGTTGTATATATACCTGAGGAGGGGAGAAGGGGCTGAACGACTACTTGAACACTTCTCTCTGAGGTCCGCGCGATAATATAAAAGCATCGTGGGGATGCCAATAAATCGGTGGTCAACAGTGTCCACCTTAATTGACATTGACTTAGAGAGAAGCAACCCTCCTTCATATAAAATGAGTACTCCCAAGTGGTCACGGATCTAAGTACTAACCACGCCCCGACTCCCTCCTCCCAAGTGATCACCACTCCCCAACGGACAGAAAGGAGCGCGTTAAACTCCGGATCTGGGCGTTTCGGAAGCAGGGAAAGCTTCTGAGAGTACAAATATTTTTGGAGAATCCCTTTATAAATAAAAGTAGGACGTGGCCTTAGGACTTTAAAAAAAACAAACAAAAAAAAAACGTGGGTTCCCTGCCCATGTGTGGGGTCTGTGTGGTTTGGGTTGATGGGTTTTGGAGTGGGTGTGAGTTGAGTACTGGGACTGGACTACAGGATGATAACGTTCGAGCTGTGAATCGCGCAACATATACCAGAAAAACCGACTCCATAAACCGGAGACGGCCCAATTTCCGGCGGAATGAGGAGAAAAAGAAGCAGTGCCTAAAACATGCATGTTCTGTGTCTGGGCGCGACTGGAGGAATGGTGGCAGTGGCCAGTCTGCAACATAAGTATGACAGGGGGAGGACTGTTAGGTACGCAATTTCCCACTGAGAGACCCAGTAAAACAAGCCCAGGGGAAAAAGCCCCGTAAAGCCAGCCCAGTTTGTCTAGCTAGCCCATTTCCCCGACTTGTAATAGTTATAATAGAATAGTGTGCGTGCTATTTGTGCGTGTAGAGACCAGAACTCGGGCATGCAACCATCATCAGATGCTAACTGGGGTCTGTTGGGGTGGTCCTCTTGATGCACAAGAGTTCGCTATCTGTCTTGTCTATCTTTGTGTGCATGAGACTGAGAATTTGCGGGTTTTTCCGGAGGGCTATGGTTCTTAGAATAAGAAGGCCAGCAACACGTATTATGTTGTTGTGGCGGCTTTCACTGGGAGACCTGTAGATTTGTCCGGAAGGCTACAGTGCTAGTAGACAGGCGGGTACCAAAACAACAAACTTGTTCGGGGCCAAAAACACAAGACACAAACAAAAATAAAATAAAAATGTCTACAACACGTGGCGTTCCCAAGCGGTCACCCATCTAAGTACTAACCACGACCGACGTTGCTTCACTTCGGTAATCGGACGAGAACCGGTATCTTCAACGTGGTATAGCCGTAGACGATGACTGGTGCTGCTTTGTTGTATATATACCTGAGGAGGGGAGAAGGGGATGAACGACTACTTGGACACTTCTCACTGAGGTCCGCGCGATAATATAAAAGCATCGTGGGGATGCCAATAAATCGGTGGTCACCAGTGTCCACCTTAACTGACATTGACTTAGAGAGAAGCAACCCTCCTTCATATAAAAGGAGTACTCCCAAGCGGTCACGGATCTAAATACTAACCACGCCCCGACTCCCTCCTCCCCCGTGATCGCCACTCCCAACGGGCAGAAGGGAGCGCGTTAAACTCCGGATCTGGTCTTTTCGGAGGCAGGGAAAGCTTCTGAGAGTACAATTATTTTTGGGAGAATCCCTTTATAAATGAAAGTAGGTTATGACCTTCTAAATTTAAAAAAAAAAAAAAAAAAAAAAAAAAAAAAACGTGGCTTTCCTGCCCATGTGTGGGGCCTGTGTGGTTTGGGTTGATGGGTTTTGGAGTGGGTGTGAGTTGAGTACTGGGACTGGACTACAGGATGATAACGTTCGAGCTGTGAATTGCGCAACATATGCCCGATAAACCGACTCCATAACCCGGAGGCGGCCCAATTTCCGACTGAAAGGAGAAAAAGAAGCAGTGCCTAAAACATGCATGTTCTGTGTCTGGGCGCGACTGGAGGAATGGTGGCAGTGGCCAGTCTGCAACAAAAGTATGACAGGGGGAGGACTGTTAGGTACGAAATTTCCCACCGAGAGACCCAGTAAAACAAGCCCAGTTGAAAAAGCCCCGTAAAGCCAGCCCAGTTTGTCTAGCCAGCCCATTTAACCGACTTGTGATAGTTGTAATAGAATAGTGTGCGTGCTATTTATGCTTGTAGAGACCAGAACTCGGGCATGCAACCATCATCAGATGCTAA
The DNA here is from genome assembly GCA_963921405.1 of Cepaea hortensis. Taxonomy (NCBI): domain Eukaryota; kingdom Metazoa; phylum Mollusca; class Gastropoda; order Stylommatophora; family Helicidae; genus Cepaea; species Cepaea hortensis. The sequence goes on from OY992897.1 coordinate 32,842,442, forward strand.
ATGGGGTCTGTTGGGGTGGTCCTCTTGATGCACAAGAGTTCGCTATCTGTCTTGTCTATCTTTATGTGCATGAGACTGAGCACTTGCGGGTTTGTCCGGTGGGCTACGGTTCTTAGAATAAGAAGGCCAGCAACACGTATTATGTTGTTGTGGCGGGTTTCAATGGGAGACCTGTAGATTTGTCCGGAAGGCTACAGTGCTAGTAGACAGGCGGGTACCAAAACAACAAACTTGTTCGGGGCCAAAAACACAAGACACAAACAAAAATAAAATAAAAATGTCTACAACACGTGGCGTTCCCAAGCGGTCACCCATCTAAGTACTAACCACGACCGACGTTGCTTCACTTCGGTAATCGGACGAGAACCGGTATCTTCAACGTGGTATAGCCGTAGACGATGACTGGTGCCGCTTTGTTGTATATATACCTGAGGAGGGGAGAAGGGGCTGAACGACTACTTGGACACTTCTCACTGAGGTCCGCGCGATAATATAAAAGCATCGTGGGGATGCCAATAAATCGGTGGTCACCAGTGTCCACCTTAATTGACATTGACTTAGAGAGAAGCAACCCTCCTTCATATAAAAGGAGTACTCCCAAGCGGTCACGGATCTAAATACTAACCACGCCCTGACTCCCTCCTCCCCCGTGATCGCCACTCCCAACGGGCAGAAGGAAGCGCGTTAAACTCCGGATCTGGTCTTTTCGGAGGCAGGGAAAGCTTCTGAGAGTACAATTATTTTTGGGAGAATCCCTTTATAAATGAAAGTAGGTCATGACCTTAGAAATTTAAAAAAAAAAAAAAAAAAAAACGTGGCTTTCCTGCCCATGTGTGGGGCCTGTGTGGTTTGGGTTGATGGGTTTTGGAGTGGGTGTGAGTTGAGTACTGGGACTGGACTACAGGAATATAACGTTCCAGCTGTGAATCGCGCAACATATACCCGATAAACCGACTCCATAACCCAGAGACGGCCCAATTTCCGGCTGAAAGGAGAAAAAGAAGCAGTGCCTAAAACATGCATGTTCTGTGTCTGGGCGCGACTGGAGGAATGGTGGCAGTGGCCAGTCTGCAACAAAATTATGACAGGGGGAGGACTGTTAGGTACGCAATTTTCCACTGAGAGACCCAGTAAAACAAGCCAATTTGAAAAAGCCCCGTAAAGCCAGCTCAGTTTGTCTAGCCAGTCCATTTCCCCGACTTGTAATAGTTGTAATAGAATAGTGTGCGTGCTATTTGTGCGTGTAGAGACCAGAACTCGGGCATGCAACCATCATCAGATGCTAACTGGTTTCTGTTGGGGTGGTCCTCTTGATGCACAAGAGTTCGCTATCTGTCTTGTCTATCTTTGTGTGCATGAGACTGAGCACTTGCGGGTTTGTCCGGAGGGCTACGGTTCTTAGAATAAGAAGGCCAGCAACACGTATTATGTTGTTGTGGCGGGTTTCACTGGGAGATCTGTAGATTTCTCCGGAAGGCTACAGTGCCAGTAGACAGGCGGGTACCAAAACAACAAACTTGTTCGGGGCCAAAAACACAAGACACAAACAAATATAAAATAAAAATGTCTACAACACGTGGCGTTCCCAAGCGGTCACCCATCTAAGTACTAACCACGACCGACGTTGCTTCACTTCGGTAATCGAACGAGAACCGGTATCTTCAACGTGGTATAGCCGTAGACGATGACTGGTGCCGCTTTGTTGTATATATACCTGAGGAGGGGAGAAGGGGATGAACGACTACTTGGAAACTTCTCTCTGAGGTCCGCGCGATATTATAAAAGCATCGTGGGGATGCCAATAAATCGGTGGTCACAAGTGTCCACCTTAATTGACATTGACTTAGAGAGAAGCAACTCTCCTTCATATAAAAAGAGTACTCCCAAGCGGTCACGGATCTAAATACTAACCACGCCCCGACTCCCTCCTCCCCCGTGATCGCCACTCCCAACGGGCAGAAGGGAGCGAGTTAAAATCCGGATCTGGGCTTTTCGGAGGCAGGGAAAGCTTCTGAGAGTACAATTATTTCTGGGAGAATCCCTTTATAAATGAAAGTAGGTCATGACCTTCGGAATTTAAAAAAAAAACAAAAAAACGTGGCTTTCCTGCCCATGTGTGGGGCCTGTGTGGTTTGGGTTGATGGGTTTTGGAGTGGGTGTGAGTTGAGTACTGGGACTGGACTACAGGATGATAACGTTCGAGCTGTGAATCGCGCAACATATACCCGATAAACCGACTCCATAACCCGGAGACGGCCCAATTTCCGGCTGAAAGGAGAAAAAGAAGCAGTGCTTAAAACATGCATGTTCTGTGTCTGGGCGCGACTGTAGGAATGGCGCAGTGGCCAGTCTGCAACAAAATTATGACAGGGGGAGGACTGTTAGGTACTCAATTTCCCACTGAGAGACCCAGTAAAACAAGCCCAGTTGAAACTTCCCGTAAAGCCAGCCCAGTTTGTCTAGCCAGCCCATTTCCCCGACTTGTAATAGTTGTAATAGAATAGTGTGCGTGCTATTTGTGCGCGTAGAGACCAGAACTCGGGCATGCAACCATCATCAGATGCTAACTGGGGTCTGTTGGGGTGGTCCTCTTGATGCACAAGAGTTCGCTATCTGTCTTGTCTATCTTTGTGTGCATGAGACTGAGCACTTGCGGGTTTGTCCGGAGGGCTACGGTTCTTAGAATAAGAAGGCCAGCAACACGTATTATGTTGTTGTGGCGGGTTTCACTGGGAGACCTGTAGATTTGTCCGGAAGGCTACAGTGCTAGTAGACAGGCGGGTACCAAAACAACAAACTTGTTCGGGGCCAAAAACACAAGACACAAACAAAAATAAAATAAAAATGTCTACAACACGTGGCGTTCCCAAGCGGTCACCCTTCTAAGTACTAACCACGACCGACGTTGCTTCACTTCGGTAATCGGACGAGAACCGGTATCTTCAACGTGGTATAGCCGTAGACGATGACTGGTGCCGCTTTGTTGTATATATACCTGAGGAGGGGAGAAGGGGCTGAACGACTACTTGGACACTTCTCACTGAGGTCCGCGCGATAATATAAAAGCATCGTGGGGATGCCAATAAATCGGTGGTCACCAGTGTCCACCTTAATTGACATTGACTTAGAGAGAAGCAACCCTCCTTCATATAAAAGGAGTACTCCCAAGCGGTCACGGATCTAAGTAATAACCAAGCCCCGACTCCCTCCTCCCCCGTGATCGCCACTCCCAACGGACAGAAGGAAGCGCGTTAAACTCCGGATCTGGGCGTTTCGGAGGCAGGGAAAGCTTCTGAGAGTACAAATATTTTTGGAGAATTCCTTTATAAATGAAATTAGGTCGTGGCCTTCAGACTATAAAAAAAAAAATGTGGGTTCCCTGCCCATGTGTGGGGCCTGTGTGGTTTGGGTTGATGGGTTTTAGAGTGGGTGTGAGTTGAGTACTGGGACTGGACTACAGGATGATAACGTTCGAGCTGTGAATCGCGCAACATATATCCGAAAAACCGACTCCATAAACCGGAGATGGCCCAATTTCTGGCGGAATGAGGAGAAAATGAAGCAGTGCCTAAAACATGCATGTTCTGTGTCTGGGCGCGACTGGAGATATGGTGGCAGTTGCCAGTCTGCAACAAAAGTATGACAGGGGGAGGACTGTTAGGTTCGAAATTTCCCACCGAGAGATCCAGTAAAACAAGCCCAGTTGAAAAAGCCCCGTAAATCCAGCCCAGTTTGTCTAGCCAGCCCATTTTCCCGACTTGTAATAGTTGCAATAGAATAGTGTGCGTGCTATTTGTGCGTGTAGAGATCAGAACTCGGGCATGCAATCATCATCAGATGGTAACTGGGGTCTGTTGGGGTGGTCCTCTTGATGCACAAGAGTTCGCTATCTGTCTTGTCTATCTTTGTGTGCATGAGACTGAGCACTTGCGGGTTTGTCCGGAGGGCTATGGTTTTTAGAATAAGAAGGCCAGCAACACGTATCCTGTTGTTGTGGCGGGTTTCACTGGGAGACTGAGCACCTGTAGATCTGTCCGGAAGGCTACAGTGCTAGTAGACAGCCGGGTACCAAAACAACAAACTTGTTCAGGGCCAAAAACACACACACAAACACAAATAAAATAAAAATGTCTACAACACGTGGCGTTCACAAGCGGCCACCCATCTAAGTACTAACCACGACCGACGTTACTTCACTTCGGTAATCGGACGTGAACCGGTATCTTCAACGTGGTATAGCCGTAGACGATGACTGGTGCCGCTTTGTTGTATATATACCTGGGGAGGGGAGAAGGGGCTGAACGACTACTTGGACACTTTTCTCTGAGGTCCGCGCGATAATATTAAAGAATCGTGGGGATGCCAATAAATCGGTGGTCACCAGTGTCCACCTTAATTGACATTGACTTAGAGAGAAGCAACCCTCCTTCATATAAAAGGAGTACTCCCAAGCGGTCACGGATCTAAGTAATAACCACGCCCCGACTCCCTCCTCCCCCGTGATCGCCACTCCCAACGGACAGAAGGGAGCGCGTTAAACTCCGGATCTGGGCGTTTCGGAGGCAGGGAAAGCTTATGAGAGTACAAATATTTTTTGGAGAATCCCTTTATAAATGAAAGTAGGTCGTGGCCTTCAGACTTAAAAAAAAAAAAAAAAAAAAACGTGGGTTCCCTGTCCATGTGTGGGGCCTGTGTGGTTTGGGTTGATGGGTTTTAGAGTGGGTGTGAGTTGAGTACTGGGACTGGACTACAGGATGATAACTTTCGAGCTGTGAATCGCGCAACATATACCCGAAAAACCGACTCCATAAACCGGAGACGGCCCAATTTCTGGCGGAATGAGGAGAAAATGAAGCAGTGCCTAAAACATGCATGTTCTGTGTCTGGGCGCGACTGGAGATATGGTGGCAGTTGCCAGTCTGCAACAAACGTATGACAGGGTGAGGACTGTTAGGTACGAAATTTCCCACCGAGAGACCCAGTAAAACAAGCCCAGTTGAAAATGCCCCGTAAAGCCAGCCCAGTTTGTCTAGCCAGCCATTTCCCCGACTTGTAATAGTTGCAATAGAATAGTGTGCGTGCTATTTGTGCGTGTAGAGACTAGAACTCGGGCATGCAACCATCATCAGATGCTAACTGGGGTCTGTTGGGGTGGTCCTCTTGATGCACAATAGTTCGCTATCTGTCTTGTCTATCTTTGTGTGCATGAGACTGAGCACTTGCGGGTTGGTCTGGAGGGCTACGGTTCTTAGAATAAGAAGGCCTGCAACACGTATTATGTTGTTGTGGCGGGTTTCGCTGGGAGACTGAGCACCTGTAGATTTGTCCGGAAGGCTACAGTGCTAGTAGACATTCGGGTACCAAAACAACAAACTTGTTCAGGGATAAAAACACAAGACACAAACAAAAATAAAATAAAAATGTCTACAACACGTGGTGTTCCCAACCGGTCACCCATCTAAGTACTATCCACGACCGACGTTGCTTCACTTCGGTAATCGGACGAGAACCGGTATCTCCAACGTGGTATAGCCATAGACGATGACTGGTGCCGCTTTGTTGTATATATACCTGAGGAGGGGAGAAGGGGCTGAACGACTACTTGGACACTTCTCTCTGAGGTCCGCGCGATAATATAAAAGCATCGTGGGGATGCCAATAAATCGGTGGTCACCAGTGTCCACCTTAATTGACATTGACTTAGAGAGAAGCAACCCTCCTTCATATAAAAGGAGTACTCCCAAGCGGTCACGGATCTAAGTACTAACCACGCCCCGACTCCCTCCTCCCCCGTGATCGCCACTCCCAACGTACAGAAGGGAGCGCGTTAAAATCCGGATCTGGGTGTTTCGGAGGCATGGAAAGCTTCTGAGAGTACAAATATGTTTGGAGAATCCCTTTATAAATGAAAGTTGGTCGTGGCCTTCGGACTTTAAAAATAAAAAAAAAAAAAAAAAACGGGGGTTCCCTGCCTATGTGTGGGGCCTGTGTGGTTTGGGTTGATGGGTTTTGGAGTGGGTGTGAGTTGAGTACTGGGACTGGACTACAGGATGATAACGTTCGAGCTGTGAATCGCGCAACATATACCCGAAAAACCGACTCCATAAACCGGAGATACCCCAATTTCCGGCGGAATGAGGAGAAACAGAAGCAGTGCCTAAAACAAGCATGTTCTGTGTCTGGGCGCGACTGGAGGAATTGTGGCAGTGGCCAGTCTGCAACATAAGTATGACAGGGGGATGACTGTTAGGTACGCAATTTCCCACCGAGAGACCCACTAAAACAAGCCCAGTTGAAAAAGCCCCGTAAAGCCCCCCAGTTTGTCTAGCTAGCCCATTTCCTCGACTTGTAATAGTTGTAATAGAATAGTGTGCGTGCTATTTGTGCGTGTAGAGACCAGAACTCGGGCATGCACCCATCATCAGATGCTAACTGGGGTCTGTTGGGGTGGTCCTCTTGATGCACAAGAGTTCGCTATCTGTCTTGTCTATCTTTGTGTGCATGCGACTGAGCACTTGCGGGTTTGTCTGGAGGGCTACGGTTCTTAGAATAAGAAGGCCAGCAACACGTATTATGTTTTTGTGGCGGGTTTCACTGGAGACTGAGCACCTGTAGATTTGTCCGGATGGCTACAGTGCTAGTAGACAGGCGGGTACCAAAACAACAAACTTGTTCAGGGCAAAAAACACAAGACACAAATGAAAATAAAATAAAAATGTCTACAACACGTGGCGTTCCCAAGCGTTCACCCATCTAAGTACTAACCACGACCGACGTTACTTCACTTCGGTAATCGGACGAGAACCGGTATATTCAACGTGGTATAGCTGTAGACGATGACTGGTGCCGCTTTGTTGTATATATACCTGAGGAGGGGAGAAGGGGCTGAACGACTACTTGAACACTTCTCTCTGAGGTCCGCGCGATAATATAAAAGCATCGTGGGGATGCCAATAAATCGGTGGTCAACAGTGTCCACCTTAATTGACATTGACTTAGAGAGAAGCAACCCTCCTTCATATAAAATGAGTACTCCCAAGTGGTCACGGATCTAAGTACTAACCACGCCCCGACTCCCTCCTCCCAAGTGATCACCACTCCCCAACGGACAGAAAGGAGCGCGTTAAACTCCGGATCTGGGCGTTTCGGAAGCAGGGAAAGCTTCTGAGAGTACAAATATTTTTGGAGAATCCCTTTATAAATAAAAGTAGGACGTGGCCTTAGGACTTTAAAAAAAACAAACAAAAAAAAAACGTGGGTTCCCTGCCCATGTGTGGGGTCTGTGTGGTTTGGGTTGATGGGTTTTGGAGTGGGTGTGAGTTGAGTACTGGGACTGGACTACAGGATGATAACGTTCGAGCTGTGAATCGCGCAACATATACCAGAAAAACCGACTCCATAAACCGGAGACGGCCCAATTTCCGGCGGAATGAGGAGAAAAAGAAGCAGTGCCTAAAACATGCATGTTCTGTGTCTGGGCGCGACTGGAGGAATGGTGGCAGTGGCCAGTCTGCAACATAAGTATGACAGGGGGAGGACTGTTAGGTACGCAATTTCCCACTGAGAGACCCAGTAAAACAAGCCCAGGGGAAAAAGCCCCGTAAAGCCAGCCCAGTTTGTCTAGCTAGCCCATTTCCCCGACTTGTAATAGTTATAATAGAATAGTGTGCGTGCTATTTGTGCGTGTAGAGACCAGAACTCGGGCATGCAACCATCATCAGATGCTAACTGGGGTCTGTTGGGGTGGTCCTCTTGATGCACAAGAGTTCGCTATCTGTCTTGTCTATCTTTGTGTGCATGAGACTGAGAATTTGCGGGTTTTTCCGGAGGGCTATGGTTCTTAGAATAAGAAGGCCAGCAACACGTATTATGTTGTTGTGGCGGCTTTCACTGGGAGACCTGTAGATTTGTCCGGAAGGCTACAGTGCTAGTAGACAGGCGGGTACCAAAACAACAAACTTGTTCGGGGCCAAAAACACAAGACACAAACAAAAATAAAATAAAAATGTCTACAACACGTGGCGTTCCCAAGCGGTCACCCATCTAAGTACTAACCACGACCGACGTTGCTTCACTTCGGTAATCGGACGAGAACCGGTATCTTCAACGTGGTATAGCCGTAGACGATGACTGGTGCTGCTTTGTTGTATATATACCTGAGGAGGGGAGAAGGGGATGAACGACTACTTGGACACTTCTCACTGAGGTCCGCGCGATAATATAAAAGCATCGTGGGGATGCCAATAAATCGGTGGTCACCAGTGTCCACCTTAACTGACATTGACTTAGAGAGAAGCAACCCTCCTTCATATAAAAGGAGTACTCCCAAGCGGTCACGGATCTAAATACTAACCACGCCCCGACTCCCTCCTCCCCCGTGATCGCCACTCCCAACGGGCAGAAGGGAGCGCGTTAAACTCCGGATCTGGTCTTTTCGGAGGCAGGGAAAGCTTCTGAGAGTACAATTATTTTTGGGAGAATCCCTTTATAAATGAAAGTAGGTTATGACCTTCTAAATTTAAAAAAAAAAAAAAAAAAAAAAAAAAAAAAACGTGGCTTTCCTGCCCATGTGTGGGGCCTGTGTGGTTTGGGTTGATGGGTTTTGGAGTGGGTGTGAGTTGAGTACTGGGACTGGACTACAGGATGATAACGTTCGAGCTGTGAATTGCGCAACATATACCCGATAAACCGACTCCATAACCCGGAGGCGGCCCAATTTCCGACTGAAAGGAGAAAAAGAAGCAGTGCCTAAAACATGCATGTTCTGTGTCTGGGCGCGACTGGAGGAATGGTGGCAGTGGCCAGTCTGCAACAAAAGTATGACAGGGGGAGGACTGTTAGGTACGAAATTTCCCACCGAGAGACCCAGTAAAACAAGCCCAGTTGAAAAAGCCCCGTAAAGCCAGCCCAGTTTGTCTAGCCAGCCCATTTAACCGACTTGTGATAGTTGTAATAGAATAGTGTGCGTGCTATTTATGCTTGTAGAGACCAGAACTCGGGCATGCAACCATCATCAGATGCTAAATGGGGTCTGTTGGGGTGGTCCTCTTGATGCACAAGAGTTCGCTATCTGTCTTGTCTATCTTTATGTGCATGAGACTGAGCACTTGCGGGTTTGTCCGGTGGGCTACGGTTCTTAGAATAAGAAGGCCAGCAACACGTATTATGTTGTTGTGGCGGGTTTCAATGGGAGACCTGTAGATTTGTCCGGAAGGCTACAGTGCTAGTAGACAGGCGGGTACCAAAACAACAAACTTGTTCGGGGCCAAAAACACAAGACACAAACAAAAATAAAATAAAAATGTCTACAACACGTGGCGTTCCCAAGCGGTCACCCATCTAAGTACTAACCACGACCGACGTTGCTTCACTTCGGTAATCGGACGAGAACCGGTATCTTCAACGTGGTATAGCCGTAGACGATGACTGGTGCCGCTTTGTTGTATATATACCTGAGGAGGGGAGAAGGGGCTGAACGACTACTTGGACACTTCTCACTGAGGTCCGCGCGATAATATAAAAGCATCGTGGGGATGCCAATAAATCGGTGGTCACCAGTGTCCACCTTAATTGACATTGACTTAGAGAGAAGCAACCCTCCTTCATATAAAAGGAGTACTCCCAAGCGGTCACGGATCTAAATACTAACCACGCCCTGACTCCCTCCTCCCCCGTGATCGCCACTCCCAACGGGCAGAAGGGAGCGCGTTAAACTCCGGATCTGGTCTTTTCGGAGGCAGGGAAAGCTTCTGAGAGTACAATTATTTTTGGGAGAATCCCTTTATAAATGAAAGTAGGTCATGACCTTAGAAATTTAAAAAAAAAAAAAAAAAAAACGTGGCTTTCCTGCCCATGTGTGGGGCCTGTGTGGTTTGGGTTGATGGGTTTTGGAGTGGGTGTGAGTTGAGTACTGGGACTGGACTACAGGAATATAACGTTCCAGCTGTGAATCGCGCAACATATACCCGATAAACCGACTCCATAACCCAGAGACGGCCCAATTTCCGGCTGAAAGGAGAAAAAGAAGCAGTGCCTAAAACATGCATGTTCTGTGTCTGGGCGCGACTGGAGGAATGGTGGCAGTGGCCAGTCTGCAACAAAATTATGACAGGGGGAGGACTGTTAGGTACGCAATTTTCCACTGAGAGACCCAGTAAAACAAGCCAATTTGAAAAAGCCCCGTAAAGCCAGCTCAGTTTGTCTAGCCAGTCCATTTCCCCGACTTGTAATAGTTGTAATAGAATAGTGTGCGTGCTATTTGTGCGTGTAGAGACCAGAACTCGGGCATGCAACCATCATCAGATGCTAACTGGTTTCTGTTGGGGTGGTCCTCTTGATGCACAAGAGTTCGCTATCTGTCTTGTCTATCTTTGTGTGCATGAGACTGAGCACTTGCGGGTTTGTCCGGAGGGCTACGGTTCTTAGAATAAGAAGGCCAGCAACACGTATTATGTTGTTGTGGCGGGTTTCACTGGGAGATCTGTAGATTTCTCCGGAAGGCTACAGTGCCAGTAGACAGGCGGGTACCAAAACAACAAACTTGTTCGGGGCCAAAAACACAAGACACAAACAAATATAAAATAAAAATGTCTACAACACGTGGCGTTCCCAAGCGGTCACCCATCTAAGTACTAACCACGACCGACGTTGCTTCACTTCGGTAATCGAACGAGAACCGGTATCTTCAACGTGGTATAGCCGTAGACGATGACTGGTGCCGCTTTGTTGTATATATACCTGAGGAGGGGAGAAGGGGATGAACGACTACTTGGAAACTTCTCTCTGAGGTCCGCGCGATATTATAAAAGCATCGTGGGGATGCCAATAAATCGGTGGTCACAAGTGTCCACCTTAATTGACATTGACTTAGAGAGAAGCAACTCTCCTTCATATAAAAAGAGTACTCCCAAGCGGTCACGGATCTAAATACTAACCACGCCCCGACTCCCTCCTCCCCCGTGATCGCCACTCCCAACGGGCAGAAGGGAGCGAGTTAAAATCCGGATCTGGGCTTTTCGGAGGCAGGGAAAGCTTCTGAGAGTACAATTATTTCTGGGAGAATCCCTTTATAAATGAAAGTAGGTCATGACCTTCGGAATTTAAAAAAAAAACAAAAAAACGTGGCTTTCCTGCCCATGTGTGGGGCCTGTGTGGTTTGGGTTGATGGGTTTTGGAGTGGGTGTGAGTTGAGTACTGGGACTGGACTACAGGATGATAACGTTCGAGCTGTGAATCGCGCAACATATACCCGATAAACCGACTCCATAACCCGGAGACGGCCCAATTTCCGGCTGAAAGGAGAAAAAGAAGCAGTGCTTAAAACATGCATGTTCTGTGTCTGGGCGCGACTGTAGGAATGGCGCAGTGGCCAGTCTGCAACAAAATTATGACAGGGGGAGGACTGTTAGGTACTCAATTTCCCACTGAGAGACCCAGTAAAACAAGCCCAGTTGAAACTTCCCGTAAAGCCAGCCCAGTTTGTCTAGCCAGCCCATTTCCCCGACTTGTAATAGTTGTAATAGAATAGTGTGCGTGCTATTTGTGCGCGTAGAGACCAGAACTCGGGCATGCAACCATCATCAGATGCTAACTGGGGTCTGTTGGGGTGGTCCTCTTGATGCACAAGAGTTCGCTATCTGTCTTGTCTATCTTTGTGTGCATGAGACTGAGCACTTGCGGGTTTGTCCGGAGGGCTACGGTTCTTAGAATAAGAAGGCCAGCAACACGTATTATGTTGTTGTGGCGGGTTTCACTGGGAGACCTGTAGATTTGTCCGGAAGGCTACAGTGCTAGTAGACAGGCGGGTACCAAAACAACAAACTTGTTCGGGGCCAAAAACACAAGACACAAACAAAAATAAAATAAAAATGTCTACAACACGTGGCGTTCCCAAGCGGTCACCCTTCTAAGTACTAACCACGACCGACGTTGCTTCACTTCGGTAATCGGACGAGAACCGGTATCTTCAACGTGGTATAGCCGTAGACGATGACTGGTGCCGCTTTGTTGTATATATACCTGAGGAGGGGAGAAGGGGCTGAACGACTACTTGGACACTTCTCACTGAGGTCCGCGCGATAATATAAAAGCATCGTGGGGATGCCAATAAATCGGTGGTCACCAGTGTCCACCTTAATTGACATTGACTTAGAGAGAAGCAACCCTCCTTCATATAAAAGGAGTACTCCCAAGCGGTCACGGATCTAAATACTAACCACGCCCGGACTCCCTCCTCCCCCGTGATCGCCACTCCCAACGGGCAGAAGGGAGCGCGTTAAACTCCGGATCTGGTCTTTTCGGAGGCAGGGAAAGCTTCTGAGAGTACAATTATTTTTGGGAGAATCCCTTTATAAATGAAAGTAGGTCATGACCTTCGAAATTTAAAAAAACAAAAAACAAAAAAACGTGGCTTTCCTGCCCATGTGTGGGGCCTGTGTGGTTTGGGTTGATGGGTTTTGGAGTGGGTGTGAGTTGAGTACTGGGACTGGACTACAGGATGATAACGTTCGAGCTGTGAATTGCGCAACATATACCCGAGAAACCGACTCCATAACCCGGAGACGGCCCAATTTCCGGCTGAAAGGAGAAAAAGAAGCAGTGCCTAAATCATGCATGTTCTGTGTCTGGGCGCGACTGGAGGAATGGTGGCAGTGGCCAGTCTGCAACAAAAGTATGACAGGGGGAGGACTGTTAGGTACGCAATTTCCCACCGAGAGACCAAGTAAAACAAGCCCAGTTGAAAAAGTCCCGTCCCGTAAAGCCAGCCCAGTTTGTCTAGCCAGCCCATTTCCCCGACTTGTGATAGTTGTAATAGAATAGTGTGAGTGCTATTTATGCTTGTAGAGACCAGAACTCGGGCATGCAACCATCATCAGATGCTAAATGGGGTCTGTTGGGGTGGTCCTCTTGATGCACAAGAATTCGCTATCTGTCTTGTCTATCTTTATGTGCATGAGACTGAGCACTTGCGGGTTTTTCCGGTGGGCTACGGTTCTTAGAATAAGAAGGCCAGCAACACGTATTATGTTGTTGTGGCGAGTTTCACTGGGAGACTGAGCACCTGTAGATCTCTCCGGAAGGCTACAGTGCTAGTAGACAGGCGGGTACCAAAACAACAAACTTGTTCGGGGCCAAAAACACAAGACACAAACAAAAATAAAATAAAAATGTCTACAACACGTGGCGTTCCCAAGCGGTCACCCATCTAAGTACTAACCACGACCGACGTTGCTTCACTTCGGTAATCGGACAAGAACCGGTATCTTCAACGTGGTATAGCCGTAGACGATGACTTGTGCCGCTGTGTTGTATATATACGTGAGGAGGGGAGAAGGGGCTGAACGACTACTTGGACACTTCTCTCTGAGGTCCGCGCGATAATATAAAAGCATCGTGGGGATGCCAATAAATCGGGGGTCACCAGTGTCCACCTTAATTGACATTGACTTAGAGAGAAGCAACCCTCCTTCATATAAAAGGAGTACTCCCAAGCGGTCACGGATCTAAATACTAACCACGCCCCGACTCCCTCCTCCCCCGTGATCGCCACTCCCAACGGGCAGAAGGGAGCGCGTTAAACTCCGGATCTGGGCTTTTCGGAGGCAGGGAAAGCTTCTGAGAGTACAATTATTTTTGGGAGAATCCCTTTATAAATGAAAGTAGGTCATGACCTTCGGACTTTAAAAAAAAAAAAAAAAAAAAAAACGTGGCTTTCCTGCCCATGTGTTGGGCCTGTGTGGTTTGGGTTGATGTGTTTTGGAGTGGGTGTGAGTTGAGTACTGGGACTGGACTACAGGATGATAACGTTCGAGCTGTGAATCGCGCAACATATACTCGATAAACCGACTCCATAACCCGGAGACGGCCCAATTTCCGGCTGAAATGAGAAAAAGAAGCAGTGCCTAAAACATGCATGTTCTGTGTCTGGGCGCGACTGGAGGAATGGTGGCAGTGGCCAGTCTGCAACAAAATTATAACAGGGGGAGGACTGTTAGGTACGCAATTTCCCACCGAGAGACCCAGTAAAACAAGAGCAGTTGAAAAAGCCCCGAAAAGCCAGCCCAGTTTGTCTAGCCAGCCCATTTCCCCGACTTGTAATAGTTGTAATAGAATAGTGTGCGTGCTATTTGTGCGTGTAGAGACCAGAACTCTGGCATGCAACCATCATCAGATGCTAACTGGGGTCTGTTGGGGTGGTCCTCTTGATGAACAAGAATTCGCTATCTGTCTTGTCTATCTTTGTGTGCATGAGACTGAGCACTTGCGGGTTTGTCCGGAGGGCTACGGTTCTTAGAATAAGAAGGCCAGCAACACGTATTATGTTGGTGTGGCGGGTTTCACTGGGAGACCTGTAGATTTGTCCGGAAGGCTACAGTGCTAGTAGACAGGCGGGTACCAAAACAACAAACTTGTTCGGGGCCAAAAACACAAGACACAAACAAAAATAAAATAAAAATGTCTACAACACGTGGCGTTCCCAAGCGGTCACCCATCTAAGTACTAACCACGACCGACGTTGCTTCACTTCGGTAATCGGACAAGAACCGGTATCTTCAACGTGGTATAGCCGTAGACGATGACTTGTGCCGCTTTGTTGTATATATACGTGAGGAGGGGTGAAGGGGCTGAACGACTACTTGGACACTTCTCTCTGAGGTCCGCGCGATAATATAAAAGCATCGTGGGGATGCCAATAAATCGGTGTTCAACAGTGTCCACCTTAATTGACATTGACTTAGAGAGAAGCAACCCTCCTTCATATAAAAGGAGTACTCCCAAGCGGTCACGGATCAGAGTTCTAACAACGCCCCTCCTCCCTCCTCCCCCGTGATCGCCACTCCCAACGGACAAAAGGGAGCGCGTTAAACTCCGGATCTGGGCGATTCGGATTCAGGGAAAGCTTCTGAGAGTACAATTATTTTTGGAGAATCCCCCTATAAATGAAAGTAGGTCATGACCTTCTGACTTTAAAAAAAAAAAAAAAAAAAAAAAAAAAACATGGCTTCCCTGCCCATGTGTGGGGCCTGTGTGGTTTGGGTTGATGGGTTTTGGAGTGGGTGTGAGTTGAGTACTGGGCCTGGACTACAGGATGATAACGTTCGAGCTGTGCATCGCGCAACATATACCCGATAAACCGACTCCATAACCCGGAGACGGCCCAATTTCCGGCTGAAAGGAGAAAAAGAAGCAGTGCCTAAAACATGCATGTTCTGTGTCTGGGCGCGACTGGAGGAATGGTGGCAGTGGCCAGTCTGCAACAAAATTATGACAGGGGGAGGACTGTTAGGTACGCAATTTCCCACCGAGAGACCCAGTAAAACAAGCCCAGTTGAAAAAGCCCCGTAAAGCCAGCCCAGTTTGTCTAGCCAGCCCATTTCCCCGACTTGTAATAGTTGTAATAGAATAGTGTGCGTGCTATTTGTGCGTGTAGAGACCAGAACTCGGGAATGCAACCATCATCAGATGCTAACTGGGGTCTGTTGGGGTGGTCCTCTTGATGCACAAGAGTTCGCTATCTGTCTTGTCTATCTTTGTGTGCATGAGACTGAGCACTTGCGGGTTTGTCCGGAGGGCTACGGTTCTTAGAATAAGAAGTCCAGCAACACGTATTATGTTGGTGTGGCGGGTTTCACTGGGAGACCTGTAGATTTGTCCGGAAGGCTACAGTGCTAGTAGACAGGCGGGTACCAAAACAACAAACTTGTTCGGGGCCAAAAACACAAGACACAAACAAAAATAAAATAAAAATGTCTACAACACGTGGCGTTCCCAAGCGGTCACCCATCTAAGTACTAACCACGACCGACGTTGCTTCACTTCGGTAATCGGACGAGAACCGGTATCTTCAACGTGGTATAGCCGTAGACGATGACTGGTGCCGCTTTGTTGTATATATACCTGAGGAGGGGAGAAGGGGCTGAACGACTACTTGGACACTTCTCACTGAGGTCCGCGCGATAATATAAAAGCATCGTGGGGATGCCAATAAATCGGTGGTCACCAGTGTCCACCTTAATTGACATTGACTTAGAGAGAAGCAACCCTCCTTCATATAAAAGGAGTACTCCCAAGCGGTCACGGATCTAAGTACTAACCACGCCCGACTCCCTCCTCCCCCGTGATCGCCACTCCCAACGGACAGAAGGAAGCGCGTTAAACTCCGGATCTGGGCGTTTCGGAGGCAGGGAAAGCTTCTGAGAGTACAAATATTTTTGGAGAATCCCTTTATAAATGAAGGTAGGTCGTGGCCTTCAGGCTTAAAAAAAAAAAACGTGGGTTCCCTGTCCATGTGTGGGGCCTGTGTTGTTTGGGTTGATGGGTTTTGGAGTGGGTGTGAGTTGAGTACTGGGACTGGACTACAGGATGATAACGTTCGAGCTGTGAATCGCGCAACATATACCCGAAAAACCGACTCCATAAACCGGAGACGGCCCAATTTCTGGCGGAATGAGGAGAAAATGAAGCAGTGCCTAAAACATGCATGTTCTGTGTCTGGGCGCGACTGGAGATATGGTGGCAGTTGCCAGTCTGCAACAAAAGTATGACAGGGGGAGGACTGTTAGGTACGAAATTTCCCACCGAGAGATCCAGTAAAACAAGCCCAGTTGAAAAAGCCCCGTAAATCCAGCCCAGTTTGTCTAGCCAGCCCATTTTCCCGACTTGTAATAGTTGCAATAGAAAAGTGTGCGTGGTATTTGTGCGTGTAGAGATCAGAACTCGGGCATGCAATCATCATCAGATGCTAACTGGGGTCTGTTGGGGTGGTCCTCTTGATGCACAAGAGTTCGCTATCTGTCTTGTCTATCTTTGTGTGCATGAGACTGAGCACTTGCGGGTATGTCCGGAGGGCTATGGTTCTTAGAATAAGAAGGCCAGCAACACGTATCATGTTGTTGTGGCGGGTTTCACTGGGAGACTGAGCACCTGTAGATCTGTCCGGAAGGCTACATTGCTAGTAGACAGGCGGGTACCAAAACAACAAACTTGTTCAGGGCCAAAAACACACACACAAACACAAATAAAATAAAAATGTCTACAACACTTGGCGTTCACAAGCGGTCACCCATCTAAGTACTAACCACGACCGACGTTACTTCACTTCTGTAATCGGACGTGAACCGGTATCTTCAACGTGGTATAGCCGTAGACGATGACTGGTGCCGCTTTGTTGTATATATACCTGGGGAGGGGAGAAGGGGCTGAACGACTACTTGGACACTTTTCTCTGAGGTCCGCGCGATAATATTAAAGCATCGTGGGGATGCCAATAAATCGGTGGTCACCAGTGTCCACCTTAATTGACATTGACTTAGAGAGAAGCAACCCTCCTTCATATAAAAGGAGTACTCCCAAGCGGTCACGGATCTAAGTAATAACCAAGCCCCGACTCCCTCCTCCCCCGTGATCGCCACTCCCAACGGACAGAAGGAAGCGCGTTAAACTCCGGATCTGGGCGTTTCGGAGGCAGGGAAAGCTTCTGAGAGTACAAATATTTTTGGAGAATTCCTTTATAAATGAAATTAGGTCGTGGCCTTCAGACTTTAAAAAAAAAATGTGGGTTCCCTGCCCATGTGTGGGGCCTGTGTGGTTTGGGTTGATGGGTTTTATAGTGGGTGTGAGTTGAGTACTGGGACTGGACTACAGGATGATAACGTTCGAGCTGTGAATCGCGCAACATATATCCGAAAAACCGACTCCATAAACCGGAGATGGCCCAATTTCTGGCGGAATGAGGAGAAAATGAAGCAGTGCCTAAAACATGCATGTTCTGTGTCTGGGCGCGACTGGAGATATGGTGGCAGTTGCCAGTCTGCAACAAAAGTATGACAGGGGGAGGACTGTTAGGTACGAAATTTCCCACCGAGAGACCCAGTAAAACAAGCCCAGTTGAAAAAGCCCCGTAAATCCAGCCCAGTTTGTCTAGCCAGCCCATTTTCCCGACTTGTAATAGTTGCAATAGAATAGTGTGCGTGCTATTTGTGCGTGTAGAGATCAGAACTCGGGCATGCAATCATCATCAGATGGTAACTGGGGTCTGTTGGGGTGGTCCTCTTGATGCACAAGAGTTCGCTATCTGTCTTGTCTATCTTTGTGTGCATGAGACTGAGCACTTGCGGGTTTGTCCGGAGGGCTATGGTTTTTAGAATAAGAAGGCCAGCAACACGTATCCTGTTGTTGTGGCGGGTTTCACTGGGAGACTGAGCACCTGTAGATCTGTCCGGAAGGCTACAGTGCTAGTAGACAGCCGGGTACCAAAACAACAAACTTGTTCAGGGCCAAAAACACACACACAAACAAAAATAAAATAAAAATGTCTACAACACGTGGCGTTCACAAGCGGCCACCCATCTAAGTACTAACCACGACCGACGTTACTTCACTTCGGTAATCGGACGTGAACCGGTATCTTCAACGTGGTATAGCCGTAGACGATGACTGGTGCCGCTTTGTTGTATATATACCTGGGGAGGGGAGAAGGGGCTAAACGACTACTTGGACACTTTTCTCTGAGGTCCGCGCGATAATATAAAAGCATCGTGGGGATGCCAATAAATCGGTGGTCACCAGTGTCCACGTTAATTGACATTGACTTAGAGAGAAGCAACCCTCCTTCATATAAAAGGAGTACTCCCAAGCGGTCACGGATCTAAGTACTAACCACGCCCCGACTCCCGACTCCCCCGTGATCGCCACTCCCAACGGGCAGAAAGGAGCGCGTTAAACTCCGGATCTGGGCTTTTCGGAGGCAGGGAAAGCTTCTGAGAGTACAATTATTTTTGGGAGAATCCCTTTATAAATGAAAGTAGGTCATGACCTTCGGACTTTTTAAAAAAAAAAAAAAAAAAAAACGTGGCTTTCCTGCCCATGTGTTGGGCCTGTGTGGTTTGGGTTGATGTGTTTTGGAGTGGGTGTGAGTTGAGTACTGGGACTGGACTACAGGATGATAACGTTCGATCTGTGAATCGCGCAACATATTACACGATAAACCGACTCCATAACCCGGAGACGGCCCAATTTCCGGCTGAAAGGAGAAAAAGAAGCAGTGCCTAAAACATGCATGTACTGTGTCTGGTCGCGACTGGAGGAATGGTGGCAGTGGCCAGTCTGCAACAAAATTATGACAGGGGGAGGACTGTTAGGTACGCAATTTCCCACCGAGAGACCCAGTAAAACAAACCCAGTTGAAAAAGCCCCGTAAAGCCAGCCCAGTTTGTCTAGCCAGCCCATTTCCCCGACTTGTAATAGTTGTAATAGAATAGTGTGCGTGCTATTTGTGCGTGTAGAGACCAGAACTCGGGCATGCAACCATCATCAGATGCTAACTGGGGTCTGTTGAGGTGGTCCTCTTGATGCACAAGAGTTCACTATCTGTCTTGTCTATCTTTGTGTGCATGAGACTGAGCACTTGCGGGTTTGTCCGGAGGGCTACGGTTCTTAGAATAAGAAGGCCAGCAACACGTATTATGTTGGTGTGGCGGGTTTCACTGGGAGACCTGCAGATTTGTCCGGAAGGCTACAGTGCTAGTAGACAGGCGGGTACCAAAACAACAAACTTGTTGGGGGCCAAAAACACAAGACACAAACAAAAATAAAATAAAAATGTCTACAACACGTGGCGTTCCCAAGCGGTCACCCATCTAAGTACTAACCACGACCGACGTTGCTTCACTTCGGTAATCGGACGAGAACCGTTATCTTCAACGTGGTATAGCCGTAGACGATGACTTGTGCCGCTTTGTTGTATATATACCTGAGGAGGGGAGAAGGGGCTGAACGACTACTTGGACACTTCTCTCTGAGGTCCGCGCGATAATATAAAAGCATCGTGGGGATGACAATAAATCGGTGGTCAACAGTGTCCACCTTAATTGACATTGACTTAGAGAGAAGCAACCCTCCTTCATATAAAAGGAGTACTCCCAAGCGGTCACGGATCAGAGTTCTAACAACGCCCCGACTCACTCCTCCCCCGTGATCGCCACTCCCAACGGACAAAAGGGAGCGCGTTAAACTCCGGATCTGGGCGTTTCGGATTCAGGGAAAGCTTCTGAGAGTACAATTATTTTTGGAGAATCCCTCTATAAATGAAAGTAGGTCATGACCTTCGGACTTAAAAAAAAAAAAAAAAAAAAAAAACATGGCTTCCCTGCCCATGTGTGGGGCCTGTGTGGTTTGGGTTGATGAGTTTTGGAGTGGGTGTGAGTTGAGTACTGGGACTGGACTACAGGATGATAACGTTCGAGCTGTGCATCGCGCAACATATACCCGATAAACCGACTCCATAACCCGGAGACGGCCCAATTTCCGGCTGAAAGGAGAAAAAGAAGCAGTGCCTAAAACATGCATGTTCTGTGTCTGGGCGCGAATGGAGGAATGGTGGCAGTGGCCAGTCTGCAACAAAATGATGACAGGGGGAGGACTGTTAGGTACGCAATTTCCCACTGAGAGACCCAGTAAAACAAGCCCAGTTGAAAAAGCCCCGTAAAGCCATCCCAGTTTGTCTAGCCAGCCCATTTCCCCGACTTGTAATAGTTGTAATAGATTAGTGTGCGTGCTATTTGTGCGTGTAGAGACCAGAACTCAGGCATGCAACCATCATCAGATGATAACTGGGGTCTGTTGGGGTGGTCCTCTTGATGCACAAGAGTTCGCTATCTGTCTTGTCTATCTTTGTGTGCATGAGACTGAGCACTTGCGGGTTTGTCCGGAGGGCTACGGTTCTTAGGAAAAGAAGGCCAGCAACACGTATTATGTTGGTGTGGCGGGTTTCACTGGGAGACCTGTAGATTTGTCCGGAAGGCTACAGTGCTAGTAGACAGGCGGGTACCAAAACAACAAACTTGTTCGGGGCCAAAAACACAAGACACAAACAAAAATAAAATAAAAATGTCTACAACACGTGGCGTTCCCAAGCGGTCACCCATCTAAGTACTAACCACGACCGACGTTGCTTCACTTCGGTAATCGGACGAGAACCGGTATCTTCAACGTGGTATAGCCGTAGACGATGACTTGTGCCACTTTGTTGTATATATACCTGAGGAGGGGAGAAGGGGCTGAACGACTACTTGGACACTTCTCTCTGAGGTCCGCGCGATAATATAAAAGCATCGTGGGGATGACAATAAATCGGTGGTCAACAGTGTCCACCTTAATTGACATTGACTTAGAGAGAAGCAACCCTCCTTCATATAAAAGGAGTACTCCCAAGCGGTCAGGGATCAGAGTTCTAACAACGCCCCGACTCCCTCCTCCCCCGTGATCGCCACTCCCAACGGACAGAAGGGAGCGCGTTAAACTCCGGATCTGGACGTTTCGGATTCAGGGAAAGCTTCTGAGAGTACCATTATTTGTGGAGAATCCCTCTATAAATGAAAGTAGGTCATGACCTTCGGACTTTAAAAAAAAAAAAAAAAAAAAAAAAAACATGGCTTCCCTGCCCATGTGTGGGGCCTGTGTGGTTTGGGTTGATGGGTTTTGGAGTGGGTGTGAGTTGAGTACTGGGACTGGACTACAGGATGATAACGTTCGAGCTGTGAATCGCGCAACATATACCCGATAAACCGACTCCATAACCCGGAGACGGCCCAATTTCCGGCTAAAAGGAGAAAAAGAAGCAGTGTCTAAAACGTGCATGTTCTGTGTCTGGGCGCGACTGGAGGAATGGTGGCAGTGGCCAGTCTGCAACAAAATTATGACAGGGGGAGGACTTTTAGGTACGCAATTTCCCACCGAGAGACCCAGTAAAACAAGCCCAGTTGAAAAATCCCCGTAAAGCCATCCCAGTTTGTCTAGCCAGCCCATTTCCCCGACTTGTAATAGTTGTAATAGAATAGTGTGCGTGCTATTTGTGCGTGTAGAGACCAGAACTCAGGCATGCAACCATCAGCAGATGATAACTGGGGTCTGTTGGGGTGGTCCTCTTGATGCACAAGAGTTCGCTATCTGTCTTGTCTATCTTTGTGTGCATGAGACTGAGCACTTGCGGGTTTGTCCGGAGGGCTACGGTTCTTAGAAAAAGAAGGCCAGCAACACGTATTATGTTGGTGTGGCGGGTTTCACTGGGAGACCTGTAGATTTGTCCGGAAGGCTACAGTGCTAGTAGACAGGCGGGTACCAAAACAACAAACTTGTTCGGGGCCAAAAACACAAGACACAAACAAAAATAAAATAAAAATGTCTACAACACGTGGCGTTCCCAAGCGGTCACCCATCTAAGTACTAACCACGACCGACGTTGCTTCACTTCGGTAATCGGACGAGAACCGGTATCTTCAACGTGGTATAGCCGTAGACGATGACTTGTGCCGCTTTGTTGTATATATACTTGAGGAGGGGAGAAGGGGCTGAACGACTACTTGGACACTTCTCTCTGAGGTCCGCGCGATAATATAAAAGCATCGTGGGGATGACAATAAATCGGTGGTCAACAGTGTCCACCTTAATTGACATTGACTTAGAGAGAAGCAACCCTCCTTCATATAAAAGGAGTACTCCCAAGCGGTCAGGGATCAGAGTTCTAACAACGCCCCGACTCCCTCCTCCCCCGTGATCGCCACTCCCAACGGACAGAAGGGAGCGCGTTAAACTCCGGATCTGGACGTTTCGGATTCAGGGAAAGCTTCTGAGAGTACCATTATTTGTGGAGAATCCCTCTATAAATGAAAGTAGGTCATGACCTTCGGACTTTAAAAAAAAAAAAAAAAAAAAAAAAAACATGGCTTCCCTGCCCATGTGTGGGGCCTGTGTGGTTTGGGTTGATGGGTTTTGGAGTGGGTGTGAGTTGAGTACTGGGACTGGACTACAGGATGATAACGTTCGAGCTGTGAATCGCGCAACATATACCCGATAAACCGACTCCATAACCCGGAGACGGCCCAATTTCCGGCTAAAAGGAGAAAAAGAAGCAGTGTCTAAAACGTGCATGTTCTGTGTCTGGGCGCGACTGGAGGAATGGTGGCAGTGGCCAGTCTGCAACAAAATTATGACAGGGGGAGGACTTTTAGGTACGCAATTTCCCACCGAGAGACCCAGTAAAACAAGCCCAGTTGAAAAATCCCCGTAAAGCCATCCCAGTTTGTCTAGCCAGCCCATTTCCCCGACTTGTAATAGTTGTAATAGAATAGTGTGCGTGCTATTTGTGCGTGTAGAGACCAGAACTCAGGCATGCAACCATCAGCAGATGATAACTGGGGTCTGTTGGGGTGGTCCTCTTGATGCACAAGAGTTCGCTATCTGTCTTGTCTATCTTTGTGTGCATGAGACTGAGCACTTGCGGGTTTGTCCGGAGGGCTACGGTTCTTAGAAAAAGAAGGCCAGCAACACGTATTATGTTGGTGTGGCGGGTTTCACTGGGAGACCTGTAGATTTGTCCGGAAGGCTACAGTGCTAGTAGACAGGCGGGTACCAAAACAACAAACTTGTTCGGGGCCAAAAACACAAGACACAAACAAAAATAAAATAAAAATGTCTACAACACGTGGCGTTCCCAAGCGGTCACCCATCTAAGTACTAACCACGACCGACGTTGCTTCACTTCGGTAATCGGACGAGAACCGGTATCTTCAACGTGGTATAGCCGTAGACGATGACTTGTGCCGCTTTGTTGTATATATACTTGAGGAGGGGAGAAGGGGCTGAACGACTACTTGGACACTTCTCTCTGAGGTCCGCGCGATAATATAAAAGCATCGTGGGGATGACAATAAATCGGTGGTCAACAGTGTCCACCTTAATTGACATTGACTTAGAGAGAAGCAACCCTCCTTCATATAAAAGGAGTACTCCCAAGCGGTCAGGGATCGGAGTTCTAACAACGCCCCGACTACCTCCTCCCCCGTGATCGCCACTCCCAACGGACAGAAGGGAGCGCGTTAAACTCCGGATCTGGGCGTTTCGGATTCAGGGAAAGCTTCTGAGAGTACCATTATTTTTGGAGAATCCCTCTATAAATGAAAGTAGGTCATGACCTTCGGACTTAAAAAAAAAAAAAAGAAAAAGAAAAAAACATGGCTTCCCTGCCCATGTGTGGGGCCTGTGTGGTTTGGGTTGATGGGTTTTGGAGTGGGTGTGAGTTGAGTACTGGGACTGGACTACAGGATGATAACGTTCGAGCTGTGCATCGCGCAACATATACCCGATAAACCGACTCCATAACCCGGAGACGGCCCAATTTCCGGCTGAAAGGAGAAAAAGAAGCAGTGCCTAAAACATGCATGTTCTGTGTATGGGCGCGAATGGAGGAATGGTGGCAGTGGCCAGTCTGCAACAAAATTATGACAGGGGGAGGACTGTTAGGTACGCAATTTCCCACTGAGAGACCCAGTAAAACAAGCCCAGTTGAAAAAGCCCCGTAAAGCCAGCCCAGTTTGTCTAGCCAGCCCATTTCCCCGACTTGTAATAGTTGTAATAGAATAGTGTGCGTGCTATTTGTGCGTGTAGAGACCAGAACTCGGGCATGCGACCATCATCAGATGCTAACTGGGGTCTGTTGGGGTGGTCCTCTTGATGCACAAGAGTTCGCTATCTGTCTTGTCTATCTTTGTGTGCATGAGACTGAGCACTTGCGGGTTTGTCCGGAGGGCTACGGTTCTTAGAATAAGAAGCCCAGCAACACGTATTATGTTGGTGTGGCGGGTTTCACTGGGAGACCTGCAGATTTGTTCGGAAGGCTACAGTGCTAGTACACAGGCGGGTACCAAAACAACAAACTTGTTCGGGGCCAAAAACACAAGAAACAAACAAAAGTAAAATAAAAATGTCTACAACACGTGGCGTTCCCAAGCGGTCACCCATCTAAGTACTAACCACGACCGACGTTGCTTCACTTCGGTAATCGGACGAGAACCGGTATCTTCAACGTGGTATAGCCGTAGACGATGACTGGTGCCGCTTTGTTGTATATATACCTGAGGAGGGGAGAAGGGGCTGAACGACTACTTGGACACTTCTCTCTGAGGTCCGCGCGATAATATAAAAGCATCGTGGGGATGACAATAAATCGGTGGTCAACAGTGTCCACCTTAATTGACATTGACTTAGAGAGAAGCAACCCTCCTTCATATAAAAGGAGTACTCCCAAGCGGTCACGGATCAGAGTTCTAACAACGCCCCGTCTCACTCCTCCCCCGTGATCGCCACTCCCAACGGACAAAAGGGAGCGCGTTAAACTCCGGATCTGGGCGTTTCGGATTCAGGGAAAGCTTCTGAGAGTACAATTATTTTTGGAGAATCCCTCTATAAATGAAAGTAGGTCATGACCTTCGGACTAAAAAAAAAATGGCTTCCCTGCCCATGTGTGGGGCCTGTGTGGTTTGGGTTGATGGGTTTTGGAGTGGGTGTGAGTTGAGTACTGGGACTGGACTACAGGATGATAACGTTCGAGCTGTGAATCGCGCAACATATACCCGATAAACCGACTCCATAACCCGGAGACGGCCCAATTTCCGGCTAAAAGGAGAAAAAGAAGCAGTGCCTAAAACGTGCATGTTCTGTGTCTGGGCGCGACTGGAGGAATGGTGGCAGTGGCCAGTCTGCAACAAAATTATGACAGGGGGAGGACTGTTAGGTACGCAATTTCCCACCGAGAGACCCAGTAAAACAAGCCCAGTTGAAAAAGCCCCGTAAAGCCATCCCAGTTTGTCTAGCCAGCCCATTTCCCCGACTTGTAATAGTTGTAATAGAATAGTGTGCGTGCTATTTGTGCGTGTAGAGACCAGAACTCAGGCATGCAACCATCATCAGATGATAACTGGGGTCTGTTGGGGTGGTCCTCTTGATGCACAAGAGTTCGCTATCTGTCTTGTCTATCTTTGTGTGCATGAGACTGAGCACTTGCGGGTTTGTCCGGAGGGCTACGGTTCTTAGAAAAAGAAGGCCA
The DNA here is from genome assembly GCA_963921405.1 of Cepaea hortensis. NCBI lineage: Eukaryota > Metazoa > Mollusca > Gastropoda > Stylommatophora > Helicidae > Cepaea > Cepaea hortensis. Next base: position 32,868,321 of record OY992897.1, read on the forward strand.
GCAACACGTATTATGTTGGTGTGGCGGGTTTCACTGGGAGACCTGTAGATTTGTCCGGAAGGCTACAGTGCTAGTAGACAGGCGGGTACCAAAACAACAAACTTGTTCGGGGCCAAAAACACAAGACACAAACAAAAATAAAATAAAAATGTCTACAACACGTGGCGTTCCCAAGCGGTCACCCATCTAAGTACTAACCACGACCGACGTTGCTTCACTTCAGTAATCGGACGAGAACCGGTATCTTCAACGTGGTATAGCCGTAGACGATGACTTGTGCCGCTTTGTTGTATATATACCTGAGGAGGGGAGAAGGGGCTGAACGACTACTTGGACACTTCTCTCTGAGGTCCGCGCGATAATATAAAAGCATCGTGGGGATGACAATAAATCGGTGGTCAACAGTGTCCACCTTAATTGACATTGACTTAGAGAGAAGCAACCCTCCTTCATATAAAAGGAGTACTCCCAAGCGGTCAGGGATCAGAGTTCTAACAACGCCCCGACTCCCTCCTCCCCCGTGATCGCCACTCCCAACGGACAGAAGGGAGCGCGTTAAACTCCGGATCTGGACGTTTCGGATTCAGGGAAAGCTTCTGAGAGTACCATTATTTTTGGAGAATCCCTCTATAAATGAAAGTAGGTCATGACCTTCGGACTTTAAAAAAAAAAAAAAAAAAAAAAAAAAACATGGCTTCCCTGCCCATGTGTGGGGCCTGTGTGGTTTGGGTTGATGAGTTTTGGAGTGGGTGTGAGTTGAGTACTGGGACTGGACTACAGGATGATAACGTTCGAGCTGTGCATCGCGCAACATATACCCGATAAACCGACTCCATAACCCGGAGACGGCCCAATTTCCGGCTGAAAGGAGAAAAAGAAGCAGTGCCTAAAACATGCATGTTCTGTGTCTGGGCGCGAATGGAGGAATGGTGGCAGTGGCCAGTCTGCAACAAAATTATGACAGGGGGAGGACTGTTAGGTACGCAATTTCCCACTGAGAGACCCAGTAAAACAAGCCCAGTTGAAAAAGCCCCGTAAAGCCAGCCCAGTTTGTCTAGCCAGCCCATTTCCCCGACTTGTAATAGTTGTAATAGAATAGTGTGCTTGCTATTTGTGCGTGTAGAGACCAGAACTCGGGCATGCGACCATCATCAGATGCTAACTAGGGTCTGTTGGGGTTGTCCTCTTGATGCACAAGAGTTCACTATCTGTCTTGTCTATCTTTGTGTGCATGAGACTGAGCACTTGCGGGTTTGTCCGGAGGGCTACGGTTCTTAGAATAAGAAGCCCAGCAACACGTATTATGTTGGTGTGGCGGGTTTCACTGGGAGACCTGCAGATTTCTCCGGAAGGCTACAGTGCTAGTACACAGGCGGGTACCAAAACTACAAACTTGTTCGGGGCCAAAAACACAAGAAACAAACAAAAATAAAATAAAAATGTCTACAACACGTGGCGTTCCCAAGCGGTCACCCATCTAAGTACTAACCACGACCGACGTTGCTTCACTTCGGTAATCGGACGAGAACCGGTATCTTCAACGTGGTATAGCCGTAGACGATGACTTGTGCCGCTTTGTTGTATATATACCTGAGGAGGGGAGAAGGGGCTGAACGACTACTTGGACACTTCTCTCTGAGGTCCGCGCGATAATATAAAAGCATCGTGGGGATGACAATAAATCGGTGGTCAACAGTGTCCACCTTAATTGACATTGACTTAGAGAGAAGCAACCCTCCTTCATATAAAAGGAGTACTCCCAAGCGGTCACGGTTCAGAGTTCTAACAACGCCCCGACTCACTCCTCCCCCGTGATCGCCACTCCCAACGGACAAAAGGGAGCGCCTTAAACTCCGGATCTGGGCGTTTCGGATTCAGGGAAAGCTTCTGAGAGTACAATTATTTTTGGAGAATCCCTCTATAAATGAAAGTAGGTCATGACCTTCGGACTTAAAAATAAATGGCTTCCCTGCCCATGTGTGGGGCCTGTGTGGTTTGGGTTGATGGGTTTTGGAGTGGGTGTGAGTTGAGTACTGGGACTGGACTACAGGATGATAACGTTCGAGCTGTGAATCGCGCAACATATACCCGATAAACCGACTCCATAACCCGGAGACGGCCCAATTTCCGGCTAAAAGGAGAAAAAGAAGCAGTGCATAAAACGTGCATGTTATGTGTCTGGGCGCGACTGGAGGAATGGTGGCAGTGGCCAGTCTGCAACAAAATTATGACAGGGGGAGGACTGTTAGGTACGCAATTTCCCACCGAGAGACCCAGTAAAACAAGCCCAGTTGAAAAAGCCCCGTAAAGCCATCCCAGTTTGTCTAGCCAGCCCATTTCCCCGACTTGTAATAGTTGTAATAGAATAGTGTGCGTGCTATTTGTGCGTGTAGAGACCAGAACTCAGGCATGCAACCATCATCAGATGATAACTGGGGTCTGTTGGGGTGGTCCTCTTGATGCACAAGAGTTCGCTATCTGTCTTGTCTATCTTTGTGTGCATGAGACTGAGCACTTGCGGGTTTGTCCGGAGGGCTACGGTTCTTAGAAAAAGAAGGCCAGCAACACGTATTATGTTGGTGTGGCGGGTTTCACTGGGAGACCTGTAGATTTGTCCGGAAGGCTACAGTGCTAGTAGACAGGCGGGTACCAAAACAACAAACTTGTTCGGGGCCAAAAACACAAGACACAAACAAAAATAAAATAAAAATGTCTACAACACGTGGCGTTCCCAAGCGGTCACCCATCTAAGTACTAACCACGACCGACGTTGCTTCACTTCAGTAATCGGACGAGAACCGGTATCTTCAACGTGGTATAGCCGTAGACGATGACTTGTGCCGCTTTGTTGTATATATACCTGAGGAGGGGAGAAGGGGCTGAACGACTACTTGGACACTTCTCTCTGAGGTCCGCGCGATAATATAAAAGCATCGTGGGGATGACAATAAATCGGTGGTCAACAGTGTCCACCTTAATTGACATTGACTTAGAGAGAAGCAACCCTCCTTCATATAAAAGGAGTACTCCCAAGCGGTCAGGGATCGGAGTTCTAACAACGCCCCGACTCCCTCCTCCCCCGTGATCGCCACTCCCAACGGACAGAAGGGAGCGCGTTTAACTCCGCATCTGGGCGTTTCGGATTCAGGGAAAGCTTCTGAGAGTACCATTATTTTTGGAGAATCCCTCTATAAATGAAAGTAGGTCATGACCTTCGGACTTAAAAAAAAAAAAAAAAAAAAAAAAAAAACATGGCTTCCCTGCCCATGTGTGGGGCCTGTGTGGTTTGGGTTGATGGGTTTTGGAGTGGGTGTGAGTTGAGTACTGGGACTGGACTACAGGATGATAACGTTCGAGCTGTGAATCGCGCAACATATACCCGATAAACCGACTCCATAACCCGGAGACGGCCCAATTTCCGGCTAAAAGGAGAAAAAGAAGCAGTGCCTAAAACGTGCATGTTATGTGTCTGGGCGCGACTGGAGGAATGGTGGCAGTGGCCAGTCTGCAACAAAATTATGACAGGGGGAGGACTGTTAGGTACGCAATTTCCCACCGAGAGACCCAGTAAAACAAGCCCAGTTGAAAAAGCCCCGTAAAGCCATCCCAGTTTGTCTAGCCAGCCCATTTCCCCGACTTGTAATAGTTGTAATAGAATAGTGTGCGTGCTATTTGTGCGTGTAGAGACCAGAACTCAGGCATGCAACCATCATCAGATGATAACTGGGGTCTGTTGGGGTGGTCCTCTTGATGCACAAGAGTTCGCTATCTGTCTTGTCTATCTTTGTGTGCATGAGACTGAGCACTTGCGGGTTTGTCCGGAGGGCTACGGTTCTTAGAAAAAGAAGGCCAGCAACACGTATTATGTTGGTGTGGCGGGTTTCACTGGGAGACCTGTAGATTTGTCCGGAAGGCTACAGTGCTAGTAGACAGGCGGGTACCAAAACAACAAACTTGTTCGGGGCCAAAAACACAAGACACAAACAAAAATAAAATAAAAATGTCTACAACACGTGGCGTTCCCAAGCGGTCACCCATCTAAGTACTAACCACGACCGACGTTGCTTCACTTCAGTAATCGGACGAGAACCGGTATCTTCAACGTGGTATAGCCGTAGACGATGACTTGTGCCGCTTTGTTGTATATATACCTGAGGAGGGGAGAAGGGGCTGAACGACTACTTGGACACTTCTCTCTGAGGTCCGCGCGATAATATAAAAGCATCGTGGGGATGACAATAAATCGGTGGTCAACAGTGTCCACCTTAATTGACATTGACTTAGAGAGAAGCAACCCTCCTTCATATAAAAGGAGTACTCCCAAGCGGTCAGGGATCGGAGTTCTAACAACGCCCCGACTCCCTCCTCCCCCGTGATCGCCACTCCCAACGGACAGAAGGGAGCGCGTTAAACTCCGCATCTGGGCGTTTCGGATTCAGGGAAAGCTTCTGAGAGTACCATTATTTTTGGAGAATCCCTCTATAAATGAAAGTAGGTCATGACCTTCGGACTTAAAAAAAAAAAAAAAAAAAGAAAAAAACATGGCTTCCCTGCCCATGTGTGGGGCCTGTGTGGTTTGGGTTGATGGGTTTTGGAGTGGGTGTGAGTTGAGTACTGGGACTGGACTACAGGATGATAACGTTCGAGCTGTGCATCGCGCAACATATACCCGATAAACCGACTCCATAACCCGGAGACGGCCCAATTTCCGGCTGAAAGGAGAAAAAGAAGCAGTGCCTAAAACATGCATGTTCTGTGTCTGGGCGCGAATGGAGGAATGGTGGCAGTGGCCAGTCTGCAACAAAATTATGACAGGGGGAGGACTGTTAGGTACGCAATTTCCCACTGAGAGACCCAGTAAAACAAGCCCAGTTGAAAAAGCCCCGTAAAGCCAGCCCAGTTTGTCTAGCCAGCCCATTTCCCCGACTTGTAATAGTTGTAATAGAATAGTGTGCGTGCTATTTGTGCGTGTAGAGACCAGAACTTGGGCATGCGACCATCATCAGATGCTAACTGGGGTCTGTTGGGGTGGTCCTCTTGATGCACAAGAGTTCGCTATCTGTCTTGTCTATCTTTGTGTGCATGAGACTGAGCACTTGCGGGTTTGTCCGGAGGGCTACGGTTCTTAGAATAAGAAGCCCAGCAACACGTATTATGTTGGTGTGGCGGGTTTCACTGGGAGACCTGCAGATTTGTCCGGAAGGCTACAGTGCTAGTACACAGGCGGGTACCAAAACAACAAACTTGTTCGGGGCCAAAAACACAAGAAACAAACAAAAGTAAAATAAAAATGTCTACAACACGTGGCGTTCCCAAGCGGTCACCCATCTAAGTACTAACCACGACCGACGTTGCTTCACTTCGGTAATCAGACGAGAACCGGTATCTTCAACGTGGTATAGCCGTAGACGATGACTGGTGCCGCTTTGTTGTATATATACCTGAGGAGGGGAGAAGGGGCTGAACGACTACTTGGACACTTCTCTCTGAGGTCCGCGCGATAATATAAAAGCATCGTGGGGATGACAATAAATCGGTGGTCAACAGTGTCCACCTTAATTGACATTGACTTAGAGAGAAGCAACCCTCCTTCATATAAAAGGAGTACTCCCAAGCGGTCACGGATCAGAGTTCTAACAACGCCCCGTCTCACTCCTCCCCCGTGATCGCCACTCCCAACGGACAAAAGGGAGCGCGTTAAACTCCGGATCTGGGCGTTTCGGATTCAGGGAAAGCTTCTGAGAGTACAATTATTTTTGAAGAATCCCTCTATAAATGAAAGTAGGTCATGACCTTCGGACTAAAAAAAAAATGGCTTCCCTGCCCATGTGTGGGGCCTGTGTGGTTTGGGTTGATGGGTTTTGGAGTGGGTGTGAGTTGAGTACTGGGACTGGACTACAGGATGATAACGTTCGAGCTGTGCATCGCGCAACATATACCCGATAAACCGACTCCATAACCCGGAGACGGCCCAATTTCCGGCTGAAAGGAGAAAAAGAAGCAGTGCCTAAAACATGCATGTTCTGTGTCTGGGCGCGAATGGAGGAATGGTGGCAGTGGCCAGTCTGCAACAAAATTATGACAGGGGGAGGACTGTTAGGTACGCAATTTCCCACTGAGAGACCCAGTAAAACAAGCCCAGTTGAAAAAGCCCCGTAAAGCCAGCCCAGTTTGTCTAGCCAGCCCATTTCCCCGACTTGTAATAGTTGTAATAGAATAGTGTGCGTGCTATTTGTGCGTGTAGAGACCAGAACTCGGGCATGCGACCATCATCAGATGCTAACTGGGGTCTGTTGGGGTGGTCCTCTTGATGCACAAGAGTTCGCTATCTGTCTTGTCTATCTTTGTGTGCATGAGACTGAGCACTTGCGGGTTTGTCCGGAGGGCTACGGTTCTTAGAATAAGAAGCCCAGCAACACGTATTATGTTGGTGTGGCGGGTTTCACTGGGAGACCTGCAGATTTGTCCGGAAGGCTACAGTGCTAGTACACAGGCGGGTACCAAAACAACAAACTTGTTCGGGGCCAAAAACACAAGAAACAAACAAAAATAAAATAAAAATGTCTACAACACGTGGCGTTCCCAAGCGGTCACCCATCTAAGTACTAACCACGACCGACGTTGCTTCACTTCGGTAATCGGACGAGAACCGGTATCTTCAACGTGGTATAGCCGTAGACGATGACTGGTGCCGCTTTGTTGTATATATACCTGAGGAGGGGAGAAGGGGCTGAACGACTACTTGGACACTTCTCTCTGAGGTCCGCGCGATAATATAAAAGCATCGTGGGGATGACAATAAATCGGTGGTCAACAGTGTCCACCTTAATTGACATTGACTTAGAGAGAAGCAACTCTCCTTCATATAAAAGGAGTACTCCCAAGCGGTCACGGATCAGAGTTCTAACAACGCCCCGACTCCCTCCTCCCCCGTGATCGCCACTCCCAACGGACAGAAGGGAGCGCGTTAAACTCCGGATCTGGGCGTTTCGGATTCAGGGAAAGCTTCTGAGAGTACCATTATTTTTGGAGAATCCCTCTATAAATGAAAGTAGGTCATGACCTTCGGACTTAAAAAAAAAAAAAAGAAAAAGAAAAAAACATGGCTTCCCTGTCCATGTGTGGGGCCTGTGTGGTTTGGGTTGATGGGTTTTGGAGTGGGTGTGAGTTGAGTACTGGGACTGGACTACAGGATGATAACGTTTGAGCTGTGCATCGCGTAACATATACCCGATAAACCGATTCCATAACCCGGAGACGGCCCAATTTCCGGCTGAAAGGAGAAAAAGAAGCAGTGCCTAAAACATGCATGTTCTGTGTCTGGGCGCGACTGGAGGAATGGTGGCAGTGGCCAGTCTGCAACAAAATTATGACAGGGGGAGGACTGTTAGGTACGCAATTTCCCACCGAGAGACCCAGTAAAACAAGCCCAGTTGAAAAAGTCCCGTAAAGCCAGCCCAGTTTGTCTAGCCAGCCCATTTCCCCGACTTGTAATAGTTGTAATAGAATAGTGTGCGTGCTATTTGTGCGTGTAGAGACCAGAACTTGGGCATGCAACCATCATCAGATGCTAACTGGGGTCTGTTGGGGTGGTCCTCTTGATGCACAAGAGTTCGCTATCTGTCTTGTCTATCTTTGTGTGCATGAGACTGAGCACTTGCGGGTTTGTCCGGAAGGCTACGGTTCTTAGAATAAGAAGGCCAGCAACACGTATTATGTTGGTGTGGCGGGTTTCACTGGGAGACCTGTAGATTTGTCCGGAAGGCTACAGTGCTAGTAGACAGGCGGGTACCAAAACAACAAACTTGTTCGGGGCCAAAAACACAAGACACAAACAAAAATAAAATAAAAATGTCTACAACACGTGGCGTTCCCAAGCGGTCACCCATCTAAGTACTAACCACGACCGACGTTGCTTCACTTCGGTAATCGGACGAGAACCGGTATCTTCAACGTGGTATAGCCGTAGACGATGACTTGTGCCGCTTTGTTGTATATATACCTGAGGAGGGGAGAAGGGGCTGAACGACTACTTGGACACTTCTCTCTGAGGTCCGCGCGATAATATAAAAGCATCGTGGGGATGACAATAAATCGGTGGTCAACAGTGTCCACCTTAATTGACATTGACTTAGAGAGAAGCAACCCTCCTTCATATAAAAGGAGTACTCCCAAGCGGTCACGGATCAGAGTTCTAACAACGCCCCGACTCCCTCCTCTCCCGTGATCGCCACTCCCAACGGACAAAAGGGAGCGCTTTAAACTCCGGATCTGGGCGTTTCGGATTCAGGGAAAGCTTCTGAGAGTACAATTATTTTTGGAGAATCCCTCTATAAATGAAAGTAGGTCATGACCTTCGGACTTGAAAAAAAAAATGGCTTCCCTGCCCTTGTGTGGAGCCTTTGTGGTTTGGGTTGATGGGTTTTGGAGTGGGTGTGAGTTGAGTACTGGGACTGGACTACAGGATGATAACGTTCGAGCTGTGCATCGCGCAACATATACCCGATAAACCGACTCCATAACCCGGAGACGGCCCAATTTCCGGCTGAAAGGAGAAAAAGAAGCAGTGCCTAAAACATGCATGTTCTGTGTCTGGGCGGGACTGGAGGAATGGTGGCAGTGGCCAGTCTGCAACAAAATTATGACAGGGGGAGGACTGTTAGGTACGGAATTTCCCACCGAGAGACCAAGTAAAACAAGCCCAGTTGAAAAAGCCCCGTAAAGCCATCCCAGTTTGTCTAGCCAGCCCATTTCCCCGACTTGTAATAGTTGTAATAGAATAGTGTGCGTGCTATTTGTGCGTGTAGAGACCAGAACTCAGGCATGCAACCATCATCAGATGATAACTGGGGTCTGTTGGGGTGGTCCTCTTGATGCACAAGAGTTCGCTATCTGTCTTGTCTATCTTTGTGTGCATGAGACTGAGCACTTGCGGGTTTGTCCGGAGGGCTACGGTTCTTAGAAAAAGAAGGCCAGCAACACGTATTATGTTGGTGTGGCGGGTTTCACTGGGAGACCTGTAGATTTGTCCGGAAGGCTACAGTGCTAGTAGACAGGCGGGTACCAAAACAACAAACTTGTTCGGGGCCAAAAACACAAGATACAAACAAAAATAAAATAAAAATGTCTACAACACGTGGCGTTCCTAAGCGGTCACCCAACTAAGTACTAACCACGACCGACTTTGCTTCACTTCGGTAATCGGACGAAAACCGGTATCTTCAACGTGGTATAGCCGTAGACGATGACTTGTGCCGCTTTGTTGTATATATACCTGAGGAGGGGAGAAGGGGCTGAACGACTACTTGGACACTTCTCTCTGAGGTCCGCGCGATAATATAAAAGCATCGTGGGGATGACAATAAATCGGTGGTCAACAGTGTCCACCTTAATTGACATTGACTTAGAGAGAAGCAACCCTCCTTCATATAAAAGGAGTACTCCCAAGCGGTCACGGATCAGAGTTCTAACAACGCCCCGACTCCCTCATCTCCCGTGATCGCCACTCCCAACGGACAAAAGGGAGCGCGTTAAACTCCGGATCTGGGCGTTTCGGATTCAGGGAAAGCTTCTGAGAGTACCATTATTTTTGGAGAATCCCTCTATAAATGAAAGTAGGTCATGACCTTCGGACTTAAAAAAAAAAACAAAAAAAAACAAAAAAAAAAAAAAAAAACATGGCTTCCCTGCCCATGTGTGGGGCCTGTGTTGTTTGGGTTGATGGGTTTTGGAGTGGGTGTGAGTTGAGTACTGGGACTGGACTACAGGATGATAACGTTTGAGCTGTGCATCGCGTAACATATACCCGATAAACCGACTCCATAACCCGGAGACGGCCCAATTTCCGGCTGAAAGGAGAAAAAGAAGCAGTGCCTAAAACATGCATGTTCTGTGTCTGGGCGGGACTGGAGGAATGGTGGCAGTGGCCAGTCTGCAACAAAATTATGACAGGGGGAGGACTGTTAGGTAAGCAATTTCCCACCGAGAGACCCAGTAAAACAAGCCCAGTTGAAAAAGCCCCGTAAAGCCATCCCAGTTTGTCTAGCCAGCCCATTTCCCCGACTTGTAATAGTTGTAATAGAATAGTGTGCGTGCTATTTGTGCGTGTAGAGACCAGAACTCGGGCATGCAACCATCATCAGATGCTAACTGGGGTCTGTTGGGGTGGTCCTCTTGATGCACAAGAGTTCGCTATCTGTCTTGTCTATCTTTGTGTGCATGAGACTGAGCTCTTGCGGGTTTGTCCGGAGGGCTACGGTTCTTAGAAAAAGAAGGCCAGCAACACGTATTATGTTGGTGTGGCTTGTTTCACTGGGAGACCTGTAGATTTGTCCGGAAGGCTACAGTGCTAGTAGACAGGCGGGTACCAAAACAACAAACTTGTTCGGGGCCAAAAACACAAGACACAAACAAAAATAAAATAAAAATGTCTACAACATGTGGCGTTCCCAAGCGGTCACCCATCTAAGTACTAACCACGACCGACGTTGCTTCACTTCGGTAATCGGACGAGAACCGGTATCTTCAACGTGGTATAGCCGTAGACGATGACTTGTGCCGCTTTGTTGTATATATACCTGAGGAGGGGAGAAGGGGCTGAACGACTACTTGGACACTTCTCTCTGAGGTCCGCGCGATAATATAAAAGCATCGTGGGGATGACAATAAATCGGTGGTCAACAGTGTCCACCTTAATTGACATTGACTTAGAGAGAAGCAACCCTCCTTCATATAAAAGGAGTACTCCCAAGCGGTCACGGATCAGAGTTCTAACAACGCCCCGACTCCCTCCTCTCCCGTGATCGCCACTCCCAACGGACAAAAGGGAGCGCTTTAAACTCCGGATCTGGGCGTTTCGGATTCAGGGAAAGCTTCTGAGAGTACAATTATTTTTGGAGAATCCCTCTATAAATGAAAGTAGGTCATGACCTTCGGACTTGAAAAAAAAAATGGCTTCCCTGCCCTTGTGTGGGGCCTTTGTGGTTTGGGTTGATGGGTTTTGGAGTGGGTGTGAGTTGAGTACTGGGACTGGACTACAGGATGATAACGTTCGAGCTGTGCATCGCGCAACATATACCCGATAAACCGACTCCATAACCCGGAGACGGCCCAATTTCCGGCTGAAAGGAGAAAAAGAAGCAGTGCCTAAAACATGCATGTTCTGTGTCTGGGCGCGACTGGAGGAATGGTGGCAGTGGCCAGTCTGCAACAAAATTATGACAGGGGGAGGACTGTTAGGTACGGAATTTCCCACCGAGAGACCAAGTAAAACAAGGCCAGTTGAAAAAGCCCTGTAAAGCCATCCCAGTTTGTCTAGCCAGCCCATTTCCCCGAGTTGTAATAGTTGTAATAGAATAGTGTGCGTGCTATTTGTGCGTGTAGAGACCAGAACTCAGGCATGCAACCATCATCAGATGATAACTGGGGTCTGTTGGGGTGGTCCTCTTGATGCACAAGAGTTCGCTATCTGTCTTGTCTATCTTTGTGTGCATGAGACTGAGCACTTGCGGGTTTGTCCGGAGGGCTACGGTTCTTAGAAAAAGAAGGCCAGCAACACGTATTATGTTGGTGTGGCGGGTTTCACTGGGAGACCTGTAGATTTGTCCGGAAGGCTACAGTGCTAGTAGACAGGCGGGTACCAAAACAACAAACTTGTTCGGGGCCAAAAACACAAGATACAAACAAAAATAAAATAAAAATGTCTACAACACGTGGCGTTCCTAAGCGGTCACCCAACTAAGTACTAACCACGACCGACTTTGCTTCACTTCGGTAATCGGACGAAAACCGGTATCTTCAACGTGGTATAGCCGTAGACGATGACTTGTGCCGCTTTGTTGTATATATACCTGAGGAGGGGAGAAGGGGCTGAACGACTACTTGGACACTTCTCTCTGAGGTCCGCGCGATAATATAAAAGCATCGTGGGGATGACAATAAATCGGTGGTCAACAGTGTCCACCTTAATTGACATTGACTTAGAGAGAAGCAACCCTCCTTCATATAAAAGGAGTACTCCCAAGCGGTCACGGATCAGAGTTCTAACAACGCCCCGACTCCCTCATCTCCCGTGATCGCCACTCCCAACGGACAAAAGGGAGCGCGTTAAACTCCGGATCTGGGCGTTTCGGATTCAGGGAAAGCTTCTGAGAGTACCATTATTTTTGGAGAATCCCTCTATAAATGAAAGTAGGTCATGACCTTCGGACTTAAAAAAAAAAACAAAAAAAAACAAAAACAAAAAAAACATGGCTTCCCTGCCCATGTGTGGGGCATGTGTTGTTTGGGTTGATGGGTTTTGGAGTGGGTGTGAGTTGAGTACTGGGACTGGACTACAGGATGATAACGTTTGAGCTGTGCATCGCGTAACATATACCCGATAAACCGATTCCATAACCCGGAGACGGCCCAATTTCCGGCTGAAAGGAGAAAAAGAAGCAGTGCCTAAAACATGCATGTTCTGTGTCTGGGCGCGACTGGAGGAATGGTGGCAGTGGCCAGTCTGCAACAAAATTATGACAGGGGGAGGACTGTTAGGTACGCAATTTCCCACCGAGAGACCCAGTAAAACAAGCCCAGTTGAAAAAGCCCCGTAAAGCCAGCCCAGTTTGTCTAGCCAGCCCATTTCCCCGACTTGTAATAGTTGTAATAGAATAGTGTGCGTGCTATTTGTGCGTGTAGAGACCAGAACTTGGGCATGCAACCATCATCAGATGCTAACTGGGGTCTGTTGGGGTGGTCCTCTTGATGCACAAGAGTTCGCTATCTGTCTTGTCTATCTTTGTGTGCATGAGACTGAGCACTTGCGGGTTTGTCCGGAAGGCTACGGTTCTTAGAATAAGAAGGCCAGCAACACGTATTATGTTGGTGTGGCGGGTTTCACTGGGAGACCTGTTGATTTGTCCGGAAGGCTACAGTGCTAGTAGACAGGCGGGTACCAAAACAACAAACTTGTTCGGGGCCAAAAACACAAGACACAAACAAAAATAAAATAAAAATGTCTACAACACGTGGCGTTCCCAAGCGGTCACCCATCTAAGTACTAACCACGACCGACGTTGCTTCACTTCGGTAATCGGACGAGAACCGGTATCTTCAACGTGGTATAGCCGTAGACGATGACTGGTGCCGCTTTGTTGTATATATACCTGAGGAGGGGAGAAGGGGCTGAACGACTACTTGGACACTTCTCTCTGAGGTCCGCGCGATAATATAAAAGCATCGTGGGGATGCCAATATATCGGTGGTCACCAGTGTCCACCTTAATTGACATTGACTTAGAGAGAAGCAACCCTCCTTCATATAAAAGAAGTACTCCCAAGCGGTCACGGATCAGAGTTCTAACCACGCCCCTCCTCCCTCCTCCCCCGTGATCGCCACTCCCAACGGACAGAAGGGAGCTCGTTAAACTCCGGATCTGGGCGTTTCGGATTCAGGGAAAGCTTCTGAGAGTACAATTATTTTTGGAGAATCCCTCTATAAATGAAAGTAGGTCATGACCTTCGGACTTAAAAAAAAATGGCGTCCCTGACCATGTGTGGGGCCTGTGTGGTTTGGGTTGATGGGTTTTGGAGTGGGTGTGAGTTGAGTACTGGGACTGGACTACAGGATGATAACGTTCGAGCTGTGCATCGCGCAACATATACCCGATAAACCGACTCCATAACCCGGAGACGGCCCAATTTCCGGCTGAAAGGAGAAAAAGAAGCAGTGCCTAAAACATGCATGTTCTGTGTCTGGGCGGGACTGGAGGAATGGTGGCAGTGGCCAGTCTGCAACAAAATTATGACAGGGGGAGGACTGTTAGGTAAGCAATTTCTCACCGAGAGACCCAGTAAAACAAGCCCAGTTGAAAAAGCCCCGTAAAGCCATCCCAGTTTGTCTAGCCAGCCCATTTCCCCGACTTGTAATAGTTGTAATAGAATAGTGTGCGTGCTATTTGTGCGTGTAGAGACCAGAACTCGGGCATGCAACCATCATCAGATGCTAACTGGGGTCTGTTGGGGTGGTCCTCTTGATGCACAAGAGTTCGCTATCTGTCTTGTCTATCTTTGTGTGCATGAGACTGAGCTCTTGCGGGTTTGTCCGGAGGGCTACGGTTCTTAGAAAAAGAAGGCCAGCAACACGTATTATGTTGGTGTGGCTTGTTTCACTGGGAGACCTGTAGATTTGTCCGGAAGGCTACAGTGCTAGTAGACAGGCGGGTACCAAAACAACAAACTTGTTCGGGGCCAAAAACACAAGACACAAACAAAAATAAAATAAAAATGTCTACAACATGTGGCGTTCCTAAGCGGTCACCCAACTAAGTACTAACCACGACCGACTTTGCTTCACTTCGGTAATCGGACGAAAACCGGTATCTTCAACGTGGTATAGCCGTAGACGATGACTTGTGCCGCTTTGTTGTATATATACCTGAGGAGGGGAGAAGGGGCTGAACGACTACTTGGACACTTCTCTCTGAGGTCCGCGCGATAATATAAAAGCATCGTGGGGATGACAATAAATAGGTGGTCAACAGTGTCCACCTTAATTGACATTGACTTAGAGAGAAGCAACCCTCCTTCATATAAAAGGAGTACTCCCAAGCGGTCACGGATCAGAGTTCTAACAACGCCCCGACTCCCTCATCTCCCGTGATCGCCACTCCCAACGGACAAAAGGGAGCGCGTTAAACTCCGGATCTGGGCGTTTCGGATTCAGGGAAAGCTTCTGAGAGTACCATTATTTTTGGAGAATCCCTCTATAAATGAAAGTAGGTCATGACCTTCGGACTTAAAAAAAAAAACAAAAAAAAACAAAAAAAAAAAAAAAACATGGCTTCCCTGCCCATGTGTGGGGCCTGTGTTGTTTGGGTTGATGGGTTTTGGAGTGGGTGTGAGTTGAGTACTGGGACTGGACTACAGGATGATAACGTTTGAGCTGTGCATCGCGTAACATATACCCGATAAACCGACTCCATAACCCGGAGACGGCCCAATTTCCGGCTGAAAGGAGAAAAAGAAGCAGTGCCTAAAACATGCATGTTCTGTGTCTGGGCGGGACTGGAGGAATGGTGGCAGTGGCCAGTCTGCAACAAAATTATGACAGGGGGAGGACTGTTAGGTAAGCAATTTCCCACCGAGAGACCCAGTAAAACAAGCCCAGTTGAAAAAGCCCCGTAAAGCCATCCCAGTTTGTCTAGCCAGCCCATTTCCCCGACTTGTAATAGTTGTAATAGAATAGTGTGCGTGCTATTTGTGCGTGTAGAGACCAGAACTCGGGCATGCAACCATCATCAGATGCTAACTGGGGTCTGTTGGGGTGGTCCTCTTGATGCACAAGAGTTCGCTATCTGTCTTGTCTATCTTTGTGTGCATGAGACTGAGCTCTTGCGGGTTTGTCCGGAGGGCTACGGTTCTTAGAAAAAGAAGGCCAGCAACACGTATTATGTTGGTGTGGCTTGTTTCACTGGGAGACCTGTAGATTTGTCCGGAAGGCTACAGTGCTAGTAGACAGGCGGGTACCAAAACAACAAACTTGTTCGGGGCCAAAAACACAAGACACAAACAAAAATAAAATAAAAATGTCTACAACATGTGGCGTTCCCAAGCGGTCACCCATCTAAGTACTAACCACGACCGACGTTGCTTCACTTCGGTAATCGGACGAGAACCGGTATCTTCAACGTGGTATAGCCGTAGACGATGACTTGTGCCGCTTTGTTGTATATATACCTGAGGAGGGGAGAAGGGGCTGAACGACTACTTGGACACTTCTCTCTGAGGTCCGCGCGATAATATAAAAGCATCGTGGGGATGACAATAAATCGGTGGTCAACAGTGTCCACCTTAATTGACATTGACTTAGAGAGAAGCAACCCTCCTTCATATAAAAGGAGTACTCCCAAGCGGTCACGGATCAGAGTTCTAACAACGCCCCGACTCCCTCCTCTCCCGTGATCGCCACTCCCAACGGACAAAAGGGAGCGCTTTAAACTCCGGATCTGGGCGTTTCGGATTCAGGGAAAGCTTCTGAGAGTACAATTATTTTTGGAGAATCCCTCTATAAATGAAAGTAGGTCATGACCTTCGGACTTGAAAAAAAAAATGGCTTCCCTGCCCTTGTGTGGGGCCTTTGTGGTTTGGGTTGATGGGTTTTGGAGTGGGTGTGAGTTGAGTACTGGGACTGGACTACAGGATGATAACGTTCGAGCTGTGCATCGCGCAACATATACCCGATAAACCGACTCCATAACCCGGAGACGGCCCAATTTCCGGCTGAAAGGAGAAAAAGAAGCAGTGCCTAAAACATGCATGTTCTGTGTCTGGGCGCGACTGGAGGAATGGTGGCAGTGGCCAGTCTGCAACAAAATTATGACAGGGGGAGGACTGTTAGGTACGGAATTTCCCACCGAGAGACCAAGTAAAACAAGGCCAGTTGAAAAAGCCCTGTAAAGCCATCCCAGTTTGTCTAGCCAGCCCATTTCCCCGAGTTGTAATAGTTGTAATAGAATAGTGTGCGTGCTATTTGTGCGTGTAGAGACCAGAACTCAGGCATGCAACCATCATCAGATGATAACTGGGGTCTGTTGGGGTGGTCCTCTTGATGCACAAGAGTTCGCTATCTGTCTTGTCTATCTTTGTGTGCATGAGACTGAACACTTGCGGGTTTGTCCGGAGGGCTACGGTTCTTAGAAAAAGAAGGCCAGCAACACGTATTATGTTGGTGTGGCGGGTTTCACTGGGAGACCTGTAGATTTGTCCGGAAGGCTACAGTGCTAGTAGACAGGCGGGTACCAAAACAACAAACTTGTTCGGGGCCAAAAACACAAGATACAAACAAAAATAAAATAAAAATGTCTACAACACGTGGCGTTCCTAAGCGGTCACCCAACTAAGTACTAACCACGACCGACTTTGCTTCACTTCGGTAATCGGACGAAAACCGGTATCTTCAACGTGGTATAGCCGTAGACGATGACTTGTGCCGCTTTGTTGTATATATACCTGAGGAGGGGAGAAGGGGCTGAACGACTACTTGGACACTTCTCTCTGAGGTCCGCGCGATAATATAAAAGCATCGTGGGGATGACAATAAATCGGTGGTCAACAGTGTCCACCTTAATTGACATTGACTTAGAGAGAAGCAACCCTCCTTCATATAAAAGGAGTACTCCCAAGCGGTCACGGATCAGAGTTCTAACAACGCCCCGACTCCCTCATCTCCCGTGATCGCCACTCCCAACGGACAAAAGGGAGCGCGTTAAACTCCGGATCTGGGCGTTTCGGATTCAGGGAAAGCTTCTGAGAGTACCATTATTTTTGGAGAATCCCTCTATAAATGAAAGTAGGTCATGACCTTCGGACTTAAAAAAAAAAACAAAAAAAAAAACAAAAAAAAAAAAAACATGGCTTCCCTGCCCATGTGTGGGGCATGTGTTGTTTGGGTTGATGGGTTTTGGAGTGGGTGTGAGTTGAGTACTGGGACTGGACTACAGGATGATAACGTTTGAGCTGTGCATCGCGTAACATATACCCGATAAACCGATTCCATAACCCGGAGACGGCCCAATTTCCGGCTGAAAGGAGAAAAAGAAGCAGTGCCTAAAACATGCATGTTCTGTGTCTGGGCGCGACTGGAGGAATGGTGGCAGTGGCCAGTCTGCAACAAAATTATGACAGGGGGAGGACTGTTAGGTACGCAATTTCCCACCGAGAGACCCAGTAAAACAAGCCCAGTTGAAAAAGCCCCGTAAAGCCAGCCCAGTTTGTCTAGCCAGCCCATTTCCCCGACTTGTAATAGTTGTAATAGAATAGTGTGCGTGCTATTTGTGCGTGTAGAGACCAGAACTTGGGCATGCAACCATCATCAGATGCTAACTGGGGTCTGTTGGGGTGGTCCTCTTGATGCACAAGAGTTCGCTATCTGTCTTGTCTATCTTTGTGTGCATGAGACTGAGCACTTGCGGGTTTGTCCGGAAGGCTACGGTTCTTAGAATAAGAAGGCCAGCAACACGTATTATGTTGGTGTGGCGGGTTTCACTGGGAGACCTGTTGATTTGTCCGGAAGGCTACAGTGCTAGTAGACAGGCGGGTACCAAAACAACAAACTTGTTCGGGGCCAAAAACACAAGACACAAACAAAAATAAAATAAAAATGTCTACAACACGTGGCGTTCCCAAGCGGTCACCCATCTAAGTACTAACCACGACCGACGTTGCTTCACTTCGGTAATCGGACGAGAACCGGTATCTTCAACGTGGTATAGCCGTAGACGATGACTGGTGCCGCTTTGTTGTATATATACCTGAGGAGGGGAGAAGGGGCTGAACGACTACTTGGACACTTCTCTCTGAGGTCCGCGCGATAATATAAAAGCATCGTGGGGATGCCAATATATCGGTGGTCACCAGTGTCCACCTTAATTGACATTGACTTAGAGAGAAGCAACCCTCCTTCATATAAAAGAAGTACTCCCAAGCGGTCACGGATCAGAGTTCTAACCACGCCCCTCCTCCCTCCTCCCCCGTGATCGCCACTCCCAACGGACAGAAGGGAGCTCGTTAAACTCCGGATCTGGGCGTTTCGGATTCAGGGAAAGCTTCTGAGAGTACAATTATTTTTGGAGAATCCCTCTATAAATGAAAGTAGGTCATGACCTTCGGACTTAAAAAAAAATGGCGTCCCTGACCATGTGTGGGGCCTGTGTGGTTTGGGTTGATGGGTTTTGGAGTGGGTGTGAGTTGAGTACTGGGACTGGACTACAGGATGATAACGTTCGAGCTGTGCATCGCGCAACATATACCCGATAAACCGACTCCATAACCCGGAGACGGCCCAATTTCCGGCTGAAAGGAGAAAAAGAAGCAGTGCCTAAAACATGCATGTTCTGTGTCTGGGCGGGACTGGAGGAATGGTGGCAGTGGCCAGTCTGCAACAAAATTATGACAGGGGGAGGACTGTTAGGTAAGCAATTTCTCACCGAGAGACCCAGTAAAACAAGCCCAGTTGAAAAAGCCCCGTAAAGCCATCCCAGTTTGTCTAGCCAGCCCATTTCCCCGACTTGTAATAGTTGTAATAGAATAGTGTGCGTGCTATTTGTGCGTGTAGAGACCAGAACTCGGGCATGCAACCATCATCAGATGCTAACTGGGGTCTGTTGGGGTGGTCCTCTTGATGCACAAGAGTTCGCTATCTGTCTTGTCTATCTTTGTGTGCATGAGACTGAGCTCTTGCGGGTTTGTCCGGAGGGCTACGGTTCTTAGAAAAAGAAGGCCAGCAACACGTATTATGTTGGTGTGGCTTGTTTCACTGGGAGACCTGTAGATTTGTCCGGAAGGCTACAGTGCTAGTAGACAGGCGGGTACCAAAACAACAAACTTGTTCGGGGCCAAAAACACAAGACACAAACAAAAATAAAATAAAAATGTCTACAACATGTGGCGTTCCCAAGCGGTCACCCATCTAAGTACTAACCACGACCGACGTTGCTTCACTTCGGTAATCGGACGAGAACCGGTATCTTCAACGTGGTATAGCCGTAGACGATGACTTGTGCCGCTTTGTTGTATATATACCTGAGGAGGGGAGAAGGGGCTGAACGACTACTTGGACACTTCTCTCTGAGGTCCGCGCGATAATATAAAAGCATCGTGGGGATGACAATAAATCGGTGGTCAACAGTGTCCACCTTAATTGACATTGACTTAGAGAGAAGCAACCCTCCTTCATATAAAAGGAGTACTCCCAAGCGGTCACGGATCAGAGTTCTAACAACGCCCCGACTCCCTCCTCTCCCGTGATCGCCACTCCCAACGGACAAAAGGGAGCGCTTTAAACTCCGGATCTGGGCGTTTCGGATTCAGGGAAAGCTTCTGAGAGTACAATTATTTTTGGAGAATCCCTCTATAAATGAAAGTAGGTCACGACCTTCGGACTTGAAAAAAAAAAATGGCTTCCCTGCCCTTGTGTGGGGCCTGTGTGGTTTGGGTTGATGGGTTTTGGAGTGGGTGTGAGTTGAGTACTGGGACTGGACTACAGGATGATAACGTTCGAGCTGTGCATCGCGCAACATATACCCGATAAACCGATTCCATAACCCGGAGACGGCCCAATTTCCAACTGAAAGGAGAAAAAGAAGCAGTGCCTAAAACATGCATGTTCTGTGTCTGGGCGCGACTGGAGGAATGGTGGCAGTGGCCAGTCTGCAACAAAATTATGACAGGGGGAGGACTGTTAGGTACGCAATTTCCCACCGAGAGACCCAATAAAACAAGCCCAGTTGAAAAAAGCCCCGTAAAGCCAGCCCAGTTTGTCTAGCCAGCCCATTTCCCCGACTTGTAATAGTTGTAATAGAATAGTGTGCGTGCTATTTGTGAGTGTAGAGACCAGAACTCGGGCATGCAACCATCATCAGATGCTAACTGGGGTCTGTTGGGGTGGTCCTCTTGATGCACAAGAGTTCGCTATCTGTCTTGTCTATCTTTGTGTGCATGAGACTGAGCACTTGCGGGTTTGTCCGGAGGGCTACGGTTCTTAGAATAAGAAGGCCAGCAACACGTATTATGTTGTTGTGGCGGGTTTCACTGGGAGACCTGTAGATTTGTCCGGAAGGCTACAGTGCTAGTAGACAGGCGGGTATCAAAACAACACACTTGTTCGGGGCCAAAAACACAAGTCACAAACAAAAATAAAATTAAAATGTCTACAACACGTGGCGTTCCCAAGCGGTCGCCCATCTAAGTACTAACCACGACCGACGTTGCTTCACTTCGGTAATCGGACGAGAACCGGTATCTTCAACGTGGTATAGCCGTAGACGATGACTGGTGCCGCTTTGTTGTATATATACCTGAGGAGGGGAGAAGGGGCTGAACGACTACTTGGACACTTCTCTCTGATTTCCGCGCAATAATATAAAAGCATCGTAGGATGCCAATAAATCGGTGGTCACCAGTGTCCACCTTAATTGACATTGACTTAGAGAGAAGCAACCCTCCTTCATATAAAAGGAGTACTCCCAAGCGGTCACGGATCAGAGTTCTAACCACGCCCCGACTCCCTCCTCCACCGTGATCGCCACTCCCAACGGACAGAAGGGAGCGCGTTAAACTCTGGATCTGGGCGTTTCGGAGGCAGGGAAAGCTTCTGAGAGTACAATTATTTTTGGAGAATCCCTTTATAAATGAAAGTAGGTCATGACCTTCGGACTTAAAAAAAAAAACAAAAACAAAAAAACAAACAAACAACATGGCTTCCCTGCCCATGTGTGGGGCCTCTGTGGTTTGGTTTGATGGGTTTTGGAGTGGGTGTGAGTTGAGTACTGGGACTGGACTACAGGATGATAACGTTCGAGCTGTGCATCGCGCAACATATACCCGATGATAAACCGACCCCATAACCCGGAGACGGTCTAATTTCCGGCTCAAAGGAGAAAAAGAAGCAGTGCCTAAAACATGCATGTTCTGTGTCTGGGCGCGACTGGAGGAATGGTGGCAGTGGCCAGTCTGCAACAAAATTATGACAGAGGGAGGACTGTTAGGTATGCAATTTCCCACCGAGAGACCCAGTAAAACAAGCCCAGTTGAAAAAGCCCCGTAAAGCCAGTCCAGTTTGTCTAGCCAGCCCATTTCCCCGACTTGTAATAGTTGTAATAGAATAGTGTGCGTGCTATTTGTGCGTGTAGAGACCAGAACTCGGGCATGCAACCATCATCAGATGCTAACTGGGGTCTGTTGGGGTGGTCCTCTTGATGCACAAGAGTTCGCTATCTGTCTTGTCTATCTTTGTGTGCATGAGACTGAGAACTTGCGGGTTTGTCCGGAGGGCTACGGTTCTTAGAATAAGAAGGCCAGAAACACGTATTATGTTGGTGTGGCGGGTTTCACTGGGAGACCTGTAGATTTGTCCGGAAGTCTACGGTGCTAGTAGACAGGCGGGTACCAAAACAACAAACTTGTTCGGGGCCAAAATCACAAGACACAAACAAAAATAAAATAAAAATGTCTACAACACGTGGCGTTCCCAAGCGATCACCCATCTAAGTACTAACCACGACCGACGTTGCTTCACTTCGGTAATCGGACGAGAACCGGTATCTTCAACGTGGTATAGCCGTAGACGATGTCTGGTGCCGCTTTGTTGTATATATACCTGAGGAGGGGAGAAGGGGCTGAACTACTACTTGGACACTTCTCTCTGAGGTCCGAGCGATAATATAAAAGCATCGTGGGGATGCCAATAAATCGGTGGTCACCAGTGTCCACCTTAATTGTCATTGACTTAGAGAGAAGCAACCCTCCTTCATATAAAAGGAGTACTCCCAAGCGGTCACGGATCATATTTCTAACCACGTCCCTCCTCCCTCCTCCCCCGTGATCGCCACTCCCAACGGACAGAAGGGAGCGCGTTAAACTCTGGATCTGGGCGTTTCGGAGGCAGGGAAATCTTCTGAGAGTACAATTATTTTTGGAGAATCCCTTTATAAATGAAAGTAGGTCATGACCTTCGGACTTAAAAAAAAAAAAAAAAAAAAAAAAAAAAAACATGGCTTCCCTGCCCATGTGTGGGGCCTGTGTGGTTTGGGTTGATGGGTTTTGGAGTGGGTGTGAGTTGAGTACTGGGACTGGACTACAGGATGATAACGTTCGAGCTGTGCATCGCGCAACATATACCCGATAAACCGACTCCATAACCCGGAGACGGCCCAATTTCCGACTGAAAGGAGAAAAAGAAGCAATGCCTAAAACATGCATGTTCTGTGTCTGGGCGCGACTGGAGGAATGGTGGCAGTGGCCAGTCTGCATCAAAATTATGACAGGGGGAGGACTGTTAGGTACGAAATTTCCCACCGAGAGACCCAGTAAAACAAGCCCAGTTGAAAAAGCCCCGTAAAGCCAGCCCAGTTTGTCTAGCCAGCCCATTTCCCCGACTTGTAATAGTTGTAATAGAAAAGTGTGCGTGCTATTTGTGCGTGTAGAGACCAAAACTCGGCCTTGCAACCATCATCAGGTGCTAACTGGGGTCTGTTGGGGTGTTCCTCTTGATGCACAAGAGTTCGCTATCTGTCTTGTCTATCTTTGTGTGCATGAGACTGAGCACTTGCTGGTTTGTCCGGAGGGCTACGGTTCTTAGAATAAGAAGGCCAGCAACACGTATTATGTTGTTGTGGCGGGTTTCACTGGGAGACCTGTAGATTTGTCCGGAAGGCTACAGTGCTAGTATACAGGCGGGTACCAAAGCAACAAACTTGTTCGGGGCCAAAAACACAAGACACTAACAAAAATAAAATAAAAATGTCTTCAACACGTGGCGTTTCCAAGCGGTCACCCATCTAAGTACTAACCACGACCGACGTTGCTTCACTTCGGTAATCGGACGAGAACCGGTATCTTCAACGTGGTATAGCCGTAGACGATGACTGGTGCCGCTTTGTTGTATATATACCTGAGGAGGGGAGAAGGGGCTGAACGACTACTTGGACACTTCTCTCTGAGGTCCGCGCACTAATATAAAAGCATCGTAGGAATCAAATAAATCGGTGGTCACCAGTGTCCACCTTAATTGACCATGACTTAGAGAGAAGCAACCCTCCTTCATATAAAAGGAGTACTCCCAAGCGGTCACGGATCAGAGTTCTAACCACGCCCCGACTCCCTCCTCCCCCGTGATCGCCACTCCCAACGGACAGAAGGGAGCGCGTTAAACTCCGGATCTGGGCGTTTCGGAGGCAGGGAAAGCTTCTGAGAGTACAATTATTTTTGGAGAATCCCTTTATAAATGAAAGTAGGTCATGACCTTCGGACTTTAAAAAAAAAAAATAAAAAATAAAAAAACAACATGGCTTCCCTGCCCATGTGTGGGGCCTGTGTGGTTTGGGTTGATGGGTTTTGGAGTGGGTGTGAGTTGAGTACTGGGACTGGACTACAGGATGATAACGTTCGAGCTGTGAATCGCGCAACATATACTCGATAAACCGACTCCATAACCCGGAGACGGCCCAATTTCCGGCTGAAAGGAGAAAAAGAAGCAGTGTCTAAAACATGCATGTTCTGTGTCTGGGCGCGACTGGAGGAATGGTGGCAGTGGCCAGTCTGCAACAAAATTATGACAGGGGGAGGACTGTTAGGTACGCAATTTCCCACCGAGAGACACAGTAAAACAAGCCCAGTTGAAAAAGCCCCGTAAAGCCAGCCCAGCTTGTCTAGCCAGCCCATTTCCCCGACTTGTAATAGTTGTAATAGAATAGTGTGCGTGCTATTTGTGCGTGTAGAGACCAGAACTCGGGCATGCAACCATCATCAGATGCTAACTGGGGTCTGTTGGGGTGGTCCTCTTGATGCACAAGAGTTCGCTATCTGTCTTGTCTATCTTTGTGTGCATGAGACTGAGCACTTGCGGGTTTGTCCGGAAGGCTACGGTTCTTCTTCTTCTTCTTCGTTCATCCGGAGTTTTTTTTCGGATGTGATTGCGTTGTGCCTGTTTACAGCAGAGCTGCGTTCTTGCGCCGTTAGGCCGACACATCCGACTTCTGCGGGCATTTGTTGACCGGGTTAACCTTCCCGGGGGTTTCTTAGGACGTTTGACTCTCACTGTTGTGGTGTTATCCCCCATCCCAGCTGGTCCATATAGAACAGCCAAAGATCCTGGTCAGCCCTCAAGGGAAGACAGGGGCAGACCATGGGCATTCCCCGCCATCCAAGGAGGCTTCCATACTTGCAGAGCCGATACATAGCGCTCTGGTACTGGGCTCACCCAAGGAATCGTCACGTCCTGCACATGGCTGCTTAGCCTCACTTCCGTATATTGGGCCTTCCGTTCACCATAGGCTGTTCTTCCGGAAACCAGAAGTATGCAGTCTGCAGATGACATCCACACAGTGAGCTTTCGATTCGAACTTTCCATGTAATGGATTTGCTAGCCAAGCAATATTCCATTTCGTGCCACTAGGACACTTTTCCACCTTTTATGAAGCCCACACAGTGGGCTTTTGATTCGGACTTTCCACGTAATGGATTTGCTATCCAAGCAATATTCCATTTCGTGCCACTAGGACACTTTTCCACCTTTTATGAAGCCCACACAATGGGCTTTTGATTTGGACTTTCCACGTAATGGATTTGCTATCCAAGCAATATTCCATTTCATGCCTCTGGGTCTTCATGCACCTTAAAATGTCAACCTGTATATAGTTAAAGTAATCTGCGGTCAACTTTAGCTTGTTGATATCTCCATAGAGCTTGTCCTCAAATGAAGCAGGTGTGGGCCAAAATATCTTTCTCTGTTCTGCATACGTTGGGCAATCCTGCAGCAAATGTTTTGCTGTCATTTTTCCAGTTCTACAATTACATTCATCGGTATCTCCTATCTTTAGTTTATTGAACAAGTGGTATTTCAGCCTGTTGTGTCCTGTGCGGAGTCTGAAGATTGCTACTTGTTCTCTTCTGTCGAGTTTGTAATATGCATCATCCTTCTGATGGCCTGGATGCTCTGATTCCCATTTGGTTCTATAAGTGCTTTTTATCAACCTCTTTGCCTCATTATAGGTTATGTCTATGTCAGGCTGTGGTAGTCGTCCGCCCTCTTTTGCCAGTCTGTCAGCCTCTTCGTTTCCAGGTATACTGCAATGTGATGGGATCCACTGTATTACAACTTTTTTGGATTTCTGGCATAGACCATGGAGTGCTGCTCTTAGGTCAGTTAGTTCTGTGCTGTTATTGCTCTTCAGTATTGAGACAGCTAACTTTGCATCTGTGAAGATAGCTATTTGCTTCTCTTTATTTTCCTCCATCAGGAGCATTTCTGCTGCAATTTTCAGAGCCTCTACCTCCGCTTTGAAGTTACTTGAAAATTTTCCAGTTGCCAGTGAATGTGTTTTTTTCGCTCCATTTTTTTAAATTTAGGAGAATTCCTCCTCCTCCATTCTCTATTGAATTTTTGGCTGATCCATCTGTATATGCATGGGTCCAATTCCTGCTTGGGTAATGTTCTTTTATGTAGTTTAGGGTTATTTCTCTTCTTTCGGTTTCATGCTGAGTGTTCTTTTTCTCAATACCAGGAATGTTTTCTATCATCTCAGGCAGTTGCTGCTGTCTCCAAGCTGGGAACTTGTGTGCATTGTGTATGGGCTTGACTGTTGATATGTTAAGAATAGGATCTGACCTAATCCTTCGTTTTGCAGTTTCTACAAAGTTGCTACGCTTCAGTCTTCCCTTTCCAAAACCATTAAATCTGTTGTACATAGGGTGGTCTGTCAATCTTCTAAATTTTTCTGCTTGTTGCTGGGCTCTGCTATCTCTTCTATCCTGCATTGGTTGTAAACAAGTGATCTTTTCTAATTCATTAATAGGCGTTGTCTTCAGGCTTCCAGTTATGATTCGCATTCCTTGATTTTGGACTCTACTTATTTTGTTAAAGTTTGACTTAGCTGCTGTTGCCCAAGCTGCAATGCCATATTCCAGTACTGGCCTCACCCGCCCAGTATATAACTTCTTGAGAACTTTCTCATCTGCTCCCCATGTTGTACCAGCAAGTTTTTTCATGATTACCATTCTTTGCCTTGCTCTTGTTCGATTTTTCTCAACCTGTGTCTTCCATGTCAGGCGACGATCAAAGGTGACTCCTAGATAGTTTGGATTTTCTTCATGGCGCAATATTTTTCCATTCAATACCAGCTTAGGTTGCTGAGTTTTAGTTGAGAGGGAGAACACTGTGCATGTTGTTTTCTCCTCACTTATCTTCACTAGCCATGATTTTGACCAGTCCTCTAGCGCTAATAGGGCTTGCTGTATTCTGCTGTTAGCTGTACTAATATATTCTTCAGATGTCCATATGGCTAGGTCATCTGCAAAGGATGATGTGTGTACTCTGGCTGGAAAATTTTCCGTGATGTCGTTTATATATGCTAGGAATAATGTTGGTGAAAGAACTCCTCCTTGGGGGACACCTTGCTCCAACAGCATCATTTTGCTGGTTTGTCCTTGTACTTTTGTCCTGGCAGTTCTGTTCTCAAGGTAGTGGCTGATCCATTTGTACATTTTCCCGCAAACATGCATTTTTTGCAGTTTTACTTTCAGTCCTTCCTTCCATACTTTATCAAATGCTTTTTCTAAATCTATCCAGACTGCTAGTGTGTGCTTTTTCTCTTGGAAGGCATCCTCTATTTCCTGAGCTATATAGGTTATTTGATCTTCAGTAGATCTGTACTTTCTGAATCCTGCTTGGTGAGGTGTTAAGAGTTGGTTTTCTTCCAGATGCCATGTTAGCCTGCCATTGATAATGCGTTCCATTAATTTTCCTACACAGCTAAGAAGACTGATAGGTCGATAGCCATTTGGTTCTTCCAGGTCTTTTCCTTTCTTTGGGACTGGTATTAGTATAGCTTCCTTCCATGCCTGTGGGACTATTCCCCTCTTCCAGCTGTAATTTAGGACTGCTAGTAGTTTCTTTTTTGCCTTAGTGCCTAGTCCTATTAGCATTTCATTTGTGATTCCATTCTTTCCTGGTGATGTCTTCTTTTTTAGGGTATTCATTGCCTGTTCCATTTCTTCCATTGTTAGATTTGCCATCATATATTCTGCTGCTGTCTCTGTATATGTATGATGCATCTGTTTATCTTTGATTGCTTTCTTCTGTTCGGCTGTAATATCAATGTGGTTTGCACTGGCATAGTGTTCCATTAGTGCATTTGCAGCCTTTTTTCCTGTAAGCAAGGAATTTCCTTGTTTAATTGTTATTTGTTTGTTTATAGGTCCTTCATTGTTCACGGCTTTCACTAGTTTCCATAGTTTGTTTAAATCCCTGTCAAAATTCAGGTTTTCTGTTTTTTTCCTCCAACAATCTCTTGTTGTTTAATTTACTGTTCTTTTATATTTTGCTGAGATGGCTTTGAGAGAGATGTTCGTTTCAGTTGTTTGTTCTCTCTCTGCGGTCTTCCTAGCATCTTCAACTTTGTCCTCCAAAAATTGTAGTTCTTCAGTCCAGTATGGTTTGTAATTTTTCCTTGCTCCTCTTGGAATAGACTCAGTGGCTGCCTGTATTATTGCTCTGTTTAGACTTTCCACCATTTGCTTCATGTTGCCATATCGTGTATTTACGTTTTCACAATATTTGTCTGTTAGTATGGCAAATCTGTCCCAATCTGCTCGTTTGTAATTCCAACGGGGCAAAGGCTTTTGCTCCTGTGGAACATACTCCATATTTATTACAAGCTTGATTGGTCTGTGGTCACTACCTGCTAATTGGTCCAGCACATGGCGATCGATTTTGTGGAGGATGTCTCCTGTGCAGAAAGCTAAGTCTGGAGTAGAAGTGGTAATCCATCTTCTGGAGTAGAAGCTCGGTGTGTCATCCGCTTTGTTAAGTAGATGGAGATTTGAGTCTATTTCCCAGTCCTCCACTTCATCTCCTCTTTTGTCAGTATCTGGGTATCCCCATCTTTCTGAACGGGTATTAAAGTCTCCGACAACAATGCAATTTGTGTCAGTTATTTCCATGTTTGAGAGTGTAAGATCCTTATCTGCCGGGCTATATAGATTGTAAATTCTTATTTCCACGTCCTTTATCATTATATCAACACCTATAATTTCCGTTTGGTTGTCAGAGATCACAGATACTTCGCTGCAAGGTATTGTATTTCGTGTAAGTATTAGAACTCCTCCTTTATGTCCTTCGCGGTCGAAACGTGTGGCCCGATATCCCTCGACTGAAAATGTGCGATTGGCGTTGAGGTGTGTCTCTTGAATGCATGCCACATCTATTCTATCTTTATGAAGACGCTGTGTTAGGGAGGCTTTCTTGTTATAAACTCCTTCTGCATTCCATTGTAGTATATTGAGTGTCCGGGGTGTTTGGTCAATAGCTCTTAACCTACTCCTCTGTGCCTTGACTCCACAGCACAGGGGAAGGTGACCACCAGTAGTCATGGGTGGACCCCCTCGAGGCAGGGGGCCCGGCACTATCACCGCCTGATGGGACTTCACGGGATTAGCACCATATCGATCAACTTTCATCTGTGGCATCATGAAATGATAAAGTTACGTTGCACTTCTTTGTGAAGCCTGTGGCTCAGTACATCCGATTTCGACAAGCATTTGTTCGGGATGCTTTCCCTAGCCTTTGACTGTCCCCAGTCTACCTACAAGGCAGCAGGTTTGTGCGTCACTTCGTCTGGTCCCTCTCCCTTGACCTGTCCGACATGGGTGACCCTACCAGTAGCTGTGCTACCGTCGGCATAGCTCTTGGGGTCATTGGAACGCTCAAGCCCCTCTACCTCGTCAAGGTGGACGCACGGCAGAGGGGGCTACGGTTCTTAGAATAAGAAGGCCAGCAACACATATTATGTTGGTGTGGCGGGTTTCACTGGGAGACCTGTAGATTTGTCCGGAAGGCTACAGTGCTAGTAGACAGGCGGGTACCAAAACAACAAACTTGTTCGGGGCCAAAAACACAAGACACAAACAAAAATAAAATAAAAATGTCTACAACACGTGGCGTTCCCAAGCGGTCACCCATCTAAGTACTAACCACGACCGACGTTGCTTCACTTCGGTAATCGGACGAGAACCGGTATCTTCAACGTGGTATAGCCGTAGACGATGACTTGTGCTGCTTTGTTGTATATATACCTGAGGAGGGTAGAAGGGGCTGAACGACTACTTGGACACTTCTCTCTGAGGTCCGCGCGATAATATAAAAGCATCGTGGGGATGCCAATAAATCGGTGGTCACCAGTGTCCACCTTAATTGACATTGACTTAGAGAGAAGCAACCCTCCTTCATATAAAAGGAGTACTCCCAAGCGGTCACGGATCAGAGTTCTAACAACGCCCCGACTCCCTCCTCCCCCGTGATCGCCACTCCCAACGGACGAAAGGGAGCTCGTTAAACTCCGGATCTGGGCGTTTCGGATTCAGGGAAAGCTTCTGTGAGTACAATTATTTTTGGAGAATCCCTCTATAAATGAAAGTAGGTCATGACCTTCGGACTTAAAAAAAAAAAAAATTGCTTCCCTGCCCATGTGTGGGGCCTGTGTGGTTTGGGTTGATGGGTTTTCGAGTGGGTGTGAGTTGAGTACTGGGACTGGACTACAGGATGATAACGTTCGAGCTGTGCATCGCGCAACATATACCAGATAAACCGACTCCATAACCCGGAGACGGCCCAATTTCCGGCTGAAAGGAGAAAAAGAAGCAGTGCCTAAAACATGCATGTTCTGTGTCTGGGCGCGAATGGAGGAATGGTGGCAGTGGCCAGTCTGCAACATAATTATGACAGGGGGAGGACTGTTAGGTACGCAATTTCCCACTGAGAGACCCAGTAAAACAAGCCCAGTTGAAAAAGCCCCGTAAAGCCAGCCCGGTTTGTCTAGCCAGCCCATTTCCCCGACTTGTAATAGTTGTAATAGAATAGTGTGCGTGCTATTTGTGCGTGTAGAGACCAGAACTCGGGGATGCAACCATCATCAGATGCTAACTGGGGTCTGTTGGGGTGGTCCTCTTGATGCACAAGAGTTCGCTATCTGTCTTGTCTATCTTTGTGTGCATGAGACTGAGCACTTGCGGGTTTGTCCGGAGGGCTACGGTTCTTAGAATAAGAAGCCCAGCAACACGTATTATGTTGGTGTGGCGGGTTTCACTGGGAGACCTGCAGATTTGTCCGGAAGGCTACAGTGCTAGTACACAGGCGGGTACCAAAACAACAAACTTGTTCGGGGCCAAAAATACAAGACACAAACAAAAATAAAATAAAAATGTCTACAACACGTGGCGTTCCCAAGCGGTCACCCATCTAAGTACTAACCACGACCGACGTTGCTTCACTTCAGTAATCGGACGAGAACCGGTATCTTCAACGTGGTATAGCCGTAGACGATGACTTGTGCCGCTTTGTTGTATATATACCTGAGGAGGGGAGAAGGGGCTGAACGACTACTTGGACACTTCTCTCTGAGGTCCGCGCGATAATATAAAATCATCGTGGGGATGACAATAAATCGGTGGTCAACAGTGTCCACCTTAATTGACATTGACTTAGAGAGAAGCAACCCTCCTTCATATAAAAGGAGTACTCCCAAGCGGTCACGGATCAGAGTTCTAACAACGCCCCGACTCCCTCGTCTCCCGTGATCGCCACTCCCAACAGACAAAAGGGAGCGCGTTAAACTCCGGATCTGGGCGTTTCGGATTCAGGGAAAGCTTCTGAGAGTACAATTATTTTTGGAGAATCCCTCTATAAATGAAAGTAGGTCATGACCTTCGGACTTGAAAAAAAAATGGCTTCCCTGCCCATGTGTGCGGCCTGTGTGGTTTGGGTTGATGGGTTTTGGAGTGGGTGTGAGTTGAGTACTGGGACTGGACTACAGGATGATAACGTTCGAGCTGTGCATCGCGCAACATATACCCGATAAACCGATTCCATAACCCGGAGACGGCCCAATTTCCGGCTGAAAGGAGAAAAAGAAGCAGTGCCTAAAAGATGCATGTTCTGTGTCTGGGCGCGACTGGAGGAATGGTGGCAGTGGCCAGTCTGCAACAAAATTATGACAGGGGGAGGACTGTTAGGTACGCAATTTCCCACCGAGAGACCCAGTAAAACAAGCCAGTTGAAAAAGCCCCGTAAAGCCAGCCCAGTTTGTCTAGCCAGCCCATTTCCCCGACTTGTAATAGTTGTAATAGAATAGTGTGCGTGCTATTTGTGAGTGTAGAGACCAGAACTCGGGCATGCAACCATCATCAGATGCTAACTGGGGTCTGTTGGGGTGGTCCTCTTGATGCACAAGAGTTCGCTATCTGTCTTGTCTATCTTTGTGTGCATGAGACTGAGCACTTGCGGGTTTGTCCGGAGGGCTACGGTTCTTAGAATAAGAAGGCCAGCAACACGTATTATGTTGTTGTGGCGGGTTTCACTGGGAGACCTGTAGATTTGTCCGGAAGGCTACAGTGCTAGTAGACAGGCGGGTACCAAAACAACACACTTGTTCGGGGCCAAAAACACAAGACACAAAAAAATAAAATAAAAATGTCTACAACACGTGGCGTTCCCAAGCGGTCACCCATCTAAGTACTAACCACGACCGACGTTGCTTCACTTCGGTAATCGGACGAGAACCGGTATCTTCAACGTGGTATAGCCGTAGACGATGACTGGTGCCGCTTTGTTGTATATATACCTGAGGAGGGGAGAAGGGGCTGAACGACTACTTGCCGCAGAAGTCGGATGTGTCGGCCTAACGGCGCAAGAACGCAGCTCTGCTGTAAACAGGCACAACGCAATCACATCCGAAAAAAAAAACTCCGGATGATCGCAGAAGAAGAAGAAGAAGAACGACTACTTGGACACTTCTCTCTGAGGTCCGTGCAATAATATAAAAGCATCGTAGGATGCCAATAAATCGGTGGTCACCAGTGTCCACCTTAATTGACATTGACTTAGAGAGAAGCAACCCTCCTTCATATAAAAGGAGTACTCCCAAGCGGTCACGGATCAGAGTTCTAACAACGCCCCGACTCCCTCCTCCCCCGTGATCGCCACTCCCAACGGACGAAAGGGAGCTCGTTAAACTCCGGATCTGGGCGATTCGGATTCAGGGAAAGCTTCTGAGAGTACAATTATTTTTGGAGAATCCCTCTATAAATGAAAGTAGGTCATGACCTTCGTACTTTAAAAAAAAAAAACAAAAAAAAAACATGGCTTCCCTGCTCATGTGTGGGGCCTGTGTGGTTTGGGTTGATGGGTTTTGGAGTGGGTGTGAGTTGAGTACTGGGACTGGACTACAGGATGATAACGTTCGAGCTGTGCATCGCGCAACATATACCCGATAAACCGACTCCATAACCCGAAGACGGCCCAATTTCCGACTGAAAGGAGAAAAAGAAGCAGTGCCTAAAACATGCATGTTCTGTGTCTGGGCGCGACTGGAGGAATGGTGGCAGTGGCCAGTCTGCAACAAAATTATGACAGGGGTAGGACTGTTAGGTACGCAATTTCCCACTGAGAGACCCAGTAAAACAAGCCCAGTTAAAAAAGCCCCGTAAAGCCAGCCCAGTTTGTCTAGCCAGCCCATTTCCCCGACTTGTAATAGTTGTAATAGAATAGTGTGCGTGCTATTTGTGCGTGTAGAGACCAGAACTCGGGCATGCAACCATCATCAGATGCTAACTGGGGTCTGTTGGGGTGGTCCTCTTGATGCACAAGAGTTCGCTATCTGTCTTGTCTATCTTTGTGTGCATGAGACTGAGCACTTGCGGGTTTGTCCGGAGGGCTACGGTTCTTAGAATAAGAAGCCCAGCAACACGTATTATGTTGGTGTGGCGGGTTTCACTGGGAGACCTGCAGATTTGTCCGGAAGGCTACAGTGCTAGTACACAGGCGGGTACCAAAACAACAAACTTGTTCGGGGCCAAAAACACAAGACACAAAGAAAAATAAAATAAAAATGTCTACAACACGTGGCGTTCCCAAGCGGTCACCCATCTAAGTACTAACCACGACCGACGTTGCTTCACTTCGGTAATCGGACGAGAACCGGTATCTTCAACGTGGTATAGCCGTAGACGATGACTTGTGCCGCTTTGTTGTATATATACCTGAGGAGGGGAGAAGGGGCTGAACGACTACTTGGACACTTCTCTCTGAGGTCCGCGCGATAATATAAAATCATCGTGGGGATGACAATAAATCGGTGGTCAACAGTGTCCACCTTAATTGACATTGACTTAGAGAGAAGCAACCCTCCTTCATATAAAAGGAGTACTCCCAAGCGGTCACGGATCAGAGTTCTAACAACGCCCCGACTCCCTCGTCTCCCGTGATCGCCACTCCCAACGGACAAAAGGGAGCGCGTTAAACTCCGGATCTGGGCGTTTCGGATTCAGGGAAAGCTTCTGAGAGTACAATTATTTTTGGAGAATCCCTCTATAAATGAAAGTAGGTCATGACCTTCGGACTTGAAAAAAAAATGGCTTCCCTGCCCATGTGTGCGGCCTGTGTGGTTTGGGTTGATGGGTTTTGGAGTGGGTGTGAGTTGAGTACTGGGACTGGACTACAGGATGATAACGTTCGAGCTGTGCATCGCGCAACATATACCCGATAAACCGATTCCATAACCCGGAGACGGCCCAATTTCCGACTGAAAGGAGAAAAAGAAGCAGTGCCTAAAAGATGCATGTTCTGTGTCTGGGCGCGACTGGAGGAATGGTGGCAGTGGCCAGTCTGCAACAAAATTATGACAGGGGGAGGACTGTTAGGTACGCAATTTCCCACCGAGAGACCCAGTAAAACAAGCCAGTTGAAAAAGCCCCGTAAAGCCAGCCCAGTTTGTCTAGCCAGCCCATTTCCCCGACTTGTAATAGTTGTAATAGAATAGTGTGCGTGCTATTTGTGAGTGTAGAGACCAGAACTCGGGCATGCAACCATCATCAGATGCTAACTGGGGTCTGTTGGGGTGGTCCTCTTGATGCACAAGAGTTCGCTATCTGTCTTGTCTATCTTTGTGTGCATGAGACTGAGCACTTGCGGGTTTGTCCGGAGGGCTACGGTTCTTAGAATAAGAAGGCCAGCAACACGTATTATGCTGTTGTGGCGGGTTTCACTGGGAGACCTGTAGATTTGTCCGGAAGGCTACAGTGCTAGTAGACAGGCGGGTACCAAAACAACACACTTGTTCGGGGCCAAAAACACAAGACACAAAAAAAAAAAAAAATAAAAATGTCTACAACACGTGGCGTTCCCAAGCGGTCACCCATCTAAGTACTAACCACGACCGACGTTGCTTCACTTCGGTAATCGGACGAGAACCGGTATCTTCAACGTGGTATAGCCGTAGACGATGACTGGTGCCGCTTTGTTGTATATATACCTGAGGAGGGGAGAAGGGGCTGAACGACTACTTGCCGCAGAAGTCGGATGTGTCGGCCTAACGGCGCAAGAACGCAGCTCTGCTGTAAACAGGCACAACGCAATCACATCCGGAAAAAAAAACTCCGGATGATCGCAGAAGAAGAAGAAGAAGAACGACTACTTGGACACTTCTCTCTGAGGTCCGTGCAATAATATAAAAGCATCG
Organism: Cepaea hortensis; assembly: GCA_963921405.1. Classification (NCBI taxonomy): domain Eukaryota; kingdom Metazoa; phylum Mollusca; class Gastropoda; order Stylommatophora; family Helicidae; genus Cepaea; species Cepaea hortensis. The sequence continues at coordinate 32,903,368 of OY992897.1, forward strand.
TAGGATGCCAATAAATCGGTGGTCACCAGTGTCCACCTTAATTGACATTGACTTAGAGAGAAGCAACCCTCCTTCATATAAAAGGAGTACTCCCAAGCGGTCACGGATCAGAGTTCTAACAACGCCCCGACTCCCTCCTCCCCCGTGATCGCCACTCCCAACGGACGAAAGGGAGCTCGTTAAACTCCGGATCTGGGCGATTCGGATTCAGGGAAAGCTTCTGAGAGTACAATTATTTTTGGAGAATCCCTCTATAAATGAAAGTAGGTCATGACCTTCGTACTTTAAAAAAAAAAAACAAAAAAAAAACATGGCTTCCCTGCTCATGTGTGGGGCCTGTGTGGTTTGGTTTGATGGGTTTTGGAGTGGGTGTGAGTTGAGTACTGGGACTGGACTACAGGATGATAACGTTCGAGCTGTGCATCGCGCAACATATACCCGATAAACCGACTCCATAACCCGAAGACGGCCCAATTTCCGACTGAAAGGAGAAAAAGAAGCAGTGCCTAAAACATGCATGTTCTGTGTCTGGGCGCGACTGGAGGAATGGTGGCAGTGGCCAGTCTGCAACAAAATTATGACAGGGGTAGGACTGTTAGGTACGCAATTTCCCACTGAGAGACCCAGTAAAACAAGCCCAGTTAAAAAAGCCCCGTAAAGCCAGCCCAGTTTGTCTAGCCAGCCCATTTCCCCGACTTGTAATAGTTGTAATAGAATAGTGTGCGTGCTATTTGTGCGTGTAGAGACCAGAACTCGGGCATGCAACCATCATCAGATGCTAACTGGGGTCTGTTGGGGTGGTCCTCTTGATGCACAAGAGTTCGCTATCTGTCTTGTCTATCTTTGTGTGCATGAGACTGAGCACTTGCGGGTTTGTCCGGAGGGCTACGGTTCTTAGAATAAGAAGCCCAGCAACACGTATTATGTTGGTGTGGCGGGTTTCACTGGGAGACCTGCAGATTTGTCCGGAAGGCTACAGTGCTAGTACACAGGCGGGTACCAAAACAACAAACCTGTTCGGGGCCAAAAACACAAGACACAAAGACAAATAAAATAAAAATGTCTACAACACGTGGCGTTCCCAAGCGGTCACCCATCTAAGTACTAACCACGACCGACGTTGCTTCACTTCGGTAATCGGACGAGAACCGGTATCTTCAACGTGGTATAGCCGTAGACGATGACTTGTGCCGCTTTGTTGTATATATACCTGAGGAGGGGAGAAGGGGCTGAACGACTACTTGGACACTTCTCTCTGAGGTCCGCGCGATAATATAAAATCATCGTGGGGATGACAATAAATCGGTGGTCAACAGTGTCCACCTTAATTGACATTGACTTAGAGAGAAGCAACCCTCCTTCATATAAAAGGAGTACTCCCAAGCGGTCACGGATCAGAGTTCTAACAACGCCCCGACTCCCTCGTCTCCCGTGATCGCCACTCCCAACGGACAAAAGGGAGCGCGTTAAACTCCGGATCTGGGCGTTTCGGATTCAGGGAAAGCTTCTGAGAGTACAATTATTTTTGGAGAATCCCTCTATAAATGAAAGTAGGTCATGACCTTCGGACTTGAAAAAAAAATGGCTTCCCTGCCCATGTGTGCGGCCTGTGTGGTTTGGGTTGATGGGTTTTGGAGTGGGTGTGAGTTGAGTACTGGGACTGGACTACAGGATGATAACGTTCGAGCTGTGCATCGCGCAACATATACCCGATAAACCGATTCCATAACCCGGAGACGGCCCAATTTCCGGCTGAAAGGAGAAAAAGAAGCAGTGCCTAAAAGATGCATGTTCTGTGTCTGGGCGCGACTGGAGGAATGGTGGCAGTGGCCAGTCTGCAACAAAATTATGACAGGGGGAGGACTGTTAGGTACGCAATTTCCCACCGAGAGACCCAGTAAAACAAGCCAGTTGAAAAAGCCCCGTAAAGCCAGCCCAGTTTGTCTAGCCAGCCCATTTCCCCGACTTGTAATAGTTGTAATAGAATAGTGTGCGTGCTATTTGTGAGTGTAGAGACCAGAACTCGGGCATGCAACCATCATCAGATGCTAACTGGGGTCTGTTGGGGTGGTCCTCTTGATGCACAAGAGTTCGCTATCTGTCTTGTCTATCTTTGTGTGCATGAGACTGAGCACTTGCGGGTTTGTCCGGAGGGCTACGGTTCTTAGAATAAGAAGGCCAGCAACACGTATTATGTTGTTGTGGCGGGTTTCACTGGGAGACCTGTAGATTTGTCCGGAAGGCTACAGTGCTAGTAGACAGGCGGGTACCAAAACAACACACTTGTTCGGGGCCAAAAACACAAGACACAAAAAAAAAAAAAAATAAAAATGTCTACAACACGTGGCGTTCCCAAGCGGTCACCCATCTAAGTACTAACCACGACCGACGTTGCTTCACTTCGGTAATCGGACGAGAACCGGTATCTTCAACGTGGTATAACCGTAGACGATGACTGGTGCCGCTTTGTTGTATATATACCTGAGGAGGGGAGAAGGGGCTGAACGACTACTTGCCGCAGAAGTCGGATGTGTCGGCCTAACGGCGCAAGAACGCAGCTCTGCTGTAAACAGGCACAACGCAATCACATCCGAAAAAAAAAACTCCGGATGATCGCAGAAGAAGAAGAAGAAGAACGACTACTTGGACACTTCTCTCTGAGGTCCGTGCAATAATATAAAAGCATCGTAGGATGCCAATAAATCGGTGGTCACCAGTGTCCACCTTAATTGACATTGACTTAGAGAGAAGCAACCCTCCTTCATATAAAAGGAGTACTCCCAAGCGGTCACGGATCAGAGTTCTAACAACGCCCCGACTCCCTCCTCCCCCGTGATCGCCACTCCCAACGGACGAAAGGGAGCTCGTTAAACTCCGGATCTGGGCGTTTCGGATTCAGGGAAAGCTTCTGAGAGTACAATTATTTTTGGAGAATCCCTCTATAAATGAAAGTAGGTCATGACCTTCGGACTTAAAAAAAAAAAATGGCTTCCCTGCCCATGTGTGGGGCCTGTGTGGTTTGGGTTGATGGGTTTTCGAGTGGGTGTGAGTTGAGTACTGGGACTGGACTACAGGATGATAACGTTCGAGCTGTGCATCGCGCAACATATACCCTATAAACCGACTCCATAACCCGGAGACGGCCCAATTTCCGACTGAAAGGAGAAAAAGAAGCAGTGCCTAAAACATGCATGTTCTGTGTCTGGGCGCGACTGGAGGAATGGTGGCAGTGGCTAGTCTGCAACAAAATTATGACAGGGGGAGGTCTGTTAGGTACGCAATTTCCCACCGAGAGACCCAGAAAAACAAGCCCAGTTGAAAAAGCCCCGTAAAGCCAGCCCAGTTTGTCTAGCCAGCCCATTTCCCCGACTTGTAATAGTTGTAATAGAATAGTGTGCGTGCTATTTGTGAGTGTAGAGACCAGAACTCGGGCATGCAACCATCATCAGATGCTAACTGGGGTCTGTTGGGGTGGTGCTCTTGATGCACAAGAGTTCGCTATCTGTCTTGTCTATTTTGTGTGCATGAGACTGAGCATTTGCGGGTTTGTCCGGAGGGCTACGGTTCTTAGAATAAGAAGGCCAGCAACACGTATTATGTTGTTGTGGCGGGTTTCACTGAGAGACCTGTAGATTTGTCCGGAAGGCTACAGTGCTAGTAGACAGGCGGGTACCAAAAATACACACTTGTTCGGGGCCAAAAACACAAGACACAAACAAAAATAAAATAAAAATGTCTACAACACGTGGCGTTCCCAAGCGGTCACCCATCTAAGTACTAACCACGACCGACGTTGCTTCACTTCGGTAATCGGACGAGAACCAGTATCTTCAACGTGGTATAGCCGTAGACGATGACTGGTGCCGCTTTGTTGTATATATACCTGAGGAGGGGAGAAGGGGCTGAACGACTACTTGGACACTTCTCTCTGAGGTCCGCGCGATAATATAAAAGCATCGTGGGGATGCCAATATATCGGTGGTCACCAGTGTCCACCTTAATTGACATTGACTTAGAGAGAAGCAACCCTCCTTCATATAAAAGAAGTACTCCCAAGCGGTCACGGATCAGAGTTCTAACCACGCCCCTCCTCCCTCCTCCCCCGTGATCGCCACTCCCAACGGACAGAAGGGAGCGCGTTAAACTCCGGATCTGGGCGATTCGGATTCAGGGAAAGCTTCTGAGAGTACAATTATTTTTGGAGAATCCCTCTATAAATGAAAGTAGGTCATGAACTTCGGACTTGAAAAAAAAAATGGCTTCCCTGCCCTTGTGTGGGGCCTGTGTGGTTTGGGTTGATGGGTTTTGGAGTGGGTGTGAGTTGAGTACTGGGACTGGACTACAGGATGATAACGTTCGAGCTGTGCATCGCGCAACATATACCCTATAAACCGACTCCATAACCCGGAGACGGCCCAATTTCCGACTGAAAAGAGAAAAAGAAGCAGTGCCTAAAACATGCATGTTCTGTGTCTGGGCGCGACTGGAGGAATGGTGGCAGTGGCCAGTCTGCAACAAAATTATGACAGGGGGAGGTCTGTTAGGTACGCAATTTCCCACCGAGAGACCCAGAAAAACAAGCCCAGTTGAAAAAGCCCCGTAAAGCCAGCCCAGTTTGTCTAGCCAGCCCATTTCCCCGACTTGTAATAGTTGTAATAGAATAGTGTGCGTGCTATTTGTGAGTGTAGAGACCAGAACTCGGGCATGCAACCATCATCAGATGCTAACTGGGGTCTGTTGGGGTGGTGCTCTTGATGCACAAGAGTTCGCTATCTGTCTTGTCTATTTTGTGTGCATGAGACTGAGCATTTGCGGGTTTGTCCGGAGGGCTACGGTTCTTAGAATAAGAAGGCCAGCAACACGTATTATGTTGTTGTGGCGGGTTTCACTGAGAGACCTGTAGATTTGTCCGGAAGGCTACAGTGCTAGTAGACAGGCGGGTACCAAAAATACACACTTGTTCGGGGCCAAAAACACAAGACACAAAAAAAAAATAAAAAATAAAAATGTCTACAACACGTGGCGTTCCCAAGCGGTCACCCATCTAAGTACTAACCACGACCGACGTTGCTTCACTTCGGTAATCGGACGAGAACCGGTATCTTCAACGTGGTATAGCCGTTGACGATGACTGGTGCCGCTTTGTTGTATATATACCTGAGGAGGGGAGAAGGGGCTGAACGACTAATTGGACACTTCTCTCTGAGGTCCGCGCAATAATATAAAAACATCGTAGGATGCCAATAAATCGGTGGTCACCAGTGTCCACCTTAATTGACATTGACTTAGAGAGAAGCAACCCTCCTTCATATAAAAGGAGTACTTCCAAGCGGTCACGGATCAGAGTTCTAACCACGCCCCGACTCCCTCCTCCCCCGTGATCGCCACTCCCAACGGACAGAAGGGAGCGCGTTAAACTCGGGATCTGGGCGTTTCGGAGGCTGGAAAAGCTTCTGAGAGTACAATTATTTTTGGAGAATCCCTTTATAAATGAAAGTAGGTCATGACCTTCGGACTTTAAAAAAAAAAAAAAAAAAAAAAAACAACATGGCTTCCCTGCCCATGTGTGGGGCCTGTGTGGTTTGGTTTGATGGGTATTGGAGTGGGTGTGAGTTGAGTACTGGGACTGGACTACAGGATGATAACGTTGGAGCTGTGCATCGCGCAACATATACCCGATAAACCGACTCCATATCCCGGAGACGGCCCAATTTCCGACTGAAAGGAGAAAAAGAAGCAGTGCCTAAAACATGCATGTTCTGTGTCTGGGCGCGAATGGAGGAATGGTGGCAGTGGCCAGTCTGCAACAAAATTATGACAGGCGGAGGACTGTTAGGTACGCAATTTCCCACCGAGAGACCCAGTAAAACAAGCCCAGTTGAAAAAGCCCCGTAAAGCCAGCCCAGTTTGTCTAGCCAGCCCATTTCCCCGATTTGTAATAGTTGTAATAGAATAGTGTGCGTGCTATTTGTGCGTGTAGAGACCAGAACTCGGGCATGCAACCATCATCAGATGCTAACTGGGGTCTGTTGGGGTGGTCCTCTTGATGCACAAGAGTTCGCTATCTGTCTTGTCTATCTTTGTGTGCATGAGACTGAGCACTTGCGGGTTTGTCCGGAGGGCTACGGTTCTTAGAATAAGAAGGCCAGAAATACGTATTATGTTGTTGTGGCGGGTTTCACTGGGAGACCTGTAGATTTGTCCGGAAGGCTACAGTGCTAGTAGACAGGCGGGTACCAAAACAACAAACTTGTTCGAGGCCAAAAACACAAGACACAAACAAAAATAAAATAAAAATGTCTTCAACACTTGGGGTTCCCAAGCGGTCACCCATCTAAGTACTAACCACGACCGACGTTGCTTCACTTCGGTAATCGGACGAGAACCGGTATCTTCAACGTGGTATAGCCGTAGACGATGACTGGTGCCGCTTTGTTGTATATATACCTGAGGAGGGGAGAAGGGGCTGAACGACTACTTGGACACTTCTCTCTGAGGTCCGCGCAATAATATAAAAGCATCGTAGGATGCCAATAAATCGGTGGTCACCAGTGTCCACCTTAATTGACATTGACTTAGAGAGAAGCAACCCTCCTTCATATAAAAGGAGTACTCCCAAGCGGTCACGGATCAGAGTTCTAACAACGCCCCGACTCCCTCCTCCCCCGTGATAGCCACTCCCAACGGACAAAAGGGAGCGCGTTAAACTCCGGATCTGGGCGATTCGGATTCAGGGAAAGCTTCTGAGAGTACAATTATTTTTGGAGAATCCCTCTATAAATGAAAGTAGGTCATGACCTTCGGACTTTAAAAAAAAAACAAAAAAAAAACATGGCTTCCCTGCTCATGTGTGGGGCCTGTGTGGTTTGGGTTGATGGGTTTTGGAGTGGGTGTGAGTTGAGTACTGGGACTGGACTACAGGATGATAACGTTCGAGCTGTGCATCGCGCAACATATACCCGATAAACCGACTCCATAACCCGGAGACGGCCCAATTTCCGACTGAAAGGAGAAAAAGAAGCAGTGCCTAAAACATGCATGTTCTGTGTCTGGGCGCGACTGGAGGAATGGTGGCAGTGGCCAGTCTGCAACAAAATTATGACAGGGGTAGGACTGTTAGGTACGCAATTTCCCACTGAGAGACCCAGTAAAACAAGCCCAGTTAAAAAAGCCCCGTAAAGCCAGCCCAGTTTGTCTAGCCAGCCCATTTCCCCGACTTGTAATAGTTGTAATAGAATAGTGTGCGTGCTATTTGTGCGTGTAGAGACCAGAACTCGGGCATGCAACCATCATCAGATGCTAACTGGGGTCTGTTGGGGTGGTCCTCTTGATGCACAAGAGTTCGCTATCTATCTTGTCTATCTTTGTGTGCATGAGACTGAGCACTTGCGGGTTTGTCCGGAGGGCTACGGTTCTTAGAATAAGAAGGCCAGCAACACGTATTATGTTGGTGTGACGGGTTTCACTGGGAGACCTGTTGATTTGTCCGGAAGGCTACAGTGCTAGTAGACAGGCGGGTACCAAAACAACAAACTTGTTCGGGGCCAAAAACACAAGACACAAACAAAAATAAAATAAAAATGTCTACAACACGTGGCGTTCCCAAGCGGTCACCCATCTAAGTACTAACCACGACCGACGTTGCTTCACTTCGGTAATCGGACGAGAACCGGTATCTTCAACGTGGTATAGCCGTAGACGATGACTGGTGCCGCTTTGTTGTATATATACCTGAGGAGGGGAGAAGGGGCTGAACGACTACTTGGACACTTCTCTCTGAGGTCCGCGCAATAATATAAAAGCATCGTAGGATGCCAATAAATCGGTGGTCACCAGTGTCCACCTTAATTGACATTGACTTAGAGAGAAGCAACCCTCCTTCATATAAAAGGAGTACTCCCAAGCGGTCACGGATCAGAGTTCTAACAACGCCCCGACTCCCTCCTCCCCCGTGATCGCCACTCCCAACGGACGAAAGGGAGCGCGTTAAACTCCGGATCTGGGCGTTTCGGATTCAGGGAAAGCTTCTGAGAGTACAATTATTTTTGGAGAATCCCTCTATAAATGAAAGTAGGTCATGACCTTCGGACTTTAAAAAAAAAAAAAAATGGCTTCCCTGCCCATGTGTGGGGCCTGTGTGGTTTGGGTTGATGGGTTTTGGAGTGGGTGTGAGTTGAGTACTGGGACTGGACTACAGGATGATAACGTTCGAGCTGTGCATCGCGCAACATATACCCGATAAACCGATTCCATAACCCGGAGACGGCCCAATTTCCGGCTGAAAGGAGAAAAAAAAGCAGTGCCTAAAACATGCATGTTCTGTGTCTGGGCGCGACTGGAGGAATGGTGACAGTGAACAGTCTGCAACAAAATTATGACAGGGGGAGGACTGTTAGGTACGCAATTTCCCACCGAGAGACCCAGTAAAACAAGCCCAGTTGAAAAAGCCCCGTAAAGCCAGCCCGGTTTGTCTAGCCAGCCAATTTCCCCGACTTGTAATAGTTGTAATAGAATAGTGTGCGTGCTATTTGTGCGTGTAGAGACCAGAACTCGGGCATGCAACCATCATCAGATGCTAACTGGGGTCTGTTGGGGTGGTCCTCTTGATGCACAAGAGTTCGCTATCTGTCTTGTCTATCTTTGTGTGCATGAGACTGAGCACTTGCGGGTTTGTCCGGAGGGCTACGGTTCTTAGAATAAGAAGGCCAGCAACACGTATTATGTTGGTGTTTCGGGTTTCACTGGGAGACCTGTTGATTTGTCCGGAAGGCTACAGTGCTAGTTGACAGGCGGGTACCAAAATAACAAACTTGTTCGGGGCCAAAAACACAAGACACAAACAAAAATAAAATAAAAATGTCTACAACACGTGGCGTTTCCAAGCGGTCACCCATCTAAGTACTAACCACGACCGACGTTGCTTCACTTCGGTAATCGGACGAGAAACGGCATCTTCAACGTGGTATAGCCGTAGACGATGACTGGTGCCGCTTTGTTGTATATATACCTGAGGAGGGGAGAAGGGGCTGAACGACTACTTGGACACTTCTCTCTGAGGTCCGCGCAATAATATAAAAGCATCGTAGGATGCCAATAAATCGGTGGTCACCAGTGTCCACCTTAATTGACATTGACTTAGAGAGAAGCAACCCTCCTTCATATAAAAGGAGTACTCCCAAGCGGTCACGGATCAGAGTTCTAACAACGCCCCGACTCCCTCCTCCCCCGTGATCGCCACTCCCAACGGACGAAAGGGAGCGCGTTAAACTCCGGATCTGGGCGTTTCGGATTCAGGGAAAGCTTCTGAGAGTACAATTATTTTTGGAGAATCCCTCTATAAATGAAAGTAGGTCATGACCTTCGGACTTAAAAAAAAAAAAAAATGGCTTCCCTGAACATGTGTGGGGCCTGTGTGGTTTGGGTTGATGGGTTTTGGAGTGGGTGTGAGTTGAGTACTGGGACTGGACTACAGGATGATAACGTTGGAGCTGTGCATCGCGCAACATATACCCGATAAACCGACTCCATATCCCGGAGACGGCCCAATTTCCGACTGAAAGGAGAAAAAGAAGCAGTGCCTAAAACATGCATGTTCTGTGTCTGGGCGCGACTGGAGGAATGGTGGCAGTGGCCAGTCTGCAACAAAATTATGACAGGCGGAGGACTGTTAGGTACGCAATTTCCCACCGAGAGACCCAGTAAAACAAGCCCAGTTGAAAAAGCCCCGTAAAGCCAGCCCAGTTTGTCTAGCCAGCCCATTTCCCCGATTTGTAATAGTTGTAATAGAATAGTGTGCGTGCTATTTGTGCGTGTAGAGACCAGAACTCGGGCATGCAACCATCATCAGATGCTAACTGGGGTCTGTTGGGGTGGTCCTCTTGATGCACAAGAGTTCGCTATCTGTCTTGTCTATCTTTGTGTGCATGAGACTGAGCACTTGCGGGTTTGTCCGGAGGGCTACGGTTCTTAGAATAAGAAGGCCAGAAATACGTATTATGTTGTTGTGGCGGGTTTCACTGGGAGACCTGTAGATTTGTCCGGAAGGCTACAGTGCTAGTAGACAGGCGGGTACCAAAACAACAAACTTGTTCGAGGCCAAAAACACAAGACACAAACAAAAATAAAATAAAAATGTCTTCAACACTTGGGGTTCCCAAGCGGTCACCCATCTAAGTACTAACCACGACCGACGTTGCTTCACTTCGGTAATCGGACGAGAACCGGTATCTTCAACGTGGTATAGCCGTAGACGATGACTGGTGCCGCTTTGTTGTATATATACCTGAGGAGGGGAGAAGGGGCTGAACGACTACTTGGACACTTCTCTCTGAGGTCCGCGCAATAATATAAAAGCATCGTAGGATGCCAATAAATCGGTGGTCACCAGTGTCCACCTTAATTGACATTGACTTAGAGAGAAGCAACCCTCCTTCATATAAAAGGAGTACTCCCAAGCGGTCACGGATCAGAGTTCTAACAACGCCCCGACTCCCTCCTCCCCCGTGATAGCCACTCCCAACGGACAAAAGGGAGCGCGTTAAACTCCGGATCTGGGCGATTCGGATTCAGGGAAAGCTTCTGAGAGTACAATTATTTTTGGAGAATCCCTCTATAAATGAAAGTAGGTCATGACCTTCGGACTTTAAAAAAAAACCAAAAAAAAACATGGCTTCCCTGCTCATGTGTGGGGCCTGTGTGGTTTGGGTTGATGGGTTTTGGAGTGGGTGTGAGTTGAGTACTGGGACTGGACTACAGGATGATAACGTTCGAGCTGTGCATCGCGCAACATATACCCGATAAACCGACTCCATAACCCGGAGACGGCCCAATTTCCGACTGAAAGGAGAAAAAGAAGCAGTGCCTAAAACATGCATGTTCTGTGTCTGGGCGCGACTGGAGGAATGGTGGCAGTGGCCAGTCTGCAACAAAATTATGACAGGGGTAGGACTGTTAGGTACGCAATTTCCCACTGAGAGACCCAGTAAAACAAGCCCAGTTAAAAAAGCCCCGTAAAGCCAGCCCAGTTTGTCTAGCCAGCCCATTTCCCCGACTTGTAATAGTTGTAATAGAATAGTGTGCGTGCTATTTGTGCGTGTAGAGACCAGAACTCGGGCATGCAACCATCATCAGATGCTAACTGGGGTCTGTTGGGGTGGTCCTCTTGATGCACAAGAGTTCGCTATCTGTCTTGTCTATCTTTGTGTGCATGAGACTGAGCACTTGCGGGTTTGTCCGGAGGGCTACGGTTCTTAGAATAAGAAGCCCAGCAACACGTATTATGTTGGTGTGGCGGGTTTCACTGGGAGACCTGCAGATTTGTCCGGAAGGCTACAGTGCTAGTACACAGGCGGGTACCAAAACAACAAACTTGTTCGGGGCCAAAAACACAAGACACAAAGAAAAATAAAATAAAAATGTCTACAACACGTGGCGTTCCCAAGCGGTCACCCATCTAAGTACTAACCACGACCGACGGTGCTTCACTTCGGTAATCGGACGAGAACCGGTATCTTCAACGTGGTATACCCGTAGACGATGACTTGTGCCGCTTTTTTGTATATATACCTGAGGAGGGGAGAAGGGGCTGAACGACTACTTGGACACTTCTCTCTGAGGTCCGCGCGATAATATAAAAGCATCGTAGGATGCCAATAAATCGGTGGTCACCAGTGACCACCTTAATTGACATTGACTTAGAGAGAAGCAACCCTCCTTCATATAAAAGGAGTACTCCCAAGCGGTCACGGATCAGAGTTCTAACAACGCCCCGACTCCCTCCTCCCCCGTGATCGCCACTCCCAACGGACAAAAGGGAGCGCGTTAAACTCCGGATCTGGGCGTTTCGGATTCAGGGAAAGCTTCTGAGAGTACAATTATTTTTGGAGAATCCCTCTATAAATGAAAGTAGGTCATGACCTTCGGACTTTAAAAAAAATAGCTTCCCTGCCCATGTGTGGGGCCTGTGTGGTTTGGGTTGATGGGTTTTGGAGTGGGTGTGAGTTGAGTACTGGGACTGGACTACTGGATGATAACGTTCGAGCTGTGCATCGCGCAACATATACCCGATAAACCGATTCCATAACCCGGAGACGGGCCAATTTCCGGCTGAAAGGAGAAAAAGAAGCAGTGCCTAAAACATGCATGTTCTGTGTCTGGGCGCGACTGGAGGAATGGTGGCAGTGGCCAGTCTGCAACAAAATTATGACAGGGGGAGGACTGTTAGGTACGCAATTTCCCAACGAGAGACCCAGTAGAACAAGCCCAGTTGAAAAAGCCCCGTAAAGCCAGCCCAGTTTGTCTAGCCAGCCCATTTCCCCGACTTGTAATAGTTGTAATAGAATAGTGTGCGTGTAGAGACCAGAACTCGGGCATGCAACCATCATCAGATGCTAACTGGGGTCTGTTGGGGTGGTCCTCTTGATGCACAAGAGTTCGCTATCTATCTTGTCTATCTTTGTGTGCATGAGACTGAGCACTTGCGGGTTTGTCCGGAGGGCTACGGTTCTTAGAATAAGAAGGCCAGCAACACGTATTATGTTGGTGTGACGGGTTTCACTGGGAGACCTGTTGATTTGTCCGGAAGGCTACAGTGCTAGTAGACAGGCGGGTACCAAAACAACAAACTTGTTCGGGGCCAAAAACACAAGACACAAACAAAAATAAAATAAAAATGTCTACAACACGTGGCGTTCCCAAGCGGTCACCCATCTAAGTACTAACCACGACCGACGTTGCTTCACTTCGGTAATCGGACGAGAACCGGTATCTTCAACGTGGTATAGCCGTAGACGATGACTGGTGCCGCTTTGTTGTATATATACCTGAGGAGGGGAGAAGGGGCTGAACGACTACTTGGACACTTCTCTCTGAGGTCCGCGCAATAATATAAAAGCATCGTAGGATGCCAATAAATCGGTGGTCACCAGTGTCCACCTTAATTGACATTGACTTAGAGAGAAGCAACCCTCCTTCATATAAAAGGAGTACTCCCAAGCGGTCACGGATCAGAGTTCTAACAACGCCCCGACTCCCTCCTCCCCCGTGATCGCCACTCCCAACGGACGAAAGGGAGCGCGTTAAACTCCGGATCTGGGCGTTTCGGATTCAGGGAAAGCTTCTGAGAGTACAATTATTTTTGGAGAATCCCTCTATAAATGAAAGTAGGTCATGACCTTCGGACTTTAAAAAAAAAAAAATGGCTTCCCTGCCCATGTGTGGGGCCTGTGTGGTTTGGGTTGATGGGTTTTGGAGTGGGTGTGAGTTGAGTACTGGGACTGGACTACAGGATGATAACGTTCGAGCTGTGCATCGCGCAACATATACCCGATAAACCGATTCCATAACCCGGAGACGGCCCAATTTCCGGCTGAAAGGAGAAAAAAAAGCAGTGCCTAAAACATGCATGTTCTGTGTCTGGGCGCGACTGGAGGAATGGTGACAGTGAACAGTCTGCAACAAAATTATGACAGGGGGAGGACTGTTAGGTACGCAATTTCCCACCGAGAGACCCAGTAAAACAAGCCCAGTTGAAAAAGCCCCGTAAAGCCAGCCCGGTTTGTCTAGCCAGCCAATTTCCCCGACTTGTAATAGTTGTAATAGAATAGTGTGCGTGCTATTTGTGCGTGTAGAGACCAGAACTCGGGCATGCAACCATCATCAGATGCTAACTGGGGTCTGTTGGGGTGGTCCTCTTGATGCACAAGAGTTCGCTATCTGTCTTGTCTATCTTTGTGTGCATGAGACTGAGCACTTGCGGGTTTGTCCGGAGGGCTACGGTTCTTAGAATAAGAAGGCCAGCAACACGTATTATGTTGGTGTTTCGGGTTTCACTGGGAGACCTGTTGATTTGTCCGGAAGGCTACAGTGCTAGTTGACAGGCGGGTACCAAAATAACAAACTTGTTCGGGGCCAAAAACACAAGACACAAACAAAAATAAAATAAAAATGTCTACAACACGTGGCGTTTCCAAGCGGTCACCCATCTAAGTACTAACCACGACCGACGTTGCTTCACTTCGGTAATCGGACGAGAAACGGCATCTTCAACGTGGTATAGCCGTAGACGATGACTGGTGCCGCTTTGTTGTATATATACCTGAGGAGGGGAGATGGGGCTGAACGACTACTTGGACACTTCTCTCTGAGGTCCGCGCAATAATATAAAAGCATCGTAGGATGCCAATAAATCGGTGGTCACCAGTGTCCACCTTAATTGACATTGACTTAGAGAGAAGCAACCCTCCTTCATATAAAAGGAGTACTCCCAAGCGGTCACGGATCAGAGTTCTAACAACGCCCCGACTCCCTCCTCCCCCGTGATCGCCACTCCCAACGGACGAAAGGGAGCGCGTTAAACTCCGGATCTGGGCGTTTCGGATTCAGGGAAAGCTTCTGAGAGTACAATTATTTTTGGAGAATCCCTCTATAAATGAAAGTAGGTCATGACCTTCGGACTTTAAAAAAAAAAAAAATGGCTTCCCTGAACATGTGTGGGGCCTGTGTGGTTTGGGTTGATGGGTTTTGGAGTGGGTGTGAGTTGAGTACTGGGACTGGACTACAGGATGATAACGTTCGAGCTGTGCATCGCGCAACATATACCCTAAGAACCGACTCCATAACCCGGAGACGGCCCAATTTCCGACTGAAAGGAGAAAAAGAAGCAGTGCCTAAAACATGCATGTTCTGTGTTTGGGCGCGACTGGAGGAATGGTGGCAGTGGCCAGTCTGCAACAAAATTATGACAGGGGGAGGTCTGTTAGGTACGCAATTTCCCACCGAGAGACCCAGAAAAACAAGCCCAGTTGAAAAAGCCCCGTAAAGCCAGCCCAGTTTGTCTAGCCAGCCCATTTCCCCGACTTGTAATAGTTGTAATAGAATAGTGTGCGTGCTATTTGTGAGTGTAGAGACCAGAACTCGGGCATGCAACCATCATCAGATGCTAACTGGGGTCTGTTGGGGTGGTGCTCTTGATGCACAAGAGTTCGCTATCTGTCTTGTCTATTTTGTGTGCATGAGACTGAGCATTTGCGGGTTTGTCCGGAGGGCTACGGTTCTTAGAATAAGAAGGCCAGCAACACGTATTATGTTGTTGTGGCGGGTTTCACTGAGAGACCTGTAGATTTGTCCGGAAGGCTACAGTGCTAGTAGACAGGCGGGTACCAAAAATACACACTTGTTCGGGGCCAAAAACACAAGACACAAAAAAAAAAAAATAAATAAAAATGTCTACAACACGTGGCGTTCCCAAGCGGTCACCCATCTAAGTACTAACCACGACCGACGTTGCTTCACTTCGGTAATCGGACGAGAACCGGTATCTTCAACGTGGTATAGCCGTAGACGATGACTGGTGCCGCTTTGTTGTATATATACCTGAGGAGGGGAGAAGGGGCTGAACGACTACTTGGACACTTCTCTCTGAGGTCCGCGCAATAATATAAAAACATCGTAGGATGCCAATAAATCGGTGGTCACCAGTGTCCACCTTAATTGACATTGACTTAGAGAGAAGCAACCCTCCTTCATATAAAAGGAGTACTCCCAAGCGGTCACGGATCAGAGTTCTAACCACGCCCCGACTCCCTCCTCCCCCGTGATCGCCACTCCCAACGGACAGAAGGGAGCGCGTTAAACTCGGGATCTGGGCGTTTCGGAGGCAGGGAAAGCTTCTGAGAGTACAATTATTTTTGGAGAATCCCTTTATAAATGAAAGTAGGTCATGACCTTCGGACTTTAAAAAAAAAAAAAACAAAAAAAAAAAAACCAAAAAAAAAAAAAAAAAAAAAAAAACATGGCTTCCCTGCCCATGTGTGGGGCCTGTGTGGTTTGGTTTGATGGGTATTGGAGTGGGTGTGAGTTGAGTACTGGGACTGGACTATAGGATGATAACGTTCGAGCTGTTCATCGCGCAACATATACCCGATGATAAACCGACCCCATAACCCGGAGACGGCCTAATTTCCTGCTCAAAGGAGAAAAAGAAGCAGTGCCTAAAACATGCATGTTCTGTGTCTGGGCGCGACTGGAGGAATGGTGGCAGTGGCCAGTCTGCAACAAAATTATGACAGGGGGAGGACTGTTAGGTACGAAATTTCCCACCGAGAGACCCAGTAAAACAAGCCCAGTTGAAAAAGCCCCGTAAAGCAAGCCCAGTTTGTCTAGCCAGCCCATTTCCCCGACTTGTAATAGTTGTAATAGAATAGTGTGCGTGCTATTTGTGAGTGTAGAGACCAGAACTCGGGCATGCAACCATCATCAGATGCTAACTGGGTTCTGTTGGGGTGGTCCTCTTGATGCACAAGAGTTCGCTATCTGTCTTGTCTATCTTTGTGTGCATGAGACTAAGCACTTGCGGGTTTGTCCGGAGGGCTACGGTTCTTAGAATAAGAAGGCCAGCAACACGTATTATGTTGTTGTGGCGGGTTTCAATGGGAGACCTGTAGATTTGTCCGGAAGGCTACAGTGCTAGTAGACAGGCGGGTACCAAAACAACAAACTTGTTCGGGGCCAAAAACACAAGACACAAACAAAAATAAAAAAAAAATGTCTACAATTCGTGGCGTTCCCAAGCGGTCACCCATCTAAGTACTAACCACGATCGACGTTGCTTCACTTCGGTAATCGGACGAGAACCGGTATCTTCAACGTGGTATAGCCGTAGACGATGACTGGTGCCGCTTTGTTGTATATATACCTGAGGAGGGGAGAAGGGGCTGAACGACTACTTGGACACTCCTCTCTGAGGTCCGCGCAATAATATAAAAGCATCGTAGGATGCCAATAAATCGGTGGTCACCAGTGTCCACCTTAATTGACATTGACTTAGAGAGAAGCAACCCTCCTTCATATAAAAGGAGTACTCCCAAGCGGTCACGAATCAGAGTTCTAACCACGCCACGACTCCCTCCTCTCCCGTGATCGCCACTCCCAACGGACAGAAGGGAGCGCGTTAAACTCCGGATCTGGGCGTTTCGGAGGCAGGGAAAGCTTCTGAGAGTACAATTATTTTTGGAGAATCCCTTTATAAATGAAAGTAGGTCATGACCTTCGGACTTTAAAAAAAAAAAAAAAAAAAACATGGCTTCCCTGCCCATGTGTGGGGCCTCTGTGGTTTGGGTTGATGGGTTTTGGAGTGGGTGTGAGTTGAGTACTGGGACTGGACTACAGGATGATAACGTTCGAGCTGTGCATCGCGCAACATATACCCGATAAACCGACTCCATAACCCGGAGACGGCCCAATTTCCGACTGAAAGGAGAAAAAGAAGCAGTGCTTAAACATGCATGTTCTGTGTCTGGGCGCGACTGGAGGAATGGTGGCAGTGGCCAGTCTGCAACAAAATTATGACAGGGGGAGGACTGTTAGGTACGAAATTTCCCACCGAGAGACCCAGTAAAACAAGCCCAGTTGAAAAAGCCCCGTAAAGCCAGCCCAGTTTCTCTAGCCAGCCCATTTCCCCGACTTGTAATAGTTGTAATAGAATAGTGTGCGTGCTATTTGTGCGTGTAGAGACCAAAACTCGGGCTTGCAACCATCATCAGATGCTAACTGGGGTCTGTTGGGGTGGTCCTCTTGATGCACAAGAGTTCGCTATCTGTCTTGTCTAACTTTGTGTGCATGAGACTGAGCACTTGCTGGTTTGTCCGGAGGGCTACGGTTCTTAGAATAAGAAGGCCAGCAACACGTATTATGTTGTTGTGGCGGGTTTCACTGGGAGACCTGTAGATTTGTCCGGAAGGCTACAGTGCTGGTATACAGGCGGGTACAAAAGCAACAAACTTGTTCGGGGCCAAAAACACAAGACACAAACAAAAATAAAATAAAAATGTCTTCAACACGTGGCGTTCCCAAGCGGTCACCCATCTAAGTACTAACCACGACCGACGTTGCTTCACTTCGGTAATCGGACGAGAACCGGTATCTTCAACGTGGTATAGCCGTAGACGATGACTGGTGCCGCTTTGTTGTATATATACCTGAGGAGGGGAGAAGGGGCTGAACGACTACTTGGACACTTCTCTCTGAGGTCCGCGCAATAATATAAAAGCATCGTAGGATGCAAATAAATCGGTGGTCACCAGTGTCCACCTTAATTGACATTGACTTAGAGAGAAGCAACCCTCCTTCATATAAAAGGAGTACTCCCAAGCGGTCACGGATCAGAGTTCTAACCACGCCCCGACTCCCTCCTCCCCCGTGATCGCCACTCCCAACGGACAGAATGGAGCGCGTTAAACTCCGGATCTGGGCGTTTCGGAGGCAGGGAAAGCTTCTGAGAGTACAATTATTTTTGGAGAATCCCTTTATAAATGAAAGTAGGGTATGACCTTCGGACTTTAAAAAAAAAAATAAAAAAAACAACATGGCTTCCCTGCCCATGTGTGGGGCCTGTGTGGTTTGGGTTGATGGGTTTTGGAGTGGGTGTGAGTTGAGTACTGGGACTGGACTACAGGATGATAACGTTCGAGCTGTGCATCGCGCAACATATACCCGATACACCGACTCCATAACCCGGAGACGGCCCAATTTCCGGCTCAAAGGAGAAAAAAGAAGCAGTGCCTAAAACATGCATGTTCTGTGTCTGGGCGCGACTGGAGGAATGGTGGCAGTGGCCAGTCTGCAACAAAATTATGACAGGGGGGGGGGACTGTTAGGTACGCAATTTCCCACCGAGAGACCCAGTAAAACAAGCCCAGTTGAAAAAGCCCCGTAAAGCCAGCACAGTTTGTCTAGCCAGCCCATTTCCCCGACTTGTAATAGTTGTAATAGAATAGTGTGCGTGCTATTTGTGAGTGTAGAGACCAGAACTCGGGCATGCAACCATCATCAGATGCTAACTGGGTTCTGTTGGGGTGGTCCTCTT
The DNA here is from genome assembly GCA_963921405.1 of Cepaea hortensis. Taxonomy (NCBI): domain Eukaryota; kingdom Metazoa; phylum Mollusca; class Gastropoda; order Stylommatophora; family Helicidae; genus Cepaea; species Cepaea hortensis. The sequence continues at coordinate 32,922,230 of OY992897.1, forward strand.
GATGCACAAGACTTCGCTATCTGTCTTGTCTATCTTTGTGTGCATGAGACTGAGCACTTGCGGGTTTGTCCGGAGGGCTACGGTTCTTAGAATAAGAAGGCCAGCAACACGTATTATGTTGTTGTGGCGGGTTTCACTGGGAGACCTGTAGATTTGTCCGGAAGGCTACAGTGCTAGTAGACAGGCGGGTACCAAAACAACAAACTTGTTCGGGGCCAAAAACACAAGACACAAACAAAAATAAAATAAAAATGTCTACAACACGTGGCGTTCCCAAGCGGTCACCCATCTAAGTACTAACCACGACCGACGTTGCTTCACTTCGGTAATCGGACGAGAACCGGTATCTTCAACGTGGTATAGCCGTAGACGATGACTGGTGCCGCTTTGTTGTATATATACCTGAGGAGGGGAGAAGGGGCTGAACGACTACTTGGACACTCCTCTCTGAGGTCCGCGCAATAATATAAAAGCATCGTAGAATGCCAATAAATCGGTGGTCACCAGTGTCCACCTTAATTGACATTGACTTAGAGAGAAGCAACCCTCCTTCATATAAAAGGAGTACTCCCAAGCGGTCACGAATCAGAGTTCTAACCACGCCCCGACTCCCTCCTCCCCCGTGATCGCCATTCCCAACGGACAGAAGGGAGCGCGGTAAACTCCGGATCTGGGCGTTTCGGAGGCAGGGAAAGCTTCTGAGAGTACAATTATTTTTGGAGAATCCCTTTATAAATGAAAGTAGGTCATGACATTCGGACTTTAAAAAAAAAAAAAAAAAAAAAAAAACATGGCTTCCCTGCCCATGTGTGGGGCCTGTGTGGTTTGGGTTGATGGGTTTTGGAGTGGGTGTGAGTTGAGTACTGGGACTGGACTACAGGATGATAACGTTCGAGCTGTGCATCGTGCAACATATACTCGATAAAACGACTCCATAACCCGGAGACGGCCCAATTTCCGGCTCAAAGGAGAAAAAGAAGCAGTGCCTAAAACATGCATGTTCTGTGTCTGGGCGCGACTGGAGGAATGGTGGCAGTGGCCAGTCTGCAACAAAATTATGACAGGGGGAGGACTGTTAGGTACGCAATTTCCCACCGAGAGACCCAGTAAAACAAGCCCAGTTGAAAAAGCCCCGTAAAGCCAGCCCAGTTTGTCTAGCCAGCCCATTTCCCCGACTTGTAATAGTTGTAATAGAATAGTGTGCGTGCTATTTGTGAGTGTAGAGACCAGAACTCGGGCATGCAACCATCATCAGATGCTAACTGGGTTCTGTTGGGGTGGTCCTCTTGATGCACAAGAGTTCGCTATCTGTCTTGTCTATCTTTGTGTGCATGAGACTGAGCACTTGCGGGTTTGTCCGGAGGGCTACGGTTCTTAGAATAAGAAGGCCAGCAACACGTATTATGTTGTTGTGGCGGGTTTCACTGGGAGACCTGTAGATTTGTCCGGAAGGCTACAGTGCTAGTAGACAGGCGGGTACCAAAACAACAAACTTGTTCGGGGCCAAAAACACAAGACACAAACAAAAATAAAATAAAAATGTCTACAACACGTGGCGTTCCCAAGCGGTCACCCATCTAAGTACTAACCACGACCGACGTTGCTTCACTTCGGTAATCGGACGAGAACCGGTATCTTCAACGTGGTAAAGCCGTAGACGATGACTGGTGCCGCTTTGTTGTATATATACCTGAGGAGGGGAGAAGGGGCTGAACGACTACTTGGACACTCCTCTCTGAGGTCCACGCAATAATATAAAAGCATCGTAGAATGCCAATAAATCGGTGGTCACCAGTGTCCACCTTAATTGACATTGACTTAGAGAGAAGCAACCCTCCTTCATATAAAAGGAGTACTCCCAAGCGGTCACGGATCAGAGTTCTAACCACGCCCCGACTCCCTCCTCCCCCGTGATCGCCACTCCCAACGGACAGAATGGAGCGCGTTAAACTCCGGATCTGGACGTTTCGGAGGCAGGGAAAGCTTCTGAGAGTACAATTATTTTTGGAGAATCCCTTTATAAATGAAAGTAGGTCATGACCTTCGGACTTTAAAAAAAAAAAATAAAAAACAACATGGCTTCCCTGCCCATGTGTGGGGCCTGTGTGGTTTGGGTTGATGGGTTTTGGAGTGGGTGTGAGTTGAGTACTGGGACTGGACTACAGGATGATAACGTTCGAGCTGTGCATCGTGCAACATATACCCGATGATAAACCGACTCCATAACCCGGAGACGGCCCAATTTCCGGCTCAAGGGAGAAAAAGAAGCAGTGCCTAAAACATGCATGTTCTATGTCTGGGCGCGACTGGAGGAATGGTGGCAGTGGCCAGTCTGCAACAAAATTATGACAGGGGGAGGACTGTTAGGTACGCAATTTCCCACCGAGAGACCCAGTAAAACAAGCCCAGTTGAAAAAGCCCCGTAAAGCCAGCCCAGTTTGTCTAGCCAGCCCATTTCCCCGACTTGTAATAGTTGTAATAGAATAGTGTGCGTGCTATTTGTGAGTGTAGAGACCAGAACTCGGGCAAGCAACCATCATCAGATGCTAACTGGGTTCTGTTGGGGTGGTCCTCTTGATGCACAAGAGTTCGCTATCTGTCTTGTCTATCTTTGTGTGCATGAGACAAAGCACTTGCGGGTTTGTCCGGAGGGCTACGGTTCTTAGAATAAGAAGGCCAGCAACACGTATTATGTTGTTGTGGCGGGTTTCACTGGGAGACCTGTAGATTTGTCCGGAAGGCTACAGTGCTATTAGACAGGCGGGTACCAAAACAACAAACTTGTTCGGGGCCAAAAACACAAGACACAAACAAAAATAAAATAAAAATGTCTACAACACGTGGGGTTCCCAAGCGGTCACCCATCTAAGTACTAACCACGACCGACGTTGCTTCACTTCGGTAATCGGGCGAGAACCGGTATCTTCAACGTGGTATAGCCGTAGACGATGACTGGTGCCGCTTTGTTGTATATATACCTGAGGAGGGGAGAAGGGGCTGAACGACTACTTGAAAACTTCTCTCTGAGGTCCGCGCGATAATATAAAAGCATCGTGGGGATGCCAATAAACCGGTGGTCACCAGTGTCCACCTTAATTGACATTGACTTAGAGAGAAGCAACCCTCCTTCATATAAAAGGAGTACTCCCAAGCTGTCACGGATCAGAGTTCTAACCACGCCCCGACTCCCTCCTCCCCCGTGATCGCCATTCCCAACGGACAGAAGGGAGCTCGGTAAACTCCGGATCTGGGCGTTTCGGAGGCAGGGAAAGCTTCTGAGAGTACAATTATTTTTGGAGAATCCCTTTATAAATGAAAGTAGGTCATGACATTCGGACTTTAAAAAAAAAACAAAAAAACAAAAAAAAAAAAAAAAACAACAACAACATGGCTTCCCTGCCCATGTGTGGGACCTGTGTGGTTTGGTTTGATGGGTTTTGGAGTGGGTGTGAGTTGAGTACTGGGACTGGACTACAGGATGATAACGTTCGAGCTGTGCATCGCGCAACATATACCCGATACACCGACTCCATAACCCGGAGACGGCCCAATTTCCGGCTCAAAGGAGAAAAAAGAAGCAGTGCCTAAAACATGCATGTTCTGTGTCTGGGCGCGACTGGAGGAATGGTGGCAGTGGCCAGTCTGCAACAAAATTATGACAGGGGGGGGACTGTTAGGTACGCAATTTCCCACCGAGAGACCCAGTAAAACAAGCCCAGTTGAAAAAGCCCCGTAAAGCCAGCCCAGTTTGTCTAGCCAGCCCATTTCCCCGACTTGTAATAGTTGTAATAGAATAGTGTGCGTGCTATTTGTGAGTGTAGAGACCAGAACTCGGGCATGCAACCATCATCAGATGCTAACTGGGTTCTGTTGGGGTGGTCCTCTTGATGCACAAGAGTTCGCTATCTGTCTTGTCTATCTTTGTGTGCATGAGACTGAGCACTTGCGGGTTTGTCCGGAGGGCTACGGTTCTTAGAATAAGAAGGCCAGCAACACGTATTATGTTGTTGTGACGGGTTTCACTGGGAGACCTGTAGATTTGTCCGGAAGGCTACAGTGCTAGTAGACAGGCGGGTACCAAAACAACAAACTTGTTCGGGGCCAAAAACACAAGACACAAACAAAAATAAAATAAAAATGTCTACAACACGTGGCGTTCCCAAGCGGTCACCCATCTAAGTACTAACCACGACCGACGTTGCTTCACTTCGGTAATCGGACGAGAACCGGTATCTTCAACGTGGTATAGCCGTAGACGATGACTGGTGCCGCTTTGTTGTATATATACCTGAGGAGGGGAGAAGGGGCTGAACGACTACTTGGACACTCCTCTCTGAGGTCCGCGCAATAATATAAAAGCATCGTAGAATGCCAATAAATCGGTGGTCACCAGTGTCCACCTTAATTGACATTGACTTAGAGAGAAGCAACCCTCCTTCATATAAAAGGAGTACTCCCAAGCGGTCACGAATCAGAGTTCTAACCACGCCCCGACTCCCTCCTCCCCCGTGATCGCCATTCCCAACGGACAGAAGGGAGCGCGGTAAACTCCGGATCTGGGCGTTTCGGAGGCAGGGAAAGCTTCTGAGAGTACAATTATTTTTGGAGAATCCCTTTATAAATGAAAGTAGGTCATGACATTCGGACTTTAAAAAAAAAAAAAAAAAAAAAACATGGCTTCCCTGCCCATGTGTGGGGCCTGTGTGGTTTGGGTTGATGGGTTTTGGAGTGGGTGTGAGTTGAGTACTGGGACTGGACTACAGGATGATAACGTTCGAGCTGTGCATCGTGCAACATATACTCGATAAAACGACTCCATAACCCGGAGACGGCCCAATTTCCGGCTCAAAGGAGAAAAAGAAGCAGTGCCTAAAACATGCATGTTCTGTGTCTGGGCGCGACTGGAGGAATGGTGGCAGTGGCCAGTCTGCAACAAAATTATGACAGGGGGAGGACTGTTAGGTACGCAATTTCCCACCGAGAGACCCAGTAAAACAAGCCCAGTTGAAAAAGCCCCGTAAAGCCAGCCCAGTTTGTCTAACCAGCCCATTTCCCCGACTTGTAATAGTTGTAATAGAATAGTGTGCGTGCTATTTGTGAGTGTAGAGACCAGAACTCGGGCATGCAACCATAATCAGATGCTAACTGGGGTCTGTTGGGGTGGTCCTCTTGATGCACAAGAGTTCGCTATCTGTCTTGTCTATCTTTGTGTGCATGAGACTGAGCACTTGCGGGTTTGTCCGGAGGGCTACGGTTCTTAGAATAAGAAGGCCAGCAACACGTATTATGTTGTTGTGGCGGGTTTCACTGGGAGACCTGTAGATTTGTCCGGAAGGCTACAGTGCTAGTAGACAGGCGGGTACCAAAACAACACACTTGTTCGGGGCCAAAAACACAAGACACAAACAAAAATAAAATAAAAATGTCTACAACACGTGGCGTTCCCAAGCGGTCACCCATCTAAGTACTAACCACGACCGACGTTGCCTCACTTCGGTAATCGGGCGAGAACCGGTGTCTTCAACGTGGTATAGCCGTAGACGATGACTGGTGCCGTTTTGTTGTATATATACCTGAGGAGGGGAGAAGGGGCTGAACCACTACTTGGACACTTCTCTCTGAGGTCCGCGCGATAATATAAAAGCATCGTGGGGATGCCAAAAACCGGTAGTCACCAGTGTCCACCTTAATTGACATTGACTTAGAGAGAAGCAACCCTCCTTCATATAAAAGGAGTACTCCCAAGCGGTCACGGATCAGAGTTCTAACCACGCCCCGATTCCCTCCTCCCCCCTGATCGCCATTCCCAACGGACTGAAGGGAGCGCGTTAAACTCCGGATCAGGGCGTTTCGGAGGCAGGGAAAGCTTCTGAGAGTACAATTATATTTGGAGAATCCCTTTATAAATGAAAGTAGGTCATGACCTTCGGACGTTAAAAAAAAAAAAAAAAAAAAAAAAAAAAAAAAAAAAAAACATGGCTTCCCTGCCCATGTGTGGGGCCTGTGTGGTTTGGTTTGATGGGTTTTGGAGTGGGTGTGAGTTGAGTACTGGGACTGGACTACAGGATGATAACGTTCGAGCTGTGCATCGCGCAACATATACCCGATACACCGACTCCATAACCCGGAGACGGCCCAATTTCCGACTGAAAGGAGAAAAAGAAGCAATGCCTAAAACATGCATGTTCTGTGTCTGGGCGCGACTGGAGGAATGGTGGCAGTGGCCAGCCTGCAACAAAATTATGACAGGGGGAGGACTGTTAGGTACGAAATTTCCCACCGAGAGACCCAGTAAAACAAGCCCAGTTGAAAAAGCCCCGTAAAGCCAGCCCAGTTTGTCTAGCCAGCCCATTTCCCCGACTTGTAATAGTTGTAATAGAATAGTGTGCGTGCTATTTGTGCGTGTAGAGACCAAAACTCGGGCTTGCAACCATCATCAGATGCTAACTGGGGTCTGTTGGGGTGGTCCTCTTGATGCACAAGAGTTCGCTATCTGTCTTGTCTATCTTTGTGTGCATGAGACTGAGCACTTGCTGGTTTGTCCGGAGGGCTACGGTTCTTAGAATAAGAAGGCCAGCAACACGTATTATTTTGTTGTGGCGGGTTTCACTGGGAGACCTGTAGATTTGTCCGGAAGGCTACAGTGCTAGTATACAGGCGGGTACCAAAACAACAAACTTGTTCGGGGCCAAAAACACAAGACATAAACAAAAATAAAATAAAAATGTCTTCAACACGTGGCGTTCCCAAGCGGTCACCCATCTAAGTACTAACCACGACCGACGTTGCTTCACTTCGGTAATCGGACGAGAACCGGTATCTTCAACGTGGTATAGCCTTAGACGATGACTGGTGCCGCTTTGTTGTATATATACCTGAGGAGGGGAGAAGGGGCTGAACGACTACTTGGACACTTCTCTCTGAGGTCCGCGCGATAATATAAAAGCATCGTAGGATGCCAATAAATCGGTGGTCACCAGTGTCCACCTTTATTGACATTGACTTAGAGAGAAGCAACCCTCCTTCATATAAAAGGAGTACTCCCAAGCGGTCACGGATCAGAGTTCTAACCACGCCCCGACTCCCTCCTCCCCCGTGATCGCCACTCCCAACGGACAGAAGGGAGCGCGTTAAACTCCGGATCTGGGCGTTTCGGAGACAGGGAAAGCTTCTGAGAGTACAATTATTTTTGGAAAATCCCTTTATAAATGAAAGTAGGTCATGACCTTCGGACTTAAAAAAAAATAATAAAAAAACAACAACAACAACATGGCTTCCCTGCCCATGTGTGGGGCCTGTGTGGTTTGGGTTGATGGGTTTTGGAGTGGGTGTGAGTTGAGTACTGGGACTGCAGTACAGGATGATAACGTTCGAGCTGTGCATCGCGCAACATATACCCGATAAACCGACTCCATAACCCGGAGACGGCCCAATTTCCGACTGAAAGGAGAAAAAGCAGTGCTTAAAACATGCATGTTCTGTGTCTGGGCGCGACTGGAGGAATGGTGGCTGTGGCCAGTCTGCAACAAAATTATGACAGGGGGAGGACTGTTAGGTACGCAATTTCCCACCGAGAGACCCAGTAAAACAAGCCCAGTTGAAAAAGCCCCGTAAAGCCAGCCCAGTTTGTCTAGCCAGCCCATTTCCTCGACTTGTAATAGTTGTAATAGAATAGTGTGCGTGCTATTTGTGCGTGTAGAGACCAGAATTCGGGCATGCAACCATCATCAGATGCTAACTGGGGTCTGTTGGGGTGGTCCTCTTGATGCACAAGAGTTCGCTATCTGTCTTGTCTATCTTTGTGTGCATGAGACTGAGCACTTGCGGGTTTGTCCGGAGGGCTACGGTTCTTAGAATAAGAAGGCCAGCAACACGTATTATGTTGTTGTGGCGGGTTTCACTGGGAGACCTGTAGATTGGTCCGGAAGGCTACAGTGCTAGAAGACAGGCGGGTACCAAAACAACAAACTTGTTCGGGGCCAAAAACACAAGACACAAACAAAAATAAAATAAAAATGTCTACAACACGTGGCGTTCCCAAGCGGTCACCCATCTAAGTACTAACCACGACCGACGTTGCTTCACTTCGGTAATCGGACGAGAACCGGTATCTTCAACGTGGTATAGCCGTAGACGATGACTGGTGCCGCTTTGTTGTATATATACCTGAGGAGGGGAGAAGAGGCTGAACGACTACTTGGACACTTCTCTCTGAGGTCCGCACGATAATATAAAAGCATCGTAGGATGCCAATAAATCGGTGGTCACCAGTGTCCACCTTAATTGAAATTGACTTAGAGAGAAGCAACCCTCCTTCATATAAAAAGAGTACTCCCAAGCGGTCACGGATCAGAGTTCTAACCACGCCCCGACTCCCTCCTCCCCCGTGATCGCCACTCCCAACGGACAGAAGGGAGCGCGTTAAACTCCGGATCTGGGCGTTTCGGAGGCAGGGAAAGATTCTGAGAGTACAATTATTTTTGGAGAATCCCTTTATAAATGAAAGTAGGTCATGACCTTCGGACTTAAAAAAAAAATGAATAAAAAAATAAAAAAACAACATGGCTTCCCTGCTCATGTGTGGGGCCTGTGTGGTTTGGGTTGATGGGTTTTGGAATTGGTGTGAGTTGAGTACTGGGACTGGACTACAGGATGATAACGTTCGAGCTGTGCATCGTGCAACATATACCAGATGATAAACCGACTCCATAACCCGGAGACGGCCCAATTTCCGGCTCAAAGGAGAAAAAGAAGCAGTGCCTAAAACATGCATGTTCTGTGTCTGGGCGCGACTGGAGGAATGGTGGCTGTGGCCAGTCTGCAACAAAATTATGACAGGGGGAGGACTGTTCTGTACGCAATTTCCCACCGAGAGACCCAGTAAAACAAGCCCAGTTGAAAAAGCCCCGTAAAGCCAGCCCAGTTTGTCTAGCCAGCCCATTTCCCCGACTTGTAATAGTTGTAATAGAATAGTGTGCGTGCTATTTGTGAGTGTAGAGACCAGAACTCGGGCATGCAACCATCATCAGATGCTAACTGGGGTCTGTTGGGGTGGTCCTCTTGATGCACAAGAGTTCGCTATCTGTCTTGTCTATCTTTGTGTGCATGAGACTGAGCACTTGCGGGTTTGTCCGGAGGGCTACGGTTCTTAGAATAAGAAGGCCAGCAACACGTATTATGTTGTTGTGGCGGGTTTCACTGGGAGACCTGTAGATTTGTCCGGAAGGCTACAGTGCTAGTAGACAGGCGGGTACCAAAACAACAAACTTGTTCGGGGCCAAAAACACAAGACACAAACAAAAATAAAATAAAAATGTCTACAACACGTGGCGTTCCCAAGCGGTCACCCATCTAAGTACTAACCACGACCGACGTTGCTTCACTTCGGTAATCGGACGAGAACCGGTATCTTCAACGTGGTATAGCCGTAGACGATGACTGATGCCGCTTTGTTGTATATATACCTGAGGAGGGGAGAAGGGGCTGAACGACTACTTGAACACAGCTCTCTGAGGTCCGCGCAATAATATAAAAGCATCGTAGGATGCCAATAAATCGGTGGTCACCAGTGTCCACCTTAATTGACATTGACTTAGAGAGAAGCAACCCTCCTTCATATAAAAGGAGTACTCCCAAGCGGTCACGAATCAGAGTTCTAACCACGCCCCGACTCCCTCCTCCCCCGTGATCGCCACTCCCAACGGACAGAAGGGAGCGCGTTAAACTCCGGATCTGGGCGTTTCGGAGGCAGGGAAAGCTTCTGAGAGTACAATTATTTTTGGAGAATCCCTTTATAAATGAAAGTAGGTCATGACCTTCGGACTTTAAAAAAAAAAAAAAAAAAAAAAAAAAAAAAACATGGCTTCCCTGCCCATGTGTGGGGCCTATGTGGTTTGGGTTGATGGGTTTTGGAGTGGGTGTGAGTTGAGTACTGGGACTGGACTACAGGATGATAACGTTCGAGCTGTGCATCGTGCAACATATACCCGATAAACCGACTCCATAACCCGGACACGGCCCAATTTCCGGCTCAAAGGAGAAAAAGAAGCAGTGCCTAAAACATGCATGTTCTGTGTCTGGGCGCGACTGGAGGAATGGTGGCAGTGGCCAGCCTGCAACAAAATTATGACAGGGGGAGGACTGTTAGGTACGCAATTTCCCACCGAGAGACCCAGTAAAACAAGCCCAGTTGAAAAAGCCCCGTAAAGCCAGCCCAGTTTGTCTAGCCAGCCCATTTCCCCGACTTGTAATAGTTGTAATAGAATAGTGTGCGTGCTATTTGTGCGTGTAGAGACCAAAACTCGGGCATGCAACCATCATCAGATGCTAACTGGGGTCTGTTGGGGTGGTCCTCTTGATGCACAAGAGTTCGCTATCTGTCTTGTCTATCTTTGTGTGCATGAGACTGAGCACTTGCGGGTTTGTCCGGAGGGCTACGGTTCTTAGAATAAGAAGGCCAGCAACACGTATTATGTTGTTGTGGCGGGTTTCACTGGGAGACCTGTAGATGTGTCCGGACGGCTACAGTGCTAGTAGACAGGCGGGTACCAAAACAACAAACTTGTTCGGGGCCAAAAAACACAAGGCACAAACAAAAATAAAATAAAAATGTCTACAACACGTGGGGTTCCCAAGCGGTCACCCATCTAAGTACTAACCACGACCGACGTCGCTTCACTTCGGTAATCGGACGAGAACCGGTATCTTCAACGTGGTATAGCCGTAGACGATGACTGGTGCCGCTTTGTTGTATATATACCTGAGGAGGGGAGAAGGGGCTGAACGACTACTTGGACACTTCTTTCTGAGGTCCGCGCGATAATATAAAAGCATCGTGGGGATGCCAATAAATCGGTGGTCACCAGTGTCCACCTTAATTGACATTGACTTAGAGAGAAGCAACCCTCCTTCATATAAAAGGAGTACTCCCAAGCGGTCAGGGATCAGAGTTCTAACCACGCCCCGACTCCCTCCTCCCCCGTGATCGCCACTCCCAACGGACAGAAGGGAGCGCGTTAAACTTCGGATCTGGGCGTTTCGGAGGCAGGGAAAGCTTCCGAGAGTACAATTATTTTTGGAGAATCCCTTTATAAATGAAAGTAGGTCATGACCTTCGGACTTTAAAAAAAAAAAAAAAACAAAAAACAAAAAACAACATGGCTTCCCTGTCCTTGTGTGGGGCCTGTGTGGTTTGGTTTGATGGGTTTTGGAGTGGGTGTGAGTTGAGTACTGGGACTGGACTACAGGATGATAACGTTCGAACTGTGCATCGCGCAACATATACCCGATAAACCGACTCCATAACCCGGAGACGGCCCAATTTCCGACTGAAATTAGAAAAAGAAACAATGCCTAAAACATGCATGTTCTGTGTCTGGGCGCGACTGGAGGAATGGTGGCAGTGGCCAGTCTGCAACAAAATTATGACAGGGGGAGGACTGTTAGGTACGCAATTTCCCACCGAGAGACCCAGTAAAACAAGCCCAGTTGAAAAAGCCCCGTAAAGCCAGCCCAGTTTGTCTAGCCAGCCCATTTCCCCGACTTGTAATAGTTGTAATAGAATAGTGTGCGTGCTATTTGTGCGTGTAGAGACCAAAACTCGGGCATGCAACCATCATCAGATGCTAACTGGGGTCTGTTGGGGTGGTCCTCTTGATGCACAAGAGTTCGCTATCTGTCTTGTCTATCTTTGTGTGCATGAGACTGAGCACTTGCGGGTTTATCCGGAGGGCTACGGTTCTTAGAATAAGAAGGCCAGCAACACGTATTATGTTGTTGTGGCGGGTTTCACTGGGAGACCTGTAGATTTGTCCGGAAGGCTACAGTGCTAGTAGACAGGCGGGTACCAAAACAACAAATTTGTTCGGGGCCAAAAACACAAGACACAAACAAAAATAAAATAAAAATGTCTTCAACACGTGGCGTTCCCAAGCGGTCACCCATCTAAGTACTAACCACGACCGACGTTGCTTCACTTCGGTAATCGGACGAGAACCGGTATCTTCAACGTGGTATAGCCGTAGACGATGACTGGTGCCGCTTTGTTGTATATATACCTGAGGAGGGGAGAAGGGGCTGAACGACTACTTGGACACTTCTCTCTGAGGTCCGCGCGATAATATAAAAGCATCGTAGGATGCCAATAAATCGGTGGTCACCAGTGTCCACCTTAATTGACATTGACTTAGAGAGAAGCAACCCTCCTTCATATAAAAGGATAACTTCCAAGTGGTCAGGGATCAGAGTTCTAACCACGTCCCGACTCCCTCCTCCCCCGTGATCGCCACTCCCAACGGACAGAAGGGAGCGCGTTAAACTTCGGATCTGGGCGTTTCGGAGGCAGGGAAAGCTTCCGAGAGTACAATTATTTTTGGAGAATCCCTTTATAAATGAAAGTAGGTCATGACCTTCGGACTTTAAAAAAAAAAAAAAAAAAAAAAAAAAACAACAACAACATGGCTTCCCTGCCCGTGTGTGGGGCCTGTGTGGTTTGGGTTGAAGGGTTTTGGAGTGGGTGTGAGTTGAGTACTGGGACTGGACTACAGGATGATAACGTTCGAGCTGTGCATCGCGCAACATATACCCGATGATAAACCGACTCCATAACCCGGAGACGGCCCAATTTCCGACTGAAAGGAGAAAAAGAAGCAATGCCTAAAACATGCATGTTCTGTGTCTGGGCGCGACTGGAGGAATGGTGGCAGTGGCCAGTCTGCAACAAAATTATGACAGGGGGAGGACTGTTAGGTACGCAATTTCCCACCGAGAGACCCAGTAAAACAAGCCCAGTTGAAAAAGCCCCGTAAAGCCAGCCCAGTTTGTCTAGCCAGCTCATTTCTCCGACTTGTAATAGTTGTAATAGAAGTGTGTGCGTGCTATTTGTGCGTGTAGAGACCAGAACTCGGGGAGCAACCATCATCAGATGCTAACTGGGGTCTGTTGGGGTGGTTTTCTTGATGCACAAGAGTTCGCTATCTGTCTTGTCTATCTTTGTGTGCATGAGACTGAGCACTTGCGGGTTTGTCCGGAGGTCTACGGTTCTTTGAATAAGAAGGCCAGCAACACGTATTATGTTGTTGTGGCGGGTTTCACTGGGAGACCTGTAGATTTGTCCGAACGGCTACAGTGCTAGTAGACAGGCGGGTACCAAAACAACAAACTTGTTCGGGGCCAAAAAACACAAGACACAAACAAAAATAAAATAAAAATGTCTACAACACGTGGGGTTCCCAAGCGGTCACCCATCTAAGTACTAACCACGACCGACGTTGCTTCACTTCGGTAATCGGACGAGAACCGGTATCTTTAACGTGGTATAGCCGTAGACGATGACTGGTGCCGCTTTGTTGTATATATACCTGAGGAGGGGAGAAGGGGCTGAACGACTACTTGGACACTTCTCTCTGAGGTCCGCGCGATAATATAAAAGCATCCTGGGGATGCCAATAAATCGGTGGTCACCAGTGTCCACCTTAATTGACATTGACTTAGAGAGAAGCAACCCTCCTTCATATAAAAGGAGTACTCCCAAGCGGTCAGGGATCAGAGTTCTAACCACGCCCCTCCTCCCTACTCCCCCGTGATCGCCACTCCCAACGGACAGAAGGGAGCGCGTTAAACTTCGGATCTGGGCGTTTCGGAGGCAGGGAAAGCTTCCGAGAGTACAATTATTTTTGGAGAATCCCTTTATAAATGAAAGTAGGTCATGACCTTCGGACTTAAAAAAAAAAAAAAAACAACAACATGGCTTCCCTGTCCATGTGTGGGGCCTGTGTGGTTTGGTTTGATGGGTTTTGGAGTGGGTGTGAGTTGAGTACTGGGACTGGACTACAGGATGATAACGTTCGAGCTGTGCATCGCGCAACATATACCCGATAAACCGACTCCATAACCCGGAGACGGCCCAATTTCCGACTGAAAGGAGAAAAAGAAGCAATGCCTAAAACATGCATGTTCTGTGTCTGGGCGCGACTGGAGGAATGGTGGCAGTGGCCAGCCTGCAACAAAATTATGACAGGAGGAGGACTGTTAGGTACGCAATTTCCCACCGAGAGACCCAGTAAAACAAGCCCAGTTGAAAAAGCCCCGTAAAGCCAGCCCAGTTTGTCTAGCCAGCCCATTTCCCCGACTTGTAATAGTTGTAATAGAATAGTGTGCGTGCTATTTGTGCGTGTAGAGACCAAAACTCGGGCATGCAACCATCATCAGATGCTAACTGGGGTCTGTTGGGGTGGTCCTCTTGATGCACAAGAGTTCGCTATCTGTCTTGTCTATCTTTGTGTGCATGAGACTGAGCACTTGCGGGTTTGTCCGGAGGGCTACGGTTCTTAGAATAAGAAGGCCAGCAACACGTATTATGTTGTTGTGGCGGGTTTCACTGGGAGACCTGTAGATGTGTCCGGACGGCTACAGTGCTAGTAGACAGGCGGGTACCAAAACAACAAACTTGTTCGGGGCCAAAAAACACAAGGCACAAACAAAAATAAAATAAAAATGTCTACAACACGTGGGGTTCCCAAGCGGTCACCCATCTAAGTACTAACCACGACCGACGTCGCTTCACTTCGGTAATCGGACGAGAACCGGTATCTTCAACGTGGTATAGCCGTAGACGATGACTGGTGCCGCTTTGTTGTATATATACCTGAGGAGGGGAGAAGGGGCTGAACGACTACTTGGACACTTCTTTCTGAGGTCCGCGCGATAATATAAAAGCATCGTGGGGATGCCAATAAATCGGTGGTCACCAGTGTCCACCTTAATTGACATTGACTTAGAGAGAAGCAACCCTCCTTCATATAAAAGGAGTACTCCCAAGCGGTCAGGGATCAGAGTTCTAACCACGCCCCGACTCCCTCCTCCCCCGTGATCGCCACTCCCAACGGACAGAAGGGAGCGCGTTAAACTTCGGATCTGGGCGTTTCGGAGGCAGGGAAAGCTTCCGAGAGTACAATTATTTTTGGAGAATCCCTTTATAAATGAAAGTAGGTCATGACCTTCGGACTTAAAAAAAAAAAAAAAAAAAAAAAAAAAAAAACAACATGGCTTCCCTGTCCTTGTGTGGGGCCTGTGTGGTTTGGTTTGATGGGTTTTGGAGTGGGTGTGAGTTGAGTACTGGGACTGGACTACAGGATGATAACGTTCGAACTGTGCATCGCGCAACATATACCCGATAAACCGACTCCATAACCCGGAGACGGCCCAATTTCCGACTGAAATTAGAAAAAGAAACAATGCCTAAAACATGCATGTTCTGTGTCTGGGCGCGACTGGAGGAATGGTGGCAGTGGCCAGTCTGCAACAAAATTATGACAGGGGGAGGACTGTTAGGTACGCAATTTCCCACCGAGAGACCCAGTAAAACAAGCCCAGTTGAAAAAGCCCCGTAAAGCCAGCCCAGTTTGTCTAGCCAGCCCATTTCCCCGACTTGTAATAGTTGTAATAGAATAGTGTGCGTGCTATTTGTGCGTGTAGAGACCAAAACTCGGGCATGCAACCATCATCAGATGCTAACTGGGGTCTGTTGGGGTGGTCCTCTTGATGCACAAGAGTTCGCTATCTGTCTTGTCTATCTTTGTGTGCATGAGACTGAGCACTTGCGGGTTTATCCGGAGGGCTACGGTTCTTAGAATAAGAAGGCCAGCAACACGTATTATGTTGTTGTGGCGGGTTTCACTGGGAGACCTGTAGATTTGTCCGGAAGGCTACAGTGCTAGTAGACAGGCGGGTACCAAAACAACAAATTTGTTCGGGGCCAAAAACACAAGACACAAACAAAAATAAAATAAAAATGTCTTCAACACGTGGCGTTCCCAAGCGGTCACCCATCTAAGTACTAACCACGACCGACGTTGCTTCACTTCGGTAATCGGACGAGAACCGGTATCTTCAACGTGGTATAGCCGTAGACGATGACTGGTGCCGCTTTGTTGTATATATACCTGAGGAGGGGAGAAGGGGCTGAACGACTACTTGGACACTTCTCTCTGAGGTCCGCGCGATAATATAAAAGCATCGTAGGATGCCAATAAATCGGTGGTCACCAGTGTCCACCTTAATTGACATTGACTTAGAGAGAAGCAACCCTCCTTCATATAAAAGGATAACTTCCAAGTGGTCAGGGATCAGAGTTCTAACCACGTCCCGACTCCCTCCTCCCCCGTGATCGCCACTCCCAACGGACAGAAGGGAGCGCGTTAAACTTCGGATCTGGGCGTTTCGGAGGCAGGGAAAGCTTCTGAGAGTACAATTATTTTTGGAGAATCCCTTTATAAATGAAAGTAGGTCATGACCTTCGGACTTTAAAAAAAAAAAAAAAAAAAAAAAAAAAAACAACAACAACATGGCTTCCCTGCCCGTGTGTGGGGCCTGTGTGGTTTGGGTTGAAGGGTTTTGGAGTGGGTGTGAGTTGAGTACTGGGACTGGACTACAGGATGATAACGTTCGAGCTGTGCATCGCGCAACATATACCCGATGATAAACCGACTCCATAACCCGGAGACGGCCCAATTTCCGACTGAAAGGAGAAAAAGAAGCAATGCCTAAAACATGCATGTTCTGTGTCTGGGCGCGACTGGAGGAATGGTGGCAGTGGCCAGTCTGCAACAAAATTATGACAGGGGGAGGACTGTTAGGTACGCAATTTCCCACCGAGAGACCCAGTAAAACAAGCCCAGTTGAAAAAGCCCCGTAAAGCCAGCCCAGTTTGTCTAGCCAGCTCATTTCTCCGACTTGTAATAGTTGTAATAGAAGTGTGTGCGTGCTATTTGTGCGTGTAGAGACCAGAACTCGGGGAGCAACCATCATCAGATGCTAACTGGGGTCTGTTGGGGTGGTTTTCTTGATGCACAAGAGTTCGCTATCTGTCTTGTCTATCTTTGTGTGCATGAGACTGAGCACTTGCGGGTTTGTCCGGAGGTCTACGGTTCTTTGAATAAGAAGGCCAGCAACACGTATTATGTTGTTGTGGCGGGTTTCACTGGGAGACCTGTAGATTTGTCCGAACGGCTACAGTGCTAGTAGACAGGCGGGTACCAAAACAACAAACTTGTTCGGGGCCAAAAAACACAAGACACAAACAAAAATAAAATAAAAATGTCTACAACACGTGGGGTTCCCAAGCGGTCACCCATCTAAGTACTAACCACGACCGACGTTGCTTCACTTCGGTAATCGGACGAGAACCGGTATCTTTAACGTGGTATAGCCGTAGACGATGACTGGTGCCGCTTTGTTGTATATATACCTGAGGAGGGGAGAAGGGGCTGAACGACTACTTGGACACTTCTCTCTGAGGTCCGCGCGATAATATAAAAGCATCCTGGGGATGCCAATAAATCGGTGGTCACCAGTGTCCACCTTAATTGACATTGACTTAGAGAGAAGCAACCCTCCTTCATATAAAAGGAGTACTCCCAAGCGGTCAGGGATCAGAGTTCTAACCACGCCCCTCCTCCCTACTCCCCCGTGATCGCCACTCCCAACGGACAGAAGGGAGCGCGTTAAACTTCGGATCTGGGCGTTTCGGAGGCAGGGAAAGCTTCCGAGAGTACAATTATTTTTGGAGAATCCCTTTATAAATGAAAGTAGGTCATGACCTTCGGACTTAAAAAAAAAAAAAAAACAACAACATGGCTTCCCTGTCCATGTGTGGGGCCTGTGTGGTTTGGTTTGATGGGTTTTGGAGTGGGTGTGAGTTGAGTACTGGGACTGGACTACAGGATGATAACGTTCGAGCTGTGCATCGCGCAACATATACCCGATAAACCGACTCCATAACCCGGAGACGGCCCAATTTCCGACTGAAAGGAGAAAAAGAAGCAATGCCTAAAACATGCATGTTCTGTGTCTGGGCGCGACTGGAGGAATGGTGGCAGTGGCCATTCTGCAACAAAATTATGACAGGAGGAGGACTGTTAGGTACGCAATTTCCCACCGAGAGACCCAGTAAAACAAGCCCAGTTGAAAAAGCCCCGTAAAGCCAGCCCAGTTTGTCTAGCCAGCCCATTTCCCCGACTTGTAATAGTTGTAATAGAATAGTGTGCGTGCTATTTGTGCGTTTAGAGACCAGAACTCGGGCATGCAACCATTATCAGATGCTAACTGGGGTCTGTTGGGGTGGTCCTCTTGATGCACAAGAGTTCGCTATCTGTCTTGTCTATCTTTGTGTGCATGAGACTGAGCACTTGCGGGTTTGTCCGGAGGGCTACGGTTCTTAGAATAAGAAGGCCAGCAACACGTATTATGTTGTTGTGGCGGGTTTCACTGGGAGACCTGTAGATTTGTCCGGAAGGCTACAGTGCTAGTAGACAGGCGGGTACCAAAACAACAAACTTGTTCGGGGCCAAAAACACAAGACACAAACAAAAATAAAATAAAAATGTCTACAACAGCGGTCACCCATCTAAGTACTAACCACGGCCGACGTTGCTTCACTTTGGCAATCGGAAGAGAACCGATATCTTCAACGTGGTATAGCCGTAGACGATGTCTGGTGCCGCTTTGTTGTATATATACCTGAGGAGGGGAGAAGGGGCTGAACGACTACTTGGACACTTCTCTCTGAGGTCCGCGCGATAATATAAAAGCATCGTGGGGATACCAATAAATCGGTGGTCACCAGTGTCCACCTTAATTGACATTGACTTAGAGAGAAGCAACCCTCCTTCATATAAAAGGAGTACTCCCAAGCGGTCACGGATCAGAGTTCTAACCACGCCCCGACTCCCTCCTCCCCCGTGATCGCCACTCCCAACGGACAGAAGGGAGCGCGTTAAACTCCGGATCTTGGCATTTCGGAGGCAGGGAAAGCTTCTGAGAGTACAATTATTTTTGGAGAATCCCTTTATAAATGAAAGTAGGTCATGACCTATGGACTTTAAAAAAAAAAAAAAAAAAAAAAAAACAACAACAACAACAACAACATGGCTTCCCTGCCTATGTGTGGGGCCTGTATGGTTTGGTTTGATTGGTTTTGGAGTGGGTGTGAGTTGAGTACTGGGACTGGACTACAGGATGATAACGTTCGAGCTGTGCATCGCGCAACATATACCCGATAAACCGACTCCATAACCCGGAGACGGCCCAATTTCCGACTGAAAGGAGAAAAAGAAGCAATGCCTAAAACATGCATGTTCTGTGTCTGGGCGCGACTGGAGGAATGGTGACAGTGGCCAGTCTGCAACAAAATTATGACAGGGGGAGGACTGTTAGGTACGCAATTTCCCACCGAGAGACCCAGTAAAACAAGCCCAGTTGAAAAAGCCCCGTAAAGCCAGCCCAGTTTGTCTAGCCAGCCCATTTCCCCGACTTGTAATAGTTGTAATAGAATAGTGTGCGTGCTATTTGTGCGTGTAGAGACCAAAACTCGGGCATGCAACCATCATCAGATGCTAACTGGGGTCTGTTGGGGTGGTCCTCTTGATGCACAAGAGTTCGCTATCTGTCTTGTCTATCTTTGTGTGCATGAGACTGAGCACTTGCGGGTTTATCCGGAGGGCTACGGTTCTTAGAATAAGAAGGCCAGCAACACGTATTATGTTGTTGTGGCGGGTTTCACTGGGAGACCTGTAGATTTGTCAGGAAGGCTACAGTGCTAGTAGAAAGGCGGGTACGAAAACAACAAACTTGTTCGGGGCCAAAAACACAAGACACAAACAAAAATAAAATAAAAATGTCTTCAACACGTGGCGTTCCCAAGCGGTCACCCATCTAAGTACTAACCACGACCGACGTTGCTTCACTTCGGTAATCGGACGAGAACCGGTATCTTCAACGTGGTATAGCCGTAGACGATGACTGGTGCCGCTTTGTTGTATATATACCTGAGGAGGGGAGAAGGGGCTGAACGACTACTTGGACACTTCTCTCTGAGGTCCGCGCGATAATATAAAAGCATCGTAGGATGCCAATAAATCGGTGGTCGCCAGTGTCCACCTTAATTGACATTGATTTAGAGAGAAGCAACCCTCCTTCATATAAAAGGAGTACTCCCAAGCGGTCAGGGATCAGAGTTCTAACCACGCCCCTCCTCCCTACTCCCCCGTGATCGCCACTCCCAACGGACAGAAGGGAGCGCGTTAAACTTCGGATCTGGGCGTTTCGGAGGCAGGGAAAGCTTCCGAGAGTACAATTATTTTTGGAGAATCCCTTTATAAATGAAAGTAGGTCATGACCTTCCGACTTAAAAAAAAAAAAAAAAAAACAACAACAACAACAACAACAACATGGCTTCCCTGCCCGTGTGTGGGGCCTGTGTGGTTTGGGTTGAAGGGTTTTGGAGTGGGTGTGAGTTGAGTACTGGGACTGGACTACAGGATGATAACGTTCGAGCTGTGCATCGCGCAACATATACCCGATGATAAACCGACTCCATAACCCGGAGACGGCCCAATTTCCGTCTGAAAGGAGAAAAAGAAGCAGTGCCTAAAACATGCATGTTCTGTGTCTGGGCGCGACTGGAGGAATGGTGGCAGTGGCCAGTCTGCAACAAAATTATGACAGGGGGAGGACTGTTAGGTACGCAATTTCCCACCGAGAGACCCAGTAAAACAAGCCCAGTTGAAAAAGCCCCGTAAAGCCAGCCCAGTTTGTCTAGCCAGCTCATTTCTCCGACTTGTAATAGTTGTAATAGAAGTGTGTGCGTGCTATTTGTGCGTGTAGAGACCAGAACTCGGGGAGCAACCATCATCAGATGCTAACTGGGGTCTGTTGGGGTGGTTTTCTTGATGCACAAGAGTTCGCTATCTGTCTTGTCTATCTTTGTGTGCATGAGACTGAGCACTTGCGGGTTTGTCCGGAGGTCTACGGTTCTTTGAATAAGAAGGCCAGCAACACGTATTATGTTGTTGTGGCGGGTTTCACTGGGAGACCTGTAGATTTGTCCGGACGGCTACAGTGCTAGTAGACAGGCGGGTACCAAAACAACAAACTTGTTCGGGGCCAAAAAACACAAGACACAAACAAAAATAAAATAAAAATGTCTACAACACGTGGGGTTCCCAAGCGGTCACCCATCTAAGTACTAACCACGACCGACGTTGCTTCACTTCGGTAATCGGACGAGAACCGGTATCTTTAACGTGGTATAGCCGTAGACGATGACTGGTGCCGCTTTGTTGTATATATACCTGAGGAGGGGAGAAGGGGCTGAACGACTACTTGGACACTTCTCTCTGAGGTCCGCGCGATAATATAAAAGCATCCTGGGGATGCCAATAAATCGGTGGTCACCAGTGTCCACCTTAATTGACATTGACTTAGAGAGAAGCAACCCTCCTTCATATAAAAGGAGTACTCCCAAGCGGTCAGGGATCAGAGTTCTAACCACGCCCCTCCTCCCTACTCCCCCGTGATCGCCACTCCCAACGGACAGAAGGGAGCGCGTTAAACTTCGGATCTGGGCGTTTCGGAGGCAGGGAAAGCTTCCGAGAGTACAATTATTTTTGGAGAATCCCTTTATAAATGAAAGTAGGTCATGACCTTCGGACTTAAAAAAAAAAAAAAAACAACAACATGGCTTCCCTGTCCATGTGTGGGGCCTGTGTGGTTTGGTTTGATGGGTTTTGGAGTGGGTGTGAGTTGAGTACTGGGACTGGACTACAGGATGATAACGTTCGAGCTGTGCATCGCGCAACATATACCCGATAAACCGACTCCATAACCCGGAGACGGCCCAATTTCCGACTGAAAGGAGAAAAAGAAGCAATGCCTAAAACATGCATGTTCTGTGTCTGGGCGCGACTGGAGGAATGGTGGCAGTGGCCATTCTGCAACAAAATTATGACAGGAGGAGGACTGTTAGGTACGCAATTTCCCACCGAGAGACCCAGTAAAACAAGCCCAGTTGAAAAAGCCCCGTAAAGCCAGCCCAGTTTGTCTAGCCAGCCCATTTCCCCGACTTGTAATAGTTGTAATAGAATAGTGTGCGTGCTATTTGTGCGTGTAGAGACCAAAACTCGGGCATGCAACCATCATCAGATGCTAACTGGGGTCTGTTGGGGTGGTCCTCTTGATACACAAGAGTTCGCTATCTGTCTTGTCTATCTTTGTGTGCTTGAGACTGAGCACTTACGGGTTTGTCCGGAGGGTTACGGTTCTTAGAATAAGAAGGCCAGCAACACGTATTATGTTGTTGTGGCGGGTTTCACTGGGAGACCTGTAGATTTGTCCGGAAGGCTACAGTGCTAGTAGACAGGCGGGTACCAAAACAACAAACTTGTTCGGGGCCAAAAACACAAGACACAAACAAAAATAAAATAAAAATGTCTACAACAGCGGTCACCCATATAAGTACTAACCACGGCCGACGTTGCTTCACTTTGGCAATCGGAAGAGAACCGATATCTTCAACGTGGTATAGCCGTAGACGATGTCTGGTGCCGCTTTGTTGTATATATACCTGAGGAGGGGAGAAGGGGCTGAACGACTACTTGGACACTTCTCTCTGAGGTCCGCGCGATAATATAAAAGCATCGTGGGGATACCAATAAATCGGTGGTCACCAGTGTCCACCTTAATTGACATTGACTTAGAGAGAAGCAACCCTCCTTCATATAAAAGGAGTACTCCCAAGCGGTCACGGATCAGAGTTCTAACCACGCCCCGACTCCCTCCTCCCCCGTGATCGCCACTCCCAACGGACAGAAGGGAGCGCGTTAAACTCCGGATCTTGGCATTTCGGAGGCAGGGAAAGCTTCTGAGAGTACAATTATTTTTGGAGAATCCCTTTATAAATGAAAGTAGGTCATGACCTTCGGACTTTAAAAAAAAAAAAAAAAAAAAAAAAAAAAAAAAAAACAACAACAACAACAACAACATGGCTTCCCTGCCTATGTGTGGGGCCTGTATGGTTTGGTTTGATTGGTTTTGGAGTGGGTGTGAGTTGAGTACTGGGACTGGACTACAGGATGATAACGTTCGAGCTGTGCATCGCGCAACATATACCCGATAAACCGACTCCATAACCCGGAGACGGCCCAATTTCCGGCTTAAAGGAGAAAAAGAAGCAGTGCCTAAAACATGCATGTTCTGTGTCTGGGCGCGACTGGAGGAATGGTGGCAGTGGCCAGTCTGCAACAAAATTATGACAGGGGGAGGACTGTTAGGTACGCAATTTCCCACCGAGAGACCCAGTAAAACAAGCCCAGTTGAAAAAGCCCCGTAAAGCCAGCCCAGTTTGTCTAGCCAGCTCATTTCTCCGACTTGTAATAGTTGTAATAGAAGTGTGTGCGTGCTATTTGTGCGTGTAGAGACCAGAACTCGGGGAGCAACCATCATCAGATGCTAACTGGGGTCTGTTGGGGTGGTTTTCTTGATGCACAAGAGTTCGCTATCTGTCTTGTCTATCTTTGTGTGCATGAGACTGAGCACTTGCGGGTTTGTCCGGAGGTCTACGGTTCTTTGAATAAGAAGGCCAGCAACACGTATTATGTTGTTGTGGCGGGTTTCACTGGGAGACCTGTAGATTTGTCCGGACGGCTACAGTGCTAGTAGACAGGCGGGTACCAAAACAACAAACTTGTTCGGGGCCAAAAAACACAAGACACAAACAAAAATAAAATAAAAATGTCTACAACACGTGGGGTTCCCAAGCGGTCACCCATCTAAGTACTAACCACGACCGACGTTGCTTCACTTCGGTAATCGGACGAGAACCGGTATCTTTAACGTGGTATAGCCGTAGACGATGACTGGTGCCGCTTTGTTGTATATATACCTGAGGAGGGGAGAAGGCGCTGAACGACTACTTGGACACTTCTCTCTGAGGTCCGCGCGATAATATAAAAGCATCCTGGGGATGCCAATAAATCGGTGGTCACCAGTGTCCACCTTAATTGACATTGACTTAGAGAGAAGCAACCCTCCTTCATATAAAAGGAGTACTCCCAAGCGGTCAGGGATCAGAGTTCTAACCACGCCCCTCCTCCCTACTCCCCCGTGATCGCCACTCCCAACGGACAGAAGGGAGCGCGTTAAACTTCGGATCTGGGCGTTTCGGAGGCAGGGAAAGCTTCCGAGAGTACAATTATTTTTGGAGAATCCCTTTATAAATGAAAGTAGGTCATGACCTTCGGACTTAAAAAAAAAAAAAAACAACAACATGGCTTCCCTGTCCATGTGTGGGGCCTGTGTGGTTTGGTTTGATGGGTTTTGGAGTGGGTGTGAGTTGAGTACTGGGACTGGACTACAGGATGATAACGTTCGAGCTGTGCATCGCGCAACATATACCCGATAAACCGACTCCATAACCCGGAGACGGCCCAATTCCGACTGAAAGGAGAAAAAGAAGCAATGCCTAAAACATGCATGTTCTGTGTCTGGGCGCGACTGGAGGAATGGTGGCAGTGGCCATTCTGCAACAAAATTATGACAGGAGGAGGACTGTTAGGTACGCAATTTCCCACCGAGAGACCCAGTAAAACAAGCCCAGTTGAAAAAGCCCCGTAAAGCCAGCCCAGTTTGTCTAGCCAGCCCATTTCCCCGACTTGTAATAGTTGTAATAGAATAGTGTGCGTGCTATTTGTGCGTGTAGAGACCAAAACTCGGGCATGCAACCATCATCAGATGCTAACTGGGGTCTGTTGGGGTGGTCCTCTTGATACACAAGAGTTCGCTATCTGTCTTGTCTATCTTTGTGTGCTTGAGACTGAGCACTTACGGGTTTGTCCGGAGGGTTACGGTTCTTAGAATAAGAAGGCCAGCAACACGTATTATGTTGTTGTGGCGGGTTTCACTGGGAGACCTGTAGATTTGTCCGGAAGGCTACAGTGCTAGTAGACAGGCGGGTACCAAAACAACAAACTTGTTCGGGGCCAAAAACACAAGACACAAACAAAAATAAAATAAAAATGTCTACAACAGCGGTCACCCATATAAGTACTAACCACGGCCGACGTTGCTTCACTTTGGCAATCGGAAGAGAACCGATATCTTCAACGTGGTATAGCCGTAGACGATGTCTGGTGCCGCTTTGTTGTATATATACCTGAGGAGGGGAGAAGGGGCTGAACGACTACTTGGACACTTCTCTCTGAGGTCCGCGCGATAATATAAAAGCATCGTGGGGATACCAATAAATCGGTGGTCACCAGTGTCCACCTTAATTGACATTGACTTAGAGAGAAGCAACCCTCCTTCATATAAAAGGAGTACTCCCAAGCGGTCACGGATCAGAGTTCTAACCACGCCCCGACTCCCTCCTCCCCCGTGATCGCCACTCCCAACGGACAGAAGGGAGCGCGTTAAACTCCGGATCTTGGCATTTCGGAGGCAGGGAAAGCTTCTGAGAGTACAATTATTTTTGGAGAATCCCTTTATAAATGAAAGTAGGTCATGACCTATGGACTTTAAAAAAAAAAAAAAAAAAAAAAAAAAACAACAACAACAACAACATGGCTTCCCTGCCTATGTGTGGGGCCTGTATGGTTTGGTTTGATTGGTTTTGGAGTGGGTGTGAGTTGAGTACTGGGACTGGACTACAGGATGATAACGTTCGAGCTGTGCATCGCGCAACATATACCCGATAAACCGACTCCATAACCCGGAGACGGCTCAATTTCCGGCTTAAAGGAGAAAAAGAAGCAGTGCCTAAAACATGCATGTTCTCTGTCTGGGCGCGACTGGAGGAATGGTGACAGTGGCCAGTCTGCAACAAAATTATGACAGATGGAGGACTGTTAGGTACGCAATTTCCCACCGAGAGACCCAGTAAAATAAGCCCAGTTGAAAAAGCCCCGTAAAGCCAGCCCAGTTTGTCTAGCCAGCCCATTTCCCCGACTTGTAATAGTTGTAATAGAATAGTGTGCGTGCTATTTGTGCGTGTAGAGACCAAAACTCGGGCATGCAACCATCATCAGATGCTAACTGGGGTCTGTTGGGGTGGTCCTCTTGATGCACAAGAGTTCGCTATCTGTCTTGTCTATCTTTGTGTGCATGAGACTGAGCACTTGCGGGTTTATCCGGAAGGATACGGTTCTCAGAATAAGAAGGCCAGCAACACGTATTATGTTGTTGTGGCGGGCTTCACTGGGAGACCTGTAGATTTGTCCGGAAGGCTACAGTGCTAGTAGACAGGCGGGTACCAAAACAACAAACTTGTTCGGGGCCAAAAACACAAGACACAAACAAAAATAAAATAAAAATGTCTTCAACGCGTGGCGTTCCCAAGCGGTCACCCATCTAAGTACTAACCACGACCGACGTTGCTTCACTTCGGTAATCGGACGAGAACCGGTATCTTCAACGTGGTATAGCCGTAGACGATGACTGGTGCCGCTTTGTTGTATATATACCTGAGGAGGGGAGAAGGGGCTGAACGACTACTTGGACACTTCTCTCTGAGGTCCGCGCGATAATATAAAAGCATCGTGGGGATGCCAATAAATCGGTGGTCACCAGTGTCCACCTTAATTGACATTGACTTAGAGAGAAGCAACTCTCCTTCATATAAAAGGAGTACTCCCAAGCGGTCACGGATCAGAGTTCTAACCACGCCCCGACTCCCTCCTCCCCCGTGATCGCCACTCCCAACGGACAGAAGGGAGAGCGTTAAACTCCGGATCTGGGCGTTTCGGAGGCAGGGAAAGCTTCTGAGAGTACAATTATTTTTGGAGAATCCCTTTATAAATGAAAGTAGGTCATGACCTTCGGACTTAAAAAAAAACAAAACAACAACAACAACAACAACAACAACAACAACAACAACAACAACAACAACAACAATATGGCTTCCCTGCCCGTGTGTGGGGCCTGTGTGGTTTGGTTTGATGGGTTTTGGAGTGGGTGTGAGTTGAGTACTGGGACTGGACTACAGGATGATAACGTTCGAGCTGTGCATCGCGCAACATATACCCGATAAACCGACTCCATAACCCGGAGACGGCCCAATTTCCGACTGAAAGGAGAAAAAGAAGCAATGCCTAAAACATGCATGTTCTGTGTCTGGGCGCGACTGGAGGAATGGTGACAGTGGCCAGTCTGCAACAAAATTATGACAGGGGGAGGACTGTTAGGTACGCAATTTCCCACCGAGAGACCCAGTAAAACAAGCCCAGTTGAAAAAGCCCCGTAAAGCCAGCCCAGTTTGTCTAGCCAGCCCATTTCCCCGACTTGTAATAGTTGTAATAGAATAGTGTGCGTGCTATTTGTGCGTGTAGAGACCAAAACTCGGGCATGCAACCATCATCAGATGCTAACTGGGGTCTGTTGGGGTGGTCCTCTTGATGCACAAGAGTTCGCTATCTGTCTTGTCTATCTTTGTGTGCATGAGACTGAGCACTTGCGGGTTTATCCGGAGGGCTACGGTTCTTAGAATAAGAAGGCCAGCAACACGTATTATGTTGTTGTGGCGGGTTTCACTGGGAGACCTGTAGATTTGTCAGGAAGGCTACAGTGCTAGTAGAAAGGCGGGTACGAAAACAACAAACTTGTTCGGGGCCAAAAACACAAGACACAAACAAAAATAAAATAAAAATGTCTTCAACACGTGGCGTTCCCAAGCGGTCACCCATCTAAGTACTAACCACGACCGACGTTGCTTCACTTCGGTAATCGGACGAGAACCGGTATCTTCAACGTGGTATAGCCGTAGACGATGACTGGTGCCGCTTTGTTGTATATATACCTGAGGAGGGGAGAAGGGGCTGAACGACTACTTGGACACTTCTCTCTGAGGTCCGCGCGATAATATAAAAGCATCGTAGGATGCCAATAAATCGGTGGTCGCCAGTGTCCACCTTAATTGACATTGATTTAGAGAGAAGCAACCCTCCTTCATATAAAAGGAGTACTCCCAAGCGGTCAGGGATCAGAGTTCTAACCACGCCCCTCCTCCCTACTCCCCCGTGATCGCCACTCCCAACGGACAGAAGGGAGCGCGTTAAACTTCGGATCTGGGCGTTTCGGAGGCAGGGAAAGCTTCCGAGAGTACAATTATTTTTGGAGAATCCCTTTATAAATGAAAGTAGGTCATGACCTTCCGACTTTAAAAAAAAAAAAAACAACAACAACAACAACAACAACAACATGGCTTCCCTGCCCGTGTGTGGGGCCTGTGTGGTTTGGGTTGAAGGGTTTTGGAGTGGGTGTGAGTTGAGTACTGGGACTGGACTACAGGATGATAACGTTCGAGCTGTGCATCGCGCAACATATACCCGATGATAAACCGACTCCATAACCCGGAGACGGCCCAATTTCCGTCTGAAAGGAGAAAAAGAAGCAGTGCCTAAAACATGCATGTTCTGTGTCTGGGCGCGACTGGAGGAATGGTGGCAGTGGCCAGTCTGCAACAAAATTATGACAGGGGGAGGACTGTTAGGTACGCAATTTCCCACCGAGAGACCCAGTAAAACAAGCCCAGTTGAAAAAGCCCCGTAAAGCCAGCCCAGTTTGTCTAGCCAGCTCATTTCTCCGACTTGTAATAGTTGTAATAGAAGTGTGTGCGTGCTATTTGTGCGTGTAGAGACCAGAACTCGGGGAGCAACCATCATCAGATGCTAACTGGGGTCTGTTGGGGTGGTTTTCTTGATGCACAAGAGTTCGCTATCTGTCTTGTCTATCTTTGTGTGCATGAGACTGAGCACTTGCGGGTTTGTCCGGAGGTCTACGGTTCTTTGAATAAGAAGGCCAGCAACACGTATTATGTTGTTGTGGCGGGTTTCACTGGGAGACCTGTAGATTTGTCCGGACGGCTACAGTGCTAGTAGACAGGCGGGTACCAAAACAACAAACTTGTTCGGGGCCAAAAAACACAAGACACAAACAAAAATAAAATAAAAATGTCTACAACACGTGGGGTTCCCAAGCGGTCACCCATCTAAGTACTAACCACGACCGACGTTGCTTCACTTCGGTAATCGGACGAGAACCGGTATCTTTAACGTGGTATAGCCGTAGACGATGACTGGTGCCGCTTTGTTGTATATATACCTGAGGAGGGGAGAAGGGGCTGAACGACTACTTGGACACTTCTCTCTGAGGTCCGCGCGATAATATAAAAGCATCCTGGGGATGCCAATAAATCGGTGGTCACCAGTGTCCACCTTAATTGACATTGACTTAGAGAGAAGCAACCCTCCTTCATATAAAAGGAGTACTCCCAAGCGGTCAGGGATCAGAGTTCTAACCACGCCCCTCCTCCCTACTCCCCCGTGATCGCCACTCCCAACGGACAGAAGGGAGCGCGTTAAACTTCGGATCTGGGCGTTTCGGAGGCAGGGAAAGCTTCCGAGAGTACAATTATTTTTGGAGAATCCCTTTATAAATGAAAGTAGGTCATGACCTTCGGACTTAAAAAAAAAAAAAAAACAACAACATGGCTTCCCTGTCCATGTGTGGGGCCTGTGTGGTTTGGTTTGATGGGTTTTGGAGTGGGTGTGAGTTGAGTACTGGGA
The DNA here is from genome assembly GCA_963921405.1 of Cepaea hortensis. Taxonomy (NCBI): domain Eukaryota; kingdom Metazoa; phylum Mollusca; class Gastropoda; order Stylommatophora; family Helicidae; genus Cepaea; species Cepaea hortensis. Next base: position 32,951,620 of record OY992897.1, read on the forward strand.
CTGGACTACAGGATGATAACGTTCGAGCTGTGCATCGCGCAACATATACCCGATAAACCGACTCCATAACCCGGAGACGGCCCAATTTCCGACTGAAAGGAGAAAAAGAAGCAATGCCTAAAACATGCATGTTCTGTGTCTGGGCGCGACTGGAGGAATGGTGGCAGTGGCCATTCTGCAACAAAATTATGACAGGAGGAGGACTGTTAGGTACGCAATTTCCCACCGAGAGACCCAGTAAAACAAGCCCAGTTGAAAAAGCCCCGTAAAGCCAGCCCAGTTTGTCTAGCCAGCCCATTTCCCCGACTTGTAATAGTTGTAATAGAATAGTGTGCGTGCTATTTGTGCGTGTAGAGACCAAAACTCGGGCATGCAACCATCATCAGATGCTAACTGGGGTCTGTTGGGGTGGTCCTCTTGATACACAAGAGTTCGCTATCTGTCTTGTCTATCTTTGTGTGCTTGAGACTGAGCACTTACGGGTTTGTCCGGAGGGTTACGGTTCTTAGAATAAGAAGGCCAGCAACACGTATTATGTTGTTGTGGCGGGTTTCACTGGGAGACCTGTAGATTTGTCCGGAAGGCTACAGTGCTAGTAGACAGGCGGGTACCAAAACAACAAACTTGTTCGGGGCCAAAAACACAAGACACAAACAAAAATAAAATAAAAATGTCTACAACAGCGGTCACCCATATAAGTACTAACCACGGCCGACGTTGCTTCACTTTGGCAATCGGAAGAGAACCGATATCTTCAACGTGGTATAGCCGTAGACGATGTCTGGTGCCGCTTTGTTGTATATATACCTGAGGAGGGGAGAAGGGGCTGAACGACTACTTGGACACTTCTCTCTGAGGTCCGCGCGATAATATAAAAGCATCGTGGGGATACCAATAAATCGGTGGTCACCAGTGTCCACCTTAATTGACATTGACTTAGAGAGAAGCAACCCTCCTTCATATAAAAGGAGTACTCCCAAGCGGTCACGGATCAGAGTTCTAACCACGCCCCGACTCCCTCCTCCCCCGTGATCGCCACTCCCAACGGACAGAAGGGAGCGCGTTAAACTCCGGATCTTGGCATTTCGGAGGCAGGGAAAGCTTCTGAGAGTACAATTATTTTTGGAGAATCCCTTTATAAATGAAAGTAGGTCATGACCTTCGGACTTAAAAAAAAAAAAAAAAAAAAAAAAAAAAAAAAACAACAACAACAACAACAACATGGCTTCCCTGCCTATGTGTGGGGCCTGTATGGTTTGGTTTGATTGGTTTTGGAGTGGGTGTGAGTTGAGTACTGGGACTGGACTACAGGATGATAACGTTCGAGCTGTGCATCGCGCAACATATACCCGATAAACCGACTCCATAACCCGGAGACGGCCCAATTTCCGGCTTAAAGGAGAAAAAGAAGCAGTGCCTAAAACATGCATGTTCTGTGTCTGGGCGCGACTGGAGGAATGGTGGCAGTGGCCAGTCTGCAACAAAATTATGACAGGGGGAGGACTGTTAGGTACGCAATTTCCCACCGAGAGACCCAGTAAAACAAGCCCAGTTGAAAAAGCCCCGTAAAGCCAGCCCAGTTTGTCTAGCCAGCTCATTTCTCCGACTTGTAATAGTTGTAATAGAAGTGTGTGCGTGCTATTTGTGCGTGTAGAGACCAGAACTCGGGGAGCAACCATCATCAGATGCTAACTGGGGTCTGTTGGGGTGGTTTTCTTGATGCACAAGAGTTCGCTATCTGTCTTGTCTATCTTTGTGTGCATGAGACTGAGCACTTGCGGGTTTGTCCGGAGGTCTACGGTTCTTTGAATAAGAAGGCCAGCAACACGTATTATGTTGTTGTGGCGGGTTTCACTGGGAGACCTGTAGATTTGTCCGGACGGCTACAGTGCTAGTAGACAGGCGGGTACCAAAACAACAAACTTGTTCGGGGCCAAAAAACACAAGACACAAACAAAAATAAAATAAAAATGTCTACAACACGTGGGGTTCCCAAGCGGTCACCCATCTAAGTACTAACCACGACCGACGTTGCTTCACTTCGGTAATCGGACGAGAACCGGTATCTTTAACGTGGTATAGCCGTAGACGATGACTGGTGCCGCTTTGTTGTATATATACCTGAGGAGGGGAGAAGGCGCTGAACGACTACTTGGACACTTCTCTCTGAGGTCCGCGCGATAATATAAAAGCATCCTGGGGATGCCAATAAATCGGTGGTCACCAGTGTCCACCTTAATTGACATTGACTTAGAGAGAAGCAACCCTCCTTCATATAAAAGGAGTACTCCCAAGCGGTCAGGGATCAGAGTTCTAACCACGCCCCTCCTCCCTACTCCCCCGTGATCGCCACTCCCAACGGACAGAAGGGAGCGCGTTAAACTTCGGATCTGGGCGTTTCGGAGGCAGGGAAAGCTTCCGAGAGTACAATTATTTTTGGAGAATCCCTTTATAAATGAAAGTAGGTCATGACCTTCGGACTTAAAAAAAAAAAAAAAACAACAACATGGCTTCCCTGTCCATGTGTGGGGCCTGTGTGGTTTGGTTTGATGGGTTTTGGAGTGGGTGTGAGTTGAGTACTGGGACTGGACTACAGGATGATAACGTTCGAGCTGTGCATCGCGCAACATATACCCGATAAACCGACTCCATAACCCGGAGACGGCCCAATTCCGACTGAAAGGAGAAAAAGAAGCAATGCCTAAAACATGCATGTTCTGTGTCTGGGCGCGACTGGAGGAATGGTGGCAGTGGCCATTCTGCAACAAAATTATGACAGGAGGAGGACTGTTAGGTACGCAATTTCCCACCGAGAGACCCAGTAAAACAAGCCCAGTTGAAAAAGCCCCGTAAAGCCAGCCCAGTTTGTCTAGCCAGCCCATTTCCCCGACTTGTAATAGTTGTAATAGAATAGTGTGCGTGCTATTTGTGCGTGTAGAGACCAAAACTCGGGCATGCAACCATCATCAGATGCTAACTGGGGTCTGTTGGGGTGGTCCTCTTGATACACAAGAGTTCGCTATCTGTCTTGTCTATCTTTGTGTGCTTGAGACTGAGCACTTACGGGTTTGTCCGGAGGGTTACGGTTCTTAGAATAAGAAGGCCAGCAACACGTATTATGTTGTTGTGACGGGTTTCACTGGGAGACCTGTAGATTTGTCCGGAAGGCTACAGTGCTAGTAGACAGGCGGGTACCAAAACAACAAACTTGTTCGGGGCCAAAAACACAAGACACAAACAAAAATAAAATAAAAATGTCTACAACAGCGGTCACCCATATAAGTACTAACCACGGCCGACGTTGCTTCACTTTGGCAATCGGAAGAGAACCGATATCTTCAACGTGGTATAGCCGTAGACGATGTCTGGTGCCGCTTTGTTGTATATATACCTGAGGAGGGGAGAAGGGGCTGAACGACTACTTGGACACTTCTCTCTGAGGTCCGCGCGATAATATAAAAGCATCGTGGGGATACCAATAAATCGGTGGTCACCAGTGTCCACCTTAATTGACATTGACTTAGAGAGAAGCAACCCTCCTTCATATAAAAGGAGTACTCCCAAGCGGTCACGGATCAGAGTTCTAACCACGCCCCGACTCCCTCCTCCCCCGTGATCGCCACTCCCAACGGACAGAAGGGAGCGCGTTAAACTCCGGATCTTGGCATTTCGGAGGCAGGGAAAGCTTCTGAGAGTACAATTATTTTTGGAGAATCCCTTTATAAATGAAAGTAGGTCATGACCTTCGGACTTAAAAAAAAAAAAAAAAAAAAAAAAAAAAAAAAAAAAAAAAAACAACAACAACAACAACAACATGGCTTCCCTGCCTATGTGTGGGGCCTGTATGGTTTGGTTTGATTGGTTTTGGAGTGGGTGTGAGTTGAGTACTGGGACTGGACTACAGGATGATAACGTTCGAGCTGTGCATCGCGCAACATATACCCGATAAACCGACTCCATAACCCGGAGACGGCCCAATTTCCGGCTTAAAGGAGAAAAAGAAGCAGTGCCTAAAACATGCATGTTCTGTGTCTGGGCGCGACTGGAGGAATGGTGGCAGTGGCCAGTCTGCAACAAAATTATGACAGGGGGAGGACTGTTAGGTACGCAATTTCCCACCGAGAGACCCAGTAAAACAAGCCCAGTTGAAAAAGCCCCGTAAAGCCAGCCCAGTTTGTCTAGCCAGCTCATTTCTCCGACTTGTAATAGTTGTAATAGAAGTGTGTGCGTGCTATTTGTGCGTGTAGAGACCAGAACTCGGGGAGCAACCATCATCAGATGCTAACTGGGGTCTGTTGGGGTGGTTTTCTTGATGCACAAGAGTTCGCTATCTGTCTTGTCTATCTTTGTGTGCATGAGACTGAGCACTTGCGGGTTTGTCCGGAGGTCTACGGTTCTTTGAATAAGAAGGCCAGCAACACGTATTATGTTGTTGTGGCGGGTTTCACTGGGAGACCTGTAGATTTGTCCGGACGGCTACAGTGCTAGTAGACAGGCGGGTACCAAAACAACAAACTTGTTCGGGGCCAAAAAACACAAGACACAAACAAAAATAAAATAAAAATGTCTACAACACGTGGGGTTCCCAAGCGGTCACCCATCTAAGTACTAACCACGACCGACGTTGCTTCACTTCGGTAATCGGACGAGAACCGGTATCTTTAACGTGGTATAGCCGTAGACGATGACTGGTGCCGCTTTGTTGTATATATACCTGAGGAGGGGAGAAGGCGCTGAACGACTACTTGGACACTTCTCTCTGAGGTCCGCGCGATAATATAAAAGCATCCTGGGGATGCCAATAAATCGGTGGTCACCAGTGTCCACCTTAATTGACATTGACTTAGAGAGAAGCAACCCTCCTTCATATAAAAGGAGTACTCCCAAGCGGTCAGGGATCAGAGTTCTAACCACGCCCCTCCTCCCTACTCCCCCGTGATCGCCACTCCCAACGGACAGAAGGGAGCGCGTTAAACTTCGGATCTGGGCGTTTCGGAGGCAGGGAAAGCTTCCGAGAGTACAATTATTTTTGGAGAATCCCTTTATAAATGAAAGTAGGTCATGACCTTCGGACTTAAAAAAAAAAAAAAAACAACAACATGGCTTCCCTGTCCATGTGTGGGGCCTGTGTGGTTTGGTTTGATGGGTTTTGGAGTGGGTGTGAGTTGAGTACTGGGACTGGACTACAGGATGATAACGTTCGAGCTGTGCATCGCGCAACATATACCCGATAAACCGACTCCATAACCCGGAGACGGCCCAATTCCGACTGAAAGGAGAAAAAGAAGCAATGCCTAAAACATGCATGTTCTGTGTCTGGGCGCGACTGGAGGAATGGTGGCAGTGGCCATTCTGCAACAAAATTATGACAGGAGGAGGACTGTTAGGTACGCAATTTCCCACCGAGAGACCCAGTAAAACAAGCCCAGTTGAAAAAGCCCCGTAAAGCCAGCCCAGTTTGTCTAGCCAGCCCATTTCCCCGACTTGTAATAGTTGTAATAGAATAGTGTGCGTGCTATTTGTGCGTGTAGAGACCAAAACTCGGGCATGCAACCATCATCAGATGCTAACTGGGGTCTGTTGGGGTGGTCCTCTTGATACACAAGAGTTCGCTATCTGTCTTGTCTATCTTTGTGTGCTTGAGACTGAGCACTTACGGGTTTGTCCGGAGGGTTACGGTTCTTAGAATAAGAAGGCCAGCAACACGTATTATGTTGTTGTGACGGGTTTCACTGGGAGACCTGTAGATTTGTCCGGAAGGCTACAGTGCTAGTAGACAGGCGGGTACCAAAACAACAAACTTGTTCGGGGCCAAAAACACAAGACACAAACAAAAATAAAATAAAAATGTCTACAACAGCGGTCACCCATATAAGTACTAACCACGGCCGACGTTGCTTCACTTTGGCAATCGGAAGAGAACCGATATCTTCAACGTGGTATAGCCGTAGACGATGTCTGGTGCCGCTTTGTTGTATATATACCTGAGGAGGGGAGAAGGGGCTGAACGACTACTTGGACACTTCTCTCTGAGGTCCGCGCGATAATATAAAAGCATCGTGGGGATACCAATAAATCGGTGGTCACCAGTGTCCACCTTAATTGACATTGACTTAGAGAGAAGCAACCCTCCTTCATATAAAAGGAGTACTCCCAAGCGGTCACGGATCAGAGTTCTAACCACGCCCCGACTCCCTCCTCCCCCGTGATCGCCACTCCCAACGGACAGAAGGGAGCGCGTTAAACTCCGGATCTTGGCATTTCGGAGGCAGGGAAAGCTTCTGAGAGTACAATTATTTTTGGAGAATCCCTTTATAAATGAAAGTAGGTCATGACCTATGGACTTTAAAAAAAAAAAAAAAAAAAAAAAAAAAAAAAACAACAACAACAACAACAACAACAACATGGCTTCCCTGCCTATGTGTGGGGCCTGTATGGTTTGGTTTGATTGGTTTTGGAGTGGGTGTGAGTTGAGTACTGGGACTGGACTACAGGATGATAACGTTCGAGCTGTGCATCGCGCAACATATACCCGATAAACCGACTCCATAACCCGGAGACGGCCCAATTTCCGGCTTAAAGGAGAAAAAGAAGCAGTGCCTAAAACATGCATGTTCTGTGTCTGGGCGCGACTGGAGGAATGGTGACAGTGGCCAGTCTGCAACAAAATTATGACAGGAGGAGAACTGTTAGGTACGCAATTTCCCACCGAGAGACCCAGTAAAATAAGCCCAGTTGAAAAAGCCCCGTAAAGCCAGCCCAGTTTGTCTAGCCAGCCCATTTCCCCGACTTGTAATAGTTGTAATAGAATAGTGTGCGTGCTATTTGTGCGTGTAGAGACCAAAACTCGGGCATGCAACCATCATCAGATGCTAACTGGGGTCTGTTGGGGTGGTCCTCTTGATGCACAAGAGTTCGCTATCTGTCTTGTCTATCTTTGTGTGCATGAGACTGAGCACTTGCGGGTTTATCCGGAAGGATACGGTTCTCAGAATAAGAAGGCCAGCAACACGTATTATGTTGTTGTGGCGGGCTTCACTGGGAGACCTGTAGACTTGTCCGGAAGGCTACAGTGCTAGTAGACAGGCGGGTACCAAAACAACAAACTTGTTCGGGGCCAAAAACACAAGACACAAACAAAAATAAAATAAAAATGTCTTCAACGCGTGGCGTTCCCAAGCGGTCACCCATCTAAGTACTAACCACGACCGACGTTGCTTCACTTCGGTAATCGGACGAGAACCGGTATCTTCAACGTGGTATAGCCGTAGACGATGACTGGTGCCTCTTTGTTGTATATATACCTGAGGAGGGGAGAAGGGGCTGAACGACTACTTGGACACTTCTCTCTGAGGTCCGCGCGATAATATAAAAGCATCGTGGGGATGCCAATAAATCGGTGGTCACCAGTGTCCACCTTAATTGACATTGACTTAGAGAGAAGCAACCCTCCTTCATATAAAAGGAGTACTCCCAAGCGGTCACGGATCAGAGTTCTAACCACGCCCCGACTCCCTCCTCCCCCGTGATCGCCACTCCCAACGGACAGAAGGGAGAGCGTTAAACTCCGGATCTGGGCGTTTCGGAGGCAGGGAAAGCTTCTGAGAGTACAATTATTTTTGGAGAATCCCTTTATAAATGAAAGTAGGTCATGACCTTCGGACTTAAAAAAAACAAAAAACAAAAAAACAACAACAACAACAACAACAACAACAACAACAATATGGCTTCCCTGCCCGTGTGTGGGGCCTGTGTGGTTTGGTTTGATGGGTTTTGGAGTGGGTGTGAGTTGAGTACTGGGACTGGACTACAGGATGATAACGTTCGAGCTGTGCATCGCGCAACATATACCCGATAAACCGACTCCATAACCCGGAGACGGCCCAATTTCCGACTGAAAGGAGAAAAAGAAGCAATGCCTAAAACATGCATGTTCTGTGTCTGGGCGCGACTGGAGGAATGGTGACAGTGGCCAGTCTGCAACAAAATTATGACAGGGGGAGGACTGTTAGGTACGCAATTTCCCACCGAGAGACCCAGTAAAACAAGCCCAGTTGAAAAAGCCCCGTAAAGCCAGCCCAGTTTGTCTAGCCAGCCCATTTCCCCGACTTGTAATAGTTGTAATAGAATAGTGTGCGTGCTATTTGTGCGTGTAGAGACCAAAACTCGGGCATGCAACCATCATCAGATGCTAACTGGGGTCTGTTGGGGTGGTCCTCTTGATGCACAAGAGTTCGCTATCTGTCTTGTCTATCTTTGTGTGCATGAGACTGAGCACTTGCGGGTTTATCCGGAGGGCTACGGTTCTTAGAATAAGAAGGCCAGCAACACGTATTATGTTGTTGTGGCGGGTTTCACTGGGAGACCTGTAGATTTGTCAGGAAGGCTACAGAGCTAGTAGAAAGGCGGGTACGAAAACAACAAACTTGTTCGGGGCCAAAAACACAAGACACAAACAAAAATAAAATAAAAATGTCTTCAACACGTGGCGTTCCCAAGCGGTCACCCATCTAAGTACTAACCACGACCGACGTTGCTTCACTTCGGTAATCGGACGAGAACCGGTATCTTCAACGTGGTATAGCCGTAGACGATGACTGGTGCCGCTTTGTTGTATATATACCTGAGGAGGGGAGAAGGGGCTGAACGACTACTTGGTTACTTCTCTCTGAGGTCCGCGCGATAATATAAAAGCATCGTCGGATGCCAATAAATCGGTGGTCGCCAGTGTCCACCTTAATTGACATTGACTTAGAGAGAAGCAACCCTCCTTCATATAAAAGGAGTACTCCCAAGCGGTCACGGATCAGAGTTCTAACCACGCCCCGACTCCCTCCTCCCCCGTGAGCGCCACTCCCAACGGACAGAAGGGAGAGCGTTAAACTCCGGATCTGGGCGTTTCGGAGGCAGGGAAAGCTTCTGAGAGTACAATTATTTTTGGAGAATCCCTTTATAAATGAAAGTAGGTCATGACCTTCGGACTTTAAAAAAACAACAACAACAACAAAAAAAAAAAAACAACAACATGGCTTCCCTGTCCATGTGTGGGGCCTGTGTGGTTTGGTTTGATTGGTTTTGGAGTGGGTGTGAGTTGAGTACTGGGACTGGACTACAGGATGATAACGTTCGAGCTGTGCATCGTGCAACATATACCCGATAAACCGACTCCATAACCCGGAGACGGCCCAATTTCCGACTGAAAGGAGAAAAAGAAGCAATGCCTAAAACATGCATGTTCTGTGTCTGGGCGCGACTGGAGGAATGGTGGCAGTGGCCAGTCTGCAACAAAATTATGACAGGGGGAGGACTGTTAGGTACGCAATTTCCCACCGAGAGACCCAGTAAAACAAGCCCAGTTGAAAAAGCCCCGTATAGCCAGCCCAGTTTGTCTAGCCAGCCCATTTCCCCGACTTGTAATAGTTGTAATAGAATAGTGTGCGTGCTATTTGTGCGTGTAGAGACCAGAACTCGGGCATGCAACCATCATCAGATGCTAACTGGGGTCTGTTGGGGTGGTCCTCTTGATGCACAAGAGTTCGCTATCTGTCTTGTCTATCTTTGTGTGCATGAGACTGAGCACTTGCGGGTTTGTCCGGAGGGCTACGGTTCTTGGAATAAGAAGGACAGCAACACGTATTATGTTGTTGTGGCGGGTTTCACTGGGAGACCTGTAGATTTGTCCGGACGGCTATAGTGCTAGTAGACAGGCGGGTACCAAAACAACAAACTTGTTCGGGGCCAAAAAACACAAGACACAAACAAAAATAAAATAAAAATGTCTACAACACGTGGGGTTACCAAGCGGTCACCCATCTAAGTACTAACCACGACCGACGTTGCTTCACTTCGGTAATCGGACGAGAACCGGTATCTTCAACGTGGTATAGCCGTAGACGATGACTGGTGCCGCTTTGTTGTATATATACCTGAGGAGGGGAGAAGGGGCTGAACGACTACTTGGACACATCTCTCTGAGGTCCGCGCGATAATATAAAAGCATCGTGGGGATGCCAATAAATCGGTGGTCACCAGTGTCCACCTTAATTGACATTGACTTAGAGAGAAGCAACCCTCCTTCATATAAAAGGAGTACTCCCAAGCGGTCAGGGATCAGAGTTCTAACCACGCCCCGACTCCCTCCTCCCCCGTGATCGCCACTCCCAACGGACAGAAGGGAGCGCGTTAAACTTCGGATCTGGGCGTTTCGGAGGCAGGGAAAGCTTCCGAGAGTACAATTATTTTTGGAGATTCCCTTTATAAATGAAAGTAGGTCATGACCTTCGGACTTAAAAAAAAAAAAAACAACAACATGGCTTCCCTGCCCGTGTGTGGGGCCTGTGTGGTTTGGGTTTGATGGGTTTTGGAGTGGATGTGAGTTGAGTACTGGGACTGGACTACAGGATGATAACGTTCGAGCTGTGCATCGCGCAACATATACCCGATAAACCGACTCCATAACCCGGAGACGGCCCAATTTCCGACTGAAAGGAGAAAAAGAAGCAATGCCTAAAACATGCATGTTCTGTGTCTGGGCGCGACTGGAGGAATGGTGGCAGTGGCCAGTCTGCAACAAAATTATGACAGGGGGAGGACTGTTAGATACGCAATTTCCCACCGAGAGACCCAGTAAAACAAGCCCAGTTGAAAAAGCCCCGTAAAGCCAGCCCAGTTTGTCTAGCCAGCCCATTTCCCCGACTTGTAATAGTTGTAATAGAATAGTGTGCGTGCTATTTGTGCGTGTAGAGACCAGAACTCGGGCATGCAACCATCATCAGATGCTAACTGGGGTCGGTTGGGGTGGTTTTCTTGATGCACAAGAGTTCGCTATCTGTCTTGTCTATCTTTGTGTGCATGAGACTGATCACTTGCGGGTTTGTCCGGAGGGCTACGGTTCTTAGAATAAGAAGGCCAGCAACACGTATTATGTTGTTGTGGCGGGTTTCACTGGGAGACCTGTAGATTTGTCCGGAAGGCTACAGTGCTAGTAGACAGGCGGGTACCAAAACAACAAACTTGTTCGGGGCCAAAAAACACAAGACACAAACAAAAATAAAATAAAAAATGTCTACAACACGTGGCGTTCCCAAGCGGTCACCCATCTAAGTACTAACCACGACCGACGTTGCTTCACTTCGGTAATCGGACGAGAACCGGTATCTTCAATGTGGTATAGCCGTAGACGATGACTGGTGCCGCTTTGTTGTATATATACCTGAGGAGGGGAGAAGGGGCTGAACGACTACTTGGACACTTCTCTCTGAGGTCCGCGCGATAATATAAAAGCATCGTGGGGATGCCAATAAATCGGTGGTCACCATTGTCCACCTTAATTGACATTGACTTAGAGAGAAGCAACCCTCCTTCATATAAAAGGAGTACTCCCAAGCGGTCACGGATCAGAGTTCTAACCACGCCCCGACTCCCTCCTCCCCCGTGATCGCCACTCCCAACGGACAGAAGGGAGAGCGTTAAACTCCGGATCTGGGCGTTTCGGAGGCAGGGAAAGCTTCTGAGAGTACAATTATTTTTGGAGAATCCCTTTATAAATGAAAGTAGGTCATGACCTTCGGACTTAAAAAAAAAAAAACAACAACAACAACAACAACAACAAAAAAACAACAACAACATGGCTTCCCTGTCCATGTGTGGGGCCTGTGTGGTTTGGTTTGATGGGTTTTGGAGTGGATGTGAGTTGAGTACTGGGACTGGACTACAGGATGATAACGTTCGAGCTGTGGATCGCGCAACATATACCCGATAAACCGACTCCATAACCCGGAGACGGCCCAATTTCCGACTGAAAGGAGAAAAAGAAGCAATGCCTAAAACATGCATGTTCTGTGTCTGGGCGCGACTGGAGGAATGGTGGCAGTGGCCAGTCTGCAACAAAATTATGACAGGGGGAGGACTGTTAGATACGCAATTTCCCACCGAGAGACCCAGTAAAACAAGCCCAGTTGAAAAAGCCCCGTAAAGCCAGCCCAGTTTGTCTAGCCAGCCCATTTCCCCGACTTGTAATAGTTGTAATAGAATAGTGTGCGTGCTATTTGTGCGTGTAGAGACCAGAACTCGGGCATGCAACCATCATCAGATGCTAACTGGGGTCTGTTGGGGTGGTTTTCTTGATGCACAAGAGTTCGCTATCTGTCTTGTCTATCTTTGTGTGCATGCGAATGAGCACTTGCGGGTTTGTCCGGAGGGCTACGGTTCTTAGAATAAGAAGGCCAGCAACACGTATTATGTTGTTGTGGCGGGTTTCACTGGGAGACCTGTAGATTTGTCCGGAAGGCTACAGTGCTAGTAGACAGGCGGGTACCAAAACAACAAATTTGTTCGGGGCCAAAAAACACAAGACACAAACAAAAATAAAATAAAAATGTCTACAACACGTGGCGTTCCCAAGCGGTCACCCATCTAAGTACTAACCACGACCGACGTTGCTTCACTTCGGTAATCGGACGAGAACCGGTATCTTCAACGTGGTATAGCCGTAGACGATGACTGGTGCCGCTTTGTTGTATATATACCTGAGGAGGGGAGAAGAGGCTGAACGACTACTTGGACACTTCTCTCTGAGGTCCGCGCGATAATATAAAAGCATCGTGGGGATGCCAATAAATCGGTGGTCACCATTGTCCACCTTAATTGACATTGACTTAGAGAGAAGCAACCCTCCTTCATATAAAAGGAGTACTTCCAAGCGGTCACGGATCAGAGTTCTAACCACGCCCCGACTCCCTCCTCCCCCGTGATCGCCACTCCCAACGGACAGAAGAGAGAGCGTTAAACTCCGGATCTGGGCGTTTCGGAGGCAGGGAAATCTTCTGAGAGTACAATTATTTTTGGAGAATCCCTTTATAAATGAAAGTAGGTCATGACCTTCGGACTTAAAAAAAAAAAAAACAACAACAACAACAACAACAACAAAAAAAAAACAACAACATGGCTTCCCTGTCCATGTGTGGGGCCTGTGTGGTTTGGTTTGATGGGTTTTGGAGTGGATGTGAGTTGAGTACTGGGACTGGACTACAGGATGATAACGTTCGAGCTGTGCATCGCGCAACATATACCCGATAAACCGACTCCATAACTCGGAGACGGCCCAATTTCCGACTGAAAGGAGAAAAAGAAGCAATGCCTAAAACATGCATGTTCTGTGTCTGGGCGCGACTGGAGGAATGGTGGCAGTGGCCAGTCTGCAACAAAATTATGACAGGAGGAGGACTGTTAGGTACGCAATTTCCCACCGAGAGACCCAGTAAAACAAGCCCAGTTGAAAAAGCCCCGTAAAGCCAGCCCAGTTTGTCTAGCCAGCCCATTTCCCCGACTTGTAATAGTTGTAATAGAATAGTGTGCGTGCTATTTGTGCGTGTAGAGACCAGAACTCGGGCATGCAACCATCATCAGATGCTAACTGGGGTCTGTTGGGGTGGTCCTCTTGATGCACAAGAGTTTTCTATCTGTCTTGTCTATCTTTGTGTGCATGAGACTGAGCACTTGCGGGTTTGTCCGGAGGGCTACGGTTCTTAGAATAAGAAGGCCAGCAACACGTATTATGTTGTTGTGTCGGGTTTCACTGGGAGACCTGTAGATTTGTCCGGACTGCTACAGTGCTAGTAGACAGGCGGGTACCAAAACAACAAATTTGTTCGGGGCCAAAAAACACAAGACACAAACAAAAATAAAATAAAAATGTCTACAACACGTGGCGTTCCCAAGCGGTCACCCATCTAAGTACTAACGACGACCGACGTTGCTTCACTTCGGTAATCGGACGAGAACAAGTATCTTCAACGTTGTATAGCCGTAGACGATGACTGGTGCCGCTTTGTTGTATATATACCTGAGGAGGGGAGAAGGGGCTGAACGACTACTTGGACACTTCTCTCTGAGGTCCGCGCGATAATATAAAAGCATCGTGCGGATGCCAATAAATCGGTGGTCACCAGTGTCCACCTTAATTGACATTGACTTAGAGAGAAGCAACCCTCCTTCATATAAAAGGAGTACTCCCAAGCGGTCAGGGATCAGAGTTCTAACCACGCCCCGACTCCCTCCTCCCCCGTGATCGCCACTCCCAACGGACAGAAGGGAGCGCGTTAAACTTCGGATCTGGGCGTTTCGGAGGCAGGGAAAGCTTCCGAGAGTACAATTATTTTTGGAGATTCCCTTTATAAATGAAAGTAGGTCATGACCTTCGGACTTAAAAAAAAAAACAAACAACAACATGGCTTCCCTGCCCGTGTGTGGGGCCTGTGTGGTTTGGGTTTGATGGGTTTTGGAGTGGATGTGAGTTGAGTACTGGGACTGGACTACAGGATGATAACGTTCGAGCTGTGCATCGCGCAACATATACCCGATAAACCGACTCCATAACCCGGAGACGGCCCAATTTCCGACTGAAAGGAGAAAAAGAAGCAATGCCTAAAACATGCATGTTCTGTGTCTGGGCGCGACTGGAGGAATGGTGGCAGTGGCCAGTCTGCAACAAAATTATGACAGGGGGAGGACTGTTAGATACGCAATTTCCCACCGAGAGACCCAGTAAAACAAGCCCAGTTGAAAAAGCCCCGTAAAGCCAGCCCAGTTTGTCTAGCCAGCCCATTTCCCCGACTTGTAATAGTTGTAATAGAATAGTGTGCGTGCTATTTGTGCGTGTAGAGACCAGAACTCGGGCATGCAACCATCATCAGATGCTAACTGGGGTCTGTTGGGGTGGTCCTCTTGATGCACAAGAGTTTTCTATCTGTCTTGTCTATCTTTGTGTGCATGAGACTGAGCACTTGCGGGTTTGTCCGGAGGGCTACGGTTCTTAGAATAAGAAGGCCAGCAACACGTATTATGTTGTTGTGTCGGGTTTCACTGGGAGACCTGTAGATTTGTCCGGACTGCTACAGTGCTAGTAGACAGGCGGGTACCAAAACAACAAACTTGTTCGGGGCCAAAAAACACAAGACACAAACAAAAATAAAATAAAAATGTCTACAACACGTGGGGTTCCCAAGCGGTCACCCATCTAAGTACTAACCACGACCGACGTTGCTTCACTTCGGTAATCGGACGAGAACAAGTATCTTCAACGTTGTATAGCCGTAGACGATGACTGGTGCCGCTTTGTTGTATATATACCTGAGGAGGGGAGAAGGGGCTGAACGACTACTTGGACACTTCTCTCTGAGGT
This sequence comes from Cepaea hortensis, assembly GCA_963921405.1. Taxonomy (NCBI): domain Eukaryota; kingdom Metazoa; phylum Mollusca; class Gastropoda; order Stylommatophora; family Helicidae; genus Cepaea; species Cepaea hortensis. The sequence continues at coordinate 32,966,801 of OY992897.1, forward strand.
CCGCGCGATAATATAAAAGCATCGTGCGGATGCCAATAAATCGGTGGTCACCAGTGTCCACCTTAATTGACATTGACTTAGAGAGAAGCAACCCTCCTTCATATAAAAGGAGTACTCCCAAGCGGTCAGGGATCAGAGTTCTAACCACGCCCCGACTCCCTCCTCCCCCGTGATCGCCACTCCCAACGGACAGAAGGGAGCGCGTTAAACTTCGGATCTGGGCGTTTCGGAGGCAGGGAAAGCTTCTGAGAGTACAATTATTTTTGGAGAATCCCTTTATAAATGAAAGTAGGTCATGACCTTCGGACTTTAAAAAAAAAACAACAACAACAAAAAAAAAAACAACAACATGGCTTCCCTGTCCATGTGTGGGGCCTGTGTGGTTTGGTTTGATGGGTTTTGGAGTGGATGTGAGTTGTGTACTGGGACTGGACTACAGGATGATAACGTTCGAGCTGTGCATCGCGCAACATATACCCGATAAACCGACTCCATAACCCGGAGACGGCCCAATTTCCGACTGAAAGGAGAAAAAGAAGCAATGCCTAAAACATGCATGTTCTGTGTCTGGGTGCGACTGGAGGAATGGTGGCAGTGGCCAGTCTGCAACAAAATTATGACAGGGGGAGGACTGTTAGATACGCAATTTCCCACCGAGAGAACCAGTAAAACAAGCTCAGTTGAAAAAGCCCCGTAAAGCCAGCCCAGTTTATCTAGCCAGCCCATTTCCCCGACTTGTAATAGTTGTAATAGAATAGTGTGCGTGCTATTTGTGCGTGTAGAGACCAGAACTCGGGCATGCAACCATCATCAGATGCTAACTGGGGTCTGTTGGGGTGGTTTTCTTGATGCACAAGAGTTCGCTATCTGTCTTGTCTATCTTTGTGTGCATGCGAATGAGCACTTGCGGGTTTGTCCGGAGGGCTACGGTTCTTAGAATAAGAAGGCCAGCAACACGTATTATGTTGTTGTGGCGGGTTTCACTGGGAGACCTGTAGATTTGTCCGGAAGGCTACAGTGCTAGTAGACAGGCGGGTACCAAAACAACAAATTTGTTCGGGGCCAAAAAACACAAGACACAAACAAAAATAAAATAAAAATGTCTACAACACGTGGCGTTCCCAAGCGGTCACCCATCTAAGTACTAACCACGACCGACGTTGCTTCACTTCGGTAATCGGACGAGAACCGGTATCTTCAACGTGGTATAGCCGTAGACGATGACTGGTGCCGCTTTGTTGTATATATACCTGAGGAGGGGAGAAGGGGCTGAACGACTACTTGGACACTTCTCTCTGAGGTCCGCGCGATAATATAAAAGCATCGTGGGGATGCCAATAAATCGGTGGTCACCATTGTCCACCTTAATTGACATTGACTTAGAGAGAAGCAACCCTCCTTCATATAAAAGGAGTACTCCCAAGTGGTCACGGATCAGAGTTCTAACCACGCCCCGACTCCCTCCTCCCCCGTGATCGTCACTCCCAACGGACAGAAGGGAGAGCGTTAAACTCCGGATCTGGGCGTTTCGGAGGCAGGGAAATCTTCTGAGAGTACAATTATTTTTGGAGAATCCCTTTATAAATGAAAGTAGGTCATGACATTCGGACTTAAAAAAAAAAAAAAAAAAAAAAAAAAAAAAAAACAACAACAACAACAACAACAACATGGCTTCCCTGTCCATGTGTGGGGCCTGTGTGGTTTGGTTTGATGGGTTTTGGAGTGGGTGTGAGTTGAGTACTGGGACTGGACTACAGGATGATAACGTTCGAGCTGTGCATCGTGCAACATATACCCGATAAACCGACTCCATAACCCGGAGACGGCCCAATTTCCGACTGAAAGGAGAAAAAGAAGCAATGCCTAAAACGTGCATGTTCTGTGTCTGGGCGCGACTGGAGGAATGGTGGCAGTGGCCAGTCTGCAACAAAATTATGACAGGGGGAGGACTGTTAGGTACGCAATTTCCCACCGAGAGACCCAGTAAAACAAGCCCAGTTGAAAAAGCCCCGTATAGCCAGCCCAGTTTGTCTAGCCAGCCCATTTCCCCGACTTGTAATAGTTGTAATAGAATAGTGTGCGTGCTATTTGTGCGTGTAGAGACCAGAACTCGGGCATACAACCATCATCAGATGCTAACTGGGGTCTGTTGGGGTGGTCCTCTTGATGCACAAGAGTTCGCTATCTGTCTTGTCTATCTTTGTGTGCATGAGACTGAGCACTTGCGGGTTTGTCCGGAGGGCTACGGTTCTTAGAATAAGAAGGCCAGCAACACGTATTATGTTGTTGTGGCGGGTTTCACTGGGAGACCTGCAGATTTGTCCGGACGGCTATAGTGCTAGTAGACAGGCGGGTACCAAAACAACAAACTTGTTCGGGGCCAAAAAACACAAGACACAAACAAAAATAAAATAAAAATGTCTACAACACGTGGGGTTCCCAAGCGGTCACCCATCTAAGTACTAACCACGACCGACGTTGCTTCACTTCGGTAATCGGACGAGAACCGGTATCTTCAACGTGGTATAGCCGTAGACGATGACTGGTGCCGCTTTGTTGTATATATACCTGAGGAGGGGAGAAGGGGCTGAACGACTACTTGGACACTTCTCTCTGAGGTCCGCGCGATAATATAAAAGCATCGTGGGGATGCCAATAAATCGGTGGTCACCAGTGTCCACCTTAATTGACATTGACTTAGAGAGAAGCAACCCTCCTTCATATAAAAGGAGTACTCCCAAGCGGTCAGGGATCAGAGTTATAACCACGTCCCGACTCCCTCCTCCCCCGTGATCGCCACTCCCAACGGACAGAAGGGTGCGCGTTAAACTCCGGATCTGGGCGTTTCGGAGGCAGGGAAAGCTTCTGAGAGTACAATTATTTTTGGAGAATCCCTTTATAAATGAAAGTAGGTCATGACCTTCGGACTTAAAAAAAAAAAAATAATAAAAAATAAAAAAACAACATGGCTTCCCTGCCCATGTGTGGGGCCTGTGTGGTTTGGGTTGATGGGTTTTGGAGTGGGTGTGAGTTGAGTACTGGGACTGGACTACAGGATGATAACGTTCGAGCTGTGCATCGCGCAACATATACCCGATGATAAACCGACTCCATAACCCGGAGACGGCCCAATTACCGTCTGAAAGGAGAAAAAGAAGCAGTGCCTAAAACATGCATGTTCTGTGTCTGGGCGCGACTGGAGGAATGGTGGCAGTGGCCAGTCTGCAACACAATTATGACAGGAGGAGGACTGTTAGGTACGATATTTCCCACCGAGAGACCCAGTAAAACAAGCCCAGTTGAAAAAGCCCCGTAAAGCCAGCCCAGTTTGTCTAGCCAGCCCATTTCCCCGACTTGTAATAGTTGTAATAGAATAGTGTGCGTGCTATTTGTGCTTGTAGATTCCAGAACTCGGGCATGCAACCATCATCAGATGCTAACTGGGGTCTGTTGGGGTGGTTTTCTTGATGCACAAGATTTCGCTATCTGTCTTGTCTATCTTTGTGTGCATGAGACTGAGCACTTGCGGGTTTGTCCGGAGGGCTACGGTTCTTAGAATAAGAAGGCCAGCAACACGTATTATGTTGTTGTGGCGGGTTTCACTGGGAGACCTGTAGATTTGTCCGGAAGGCTACAGTGCTAGTAGACAGGCGGGTACCAAAACAACAAACTTGTTCGGGGCCAAAAAACACAAGACACAAACAAAAATAAAATAAAAATGTCTACAACACGTGGCGTTCCCAAGCGGTCACCCATCTAAGTACTAACCACGACCGACGTTGCTTCACTTCGGTAATCGGACGAGAACCGGTATCTTCAACGTGGTATAGCCGTAGACGATGACTGGTGCCGCTTTGTTGTATATATACCTGAGGAGGGGAGAAGGGGCTGAACGACTACTTGGACACTTCTCTCTGAGGTCCGCGCGATAATATAAAAGCATCGTGGGGATGCCAATAAATCGGTGGTCACCAGTGTCCACCTTAATTGACATTGAATTAGAGAGAAGCAACCCTCCTTCATATAAAAGGAGTACTCCCAAGCGGTCAGGGATCAGAGTTCTAACCACGCCCCTCCTCCCTCCTCCCCCGTGATCGCCACTCCCAACGGACAGAAGGGAGCGCGTTAAACTCCGGATCTGGGCGTTTCGGAGGCAGGGAAAGCTTCTGAGAGTACAATTATTTTTGGAGAATTCCTTTATAAATGAAAGTAGGTCATGAACTTCGGACTTAAAAAAAAACAAAAAACAAACAAACAAACAAACAACAACAACAACATGGCTTCCCTGCCCGTGTGTGGGGCCTGTGTGGTTTGGGTTGATGGGTTTTGGAGTGGGTGTGAGTTGAGTACTGGGACTGGACTACAGGATGATAACGTTCGAGCTGTGCATCGCGCAACATATACCCGATGATAAACCGACTCCATAACCCGGAGACGGCCCAATTTCCGGCTGAAAGGAGAAAAAGAAGCAGTGCCTAAAACATGCATGTTCTGTGTCTGGGCGCGACTGGAAGAATGGTGGCAGTGGCCAGTCTGCAACAAAATTATGACAGAGGGAGGACTGTTAGGTACGCAATTTCCCACCCAGAGACCCAGTAAAACAAGCCCAGTTGAAAAAGCCCCTTAAAGCCAGCCCAGTTTGTCTAGCCAGCCCATTTCCCCGACTTGTAATAGTTGTAATAGAATAGTGTGCGTGCTATTTGTGCGTGTAGAGACCAGAACTCGGGCATGCAACCATCATCAGATGCTAACTGGGGTCTGTTGGGGTGGTCCTCTTGATGCACAAGAGTTAGCTATCTGTCTTGTCTATCTTTGTGTGCATGAGACTGAGCACTTGCGGGTTTGTCCGGAGGGCTACGGTTCTTAGAATAAGAAGGCCAGCAACACGTATTATGTTGGTGTGGCGGGTTTCACTGGGAGACCTGTAGATTTGTCCGGAAGGCTACAGTGCTAGTAGACAGGCGGGTACCAAAACAACAAAGTTGTTCGGGGCCAAAAACACAAGACACAAACAAACATAAAATAAAAATGTCTACAACACGTGGCGTTCCCAAACGGTCACCCATCTAAGTACTAACCACGACCGACGTTGCTTCACTTCGGTAATCGGACGAGAACCGGTATCTTCAACGTGGTATAGCCGTAGACGATGACTGGTGCCGCTTTGTTGTATATATACCTGAGGAGGGGAGAAGGGGCTGAACGACTACTTGGACACTTCTCTCTGAGGTCCGCGCGATAATATAAAAGCATCGTAGGATGCCAATAAATCGGTGGTCACCAGTGTCCACCTTAATTGACATTGACTTAGAGAGAAGCAACCCTCCTTCATATAAAAGGATTACTCCCAAGCGGTCACGGATCAGAGTTCTAACCACGCGCCGACTCCCTCCTCCCCCGTGATCGCCACTCCCAACGGACAGAAGGGAGCGCGTTAAACTCTGGATCTGGGCGTTTCGGAGGCAGGGAAAGCTTCTGAGAGTACAATTATATTTGGAGAATCCCTTTATAAATGAAAGTAGGTCATGACCTTCGTACTTAAAAAAAAAAAACAAAAAAAAAAAAAAAACATGGCTTCCCTGCCCATGTGTGGGGCCTGTGTGGTTTGGGTTGATGGGTTTTGGAGTGGGTGTGAGTTGAGTACTGGAACTGGACTACAGGATTATAACGTTCGAGCTGTGCATCGCGCAACATATACCCGATAAACCGACTCCATAACCCGGAGACGGCCCAATTTCCGACTGAAAAGAGAAAAAGAAGCAGTGCCTAAAACATGCATGTTCTGTGTCTGGGCGCGACTGGAGGAATGGTGGCAGTGGCCAGTCTGCAACAAAATTATGACAGGTGGAGGACTGTTAGGTACGCAATTTCCCACCGAGAGACCCAGTAAAACAAGCCAGTTGAAAAAGCCCCGTAAAGACAGCCCAGTTTGTCTAGCCAGCCCATTTCCCCGACTTGTAATAGTTGTAATAGAATAGTGTGCGTGCTATTTGTGCGTTTAGAGACCAGAACTCGGGCATGCAACCATCATCAGATGCTAACTGGGGTCTGTTGGGGTGGTCCTCTTGATGCACAAGAGTTCGCTATCTGTCTTGTCTATCTTTGTGTGCATGAGACTGAGCACTTGCGGGTTTGTCCGGAGGGCTACGGTTCTTAGAATAAGAAGGCCAGCAACACGTATTATGTTGGTGTGGCGGGTTTCACTGGGAGACCTGTAGATTTGTCCGGAAGGCTACAGTGCTAGTAGACAGGCGGGTACCAAAACAACAAACTTGTTCGGGGCCAAAAACACAAGACACAAACAAAAATAAAATAAAAATGTCTACAACACGTGGCGTTCCCAAGCGGTCACCCATCTAAGTACTAACCACGACCGACGTTGCTTTACTTCGGTAATCGGACGAGAACCGGTATCTTCAACGTGGTATAGCCGTAGACGATGACTGGTGCCACTTTGTTGTATATATACCTGAGGAGGGGAGAAGGGGCTGAACGACTACTTTGACACTTCTCTCTGAAGTCCGCGCGATAATATAAAAGCATAGTGGGGATGCCAATAAATCGGTGGTCACCAGTGTCCACCTTAATTGACATTGACTTAGAGAGAAGCAACCCTCCTTCATATAAAAGGAGTACTCCCAAGCGGTCACGGATCAGAGTTCTAACCACGCCCCTCCTCCCTCCTCCCCCGTGATCGTGCCACTCCCAACGGACAGAAAGGAGCGCGTTAAACTCCGGATCTGGGCGTTTCGGAGGCAGGGAAAGCTTCTGAGAGTACAATTATATTTGGAGAATCCCTTTATAAATGAAAGTAGGTCATGACCTTCGGAATTTAAAAAAAAAAAAAAAAAAACATGGCTTCCCTGCCCATGTGTGGGGCCTGTGTGGTTTGGGTTGATGGGTTTTGGAGTGGGTGTGAGTTGAGTACTGGAACTGGACTACAGGATTATAACGTTCGAGCTGTGCATCGCGCAACATATACCCGATAAACCGACTCCATAACCAGGAGACGGCCCAATTTCCGACTGAAAAGAGAAAAAGAAGCAGTGCCTAAAACATGCATGTTCTGTGTCTGGGCGCGACTGGAGGAATGGTGGCAGTGGCCAGTCTGCAACAAAATTATGACAGGGGGAGGAATGTTAGGTACGCAATTTCCCACCGAGAGACCCAGTAAAACAAGCCAGTTGAAAAAGCCCCGTAAAGCCAGCCCAGTTTGTCTAGCCAGCCCATTTCCCCGACTTGTAATAGTTGTAATAGAATAGTGTGCGTGCTATTTGTGCGTTTAGAGACCAGAACTCGGGCATGCAACCATCATCAGATGCTAACTGGGGTCTGTTGGGGTGGTCCTCTTGATGCACAAGAGTTCGCTATCTGTCTTGTCTATCTTTGTGTGCATGAGACTGAGCACTTGCGGGTTTGTCCGGAGGGCTACGGTTCTTAGAATAAGAAGGCCAGCAACACGTATTATGTTGGTGTGGCGGGTTTCACTGGGAGACCTGTAGATTTGTCCGGAAGGCTACAGTGCTAGTAGACAGGCGGGTACCAAAACAACAAACTTGTTCGGGGCCAAAAACACAAGACACAAACAAAAATAAAATAAAAATGTCTACAACACGTGGCGTTCCCAAGCGGTCAACCATCTAAGTACTAACCACGACCGACGTTGCTTTACTTCGGTAATCGGACGAGAACCGGTATCTTCAACGTGGTATAGCCGTAGACGATGACTGGTGCCACTTTGTTGTATATATACCTGAGGAGGGGAGAAGGGGCTGAACGACTACTTGGACACTTCTCTCTGAAGTCAGCGCGATAATATAAAAGCATCGTGGGAATGCCAATAAATCGGTGGTCACCAGTGTCCACCTTAATTGACATTGACTTAGAGAGAAGCAACCCTCCTTCATATAAAAGGAGTACTCCCAAGCGGTCACGGATCAGAGTTCTAACCACGCCCCGACTCCCTCCTCCCCCGTGATCGCCACTCCCAACGGACAGAAGGGAGCGCGTTAAACTCCGGATCTGGGCGTTTCGGAGGCAGGGAAAGCTTCTGAGAGTACAATTATATTTGGAGAATCCCTTTATAAATGAAAGTAGGTCATGACCTTCGGACTTTAAAAAAAAAAAAAAAAAAAAAAAACATGGCTTCCCTGCCCATGTGTGGGGCCTGTGTGGTTTGGGTTGATGGGTTTTGGAGTTTGTGTGAGTTGAGTACTGGAACTGGACTACAGGATTATAACGTTCGAGCTGTGCATCGCGCAACATATACCCGATAAACCGACTCCATAACCCGGAGACGGCCCAATTTCCGACTGAAAAGAGAAAAAGAAGCAGTGCCTAAAACATGCATGTTCTGTGTCTGGGCGCGACTGGAGGAATGGTGGCAGTGGCCAGTCTGCAACAAAATTATGACAGGGGGAGGACTGTTAGGTACGCAATTTCCCACCGAGAGACCCAATAAAACAAGCCAGTTGAAAAAGCCCCGTAAAGCCAGCCCAGTTTGTCTAGCCAGCCCATTTCCCCGACTTGTAATAGTTGTAATAGAATAGTGTGCGTGCTATTTGTGCGTTTAGAGACCAGAACTCGGGCATGCATCCATCATCAGATGCTAACTGGGGTCTGTTGGGGTGGTCCTCTTGATGCACAAGAGTTCGCTATCTGTCTTGTCTATCTTTGTGTGCATGAGACTGAGCACTTGCGGGTTTGTCCGGAGGGCTACGGTTCTTAGAATAAGAAGGCCAGCAACACGTATTATGTTGGTGTGGCGGGTTTCACTGGGAGACCTGTAGATTTGTCCGGAAGGCTACAGTGCTAGTAGACAGGCGGGTACCAAAACAACAAACTTGTTCGGGGCCAAAAACACAAGACACAAACAAAAATAAAATAAAAATGTCTACAAAACGTGGCGTTCCCAAGCGGTCACCCATCTAAGTACTAACCACGACCGACGTTGTTTTACTTCGGTAATCGGACGAGAACCGGTATCTTCAACGTGGTATAGCCGTAGACGATGACTGGTGCCACTTTGTTGTATATATACCTGAGGAGGGGAGAAGGGGCTGAACGACTACTTTTACACTTCTCTCTGAAGTCCGCGCGATAATATAAAAGCATCGTGGGGATGCCAATAAATCGGTGGTCACCAGTGTCCACCTTAATTGACATTGACTTAGAGAGAAGCAACGCTCCTTCATATAAAAGGAGTACTCCCAAGCGGTCACGGATCAGAGTTCTAACCACGCCCCGACTCCCTCCTCCCCCGTGATCGCCACTCCCAACGGACAGAAGGGAGCGCGTTAAACTCCGGATCTGGGCGTTTCGGAGGCAAGGAAAGCTTCTGAGAGTACAATTATATTTGGAGAATCCCTTTATAAATGAAAGTAGGTCATGACCTTCGGACTTTAAAAAAAAGAAAAAAAAGAAAAAAAAAAAAAAAAAAAAAAAAAAAACATGGCTTCCCTGCCCATGTGTGGGGCCTGTGTGGTTTGGGTTGATGGGTTTTGGAGTGGATGTGAGTTGAGTACTGGAACTGGACTACAGGATGATAACGTTCGAGCTGTGCATCGCGCAACATATACCCGATAAACCGACTCCATAACCCGGAGACGGCCCAATTTCCGACTGAAAGGAGAAAAAGAAGCAGTGCCTAAAACATGCATGTTCTGTGTCTGGGTGCGACTGGAGGAATGGTGGCAGTGGCCAGTCTGCAACAAAATTATGACAGGGGGAGGACTGTTAGGTACGCAATTTCCCACCGAGAGACCCAGTAAAACAAGCCAGTTGAAAAAGCCCCGTAAAGCCAGCCCAGTTTGTCTAGCCAGCCCATTTCCCCGACTTGTAATAGTTGTAATAGAATAGTGTGCGTGCTATTTGTGCGTTTAGAGACCAGAACTCGGGCATGCAACCATCATCAGATGCTAACTGGGGTCTGTTGGGGTGGTCCTCTTGATGCACAAGAGTTCGCTATCTGTCTTGTCTATCTTTGTGTGCATGAGACTGAGCACTTGCGGGTTTGTCCGGAGGGCTACGGTTCTTAGAATAAGAAGGCCAGCAACACGTATTATGTTGGTGTGGCGGGTTTCACTGGGAGACCTGTAGATTTGTCCGGAAGGCTACAGTGCTAGTAGACAGGCGGGTACCAAAACAACAAACTTGTTCGGGGCCAAAAACACAAGACACAAACAAAAATAAAATAAAAATGTCTACAACACGTGGCGTTCCCAAGCGGTCACCCATCTAAGTACTAACCACGACCGACGTTGCTTTACTTCGGTAATCGGACGAGAACCGGTATCTTCAACGTGGTATAGCCGTAGACGATGACTGGTGCCACTTTGTTGTATATATACCTGAGGAGGGGAGAAGGGGCTGAACGACTACTTTGACACTTCTCTCTGAAGTCTGCGCGATAATATAAAAGCATCGTGGGGATGCCAATAAATCGGTGGTCACCAGTGTCCACCTTAATTGACATTGACTTAGAGAGAAGCAACCCTCCTTCATATAAAAGGAGTACTCCCAAGCGGTCACGGATCAGAGTTCTAACCACGCCCCTCCTCCCTCCTCCCCTGTGATCGCCACTCCCAACGGACAGAAGGGAGCGTGTTAAACTCCGGATCTGGGCGTTTCGGAGGCAGGGAAAGCTTCTGAGAGTACAATTATATTTGGAGAATCCCTTTATAAATGAAAGTAGGTCATGACCTTCGGACTTTAAAAAAAAGAAAAAAAAAAAGAAGAAAAAAAAAAAAAAAAAAAAAAAAAAACATGGCTTCCCTGCCCATGTGTGGGCCCTGTGTGGTTTGGGTTGATGGGTTTTGGAGTGGGTGTGAGTTGAGTACTGGAACTGGACTACAGGATGATAACGTTCGAGCTGTGCATCGCGCAACATATACCCGATAAACCGACTCCATAACCCGGAGACGGCCCAATTTCCGACTGAAAGGAGAAAAAGAAGCAGTGCCTAAAACATGCATGTTCTGTGTCTGGGCGCGACTGGAGGAATGGTGGCAGTGGCCAGTCTGCAACAAAATTATGACAGGGGGAGGACTGTTAGGTACGCAATTTCCCACCGAGAGACCCAGTAAAACAAGCCAGTTGAAAAAGCCCCGTAAAGCCAGCCCAGTTTGTCTAGCCAGCCCATTTCCCCGACTTGTAATAGTTGTAATAGAATAGTGTGCGTGCTATTTGTGCGTTTAGAGACCAGAACTCGGGCATGCAACCATCATCAGATGCTAACTGGGGTCTGTTGGGGTGGTCCTCTTGATGCACAAGAGTTCGCTATCTGTCTTGTCTATCTTTGTGTGCATGAGACTGAGCACTTGCGGGTTTGTCCGGAGGGCTACGGTTCTTAGAATAAGAAGGCCAGCAACACGTATTATGTTGGTGTGGCGGGTTTCACTGGGAGACCTGTAGATTTGTCCGGAAGGCTACAGTGCTAGTAGACAGGCGGGTACAAAAACAACAAACTTGTTCGGGGCCAAAAACACAAGACACAAACAAAAATAAAATAAAAATGTCTACAACACGTGGCGTTCCCAAGCGGTCACCCATCTAAGTACTAACCACGACCGACGTTGCTTTACTTCGGTAATCGGACGAGAACCGGTATCTTCAACGTGGTATAGCCGTAGACGATGACTGGTGCCACTTTGTTGTATATATACCTGAGGAGGGGAGAAGGGGCTGAACGACTACTTTGACACTTCTCTCTGAAGTCCGCGCGATAATATAAAAGCATCGTGGGGATGCCAATAAATCGGTGGTCACCAGTGTCCACCTTAATTGACATTGACTTAGAGAGAAGCAACCCTCCTTCATATAAAAGGAGTACTCCCAAGCGGTCACGGATCAGAGTTCTAACCACGCCCCGACTCCCTCCTCCCCCGTGATCGCCACTCCCAACGGACAGAAGGGAGCGCGTTAAACTCCGGATCTGGGCGTTTCGGAGGCAGGGAAAGCTTCTGAGAGTACAATTATTTTTGGAGAATCCCTTTATAAAGGAATGTAGGTCATGACCTTCGGACTTTAAAAAAAAAAAAAAAAAAAAAAAAAAAAAAAAAAAAAAAACATGGCTTCCCTGCCCATGTGTGGGGCCTGTAAGGTTTTGGTTGATGGGTTTTGGAGTGGGTGTGAGTTGAGTACTGGAACTGGACTACAGGATGATAACGTTCGAGCTGTGCATCGCGCAACATATACCCGATAAAAAGACTCCATAACCCGGAGACGGCCCAATTTCCGACTGAAAGGAGAAAAAGAAGCAGTGCCTAAAACATGCATGTTCTGTGTCTGGGCGCGACTGGAGGAATGGTGGCAGTGGCCAGTCTGCAACAAAATTATGACAGGGGGAGGACTGTTAGGTACGCAATTTCCCACCGAGAGACCCAGTAAAACAAGCCAGTTGAAAAAGCCCCGTAAAGCCAGCCCAGTTTGTCTAGCCAGCCCATTTCCCCGACTTGTAATAGTTGTAATAGAATAGTGTGTGTGCTATTTGTGCGTTTAGAGACCAGAACTCGGGCATGCAACCATCATCAGATGCTAACTGGGGTCTGTTGGGGTGGTCCTCTTGATGCACAAGAGTTCGCTATCTGTCTTGTCTATCTTTGTGTGCATGAGACTGAGCACTTGCGGGTTTGTCCGGAGGGCTACGGTTCTTAGAATAAGAAGGCCAGCAACACGTATTATGTTGGTGTGGCGGGTTTTACTGGGAGACCTGTAGATTTGTCCGGAAGGCTACAGTGCTAGTAGACAGGCGGGTACCAAAACAACAAACTTGTTCGGGGCCAAAAACACAAGACACAAACAAAAATAAAATAAAAATGTCTACAACACGTGGCGTTCCCAAGCGGTCACCCATCTAAGTACTAACCACGACCGACGTTGCTTTACTTCGGTAATCGGACGAGAACCGGTATCTTCAACGTGGTATAGCCGTAGACGATGACTGGTGCCACTTTGTTGTATATATACCTGAGGAGGGGAGAAGGGGCTGAACGACTACTTGGACACTTCTCTCTGAAGTCCGCGCGATAATATAAAAGCATCGTGGGGATGCCAATAAATCGGTGGTCACCAGTGTCCACCTTAATTGACATTGACTTAGAGAGAAGCAACCCTCCTTCATATAAAAGGAGTACTCCCAAGCGGTCACGGATCAGAGTTCTAACCACGCCCTGACTCCCTCCTCCCCCGTGATCGCCACTCCCAACGGACAGAAGGGAGCGCGTTAAACTCCGGATCTGGGCGTTTCAGAGGCAGGGAAAGCTTCTGAGAGTACAATTATATTTGGAGAATCCCTTTATAAATGAAAGTAGGTCATGACCTTCGTACTTAAAAAAAAAAAAAAAAAAAACATGGCTTCCCTGCCCATGTGTGGGGCCTGTGTGGTTTGGGTTGATGGGTTTTGGAGTGGGTGTGAGTTGAGTACTGGAACTGGACTACAGGATTATAACGTTCGAGCTGTGCATCGCGCAACATATACCCGATAAACCGACTCCATAACCCGGAGTCGGCCCAATTTCCGACTGAAAAGAGAAAAAGAAGCAGTGCCTAAAACATGCGTGTTCTGTGTCTGGGCGCGACTGGAGGAATGGTGGGAGTGGCCAGTCTGCAACAAAATTATGACAGGGGGAGGACTGTTAGGTACGCAATTTCTCACCGAGAGACCCAGTAAAACAAGCCAGTTGAAAAAGCCCCGTAAAGCCAGCCCAGTTTGTCTAGCCAGCCCATTTCCCCGACTTGTAATAGTTGTAATAGAATAGTGTGCGTGCTATTTGTGCGTTTAGAGACCAGAACTCGGGCATGCAACCATCATCAGATGCTAACTGGGGTCTGTTGGGGTGGTCCTCTTGATGCACAAGAGTTCGCTATCTGTCTTGTCTATCTTTGTGTGCATGAGACTGAGCACTTGCGGGTTTGTCCGGAGGGCTACGGTTCTTAGAATAAGAAGGCCAGCAACACGTATTATGTTGGTGTGGCGGGTTTCACTGGGAGACCTGTAGATTTGTCCGGAAGGCTACAGTGCTAGTAGACAGGCGGGTACCAAAACAACAAACTTGTTCGGGGCCAAAAACACAAGACACAAACAAAAATAAAATAAAAATGTCTACAACACGTGGCGTTCCCAAGCGGTCACCCATCTAAGTACTAACCACAACCGACGTTGCTTTACTTCGGTAATCGGACGAGAACCGGTATCTTCAACGTGGTATAGCCGTAGACGATGACTGGTGCCACTTTGTTGTATATATACCTGAGGAGGGGAGAAGGGGCTGAACGACTACTTGGACACTTCTCTCTGAAGTCCGCGCGATAATATAAAAGCATCGTGGGGATGCCAATAAATCGGCGGTCACCAGTGTCCACCTTAATTGACATTGACTTAGAGAGAAGCAACGCTCCTTCATATAAAAGGAGTACTCCCAAGCGGTCACGGATCAGAGTTCTAACCACGCCCCAACTCCCTCCTCCCCCGTGATCGCCACTCCCAACGGACAGAAGGGAGCGCGTTAAACTCCGGATCTGGGCGTTTCGGAGGCAGGGAAAGCTTCTGAGAGTACAATTATATTTGGAGAATCCCTTTATAAATGAAAGTAGGTCATGACCTTCGGACATAAAAAAAAAAAAAAAAAAAAAAAAAAAAAAAAAAAAAACATGGCTTCCCTGCCCATGTGTGGGGCCTGTAAGGTTTTGGTTGATGGGTTTTGGAGTGGGTGTGAGTTGAGTACTGGAACTGGACTACAGGATGATAACGTTCGAGCTGTGCATCGCGCAACATATACCCGATAAAAAGACTCCATAACCCGGAGACGGCCCAATTTCCGACTGAAAGGAGAAAAAGAAGCAGTGCCTAAAACATGCATGTTCTGTGTCTGGGCGCGACTGGAGGAATGGTGGCAGTGGCCATTCTGCAACAAAATTATGACAGGGGGAGGACTGTTAGGTACGCAATTTCCCACCGAGAGACCCAGTAAAACAAGCCAGTTCAAAAAGCCCCGTAAAGCCAGCCCAGTTTGTCTAGCCAGCCCATTTCCCCGACTTGTAATAGTTGTAATAGAATAGTGTGCGTGCTATTTGTGCGTTTAGAGACCAGAACTCGGGCATGCAAGCATCATCAGATGCTAACTGGGGTCTGTTGGGGTGGTCCTCTTAATGCACAAGAGTTCGCTATCTGTCTTGTCTATCTTTGTGTGCATGAGACTGAGCACTTGCGGGTTTGTCCGGAGGGCTACGGTTCTTAGAATAAGAAGGCCAGCAACACGTATTATGTTGGTGTGGCGGGTTTCACTGGGAGACCTGTAGATTTGTCCGGAAGGCTACAGTGCTAGTAGACAGGCGGGTACCAAAACAACAAACTTGTTCGGGGCCAAAAACACAAGACACAAACAAAAATAAAATAAAAATGTCTACAACACGTGGCGTTCCCAAGCTGTCACCCATCTAAGTACTAACCACGACCGACGTTGCTTTACTTCGGTAATCGGACGAGAACCGGTATCTTCAACGTGGTATAGCCGTAGACGATGACTGGTGCCACTTTGTTGTATATATACCTGAGGAGGGGAGAAGGGGCTGAACGACTACTTGGACACTTCTCTCTGAAGTCCGCGCGATAATATAAAAGCATCGTGGGGATGCCAATAAATCGGTGGTCACCAGTGTCCACCTTAATTGACATTGACTTAGAGAGAAGCAACCCTCCTTCATATAAAAGGAGTACTCCCAAGCGGTCACGGATCAGAGTTCTAACCACGCCCCGACTCCCTCCTCCCTTGTGATCGCCACTCCCAACGGACAGAAGGGAGCGCGTTAAACTCCGGATCTGGGCGTTTCGGAGGCAGGGAAAGCTTCTGAGAGTACAATTATATTTGGAGAATCCCTTTATAAATGAAAGTAGTTCATGACCTTCGGACTTTAAAAAAAAAAAAAAAAAAAAAAAACATGGCTTCCCTGCCCATGTGTGGGGCCTGTTTGGTTTGGGTTGATGGGTTTTGGAGTTGGTGTGAGTTGAGTACTGGAACTGGACTACAGGATGATAACGTTCGAGCTGTGCATCGCGCAACCTATACCCGATAAACCGACTCCATAACCCGGAGACGGCCCAATTTCCGACTGAAAGGAGAAAAAGAAGCAGTGCCTAAAACATGCATGTTCTGTGTCTGGGCGCGACTGGAGGAATGGTGGCAGTGGCCAGTCTTCAACAAAATTATGACAGGGGTGAGGACTGTTAGGTACGCAATTTCCCACCGAGAGACCCAGTAAAACAAGCCAGTTGAAAAAGCCCCGTAAAGCCAGCCCAGTTTGTCTAGCCAGCCCATTTCCCCGACGTGTAATAGTTGTAATAGAATAGTGTGCGTGCTATTTGTGCGTTTAGAGACCAGAACTCGGGCATGCAACCATCATCAGATGCTAACTGGGGTCTGTTGGGGTGGTCCTCTTGATGCACAAGAGTTCGCTATCTGTCTTGTCTATCTTTGTGTGCATGAGACTGAGCACTTGCGGGTTTGTCCGGAGGGCTACGGTTCTTAGAATAAGAAAGCCAGCAACACGTATTATGTTGGTGTGGCGGGTTTCACTGGGAGACCTGTAGATTTGTCCGGAAGGCTACAGTGCTAGTAGACAGGCGGGTACCAAAACAACAAACTTGTTCGGGGCCAAAAACACAAGACACAAACAAAAATAAAATAAAAATGTCTACAACACGTGGCGTTCCCAAGCGGTCACCCATCTAAGTACTAACCACGACCGACGTTGCTTTACTTCGGTAATCGGACGAGAACCGGTATCTTCAACGTGGTATAGCCGTAGACGATGACTGGTGCCACTTTGTTGTATATATACCTGAGGAGGGGAGAAGGGGCTGAACGACTACTTGGACACTTCTCTCTGAAGTCCGCGCGATAATATAAAAGCATCGTGGGGATGCCAATAAATCGGTGGTCACCAGTGTCCACCTTAATTGACATTGACTTAGAGAGAAGCAACCCTCCTTCATATAAAAGGAGTACTCCCAAGCGGTCACGGATCAGAGTTCTAACCACGCCCCGACTCCCTCCTCCCCCGTGATCGCCACTCCCAACGGACAGAAGGGAGCGCGTTAAACTCCGGATCTGGGCTTTTCGGAGGCAGGGAAAGCTTCTGAGAGTACAATTATATTTGGAGAATCCCTTTATAAATGAAAGTAGGTCATGACCTTCGGACGTAAAAAAAAAAAAACATGGCTTCCCTGCCCATGTGTGGGGCCTGTGTGGTTTGGGTTGATGGGTTTTGGAGTGGGTGTGAGTTGAGTACTGGAACTGGACTACAGGATGATAACGTTCGAGCTGTGCATCGCGCAACATATACCCGATAAACCGACTCCATAACCCGGAGACGGCCCAATTTCCGACTGAAAGGAGAAAAAGAAGCAGTGCCTAAAACATGCATGTTCTGTGTCTGGGCGCGACTGGAGGAATGGTGGCAGTGGCCATTCTGCAACAAAATTATGACAGGGGGAGGACTGTTAGGTACGCAATTTCCCACCGAGAGACCCAGTAAAACAAGCCAGTTCAAAAAGCCCCGTAAAGCCAGCCCAGTTTGTCTAGCCAGCCCATTTCCCCGACTTGTAATAGTTGTAATAGAATAGTGTGCGTGCTATTTGTGCGTTTAGAGACCAGAACTCGGGCATGCAACCATCATCAGATGCTAACTGGGGTCTGTTGGGGTGGTCCTCTTGATGCACAAGAGTTCGCTATCTGTCTTGTCTATCTTTGTGTGCATGAGACTGAGCACTTGCGGGTTTGTCCGGAGGGCTACGGTTCTTAGAATAAGAAGGCCAGCAACACGTATTATGTTGGTGTGGCGGGTTTCACTGGGAGACCTGTAGATTTGTCCGGAAGGCTACAGTGCTAGTAGACAGGCGGGTACCAAAACAACAAACTTGTTCGGGGCCAAAAACACAAGACACAAACAAAAATAAAATAAAAATGTCTACAACACGTGGCGTTCCCAAGCGGTCACCCATCTAAGTACTAACCACGACCGACGTTGCTTTACTTCGGTAATCGGACGAGAACCGGTATCTTCAACGTGGTATAGCCGTAGACGATGACTGGTGCCACTTTGTTGTATATATACCTGAGGAGGGGAGAAGGGGCTGAACGACTACTTGGACACTTCTCTCTGAAGTCCGCGCGATAATATAAAAGCATCGTGGGGATGCCAATAAATCGGTGGTCACCAGTGTCCACCTTAATTGACATTGACTTAGAGAGAAGCAACCCTCCTTCATATAAAAGGAGTACTCCCAAGCGGTCACGGATCAGAGTTCTAACCACGCCCCGACTCCCTCCTCCCCCGTGATCGCCACTCCCAACGGACAGAAGGGAGCGCGTTAAACTCCGGATCTGGGCGTTTCGGAGGCAGGGAAAGCTTCTGAGAGTACAATTATATTTGGAGAATCCCTTTATAAATGAAAGTAGTTCATGACCTTCGGACTTTAAAAAAAAAAAAAAAAAAAAAAACATGGCTTCCCTGCCCATGTGTGGGGCCTGTTTGGTTTGGGTTGATGGGTTTTGGAGTTGGTGTGAGTTGAGTACTGGAACTGGACTACAGGATGATAACGTTCGAGCTGTGCATCGCGCAACATATACCCGATAAACCGACTCCATAACCCGGAGACGGCCCAATTTCCGACTGAAAGGAGAAAAAGAAGCAGTGCCTAAAACATGCATGTTCTGTGTCTGGGCGCGACTGGAGGAATGGTGGCAGTGGCCATTCTGCAACAAAATTATGACAGGGGGAGGACTGTTAGGTACGCAATTTCCCACCGAGAGACCCAGTAAAACAAGCCAGTTCAAAAAGCCCCGTAAAGCCAGCCCAGTTTGTCTAGCCAGCCCATTTCCCCGACTTGTAATAGTTGTAATAGAATAGTGTGCGTGCTATTTGTGCGTTTAGAGACCAGAACTCGGGCATGCAACCATCATCAGATGCTAACTGGGGTCTGTTGGGGTGGTCCTCTTGATGCACAAGAGTTCGCTATCTGTCTTGTCTATCTTTGTGTGCATGAGACTGAGCACTTGCGGGTTTGTCCGGAGGGCTACGGTTCTTAGAATAAGAAGGCCAGCAACACGTATTATGTTGGTGTGGCGGGTTTCACTGGGAGACCTGTAGATTTGTCCGGAAGGCTACAGTGCTAGTAGACAGGCGGGTACCAAAACAACAAACTTGTTCGGGGCCAAAAACACAAGACACAAACAAAAATAAAATAAAAATGTCTACAACACGTGGCGTTCCCAAGCTGTCACCCATCTAAGTACTAACCACGACCGACGTTGCTTTACTTCGGTAATCGGACGAGAACCGGTATCTTCAACGTGGTATAGCCGTAGACGATGACTGGTGCCACTTTGTTGTATATATACCTGAGGAGGGGAGAAGGGGCTGAACGACTACTTGGACACTTCTCTCTGAAGTCGGCGCGATAATATAAAAGCATCGTGGGGATGCCAATAAATCGGTGGTCACCAGTGTCCACCTTAATTGACATTGACTTAGAGAGAAGCAACCCTCCTTCATATAAAAGGAGTACTCCCAAGCGGTCACGGATCAGAGTTCTAACCACGCCCCGACTCCCTCCTCCCCCGTGATCGCCACTCCCAACGGACAGAAGGGAGCGCGTTAAACTCCGGATCTGGGCGTTTCGGAGGCAGGGAAAGCTTCTGAGAGTACAATTATATTTGGAGAATCCCTTTATAAATGAAAGTAGTTCATGACCTTCGGACTTAAAAAAAAAAAAAAAAAAAAAAAAAAAAAAAAAAAAAAAAAAACATGGCTTCCCTGCCCATGTGTGGGGCCTGTTTGGTTTGGGTTGATGGGTTTTGGAGTTGGTGTGAGTTGAGTACTGGAACTGGACTACAGGATGATAACGTTCGAGCTGTGCATCGCGCAACCTATACCCGATAAACCGACTCCATAACCCGGAGACGGCCCAATTTCCGACTGAAAGGAGAAAAAGAAGCAGTGCCTAAAACATGCATGTTCTGTGTCTGGGCGCGACTGGAGGAATGGTGGCAGTGGCCAGTCTGCAACAAAATTATGACAGGGGTGAGGACTGTTAGGTACGCAATTTCCCACCGAGAGACCCAGTAAAACAAGCCAGTTGAAAAAGCCCCGTAAAGCCAGCCCAGTTTGTCTAGCCAGCCCATTTCCCCGACTTGTAATAGTTGTAATAGAATAGTGTGCGTGCTATTTGTGCGTTTAGAGACCAGAACTCGGGCATGCAACCATCATCAGATGCTAACTGGGGTCTGTTGGGGTGGTCCTCTTGATGCACAAGAGTTCGCTATCTGTCTTGTCTATCTTTGTGTGCATGAGACTGAGCACTTGCGGGTTTGTCCGGAGGGCTACGGTTCTTAGAATAAGAAGGCCAGCAACACGTATTATGTTGGTGTGGCGGGTTTCACTGGGAGACCTGTAGATTTGTCCGGAAGGCTACAGTGCTAGTAGACAGGCGGGTACCAAAACAACAAACTTGTTCGGGGCCAAAAACACAAGACACAAACAAAAATAAAATAAAAATGTCTACAACACGTGGCGTTCCCAAGCGGTCACCCATCTAAGTACTAACCACGACCGACGTTGCTTTACTTCGGTAATCGGACGAGAACCGGTATCTTCAACGTGGTATAGCCGTAGACGATGACTGGTGCCACTTTGTTGTATATATACCTGAGGAGGGGAGAAGGGGCTGAACGACTACTTGGACACTTCTCTCTGAAGTCCGCGCGATAATATAAAAGCATCGTGGGGATGCCAATAAATCGGTGGTCACCAGTGTCCACCTTAATTGACATTGACTTAGAGAGAAGCAACCCTCCTTCATATAAAAGGAGTACTCCCAAGCGGTCACGGATCAGAGTTCTAACCACGCCCCGACTCCCTCCTCCCCCGTGATCGCCACTCCCAACGGACAGAAGAGAGCGCGTAAAACTCCGGATCTGGGCGTTTCGGAGGCAGGGAAAGCTTCTGAGAGTACAATTATATTTGGAGAATCCCTTTATAATGAAAGTAGGTCATGACCTTCGGACTTAAAAAAAAAAAAAAAACAACAACAACAAAAACATGGCTTCCCTGCCCATGTGTGGGGCCTGTGTGGTTTGGGTTGATGGGTTTTGGAGTGGGTGTGAGTTGAGTACTGGAACTGGACTACAGGATGATAACGTTCGAGCTGTGCATCGCGCAACATATACCCGATAAACCGACTCCATAACCCGGAGACGGCCCAATTTCCGACTGAAAGGAGAAAAAGAAGCAGTGCCTAAAACATGCATGTTCTGTGTCTGGGCGCGACTGGAGGAATGGTGGCAGTGGCCATTCTGCAACAAAATTATGACAGGGGGAGGACTGTTAGGTACGCAATTTCCCACCGAGAGACCCAGTAAAACAAGCCAGTTCAAAAAGCCCCGTAAAGCCAGCCCAGTTTGTCTAGCCAGCCCATTTCCCCGACTTGTAATAGTTGTAATAGAATAGTGTGCGTGCTATTTGTGCGTTTAGAGACCAGAACTCGGGCATGCAACCATCATCAGATGCTAACTGGGGTCTGTTGGGGTGGTCCTCTTGATGCACAAGAGTTCGCTATCTGTCTTGTCTATCTTTGTGTGCATGAGACTGAGCACTTGCGGGTTTGTCCGGAGGGCTACGGTTCTTAGAATAAGAAGGCCAGCAACACGTATTATGTTGGTGTGGCGGGTTTCACTGGGAGACCTGTAGATTTGTCCGGAAGGCTACAGTGCTAGTAGACAGGCGGGTACCAAAACAACAAACTTGTTCGGGGCCAAAAACACAAGACACAAACAAAAATAAAATAAAAATGTCTACAACACGTGGCGTTCCCAAGCGGTCACCCATCTAAGTACTAACCACGACCGACGTTGCTTTACTTCGGTAATCGGACGAGAACCGGTATCTTCAACGTGGTATAGCCGTAGACGATGACTGGTGCCACTTTGTTGTATATATACCTGAGGAGGGGAGAAGGGGCTGAACGACTACTTGGACACTTCTCTCTGAAGTCCGCGCGATAATATAAAAGCATCGTGGGGATGCCAATAAATCGGTGGTCACCAGTTTCCACCTTAATTGACATTGACTTAGAGAGAAGCAACCCTCCTTCATATAAAAGGAGTACTCCCAAGCGGTCACGGATCAGAGTTCTAACCACGCCCCGACTCCCTCCTCCCCCGTGATCGCCACTCCCAACGGACAGAAGGGAGCGCGTTAAACTCCGGATCTGGGCGTTTCGGAGGCAGGGAAAGCTTCTGAGAGTACAATTATATTTGGAGAATCCCTTTATAAATGAAAGTAGTTCATGACCTTCGGACTTTAAAAAAAAAAAAAAAAAAAAAAAAAAAAACATGGCTTCCCTGCCCATGTGTGGGGCCTGTTTGGTTTGGGTTGATGGGTTTTGGAGTTGGTGTGAGTTGAGTACTGGAACTGGACTACAGGATGATAACGTTCGAGCTGTGCATCGCGCAACATATACCCGATAAACCGACTCCATAACCCGGAGACGGCCCAATTTCCGACTGAAAGGAGAAAAAGAAGCAGTGCCTAAAACATGCATGTTCTGTGTCTGGGCGCGACTGGAGGAATGGTGGCAGTGGCCATTCTGCAACAAAATTATGACAGGGGGAGGACTGTTAGGTACGCAATTTCCCACCGAGAGACCCAGTAAAACAAGCCAGTTCAAAAAGCCCCGTAAAGCCAGCCCAGTTTGTCTAGCCAGCCCATTTCCCCGACTTGTAATAGTTGTAATAGAATAGTGTGCGTGCTATTTGTGCGTTTAGAGACCAGAACTCGGGCATGCAACCATCATCAGATGCTAACTGGGGTCTGTTGGGGTGGTCCTCTTGATGCACAAGAGTTCGCTATCTGTCTTGTCTATCTTTGTGTGCATGAGACTGAGCACTTGCGGGTTTGTCCGGAGGGCTACGGTTCTTAGAATAAGAAGGCCAGCAACACGTATTATGTTGGTGTGGCGGGTTTCACTGGGAGACCTGTAGATTTGTCCGGAAGGCTACAGTGCTAGTAGACAGGCGGGTACCAAAACAACAAACTTGTTCGGGGCCAAAAACACAAGACACAAACAAAAATAAAATAAAAATGTCTACAACACGTGGCGTTCCCAAGCTGTCACCCATCTAAGTACTAACCACGACCGACGTTGCTTTACTTCGGTAATCGGACGAGAACCGGTATCTTCAACGTGGTATAGCCGTAGACGATGACTGGTGCCACTTTGTTGTATATATACCTGAGGAGGGGAGAAGGGGCTGAACGACTACTTGGACACTTCTCTCTGAAGTCGGCGCGATAATATAAAAGCATCGTGGGGATGCCAATAAATCGGTGGTCACCAGTGTCCACCTTAATTGACATTGACTTAGAGAGAAGCAACCCTCCTTCATATAAAAGGAGTACTCCCAAGCGGTCACGGATCAGAGTTCTAACCACGCCCCGACTCCCTCCTCCCCCGTGATCGCCACTCCCAACGGACAGAAGGGAGCGCGTTAAACTCCGGATCTGGGCGTTTCGGAGGCAGGGAAAGCTTCTGAGAGTACAATTATATTTGGAGAATCCCTTTATAAATGAAAGTAGTTCATGACCTTCGGACTTAAAAAAAAAAAAAAAAAAAAAAAAAAAAAAAAAAAAACATGGCTTCCCTGCCCATGTGTGGGGCCTGTTTGGTTTGGGTTGATGGGTTTTGGAGTTGGTGTGAGTTGAGTACTGGAACTGGACTACAGGATGATAACGTTCGAGCTGTGCATCGCGCAACCTATACCCGATAAACCGACTCCATAACCCGGAGACGGCCCAATTTCCGACTGAAAGGAGAAAAAGAAGCAGTGCCTAAAACATGCATGTTCTGTGTCTGGGCGCGACTGGAGGAATGGTGGCAGTGGCCAGTCTGCAACAAAATTATGACAGGGGTGAGGACTGTTAGGTACGCAATTTCCCACCGAGAGACCCAGTAAAACAAGCCAGTTGAAAAAGCCCCGTAAAGCCAGCCCAGTTTGTCTAGCCAGCCCATTTCCCCGACTTGTAATAGTTGTAATAGAATAGTGTGCGTGCTATTTGTGCGTTTAGAGACCAGAACTCGGGCATGCAACCATCATCAGATGCTAACTGGGGTCTGTTGGGGTGGTCCTCTTGATGCACAAGAGTTCGCTATCTGTCTTGTCTATCTTTGTGTGCATGAGACTGAGCACTTGCGGGTTTGTCCGGAGGGCTACGGTTCTTAGAATAAGAAGGCCAGCAACACGTATTATGTTGGTGTGGCGGGTTTCACTGGGAGACCTGTAGATTTGTCCGGAAGGCTACAGTGCTAGTAGACAGGCGGGTACCAAAACAACAAACTTGTTCGGGGCCAAAAACACAAGACACAAACAAAAATAAAATAAAAATGTCTACAACACGTGGCGTTCCCAAGCGGTCACCCATCTAAGTACTAACCACGACCGACGTTGCTTTACTTCGGTAATCGGACGAGAACCGGTATCTTCAACGTGGTATAGCCGTAGACGATGACTGGTGCCACTTTGTTGTATATATACCTGAGGAGGGGAGAAGGGGCTGAACGACTACTTGGACACTTCTCTCTGAAGTCCGCGCGATAATATAAAAGCATCGTGGGGATGCCAATAAATCGGTGGTCACCAGTGTCCACCTTAATTGACATTGACTTAGAGAGAAGCAACCCTCCTTCATATAAAAGGAGTACTCCCAAGCGGTCACGGATCAGAGTTCTAACCACGCCCCGACTCCCTCCTCCCCCGTGATCGCCACTCCCAACGGACAGAAGAGAGCGCGTAAAACTCCGGATCTGGGCGTTTCGGAGGCAGGGAAAGCTTCTGAGAGTACAATTATATTTGCAGAATCCCTTTATAATGAAAGTAGGTCATGACCTTCGGACTTAAAAAAAAAAAAAAACAACAACAACAAAAACATGGCTTCCCTGCCCATGTGTGGGGCCTGTGTGGTTTGGGTTGATGGGTTTTGGAGTGGGTGTGAGTTGAGTACTGGAACTGGACTACAGGATGATAACGTTCGAGCTGTGCATCGCGCAACATATACCCGATAAACCGACTCCATAACCCGGAGACGGCCCAATTTCCGACTGAAAGGAGAAAAAGAAGCAGTGCCTAAAACATGCATGTTCTGTGTCTGGGCGCGACTGGAGGAATGGTGGCAGTGGCCATTCTGCAACAAAATTATGACAGGGGGAGGACTGTTAGGTACGCAATTTCCCACCGAGAGACCCAGTAAAACAAGCCAGTTCAAAAAGCCCCGTAAAGCCAGCCCAGTTTGTCTAGCCAGCCCATTTCCCCGACTTGTAATAGTTGTAATAGAATAGTGTGCGTGCTATTTGTGCGTTTAGAGACCAGAACTCGGGCATGCAACCATCATCAGATGCTAACTGGGGTCTGTTGGGGTGGTCCTCTTGATGCACAAGAGTTCGCTATCTGTCTTGTCTATCTTTGTGTGCATGAGACTGAGCACTTGCGGGTTTGTCCGGAGGGCTACGGTTCTTAGAATAAGAAGGCCAGCAACACGTATTATGTTGGTGTGGCGGGTTTCACTGGGAGACCTGTAGATTTGTCCGGAAGGCTACAGTGCTAGTAGACAGGCGGGTACCAAAACAACAAACTTGTTCGGGGCCAAAAACACAAGACACAAACAAAAATAAAATAAAAATGTCTACAACACGTGGCGTTCCCAAGCGGTCACCCATCTAAGTACTAACCACGACCGACGTTGCTTTACTTCGGTAATCGGACGAGAACCGGTATCTTCAACGTGGTATAGCCGTAGACGATGACTGGTGCCACTTTGTTGTATATATACCTGAGGAGGGGAGAAGGGGGTGAACGACTACTTGGACACTTCTCTCTGAAGTCCGCGCGATAATATAAAAGCATCGTGGGGATGCCAATAAATCGGTGGTCACCAGTGTCCACCTTAATTGACATTGACTTAGAGAGAAGCAACCCTCCTTCATATAAAAGGAGTACTCCCAAGCGGTCACGGATCAGAGTTCTAACCACGCCCCGACTCCCTCCTCCCCCGTGATCGCCACTCCCAACGGACAGAAGGGAGCGCGTTAAACTCCGGATCTGGGCGTTTCGGAGGCAGGGAAAGCTTCTGAGAGTACAATTATATTTGGAGAATCCCTTTATAAATGAAAGTAGTTCATGACCTTCGGACTTTAAAAAAAAAAAAAAAAAAACATGGCTTCCCTGCCCATGTGTGGGGCCTGTTTGGTTTGGGTTGATGGGTTTTGGAGTTGGTGTGAGTTGAGTACTGGAACTGGACTACAGGATGATAACGTTCGAGCTGTGCATCGCGCAACATATACCCGATAAACCGACTCCATAACCCGGAGACGGCCCAATTTCCGACTGAAAGGAGAAAAAGAAGCAGTGCCTAAAACATGCATGTTCTGTGTCTGGGCGCGACTGGAGGAATGGTGGCAGTGGCCATTCTGCAACAAAATTATGACAGGGGGAGGACTGTTAGGTACGCAATTTCCCACCGAGAGACCCAGTAAAACAAGCCAGTTCAAAAAGCCCCGTAAAGCCAGCCCAGTTTGTCTAGCCAGCCCATTTCCCCGACTTGTAATAGTTGTAATAGAATAGTGTGCGTGCTATTTGTGCGTTTAGAGACCAGAACTCGGGCATGCAACCATCATCAGATGCTAACTGGGGTCTGTTGGGGTGGTCCTCTTGATGCACAAGAGTTCGCTATCTGTCTTGTCTATCTTTGTGTGCATGAGACTGAGCACTTGCGGGTTTGTCCGGAGGGCTACGGTTCTTAGAATAAGAAGGCCAGCAACACGTATTATGTTGGTGTGGCGGGTTTCACTGGGAGACCTGTAGATTTGTCCGGAAGGCTACAGTGCTAGTAGACAGGCGGGTACCAAAACAACAAACTTGTTCGGGGCCAAAAACACAAGACACAAACAAAAATAAAATAAAAATGTCTACAACACGTGGCGTTCCCAAGCTGTCACCCATCTAAGTACTAACCACGACCGACGTTGCTTTACTTCGGTAATCGGACGAGAACCGGTATCTTCAACGTGGTATAGCCGTAGACGATGACTGGTGCCACTTTGTTGTATATATACCTGAGGAGGGGAGAAGGGGCTGAACGACTACTTGGACACTTCTCTCTGAAGTCGGCGCGATAATATAAAAGCATCGTGGGGATGCCAATAAATCGGTGGTCACCAGTGTCCACCTTAATTGACATTGACTTAGAGAGAAGCAACCCTCCTTCATATAAAAGGAGTACTCCCAAGCGGTCACGGATCAGAGTTCTAACCACGCCCCGACTCCCTCCTCCCCCGTGATCGCCACTCCCAACGGACAGAAGGGAGCGCGTTAAACTCCGGATCTGGGCGTTTCGGAGGCAGGGAAAGCTTCTGAGAGTACAATTATATTTGGAGAATCCCTTTATAAATGAAAGTAGTTCATGACCTTCGGACTTAAAAAAAAAAAAAAAAAAAAAAAAAAAAAAAAAAAAAAAAAAAAAAAACATGGCTTCCCTGCCCATGTGTGGGGCCGGTTTGGTTTGGGTTGATGGGTTTTGGAGTTGGTGTGAGTTGAGTACTGGAACTGGACTACAGGATGATAACGTTCGAGCTGTGCATCGCGCAACCTATACCCGATAAACCGACTCCATAACCCGGAGACGGCCCAATTTCCGACTGAAAGGAGAAAAAGAAGCAGTGCCTAAAACATGCATGTTCTGTGTCTGGGCGCGACTGGAGGAATGGTGGCAGTGGCCAGTCTGCAACAAAATTATGACAGGGGTGAGGACTGTTAGGTACGCAATTTCCCACCGAGAGACCCAGTAAAACAAGCCAGTTGAAAAAGCCCCGTAAAGCCAGCCCAGTTTGTCTAGCCAGCCCATTTCCCCGACTTGTAATAGTTGTAATAGAATAGTGTGCGTGCTATTTGTGCGTTTAGAGACCAGAACTCGGGCATGCAACCATCATCAGATGCTAACTGGGGTCTGTTGGGGTGGTCCTCTTGATGCACAAGAGTTCGCTATCTGTCTTGTCTATCTTTGTGTGCATGAGACTGAGCACTTGCGGGTTTGTCCGGAGGGCTACGGTTCTTAGAATAAGAAGGCCAGCAACACGTATTATGTTGGTGTGGCGGGTTTCACTGGGAGACCTGTAGATTTGTCCGGAAGGCTACAGTGCTAGTAGACAGGCGGGTACCAAAACAACAAACTTGTTCGGGGCCAAAAACACAAGACACAAACAAAAATAAAATAAAAATGTCTACAACACGTGGCGTTCCCAAGCGGTCACCCATCTAAGTACTAACCACGACCGACGTTGCTTTACTTCGGTAATCGGACGAGAACCGGTATCTTCAACGTGGTATAGCCGTAGACGATGACTGGTGCCACTTTGTTGTATATATACCTGAGGAGGGGAGAAGGGGCTGAACGACTACTTGGACACTTCTCTCTGAAGTCCGCGCGATAATATAAAAGCATCGTGGGGATGCCAATAAATCGGTGGTCACCAGTGTCCACCTTAATTGACATTGACTTAGAGAGAAGCAACCCTCCTTCATATAAAAGGAGTACTCCCAAGCGGTCACGGATCAGAGTTCTAACCACGCCCCGACTCCCTCCTCCCCCGTGATCGCCACTCCCAACGGACAGAAGAGAGCGCGTAAAACTCCGGATCTGGGCGTTTCGGAGGCAGGGAAAGCTTCTGAGAGTACAATTATATTTGGAGAATCCCTTTATAATGAAAGTAGGTCATGACCTTCGGACTTAAAAAAAAAAAAAACAACAACAACAAAAACATGGCTTCCCTGCCCATGTGTGGGGCCTGTGTGGTTTGGGTTGATGGGTTTTGGAGTGGGTGTGAGTTGAGTACTGGAACTGGACTACAGGATGATAACGTTCGAGCTGTGCATCGCGCAACATATACCCGATAAACCGACTCCATAACCCGGAGACGGCCCAATTTCCGACTGAAAGGAGAAAAAGAAGCAGTGCCTTAAACATGCATGTTCTGTGTCTGGGCGCGACTGGAGGAATGGTGGCAGTGGCCATTCTGCAACAAAATTATGACAGGGGGAGGACTGTTAGGTACGCAATTTCCCACCGAGAGACCCAGTAAAACAAGCCAGTTCAAAAAGCCCCGTAAAGCCAGCCCAGTTTGTCTAGCCAGCCCATTTCCCCGACTTGTAATAGTTGTAATAGAATAGTGTGCGTGCTATTTGTGCGTTTAGAGACCAGAACTCGGGCATGCAACCATCATCAGATGCTAACTGGGGTCTGTTGGGGTGGTCCTCTTGATGCACAAGAGTTCGCTATCTGTCTTGTCTATCTTTGTGTGCATGAGACTGAGCACTTGCGGGTTTGTCCGGAGGGCTACGGTTCTTAGAATAAGAAGGCCAGCAACACGTATTATGTTGGTGTGGCGGGTTTCACTGGGAGACCTGTAGATTTGTCCGGAAGGCTACAGTGCTAGTAGACAGGCGGGTACCAAAACAACAAACTTGTTCGGGGCCAAAAACACAAGACACAAACAAAAATAAAATAAAAATGTCTACAACACGTGGCGTTCCCAAGCTGTCACCCATCTAAGTACTAACCACGACCGACGTTGCTTTACTTCGGTAATCGGACGAGAACCGGTATCTTCAACGTGGTATAGCCGTAGACGATGACTGGTGCCACTTTGTTGTATATATACCTGAGGAGGGGAGAAGGGGCTGAACGACTACTTGGACACTTCTCTCTGAAGTCGGCGCGATAATATAAAAGCATCGTGGGGATGCCAATAAATCGGTGGTCACCAGTGTCCACCTTAATTGACATTGACTTAGAGAGAAGCAACCCTCCTTCATATAAAAGGAGTACTCCCAAGCGGTCACGGATCAGAGTTCTAACCACGCCCCGACTCCCTCCTCCCCCGTGATCGCCACTCCCAACGGACAGAAGGGAGCGCGTTAAACTCCGGATCTGGGCGTTTCGGAGGCAGGGAAAGCTTCTGAGAGTACAATTATATTTGGAGAATCCCTTTATAATGAAAGTAGGTCATGACCTTCGGACTTAAAAAAAAAAAAAAACAACAACAACAAAAACATGGCTTCCCTGCCCATGTGTGGGGCCTGTGTGGTTTGGGTTGATGGGTTTTGGAGTGGGTGTGAGTTGAGTACTGGAACTGGACTACAGGATGATAACGTTCGAGCTGTGCATCGCGCAACATATACCCGATAAACCGACTCCATAACCCGGAGACGGCCCAATTTCCGACTGAAAGGAGAAAAAGAAGCAGTGCCTAAAACATGCATGTTCTGTGTCTGGGCGCGACTGGAGGAATGGTGGCAGTGGCCATTCTGCAACAAAATTATGACAGGGGGAGGACTGTTAGGTACGCAATTTCCCACCGAGAGACCCAGTAAAACAAGCCAGTTCAAAAAGCCCCGTAAAGCCAGCCCAGTTTGTCTAGCCAGCCCATTTCCCCGACTTGTAATAGTTGTAATAGAATAGTGTGCGTGCTATTTGTGCGTTTAGAGACCAGAACTCGGGCATGCAACCATCATCAGATGCTAACTGGGGTCTGTTGGGGTGGTCCTCTTGATGCACAAGAGTTCGCTATCTGTCTTGTCTATCTTTGTGTGCATGAGACTGAGCACTTGCGGGTTTGTCCGGAGGGCTACGGTTCTTAGAATAAGAAGGCCAGCAACACGTATTATGTTGGTGTGGCGGGTTTCACTGGGAGACCTGTAGATTTGTCCGGAAGGCTACAGTGCTAGTAGACAGGCGGGTACCAAAACAACAAACTTGTTCGGGGCCAAAAACACAAGACACAAACAAAAATAAAATAAAAATGTCTACAACACGTGGCGTTCCCAAGCGGTCACCCATCTAAGTACTAACCACGACCGACGTTGCTTTACTTCGGTAATCGGACGAGAACCGGTATCTTCAACGTGGTATAGCCGTAGAAGATGACTGGTGCCACTTTGTTGTATATATACCTGAGGAGGGGAGAAGGGGCTGAACGACTACTTGGACACTTCTCTCTGAAGTCCGCGCGATAATATAAAAGCATCGTGGGGATGCCAATAAATCGGTGGTCACCAGTGTCCACCTTAATTGACATTGACTTAGAGAGAAGCAACCCTCCTTCATATAAAAGGAGTACTCCCAAGCGGTCACGGATCAGAGTTCTAACCACGCCCCGACTCCCTCCTCCCCCGTGATCGCCACTCCCAACGGACAGAAGAGAGCGCGTAAAACTCCGGATCTGGGCGTTTCGGAGGCAGGGAAAGCTTCTGAGAGTACAATTATATTTGGAGAATCCCTTTATAATGAAAGTAGGTCATGACCTTCGGACTTAAAAAAAAAAAAAACAACAACAACAAAAACATGGCTTCCCTGCCCATGTGTGGGGCCTGTGTGGTTTGGGTTGATGGGTTTTGGAGTGGGTGTGAGTTGAGTACTGGAACTGGACTACAGGATGATAACGTTCGAGCTGTGCATCGCGCAACATATACCCGATAAACCGACTCCATAACCCGGAGACGGCCCAATTTCCGACTGAAAGGAGAAAAAGAAGCAGTGCCTAAAACATGCATGTTCTGTGTCTGGGCGCGACTGGAGGAATGGTGGCAGTGGCCATTCTGCAA
The DNA here is from genome assembly GCA_963921405.1 of Cepaea hortensis. Classification (NCBI taxonomy): domain Eukaryota; kingdom Metazoa; phylum Mollusca; class Gastropoda; order Stylommatophora; family Helicidae; genus Cepaea; species Cepaea hortensis. The sequence goes on from OY992897.1 coordinate 32,998,504, forward strand.
CAAAATTATGACAGGGGGAGGACTGTTAGGTACGCAATTTCCCACCGAGAGACCCAGTAAAACAAGCCAGTTCAAAAAGCCCCGTAAAGCCAGCCCAGTTTGTCTAGCCAGCCCATTTCCCCGACTTGTAATAGTTGTAATAGAATAGTGTGCGTGCTATTTGTGCGTTTAGAGACCAGAACTCGGGCATGCAACCATCATCAGATGCTAACTGGGGTCTGTTGGGGTGGTCCTCTTGATGCACAAGAGTTCGCTATCTGTCTTGTCTATCTTTGTGTGCATGAGACTGAGCACTTGCGGGTTTGTCCGGAGGGCTACGGTTCTTAGAATAAGAAGGCCAGCAACACGTATTATGTTGGTGTGGCGGGTTTCACTGGGAGACCTGTAGATTTGTCCGGAAGGCTACATTGCTAGTAGACAGGCGGGTACCAAAACAACAAACTTGTTCGGGGCCAAAAACACAAGACACAAACAAAAATAAAATAAAAATGTCTACAACACGTGGCGTTCCCAAGCGGTCACCCATCTAAGTACTAACCACGACCGACGTTGCTTTACTTCGGTAATCGGACGAGAACCGGTATCTTCAACGTGGTATAGCCGTAGACGATGACTGGTGCCACTTTGTTGTATATATACCTGAGGAGGGGAGAAGGGGCTGAACGACTACTTGGACACTTCTCTCTGAAGTCCGCGCGATAATATAAAAGCATCGTGGGGATGCCAATAAATCGGTGGTCACCAGTGTCCACCTTAATTGACATTGACTTAGAGAGAAGCAACCCTCCTTCATATAAAAGGAGTACTCCCAAGCGGTCACGGATCAGAGTTCTAACCACGCCCCGACTCCCTCCTCCCCCGTGATCGCCACTCCCAACGGACAGAAGGGAGCGCGTTAAACTCCGGATCTGGGCGTTTCGGAGGCAGGGAAAGCTTCTGAGAGTACAATTATATTTGGAGAATCCCTTTATAAATGAAAGTAGTTCATGACCTTCGGACTTTAAAAAAAAAAAAAAAAAAAAAAAAAAAAAAACATGGCTTCCCTGCCCATGTGTGGGGCCTGTTTGGTTTGTGTTGATGGGTTTTGGAGTTGGTGTGAGTTGAGTACTGGAACTGGACTACAGGATGATAACGTTCGAGCTGTGCCTCGCGCAACATATACCCGATAAACCGACTCCATAACCCGGAGACGGCCCAATTTCCGACTGAAAGGAGAAAAAGAAGCAGTGCCTAAAACATGCATGTTCTGTGTCTGGGCGCGACTGGAGGAATGGTGGCAGTGGCCATTCTGCAACAAAATTATGACAGGGGGAGGACTGTTAGGTACGCAATTTCCCACCGAGAGACCCAGTAAAACAAGCCAGTTCAAAAAGCCCCGTAAAGCCAGCCCAGTTTGTCTAGCCAGCCCATTTCCCCGACTTGTAATAGTTGTAATAGAATAGTGTGCGTGCTATTTGTGCGTTTAGAGACCAGAACTCGGGCATGCAACCATCATCAGATGCTAACTGGGGTCTGTTGGGGTGGTCCTCTTGATGCACAAGAGTTCGCTATCTGTCTTGTCTATCTTTGTGTGCATGAGACTGAGCACTTGCGGGTTTGTCCGGAGGGCTACGGTTCTTAGAATAAGAAGGCCAGCAACACGTATTATGTTGGTGTGGCGGGTTTCACTGGGAGACCTGTAGATTTGTCCGGAAGGCTACAGTGCTAGTAGACAGGCGGGTACCAAAACAACAAACTTGTTCGGGGCCAAAAACACAAGACACAAACAAAAATAAAATAAAAATGTCTACAACACGTGGCGTTCCCAAGCTGTCACCCATCTAAGTACTAACCACGACCGACGTTGCTTTACTTCGGTAATCGGACGAGAACCGGTATCTTCAACGTGGTATAGCCGTAGACGATGACTGGTGCCACTTTGTTGTATATATACCTGAGGAGGGGAGAAGGGGCTGAACGACTACTTGGACACTTCTCTCTGAAGTCGGCGCGATAATATAAAAGCATCGTGGGGATGCCAATAAATCGGTGGTCACCAGTGTCCACCTTAATTGACATTGACTTAGAGAGAAGCAACCCTCCTTCATATAAAAGGAGTACTCCCAAGCGGTCACGGATCAGAGTTCTAACCACGCCCCGACTCCCTCCTCCCCCGTGATCGCCACTCCCAACGGACAGAAGGGAGCGCGTTAAACTCCGGATCTGGGCGTTTCGGAGGCAGGGAAAGCTTCTGAGAGTACAATTATATTTGGAGAATCCCTTTATAAATGAAAGTAGTTCATGACCTTCGGACTTAAAAAAAAAAAAAAAAAAAAAAAAAAAAAAAAAAAAAAAAAAACATGGCTTCCCTGCCCATGTGTGGGGCCTGTTTGGTTTGGGTTGATGGGTTTTGGAGTTGGTGTGAGTTGAGTACTGGAACTGGACTACAGGATGATAACGTTCGAGCTGTGCATCGCGCAACCTATACCCGATAAACCGACTCCATAACCCGGAGACGGCCCAATTTCCGACTGAAAGGAGAAAAAGAAGCAGTGCCTAAAACATGCATGTTCTGTGTCTGGGCGCGACTGGAGGAATGGTGGCAGTGGCCAGTCTGCAACAAAATTATGACAGGGGTGAGGACTGTTAGGTACGCAATTTCCCACCGAGAGACCCAGTAAAACAAGCCAGTTGAAAAAGCCCCGTAAAGCCAGCCCAGTTTGTCTAGCCAGCCCATTTCCCCGACTTGTAATAGTTGTAATAGAATAGTGTGCGTGCTATTTGTGCGTTTAGAGACCAGAACTCGGGCATGCAACCATCATCAGATGCTAACTGGGGTCTGTTGGGGTGGTCCTCTTGATGCACAAGAGTTCGCTATCTGTCTTGTCTATCTTTGTGTGCATGAGACTGAGCACTTGCGGGTTTGTCCGGAGGGCTACGGTTCTTAGAATAAGAAGGCCAGCAACACGTATTATGTTGGTGTGGCGGGTTTCACTGGGAGACCTGTAGATTTGTCCGGAATGCTACAGTGCTAGTAGACAGGCGGGTACCAAAACAACAAACTTGTTCGGGGCCAAAAACACAAGACACAAACAAAAATAAAATAAAAATGTCTACAACACGTGGCGTTCCCAAGCGGTCACCCATCTAAGTACTAACCACGACCGACGTTGCTTTACTTCGGTAATCGGACGAGAACCGGTATCTTCAACGTGGTATAGCCGTAGACGATGACTGGTGCCACTTTGTTGTATATATACCTGAGGAGGGGAGAAGGGGCTGAACGACTACTTGGACACTTCTCTCTGAAGTCCGCGCGATAATATAAAAGCATCGTGGGGATGCCAATAAATCGGTGGTCACCAGTGTCCACCTTAATTGACATTGACTTAGAGAGAAGCAACCCTCCTTCATATAAAAGGAGTACTCCCAAGCGGTCACGGATCAGAGTTCTAACCACGCCCCGACTCCCTCCTCCCCCGTGATCGCCACTCCCAACGGACAGAAGGGAGCGCGTAAAACTCCGGATCTGGGCGTTTCGGAGGCAGGGAAAGCTTCTGAGAGTACAATTATATTTGGAGAATCCCTTTATAATGAAAGTAGGTCATGACCTTCGGACTTAAAAAAAAAAAAAACAACAACAACAAAAACATGGCTTCCCTGCCCATGTGTGGGGCCTGTGTGGTTTGGGTTGATGGGTTTTGGAGTGGGTGTGAGTTGAGTACTGGAACTGGACTACAGGATGATAACGTTCGAGCTGTGCATCGCGCAACATATACCCGATAAACCGACTCCATAACCCGGAGACGGCCCAATTTCCGACTGAAAGGAGAAAAAGAAGCAGTGCCTAAAACATGCATGTTCTGTGTCTGGGCGCGACTGGAGGAATGGTGGCAGTGGCCATTCTGCAACAAAATTATGACAGGGGGAGGACTGTTAGGTACGCAATTTCCCACCGAGAGACCCAGTAAAACAAGCCAGTTCAAAAAGCCCCGTAAAGCCAGCCCAGTTTGTCTAGCCAGCCCATTTCCCCGACTTGTAATAGTTGTAATAGAATAGTGTGCGTGCTATTTGTGCGTTTAGAGACCAGAACTCGGGCATGCAACCATCATCAGATGCTAACTGGGGTCTGTTGGGGTGGTCCTCTTGATGCACAAGAGTTCGCTATCTGTCTTGTCTATCTTTGTGTGCATGAGACTGAGCACTTGCGGGTTTGTCCGGAGGGCTACGGTTCTTAGAATAAGAAGGCCAGCAACACGTATTATGTTGGTGTGGCGGGTTTCACTGGGAGACCTGTAGATTTGTCCGGAAGGCTACAGTGCTAGTAGACAGGCGGGTACCAAAACAACAAACTTGTTCGGGGCCAAAAACACAAGACACAAACAAAAATAAAATAAAAATGTCTACAACACGTGGCGTTCCCAAGCTGTCACCCATCTAAGTACTAACCACGACCGACGTTGCTTTACTTCGGTAATCGGACGAGAACCGGTATCTTCAACGTGGTATAGCCGTAGACAATGACTGGTGCCACTTTGTTGTATATATACCTGAGGAGGGGAGAAGGGGCTGAACGACTACTTGGACACTTCTCTCTGAAGTCCGCGCGATAATATAAAAGCATCGTGGGGATGCCAATAAATCGGTGGTCACCAGTGTCCACCTTAATTGACATTGACTTAGAGAGAAGCAACCCTCCTTCATATAAAAGGAGTACTCCCAAGCGGTCACGGATCAGAGTTCTAACCACGCCCCGACTCCCTCCTCCCCCGTGATCGCCACTCCCAACGGACAGAAGGGAGCGCGTTAAACTCCGGATCTGGGCGTTTCGGAGGCAGGGAAAGCTTCTGAGAGTACAATTATATTTGGAGAATCCCTTTATAAATGAAAGTAGTTCATGACCTTCGGACTTTAAAAAAAAAAAAAAAAAAAAAAAACATGGCTTCCCTGCCCATGTGTGGGGCCTGTTTGGTTTGGGTTGATGGGTTTTGGAGTTGGTGTGAGTTGAGTACTGGAACTGGACTACAGGATGATAACGTTCGAGCTGTGCATCGCGCAACATATACCCGATAAACCGACTCCATAACCCGGAGACGGCCCAATTTCCGACTGAAAGGAGAAAAAGAAGCAGTGCCTAAAACATGCATGTTCTGTGTCTGGGCGCGACTGGAGGAATGGTGGCAGTGGCCATTCTGCAACAAAATTATGACAGGGGGAGGACTGTTAGGTACGCAATTTCCCACCGAGAGACCCAGTAAAACAAGCCAGTTCAAAAAGCCCCGTAAAGCCAGCCCAGTTTGTCTAGCCAGCCCATTTCCCCGACTTGTAATAGTTGTAATAGAATAGTGTGCGTGCTATTTGTGCGTTTAGAGACCAGAACTCGGGCATGCAACCATCATCAGATGCTAACTGGGGTCTGTTGGGGTGGTCCTCTTGATGCACAAGAGTTCGCTATCTGTCTTGTCTATCTTTGTGTGCATGAGACTGAGCACTTGCGGGTTTGTCCGGAGGGCTACGGTTCTTAGAATAAGAAGGCCAGCAACACGTATTATGTTGGTGTGGCGGGTTTCACTGGGAGACCTGTAGATTTGTCCGGAAGGCTACAGTGCTAGTAGACAGGCGGGTACCAAAACAACAAACTTGTTCGGGGCCAAAAACACAAGACACAAACAAAAATAAAATAAAAATGTCTACAACACGTGGCGTTCCCAAGCGGTCACCCATCTAAGTACTAACCACGACCGACGTTGCTTTACTTCGGTAATCGGACGAGAACCGGTATCTTCAACGTTGTATAGCCGTAGACGATGACTGGTGCCACTTTGTTGTATATATACCTGAGGAGGGGAGAAGGGGCTGAACGACTACTTGGACACTTCTCTCTGAAGTCCGCGCGATAATATAAAAGCATCGTGGGGATGCCAATAAATCGGTGGTCACCAGTGTCCACCTTAATTGACATTGACTTAGAGAGAAGCAACCCTCCTTCATATAAAAGGAGTACTCCCAAGCGGTCACGGATCAGAGTTCTAACCACGCCCCGACTCCCTCCTCCCCCGTGATCGCCACTCCCAACGGACAGAAGGGAGCGCGTAAAACTCCGGATCTGGGCGTTTCGGAGGCAGGGAAAGCTTCTGAGAGTACAATTATATTTGGAGAATCCCTTTATAATGAAAGTAGGTCATGACCTTCGGACTTAAAAACAAAACAAAACAACAACAACAAAAACATGGCTTCCCTGCCCATGTGTGGGGCCTGTGTGGTTTGGGTTGATGGGTTTTGGAGTGGGTGTGAGTTGAGTACTGGAACTGGACTACAGGATGATAACGTTCGAGCTGTGCATCGCGCAACATATACCCGATAAACCGACTCCATAACCCGGAGACGGCCCAATTTCCGACTGAAAGGAGAAAAAGAAGCAGTGCCTAAAACATGCATGTTCTGTGTCTGGGCGCGACTGGAGGAATGGTGGCAGTGGCCATTCTGCAACAAAATTATGACAGGGGGAGGACTGTTAGGTACGCAATTTCCCACCGAGAGACCCAGTAAAACAAGCCAGTTCAAAAAGCCCCGTAAAGCCAGCCCAGTTTGTCTAGCCAGCCCATTTCCCCGACTTGTAATAGTTGTAATAGAATAGTGTGCGTGCTATTTGTGCGTTTAGAGACCAGAACTCGGGCATGCAACCATCATCAGATGCTAACTGGGGTCTGTTGGGGTGGTCCTCTTGATGCACAAGAGTTCGCTATCTGTCTTGTCTATCTTTGTGTGCATGAGACTGAGCACTTGCGGGTTTGTCCGGAGGGCTACGGTTCTTAGAATAAGAAGGCCAGCAACACGTATTATGTTGGTGTGGCGGGTTTCACTGGGAGACCTGTAGATTTGTCCGGAAGGCTACAGTGCTAGTAGACAGGCGGGTACCAAAACAACAAACTTGTTCGGGGCCAAAAACACAAGACACAAACAAAAATAAAATAAAAATGTCTACAACACGTGGCGTTCCCAAGCTGTCACCCATCTAAGTACTAACCACGACCGACGTTGCTTTACTTCGGTAATCGGACGAGAACCGGTATCTTCATCGTGGTATAGCCGTAGACGATGACTGGTGCCACTTTGTTGTATATATACCTGAGGAGGGGAGAAGGGGCTGAACGACTACTTGGACACTTCTCTCTGAAGTCGGCGCGATAATATAAAAGCATCGTGGGGATGCCAATAAATCGGTGGTCACCAGTGTCCACCTTAATTGACATTGACTTAGAGAGAAGCAACCCTCCTTCATATAAAAGGAGTACTCCCAAGCGGTCACGGATCAGAGTTCTAACCACGCCCCGACTCCCTCCTCCCCCGTGATCGCCACTCCCAACGGACAGAAGGGAGCGCGTTAAACTCCGGATCTGGGCGTTTCGGAGGCAGGGAAAGCTTCTGAGAGTACAATTATATTTGGAGAGTCCCTTTATAAATGAAAGTAGTTCATGACCTTCGGACTTAAAAAAAAAAAAAAAAAAAAAAAAAAAAAACATGGCTTCCCTGCCCATGTGTGGGGCCTGTTTGGTTTGGGTTGATGGGTTTTGGAGTTGGTGTGAGTTGAGTACTGGAACTGGACTACAGGATGATAACGTTCGAGCTGTGCATCGCGCAACCTATACCCGATAAACCGACTCCATAACCCGGAGACGGCCCAATTTCCGACTGAAAGGAGAAAAAGAAGCAGTGCCTAAAACATGCATGTTCTGTGTCTGGGCGCGACTGGAGGAATGGTGGCAGTGGCCAGTCTGCAACAAAATTATGACAGGGGTGAGGACTGTTAGGTACGCAATTTCCCACCGAGAGACCCAGTAAAACAAGCCAGTTGAAAAAGCCCCGTAAAGCCAGCCCAGTTTGTCTAGCCAGCCCATTTCCCCGACTTGTAATAGTTGTAATAGAATAGTGTGCGTGCTATTTGTGCGTTTAGAGACCAGAACTCGGGCATGCAACCATCATCAGATGCTAACTGGGGTCTGTTGGGGTGGTCCTCTTGATGCACAAGAGTTCGCTATCTGTCTTGTCTATCTTTGTGTGCATGAGACTGAGCACTTGCGGGTTTGTCCGGAGGGCTACGGTTCTTAGAATAAGAAGGCCAGCAACACGTATTATGTTGGTGTGGCGGGTTTCACTGGGAGACCTGTAGATTTGTCCGGAAGGCTACAGTGCTAGTAGACAGGCGGGTACCAAAACAACAAACTTGTTCGGGGCCAAAAACACAAGACACAAACAAAAATAAAATAAAAATGTCTACAACACGTGGCGTTCCCAAGCGGTCACCCATCTAAGTACTAACCACGACCGACGTTGCTTTACTTCGGTAATCGGACGAGAACCGGTATCTTCAACGTTGTATAGCCGTAGACGATGACTGGTGCCACTTTGTTGTATATATACCTGAGGAGGGGAGAAGGGGCTGAACGACTACTTGGACACTTCTCTCTGAAGTCCGCGCGATAATATAAAAGCATCGTGGGGATGCCAATAAATCGGTGGTCACCAGTGTCCACCTTAATTGACATTGACTTAGAGAGAAGCAACCCTCCTTCATATAAAAGGAGTACTCCCAAGCGGTCACGGATCAGAGTTCTAACCACGCCCCGACTCCCTCCTCCCCCGTGATCGCCACTCCCAACGGACAGAAGGGAGCGCGTAAAACTCCGGATCTGGGCGTTTCGGAGGCAGGGAAAGCTTCTGAGAGTACAATTATATTTGGAGAATCCCTTTATAATGAAAGTAGGTCATGACCTTCGGACTTAAAAAAAAAACAAAACAACAACAACAAAAACATGGCTTCCCTGCCCATGTGTGGGGCCTGTGTGGTTTGGGTTGATGGGTTTTGGAGTGGGTGTGAGTTGAGTACTGGAACTGGACTACAGGATGATAACGTTCGAGCTGTGCATCGCGCAACATATACCCGATAAACCGACTCCATAACCCGGAGACGGCCCAATTTCCGACTGAAAGGAGAAAAAGAAGCAGTGCCTAAAACATGCATGTTCTGTGTCTGGGCGCGACTGGAGGAATGGTGGCAGTGGCCATTCTGCAACAAAATTATGACAGGGGGAGGACTGTTAGGTACGCAATTTCCCACCGAGAGACCCAGTAAAACAAGCCAGTTCAAAAAGCCCCGTAAAGCCAGCCCAGTTTGTCTAGCCAGCCCATTTCCCCGACTTGTAATAGTTGTAATAGAATAGTGTGCGTGCTATTTGTGCGTTTAGAGACCAGAACTCGGGCATGCAACCATCATCAGATGCTAACTGGGGTCTGTTGGGGTGGTCCTCTTGATGCACAAGAGTTCGCTATCTGTCTTGTCTATCTTTGTGTGCATGAGACTGAGCACTTGCGGGTTTGTCCGGAGGGCTACGGTTCTTAGAATAAGAAGGCCAGCAACACGTATTATGTTGGTGTGGCGGGTTTCACTGGGAGACCTGTAGATTTGTCCGGAAGGCTACAGTGCTAGTAGACAGGCGGGTACCAAAACAACAAACTTGTTCGGGGCCAAAAACACAAGACACAAACAAAAATAAAATAAAAATGTCTACAACACGTGGCGTTCCCAAGCTGTCACCCATCTAAGTACTAACCACGACCGACGTTGCTTTACTTCGGTAATCGGACGAGAACCGGTATCTTCAACGTGGTATAGCCGTAGACGATGACTGGTGCCACTTTGTTGTATATATACCTGAGGAGGGGAGAAGGGGCTGAACGACTACTTGGACACTTCTCTCTGAAGTCCGCGCGATAATATAAAAGCATCGTGGGGATGCCAATAAATCGGTGGTCACCAGTGTCCACCTTAATTGACATTGACTTAGAGAGAAGCAACCCTCCTTCATATAAAAGGAGTACTCCCAAGCGGTCACGGATCAGAGTTCTAACCACGCCCCGACTCCCTCCTCCCCCGTGATCGCCACTCCCAACGGACAGAAGGGAGCGCGTTAAACTCCGGATCTGGGCGTTTCGGAGGCAGGGAAAGCTTCTGAGAGTACAATTATATTTGGAGAATCCCTTTATAAATGAAAGTAGTTCATGACCTTCGGACTTAAAAAAAAAAAAAAAAAAAAAAAAAAAAAAAAACAAACATGGCTTCCCTGCCCATGTGTGGGGCCTGTTTGGTTTGGGTTGATGGGTTTTGGAGTTGGTGTGAGTTGAGTACTGGAACTGGACTACAGGATGATAACGTTCGAGCTGTGCATCGCGCAACCTATACCCGATAAACCGACTCCATAACCCGGAGACGGCCCAATTTCCGACTGAAAGGAGAAAAAGAAGCAGTGCCTAAAACATGCATGTTCTGTGTCTGGGCGCGACTGGAGGAATGGTGGCAGTGGCCAGTCTGCAACAAAATTATGACAGGGGGAGGACTGTTAGGTACGCAATTTCCCACCGAGAGACCCAGTAAAACAAGCCAGTTCAAAAAGCCCCGTAAAGCCAGCCCAGTTTGTCTAGCCAGCCCATTTCCCCGACTTGTAATAGTTGTAATAGAATAGTGTGCGTGCTATTTGTGCGTTTAGAGACCAGAACTCGGGCATGCAACCATCATCAGATGCTAACTGGGGTCTGTTGGGGTGGTCCTCTTGATGCACAAGAGTTCGCTATCTGTCTTGTCTATCTTTGTGTGCATGAGACTGAGCACTTGCGGGTTTGTCCGGAGGGCTACGGTTCTTAGAATAAGAAGGCCAGCAACACGTATTATGTTGGTGTGGCGGGTTTCACTGGGAGACCTGTAGATTTGTCCGGAAGGCTACAGTGCTAGTAGACAGGCGGGTACCAAAACAACAAACTTGTTCGGGGCCAAAAACACAAGACACAAACAAAAATAAAATAAAAATGTCTACAACACGTGGCGTTCCCAAGCTGTCACCCATCTAAGTACTAACCACGACCGACGTTGCTTTACTTCGGTAATCGGACGAGAACCGGTATCTTCAACGTGGTATAGCCGTAGACGATGACTGGTGCCACTTTGTTGTATATATACCTGAGGAGGGGAGAAGGGGCTGAACGACTACTTGGACACTTCTCTCTGAAGTCCGCGCGATAATATAAAAGCATCGTGGGGATGCCAATAAATCGGTGGTCACCAGTGTCCACCTTAATTGACATTGACTTAGAGAGAAGCAACCCTCCTTCATATAAAAGGAGTACTCCCAAGCGGTCACGGATCAGAGTTCTAACCACGCCCCGACTCCCTCCTCCCCCGTGATCGCCACTCCCAACGGACAGAAGGGAGCGCGTTAAACTCCGGATCTGGGCGTTTCGGAGGCAGGGAAAGCTTCTGAGAGTACAATTATATTTGGAGAATCCCTTTATAAATGAAAGTAGTTCATGACCTTCGGACTTAAAAAAAAAAAAAAAAAAAAAAAAAAAAAAACAAACATGGCTTCCCTGCCCATGTGTGGGGCCTGTGTGGTTTGGGTTGATGGGTTTTGGAGTGGGTGTGAGTTAAGTACTGGAACTGGACTACAGGATGATAACGTTCGAGCTGTGCATCGCGCAACATATACCCGATAAACCGACTCCATAACCCGGAGACGGCCCAATTTCCGACTGAAAGGAGAAAAAGAAGCAGTGCCTAAAACATGCATGTTCTGTGTCTGGGCGCGACTGGAGGAATGGTGGCAGTGGCCATTCTGCAACAAAATTATGACAGGGGGAGGACTGTTAGGTACGCAATTTCCCACCGAGAGACCCAGTAAAACAAGCCAGTTCAAAAAGCCCCGTAAAGCCAGCCCAGTTTGTCTAGCCAGCCCATTTCCCCGACTTGTAATAGTTGTAATAGAATAGTGTGCGTGCTATTTGTGCGTTTAGAGACCAGAACTCGGGCATGCAACCATCATCAGATGCTAACTGGGGTCTGTTGGGGTGGTCCTCTTGATGCACAAGAGTTCGCTATCTGTCTTGTCTATCTTTGTGTGCATGAGACTGAGCACTTGCGGGTTTGTCCGGAGGGCTACGGTTCTTAGAATAAGAAGGCCAGCAACACGTATTATGTTGGTGTGGCGGGTTTCACTGGGAGACCTGTAGATTTGTCCGGAAGGCTACAGTGCTAGTAGACAGGCGGGTACCAAAACAACAAACTTGATCGGGGCCAAAAACACAAGACACAAACAAAAATAAAATAAAAATGTCTACAACACGTGGCGTTCCCAAGCTGTCACCCATCTAAGTACTAACCACGACCGACGTTGCTTTACTTCGGTAATCGGACGAGAACCGGTATCTTCAACGTGGTATAGCCGTAGACGATGACTGGTGCCACTTTGTTGTATATATACCTGAGGAGGGGAGAAGGGGCTGAACGACTACTTGGACACTTCTCTCTGAAGTCCGCGCGATAATATAAAAGCATCGTGGGGATGCCAATAAATCGGTGGTCACCAGTGTCCACCTTAATTGACATTGACTTAGAGAGAAGCAACCCTCCTTCATATAAAAGGAGTACTCCCAAGCGGTCACGGATCAGAGTTCTAACCACGCCCCGACTCCCTCCTCCCCCGTGATCGCCACTCCCAACGGACAGAAGGGAGCGCGTTAAACTCCGGATCTGGGCTTTTCGGAGGCAGGGAAAGCTTCTGAGAGTACAATTATATTTGGAGAATCCCTTTATAAATGAAAGTAGGTCATGACCTTCGGACTTAAAAAAAACAAAAACATGGCTTCCCTGCCCATGTGTGGGGCCTGTGTGGTTTGGGTTGATGGGTTTTGGAGTGGGTGTGAGTTGAGTACTGGAACTGGACTACAGGATGATAACGTTCGAGCTGTGCATCGCGCAACATATACCCGATAAACCGACTCCATAACCCGGAGACGGCCCAATTTCCGACTGAAAGGAGAAAAAGAAGCAGTGCCTAAAACATGCATGTTCTGTGTCTGGGCGCGACTGGAGGAATGGTGGCAGTGGCCAGTCTGCAACAAAATTATGACAGGGGGAGGACTGTTAGGTACGCAATTTCCCACCGAGAGACCCAGTAAAACAAGCCAGTTGAAAAAGCCCCGTAAAGCCAGCCCAGTTTGTCTAGCCAGCCCATTTCCCCGACTTGTAATAGTTGTAATAGAATAGTGTGCGTGCTATTTGTGCGTTTAGAGACCAGAACTCGGGCATGCAACCATCATCAGATGCTAACTGGGGTCTGTTGGGGTGGTCCTCTTGATGCACAAGAGTTCGCTATCTGTCTTGTCTATCTTTGTGTGCATGAGACTGAGCACTTGCGGGTTTGTCCGGAGGGCTACGGTTCTTAGAATAAGAAGGCCAGCAACACGTATTATGTTGGTGTGGCGGGTTTCACTGGGAGACCTGTAGATTTGTCCGGAAGGCTACAGTGCTAGTAGACAGGCGGGTACCAAAACAACAAACTTGTTCGGGGCCAAAAACACAAGACACAAACAAAAATAAAATAAAAATGTCTACAACACGTGGCGTTCCCAAGCGGTCACCCATCTAAGTACTAACCACGACCGACGTTGCTTTACTTCGGTAATCGGACGAGAACCGGTATCTTCAACGTGGTATAGCCGTAGACGATGACTGGTGCCACTTTGTTGTATATATATACCTGAGGAGGGGAGAAGGGGCTGAACGACTACTTGGACACTTCTCTCTGAAGTCCGCGCGATAATATAAAAGCATCGTGGGGATGCCAATAAATCGGTGGTCACCAGTGTCCACCTTAATTGACATTGACTTAGAGAGAAGCAACCCTCCTTCATATAAAAGGAGTACTCCCAAGCGGTCACGGATCAGAGTTCTAACCACGCCCCGACTCCCTCCTCCCCCGTGATCGCGACTCCCAACGGACAGAAGGGAGCGCGTAAAACTCCGGATCTGGGCGTTTCGGAGGCAGGGAAAGCTTCTGAGAGTACAATTATATTTGGAGAATCCCTTTATAATGAAAGTAGGTCATGACCTTCGGACTTAAAAAAAAAAAACAACAACAACAAAAAAAAACATGGCTTCCCTGCCCATGTGTGGGGCCTGTGTGGTTTGGGTTGATGGGTTTTGGAGTGGGTGTGAGTTAAGTACTGGAACTGGACTACAGGATGATAACGTTCGAGCTGTGCATCGCGCAACATATACCCGATAAACCGACTCCATAACCCGGAGACGGCCCAATTTCCGACTGAAAAGAGAAAAAGAAGCAGTGCCTAAAACATGCATGTTCTGTGTCTGGGCGCGACTGGAGGAATGGTGGCAGTGGCCAGTCTGCAACAAAATTATGACAGGGGGAGGACTGTTGGGTACGAAATTTCCCACCGAGAGACCCAGTAAAACAAGCCAGTTGAAAAAGCCCCGTAAAGCCAGCCCAGTTTGTCTAGCCAGCCCATTTCCCCGACTTGTAATAGTTGTAATAGAATAGTGTGCGTGCTATTTGTGCGTTTAGAGACCAGAACTCGGGCATGCAACCATCATCAGATGCTAACTGGGGTCTGTTGGGGTGGTCCTCTTGATGCACAAGAGTTCGCTATCTGTCTTGTCTATCTTTGTGTGCATGAGACTGAGCACTTGCGGGTTTGTCCGGAGGGCTACGGTTCTTAGAATAAGAAGGCCAGCAACACGTATTATGTTGGTGTGGCGGGTTTCACTGGGAGACCTGTAGATTTGTCCGGAAGGCTACAGTGCTAGTAGACAGGCGGGTACCAAAACAACAAACTTGTTCGGGGCCAAAAACACAAGACACAAACAAAAATAAAATAAAAATGTCTACAACACGTGGCGTTCCCAAGCGGTCACCCATCTAAGTACTAACCACGACCGACGTTGCTTTACTTCGGTAATCGGACGAGAACCGGTATCTTCAACGTGGTATAGCCGTAGACGATGACTGGTGCCACTTTGTTGTATATATACCTGAGGAGGGGAGAAGGGGCTGAACGACTACTTGGACACTTCTCTCTGAAGTCCGCGCGATAATATAAAAGAATCGTGGGGATGCCAATAAATCGGTGGTCACCAGTGTCCACCTTAATTGACATTGACTTAGAGAGAAGCAACCCTCCTTCATATAAAAGGAGTACTCCCAAGCGGTCACGGATCAGAGTTCTAACCACGCCCCGACTCCCTCCTCCCCCGTGATCGCCACTCCCAACGGACAGAAGGGAGCGCGTTAAACTCCGGATCTGGGCGTTTCGGAGGCAGGGAAAGCTTCTGAGAGTACAATTATATTTGGAGAATCCCTTTATAAATGAAAGTAGGTCATGACCTTCGGACTTAAAAAAAAAAAACATGGCTTCCCTGCCCATGTGTGGGGCCTGTGTGGTTTGGGTTGATGGGTTTTGGAGTGGGTGTGAGTTGAGTACTGGAACTGGACTACAGGATGATAACGTTCGAGCTGTGCATCGCGCAACATATACCCGATAAACCGACTCCATAACCCGGAGACGGCCCAATTTCCGACTGAAAGGAGAAAAAGAAGCAGTGCCTAAAACATGCATTTTCTGTGTCTGGGCGCGACTGGAGGAATGGTGGCAGTGGCCAGTCTGCAACAAAATTATGACAGGGGGAGGACTGTTAGGTATGCAATTTCCCACCGAGAGACCCAGTAAAACAAGCCAGTTGAAAAAGCCCCGTAAAGCCAGCCCAGTTTGTCTAGCCAGCCCATTTCCCCGACTTGTAATTGTTGTAATAGAATAGTGTGCGTGCTATTTGTGCGTTTAGAGACCAGAACTCGGGCATGCAACCATCATCAGATGCTAACTGGGGTCTGTTGGGGTGGTCCTCTTGATGCACAAGAGTTCGCTATCTGTCTTGTCTATCTTTGTGTGCATGAGACTGAGCACTTGCGGGTTTGTCCGGAGGGCTACGGTTCTTAGAATAAGAAGGCCAGCAACACGTATTATGTTGGTGTGGCGGGTTTCACTGGGAGACCTGTAGATTTGTCTGGAAGGCTACAGTGCTAGTAGACAGGCGGGTACCAAAACAACAAACTTGTTCGGGGCCAAAAACACAAGACACAAACAAAAATAAAATAAAAATGTCTACAACACGTGGCGTTCCCAAGCGGTCACCCATCTAAGTACTAACCACGACCGACGTTGCTTTACTTCGGTAATCGGACGAGAACCGGTATCTTCAACGTGGTATAGCCGTAGACGATGACTGGTGCCACTTTGTTGTATATATACCTGAGGAGGGGAGAAGGGGCTGAACGACTACTTGGACACTTCTCTCTGAAGTCCGCGCGATAATATAAAAGCATCGTGGGGATGCCAATAAATCGGTGGTCACCAGTGTCCACCTTAATTGACATTTGACTTTATTGTTCCGGTGGTCACCAGCGGTCACCAGTGTCCACCTTAATTGACATTTGACTTTATTGTTCCGGTTTCCCACGACGAAGGACGCGTTTGTGTGGTCTCCTCCTTTTTGGATTAATTTTCCTGTTTATCTACATTCGTACGCAATGGATTTTATATGTTTGTGATCACAACGATGCCGTTCAACTGTTGAACTTCTTTTACAGTTGCTATATGTGCAGTGTTAGAAATAAATGCTAATAATATTGTATTAAATAACACTATGGATAAATCATTCATGGAACAGCGGCGCGTCGGTGATAGCTTGAACTAGCCGATCACATCACTTGGATTTAAACCGTGGACGGCGCTACAATGTTTCCGTGTTTGTTGAAACCTAATATTTTGTAATGTCTGTCGGGGAGGGAATTTCTGTGCTGGAGTTAGCGGGAGAAAGGGGCCGAAGTAGATCTGAGGGTCGAAGTGGATTACGATCTACAGTAACAAGAAACTACACACTCAACAAAGAGCGGGCAGTGAAAAGCAAACTTAAGAACTGTTTTAGTTCGCCATCGCTGTCTATTAAATGTATGGATGACGGTAAATGCATCTCTATCACATTCAACAATACAATACATTACGAGGCATTTCGAACATGCCTGGTCAATTATTACCATGAAGCCAAAGTTGACTATAGAAAAGACCGACAAGGAGCGGAGGTGGAAGTAAAAATATCATCTCCCCTACACACGTTGCATTTGTACAACACCCAGAATAAAATTTTAATACAAGGGGCAAACGCCGTCATGTCTGAGTGGCTCGCGACACAGTTTGTTGAAATTGAGCAGGCAGCTCTGAAACTAACAAGTGACTCGCTAATCACACCAGCCGATTTCAGCACGCTAGTGTCTGCCATAAAATCAACACAGCCTGCAGCGGCAGTCGTTACAGCATCAGGAGATAGTAACAACATACTCCAACATGTCACGACTCAACAAAGCAGCAGCTCGAACGCAGCTTCTTCTAACCAACCAGTGTTGCTAGCCATTGAATACCCGATGAGGCCCCTAGGGGACACTATACAACCAAATGAAAACAATTCAAACCAAATTGAGATTGCACCATCTGTACTAGATGAAAGCCCAGCTACAGATCAACACTCATGCGGTTGTCAACAGCACATTGAAAAGTTAGAGGCAAGTTTGAAGATACTTCTAGACGCCGCCTCTGAAAACACAGACAAGATTGCCAGGATAACTAATGACTATATCAAACTCAAGTCAGAGGTCGCTCTCCTGAGAGAGGAAAATGGTATACTGAAACACACTATTGAGACTTTACAACCTGCGCCCACTAGTGATCAGTTAGCACAGACTTACAGCTTCGAAACAACACAACCATCTCTGGGAGCGCCAACTATACAGCCAACGAACACACATCAACAAACAGACAAAGCCAATCAACAGGACTCGACATTTCCCATAGAAGTTAAAGTCAGCAATCGATTTGAACTACCAAAAGAGCAATTGGTAAACGACAATCAGTACGACGAGACATTGCTGACAGACAATCCGCCTATTCAAGAATCGGCTGGTAACCTTCAAGAAGGCAGTCCACAGCCGGATAATTATCAATGGCAAAAACAACGTGCAAGCCGTACCAGAAGCCAATACATACAGAGACTACCAGCTGACTGCACCCATTTGATAATTGGCGACTCCTTGTTGAAAGGCATATACAGTGATCGTATGTCGTCATCACACGCCGATAAAGCTACAACAATTCCATATCCTGGTGCAGGGTTAGACAGTCTAACAAACAGTATACGTAGAATGGAAATCAACGAAAGTGTGAAGAGGATTACAATACATATAGGAATTAATGACACTAAGGGAAACCAAAATATCACAATTTCTCAGTTACGAAAACTACTAGACTTATTATGCCATAATTTTCCCAATTCTAAAGTGTTTTTCTCTTCCATCATACCACCAAGTTATGGCTCCGAACGGCGACTAGCCGACATAAACAACAACACCCTAGAGAAATTCTGTAATCAGTATAATGTACAATTTATCAACAACACACCATTTTTTACATCTCAAAGAGGCGCGCCAAAGAAACGACTGTACAGTGACCAGATCCATACATCCACATTAGGTAATAGCTTCCTTGCTAAAAATATCAAGTATCCGGAGAGAGCACAAAACATGACCAACACACAAACACGACGAACATTGACTATTGAAGCCAGTAGAAATACCCCTATCACCCCAGATAAACGTCTGCTGACGTCTGACCCCCGAAAGCCTGCCATTCAAGGTGCCCACATGCTACCAAGAACAAATCAACCTCTCCTTCCTACCCCCACCCTCACACGTGAAGGAAATAACTACCAGGAAGATTTCCCTAACCTCACTTCCAACGAACCCTCGTTGCAAGCAGCAGTAAACACGCACGGTAGTAATACCACCTTGACACACCAAGATCAAGACAGCTATGGGCTCCATAGCAGACAACAAGAAGTTCCGAATCACCAAATTCACGCCAGTAATGATCGACCAAGCGGACAACAGGCTCCGCATCATTGGAGTCCAGAACTTCTACACTTGATGCAATTTAGTCCTGCCGCATTGAATCAAGCCCTTATGATGTCTCTACAATACAGACCTGTGAGATAGGATATGTATTAAAAACGGAACCCTATATGCATTGATACCAGCAACAGAGCTTCCTCCTTGAACTTTAATTGCTTACTGTTTAACGTTTTAAACAGAGACATTGACTTGTGTAGTCATTTATTAATTCTGTTGGATAACAGTTGGTTACTTAGCTTGTGAAGTAGATTTTTCAGGTTAATTATTTGTTGTATGTTCTTTAATTCGTTTTGTTCCGTGTTTGCATTATATTCGTTGGTCTAATTAGTTATATCGTTATAATATTGTCATTTACATATCGATTTGGATTACTGATATTTTGTAAGTTTATGTAATTGTGTTTTTTTTATGATCTTGTATTTTTGCTTGACTTTGACTAATTTACACTTTCTTCATGGATGAAATGTCTGAGAAGTGGCAACACTGGCTCAATAAGTCAGGAATACGCCTTGGACACTTAAACATTTGCAGCTTATTTAACAAGCTACCAGAGTTATCTTCTATTCTCAATCAAAATTTTCATTTATTCGGCCTTAGTGAAAGTAGGCTTAACGATAACATTTCAGATGAGGACATCTCTATTAAAGGGTACAAAGTTTTCAGAAGGGATCCCTGTAGGAAACAAGAGACAGGCATAATAACATATGTTTCTAATTTACTAAATGCTAACCGTAGGCTAGACTTTGAAACTTGCGAAATAGAATGTATTTGGTTAGAGCTAAAATTTCAAAACCGCACATCCCTGATAATTGGCTACCTCTATCGAAATCCCAGTGCTGGACACGTCTGGTACGAAACTTCACTACCATGATGGATGTGGTTTTCGCTTCCGGTAAAGAAATTATACTACTCGGAGACTTTAACATTGACACCAACAAATCCAACATAATATGGGGAAATATAATTGCATCATACAATTTCCAACAAATAGTACAACAAGCTACTAGAGTAACAAAGTCATCTTCAACAATCATAGATCACATTTATGTAACTTGCTCAGACAACATCATAGAATGCAGCGTACCCAATTGTGCAATGAGCGATCACTACCCAATATGCTGCACGTGGTCTAAAAAAGGAATTAAAACTCCTAAACATAAACACATAAGTGTAAAATATAGAAGTTACAAAAATTTCAATCAAAACGCATTTTTACAGGACTTGCTCAGTTCACCTCTAGACAATGTATATCAGCTTCCTGACCCGGATGATGCTTTGGAATTCTGGATGAAAACCTTTATTGACGTTTTTGATAGACATGTGCCAATCAAGGAAGTTCGAGTAAAACACCACGTCAAGTCACCTTGGATCACACAGGAAATACTTGAAATTATGAGAGACAGAGATAAAGCACATAAAAAGCGGGATCTCAACGTATACCGTACTCTTAGAAACAAAGTTCAATATACCATACGACGGGAAAAGAAAAATTACTTTAAGAACTTATTAATAGATAAAACAAATAGTAAGGATATATGGAAGGCAATTAACACTTTGACAAACAAGTATAACTCCCGAAATTCCTTACCATCAAATCATATTACATGCGACCAATTCAGTAAGTTCTTTCAAACTGACATAGACCAGTTGAAGGCTTCAATACCTAATTCTCCTTGCAACTTATCTTTGCTGTCATCGTTTTGCGAGAGTAGATGCTCCCGCGATATTCTTTCCGACATACCGCTAATGACAATCACTGAAGTATTCACTTACCTCAGTAACCTAAAAAACACAACCTCATCTGGCTTAGATGGAATCAGCAACCGGATTCTCCGTTGTGCTGCGCCAGTGATCAGTATATCACTAACCTATGTATATAATCAGTGTCTCACCAAAGGCCACTTTCCATCAGCTCTCAAAATCGCTAAAGTGTACCCTCTTCTTAAATCTGGTTCATTGGACAATGGTCTCCCGAACAATTACAGACCCATTTCTTTACTATCATCACTATCTAAGCCACTAGAAAAACACATCCATAAAGTAACATTACAGTATTTAGTTCGCAACAAGCTTATTGTTGACAGCCAATCAGGATTTCGACCAAAGTATTCTTGCCATACGGCCCTAACAAACATGATAGAAAATTGGCACGAGAGTATAAACAACAACAGTCTATGTGGAACTGTGTTTATTGATTTCAAGAAAGCATTTGATATGATAGACCATGTTATTTTAATTAAGAAACTTGAGACAATGAAAATTGGTCCTAATGTAGTCACTCTAATATCATCTTTTCTATCGGACAGAAAGCAAGTAGTATCACATAATAAATCGCTGTCTCAAACCACTACATTCAATATTGGAGTACCACAAGGCTCTATCCTTGGCCCTCTATTATTTGCCATATATATTAACGATCTACCTTTGCATCTTTCATCGTCCTGCGATCTATTTGCAGACGACTGTACAGTGTACACAAACGCTGAAAACTGTGTTTTACTGGAGTCGTCTTTACAACAAGAATTAAATAATGTAGTTAGGTGGAGCTATTCAAACCGTATGCAAATTAATATCACTAAAACAAAATCAATGTTATTAACAACCAGACAAAGACTTCAAACTCTAAGCTCACACACATCACTTCAACTTCACATCGATAACATGCCAGTAGAAAGTGTAATTGAGCACAAAACATTAGGCCTAATCATTGATAGAAACCTAACCTTTAATTCCCACGTTCAAGCGCTCATTAAACAAACAGCGAAAAAAGTCTACCAACTCGCCAAAATTAAAAACTTCCTTGATGAGGACACAAGGAAACTATTCTATACTTCTCATATTCAGACACACTTTGACTACTGCTCTACAATCTGGGACGGTTGTTCTAATTCAAACACCAAGCGACTTTACTCACTCCAGAAACGGGCCATGAGTCTAATTTATAGCAAACATTTATCTGACAATCCCAGCCTGTATAAACGCCTTCAGTTACTACCACTCCGCAAACGCCTGCTTTTCAATAAAGCTAAACTAATTCACAAAATCTTGCATCGGAATGCCCCAAATTACCTTTGGCCATTGTTTAAATATAATGCTAGACACAGTAAACGTTTAAATATATTACACATTCCGAAGCCTAGGATTGACTTATACAAAACAAGCTTAACGTACTCTGCAGCTCAGCTGTGGAACAATCTTCCACAAGAAATAAAAGACATCACCAATCCTTATTCATATAATCGCAAATTACTCGAACACTAACCCGAAACCCGACACCCCACATTGTGCCAACGGCTTCGGGCGGAAGAGCGCAATTGGGAGGGTACAAGCCTTACCCTGGTGCGAGGAAATGCAAGCTAAAGACAAAATTGTCATGGCAGGGCAGACCAGGCCCTAAGCCTTGGTTGGCGACTGGTCTAGGATCGAAGCTCCGACAGGCGGACAGTTAGAACATTGCTTTGCTGATCCGGCAGCTTCTGCAGCTTGTCTTGTTCCAGATGTAGGGGTGTTACCTTTCCTCTGGAGTGAACTAGGCAGGCCGAGAGAGGGATCATGCTGCATGGGCAACACATGATCTCTATATTTTAGCCCAGGCTTTGTGCTATGGAGAGGCAATAACTCCATCCCTGGTCTTAACTGGTCTCGGAATCAAAGCGAGAGGCAACTGTTACGGGTTATAAGTCCTTGTCAGTTGGCGTAGACATGGGGCGCCACGCGTTGCCTCTGACGGTGGGAGACACCTATAGGTGTCACTGATCAGCTACCGCCCGCCTCAAGCTGGGCAGCCCCCAGCCAATTGGGTGCTGATCCGCCACAGCCTGCCTGCTTCAATGGGTGCTTGGGGCTAGGACAAAATCTGAATCGCAGGCTGTAAAACCAATGCACCAGGTACAAACAAAAATATAAATAGAAACCTCAAGCTACGGCTTGCAACCTGGAACGTGAGAACCATGTGTCCAGGATTTTCCACTGACATGACCAATATTGACGATGTGAGAAAAACGGCTGTGATTGATGCCGAACTCAATCGTCTTAACATTGATATTGCTGGCCTGCAGGAGACTCGCCTCGCTGAGGAAGGGTCACTCAGGGAAAACAACTACACCTTTTTCTGGAAGGGTAAAGGGCAGGCAGAAAAAAGGCAACACGGTGTGGGCTTTGCAGTGAAGAATTCGCTACTGGGAATGATTGAAATTCCAGCAGGAGGAAATGAAAGACTATTATCCCTGCGCTTGGCAACCTCTTGTGGGTTTGCCACCATTATTACTGCATATGCACCGACACTCGATTCCTCTGATGATGTGAAGGATTTGTTCTATGAGGAGTTAGACTCTGTGATCAAGGCAGTTCCAAAATCCGACTACATTTATATGCTCGGTGATTTCAATGCTCGTGTGGGCAAGGACTCGAGTTCATGGCCAGTGTGCCTTGGAAAATACAACATCGGTCGCATGAATGAAAATGGGCAAAGGCTGCTGGAGCATTGCACCAGTAATGACCTATGTATTACAAACTCTTTTTTTAAAACAAAAGAGATGCATAAGGTCACATGGAAACATCCAAGATCCGGCCATTGGCACCAGCTGGACTTCATCATCACACGGAGACAACATCTGAACCATATATCATTGACTCGTAGTTACCACAGTGCTGACTGTGATACGGATCATTCTTTGGTTGTTGCAAGGGTTAGACTGAGACCAAAGAGAATCTACACAGCTAAACACAAATCTAGCCCCAGGATTAATATTATTAACACTCATGATCCTGAAAAGTGCTTTCAGTTTCAACAGCAACTTGAAGACGCTTTCACTGATACACCAGAAAATTGTACAGTAAATGATAAATGGAATAAACTTAAGGAAACTCTTTGTAAAACTGCCGTAAAGGTTTACGGCACTGTGGATCATAAGAGGCAGGACTGGTTTGCGGCCAACAGCGAGACTCTGCAGCCCTTGATTGATAAGAAGAAGAAAGCTCTCTTAAGAAACAAGGAAAGACCAACGCGTAACACTCTGAGTGAGCTAAGGCAAGCTAGGAAGGATGTGCAAAAGGCTGCCAGGCAGTGTGCAAATGATTATTGGATCAGGTTATGTGAGTCCATTCAAATCGCAAGTGATAAGGGAGACATAAGAAGCATGTATGAAGGAATAAAGAAAGCCTGTGGTCCAGTGATCAAAAGAAGTGCACCATTGAAAACCTTGACTGGAGAAGTCATCACTGATAAGAAACAGCAGATGGACAGATGGGTAGAGCACTATTTGGAGCTTTACTCAAGTGAGACCAAACTAGCGGATAATGCCCTCAACGCCATAGAGGCTCTACCAACTCTTGACCACCTGGACACACTTCCCACCATAACAGAAGTTAAGTGTGCTATAAATGAACTTGCATCTGGCAAGGCTCCAGGTAAGGATGGGATTCCAATAGAGGTTATCAGGAGTGGGCAAGACACACTCACTATACAGATCCACCAGCTAATAGAGCTATGCTGGCGTGAAGGACAAGTCCCACAGGATTTCAAAGATTCAAGCATCATAACACTGTACAAGAACAAGGGCGATCGGAGCGACTGCAACAACTATAGGGGTATCTCACTTCTGTGTATTGTTGGAAAAGTATTTGCCAGAATTGTTCTGCGCAGACTTCAAGTCCTAGGAGATCAAGTCTACCCCGAATCACAGTGTGGCTTTCGACAGAACCGGTCTACCACTGATATGATATTCTCATTGCGACAAATGCAAGAAAAATGCCGTGAACAGAATCAACCACTGTTTATTGCCTTCATCGACCTCACAAAGGCATTTGATTTGGTCAGTCGTGAAGGTCTGTTCAAGGCACTAAAGAAGATTGGCTGCCCACCAACTCTTCTGTCCATTGTGGAATCGTTCCACACAGGCATGAAGGGTATAATCAAGTTTGATGGTGCAACTTCTGAAGAATTTGAAATCAAGAGTGGAGTTAAGCAAGGTTGTGTACTAGCTCCCACCCTCTTTGGAATATACTTTTCACTTCTACTGAAATATGCATTTCGTGATCAGGATGGTGGTATATACATTCACTCACGCTCAGATGGCGGCCTCTACAATGCTCAGAGATTGAAGGCTAAGACCAAAATTAGGAGGGTGCTGATCAGAGAGTTGCTTTTTGCAGATGATGCTGCAGTTACGACCCACCCTGAGGAAGAATTGCAATGTCTACTATCTGCATTCTCCAATGCTTGTTCTGAATTTGGTTTAACAATTAGCAAAAAGAAGACACAGATTATGTCACAGGGTGCACATGGGGTACCATCAATCTTTATTGACGACGCCGAACTAGAGATAGTAGACCATTTTACATATCTAGGATCAGTGGTAAATAGCAAATTATCCCTAGATCAGGAAATCAACATCCGGATTGGTAAGGCAGCAACAACAATGAACAGGTTAAGAAAAAGAGTCTGGGAGAACAGGAAGCTTACTGCCAAAACAAAAGTCCTTGTCTATCAAGCCTGTGTCCTTAGTACTCTTCTCTATGGCAGTGAAACCTGGACAACTTACTCACACCAAGAGAACAATTTAAACAGCTTTCATATGCGGTGTCTGCGAAGAATTCTTGGTATTAAGTGGCAAGACAAAATCACAAATACTGAAGTATTGGAAAGATCAGGTTGTGTGACAGTTTATTCCATGCTCAGTCTTCGTAGACTTAGATGGATAGGACATCTTAGGAGGATGGATGATGGTAGAATACCAAAGGATATCTTTTTTGGTGAATTACAGATGGGTAAGAGATCTCAGGGTCGGCCTCTACTACGATACAAAGATGTGTGTAAGCGGGACATGATTGATACAGGCATTGATAATGCACATTGGGAGCAAGTCGCCGCTGAACGTGTTGCATGGAGGGCAAATATCAGAAATGGAATAAAGTCAAAGGAGAAAATTATTGCAGAAAAGTCACACACCAAGCGTTTGAGACGTAAGATGGTGCATGATGGTGGAAATGACCATGTGTTCACATGCACCCACTGTGAACGGACATTTACAGCGCAAATTGGCCTTATCAGTCACACTCGCTACCGCCATAGTTAAAAGTTATTATGCCTTTTTAAAGCACAAACTATCGTCTGTCAAGACGGCAAGGTGCCAATGATGACTCGAACA
This sequence comes from Cepaea hortensis, assembly GCA_963921405.1. NCBI lineage: Eukaryota > Metazoa > Mollusca > Gastropoda > Stylommatophora > Helicidae > Cepaea > Cepaea hortensis. The sequence continues at coordinate 33,024,491 of OY992897.1, forward strand.
CTATCTCAGTACGGATTACCTTCCCCCATAATTATAGTGATAATAATAATAATAACAAAACCCTAGTATAACAACCAGTCCCCTTTTGGTAGGCCAGTATATTCCACATGGCTAATAAGTGTCTGACCATTATCTAATGTTACTGTGTCGTGTAGTTTTGATGTTCGCATTTTGCCAATGCTTTTATAATGCACAAGTTTTATATTGTTGCTGTTCTCTGTTAGCCTTGCATGATGTGTGAATGAAATAATGTATGGAAGAGAGTGATAGAAGGGCAGAATGTTAGACGGGCCTGCGTGCCCAATTCTTAACCCTTTGAAAATAAAGTTTGTTTGTTTTTGACTTAGAGAGAAGCAACCCTCCTTCATATAAAAGGAGTACTCCCAAGCGGTCACGGATCAGAGTTCTAACCACGCCCCGACTCCCTCCTCCCCCGTGATCGCCACTCCCAACGGACAGAAGGGAGCGCGTTAAACTCCGGATCTGGGCGTTTCGGAGGCAGGGAAAGCTTCTGAGAGTACAATTATATTTGGAGAATCCCTTTATAAATGAAAGTAGGTGTAACGAAGTCAACTCATAACTGATAACTCATAACGTGAGTGGAGTCTGGTAGATCTTTATAAATATACTTTATTCGTATTGATGACAGCTGGAATTAGTGTGGCAACCTTTCTGTTCGGTATCTTGATGGTAACTGCCCCTTTGACAACAAACCACGTCACGAATTGAGCATCTCTCCTCTCATTCGACCCCGATGCTCAATCGTGCTGTAGTATTTCCCACCTAAATACTACCAAAACCCCTTCCTCTGTTACACCTCCCTATGTTTACTAAAGAATTTTTCCTCTAAAGGAAAAATTCTTTATCCCCAACTCTCTTACTCTATTCCTTCTTTTCCTTTAACTCCCACATTTCCTCTAATCTTCCCCAACCCAACTCAAATTTGAGTATATTATATCATTTAACCCTTCTTCCCTTTCATATTGTCACCCTAGTAACCTACTATAAACTATTTCTTCGATTTTGCTTTGTATATTATATCATACCACGTATGGCAACTCTTTTAAACCAAACAGTCTTTCTTACAGTTCCCAAACCTCCCCAAAGCACTTTATGTTAAGTAACCAAATCTATTTCTTCAAACTATATAGCCATCCACTATATATATTTCTGGTCCCTTCTTGGCTCGTTTCTGTATCAAATATACATATCATAAGAAGAATAGTTCATATAATCGTTATTGTACACATGGCATTATAAAATCCCTCGCATTCTCACAACACAAGACAACCAGAACAACAACGTACTTAGAAAAGCAAAGAAGGGGTGCGCACCCAGTGATAAGCATAAAGGATGAAAAGACAACGTGATCACAGTTACATAAAGCAATGCATAGTCCACACAACCACATTTACCTTCCTTGCCAATAAAAAAAATTTGTACAACAAATTTTTTTTTTTTTTTTTAAATACGTCTTATGAAAATATATCTTTGTTCTCTATAAACCAAGTTGACATACGTTTTCTCAACATTTATATATATATAACATTTATATTGTCATCCACAATCTTGTCTATATTTCCGTTACCTCACCTTTCACCATGAGCCAATGTTCATATTCTATGAACATTATCAATTTAATTAACGCTGGTTTTCCACAGCACCTATTTCTTGCCCCCTCACTTCCCATAATATTTATATAAACACTCCCATTTATATGCTGCCATTCACAGTCTCCCCCCTCCTATAATGCTGACTTTAATGTAGCTTCTATTTTCTAACATTTCATATCCACAAGAACCTCTTCATGACGACTATCTATATGTCTCTCTATTAGCCCTCAATATGTGTCTCTCTGTTAGCCCTCATATTATTTTCTTTATTCCAGCCAACACCATAACTACTTGAAAATTAACTTACTTAATTAAACTTATAACTATGTAACCTAATACACCAAACAACTTAACTAACTTAAACGAAATAAAGTCAAAACAAGATATCCCCCAACTTATTCAAAGAAAACAGATTTTAAAATAATACTACATGCATCTTATCAAACCAAAATAAAATTGGTCTCTTTTACGGACCAACAGTTTGTACGTAAAAGTCTAAGAACACAATAACCCTATTCTAAAATCAAGCAACAACAATCATGTTACAAAAGCAAATTAAGCAAAGAAAAAAAACATATTATATATGAGGCATTACAAACTCAGACTCAATAACACAAGTGTCTTCTCGCTAAAGAGAAGTTCTTCAAAAAAATTATAATTCACATAGAATTATCTACTTAAAGTAACCAAGCAAAATTTTCCTCCCACACGAATCAACGCAAGTCATATCCATTCACTCAAGTCACTCCATTGTCTCTATAAGAATTGCCGTAAGAATTTGAAACCATTCATCGCCAGGTCCATATATATCTGTCATTTACAGACCAACTTCTAATTTAAAACAGTATCTGTTCTTTTTGTACAAGCCTTTAACTAACAATGGCCGTGCTTCTCGTGGACAAATTCCTATAACTACTTAATTATTACCATACACCACGATATTCCTAGCAGCAGTAAAAACTTGTCTATTTACTATCTAGTACAACTACTTGCTGTATCATTGATTAACTTATCTATCCAATAAGAAACCAAAACATAATATTAACTAGTAACTCCGTCACTGAGAGAACAAAAATATATATATACCTCAGTCGAACCCACATCCATTGTTTGAGTACTCCTCCAGATCATTTATAAAAAGTACCAACAAAAGCCTTTTCCATTTCCACCGTCTCACACACTTCATCAGGTATCTCTTTCCTTAAAGCCTGAAACTTACATCTTGCAATCTGCAATATTTTCTATCAATTTATCTCTTACGTTTCCACTTCTTCAACAACTCCAAGTTTCTCTGTATCAATGCTATCTCTACATCAATATCATCCTCCCCGTATAACCTATCATCCTCTTCCATACTACTAATTGATTCTGATTTCTCATCCATTTCTTCTTCTTCATCTGTATTTCTCTCGTTAGCAGCCGCTAATCTCTTCCGTTCAATATCCCATCTAATTTGTCTATCACTATTTCTTAAGGATCTTTCCAGTAAAGGCATTTCTTCACCACTTGTTGAATACTCTCTAATTCTCCTCTGTCTTTTCACTTCTCTTTCTCTTTGTTTATCCATCCTTCTTTTTGTTGCTTGTCTAGTATTTTTAAATGGAGCACTTACTTCTTCTTCCATAGACTCTATACTATCACAATGGGTCTCATTCAACTTTTCTCCTACTATCGTTTTCGGTATTGTTTGTTCTTGAGTATCTTCGTACCCTGAAGCCGTTTTTAACTGACTGTGTGTCGGATCTTTTCTAAAAGCTGGGGTTATTGTAGTTCCCCTAACGACTCGTTCATCTAAGTATCCGGTGTCTGAACAATAATTATTATTACAATTATCATTTTCCTTCTCATCATCATCTCTTCTTAAGTGTTCCACGTGTGCCCTTGCCACATGTCCCGTCACCTGGTTCTTAATATTATACGACACATTTCCTAGCCTTTCTATGACATAATAACCTGGGACCCAACGATCATCAAACTTAGAGTTCCTTCTATGCTTTTTGTAATACACTCTATCTCCTACTTTAAACTCCTGTAACTTTGTATTCAGGTTTTTGTACTTTTTCTGTCTTTCTCTAGCTTTAACTATATTATTCTTCAACCTCATGTGTGCTTTATGCATTTCTTGTATAATGGTCTCCTGAAAGTCTTCTCCCATATACTTCCGTCTTGGTTTTAAGAGATTATCTATTGGTAATACTGGTTCTCTCCCGTGTATTAAATAAAATGGTGAAAAGCCTGTGCTCACATTTTGATTTGTACGTATGGCGCTAAGCGCTGGTCCCAAAAATAAATCCCAGTCTTTTTCATGTTCATCCACAATCTTTGCTATAATATCATATAACGTACGGTGTTGTCGTTCGTTCCTAGCATTTGAAGAAGGTCTATAATATGAGGTCTTTACATGTTTTATATTTAAATCCTTCAATAATTTTTCAAATTTCTTATTCACAAATTCTCTACCATTATCTGTGAGTATAATCTGTGGACAACTAAATCTTGGTACAAACTCCTGTAAAAAAATATTAATGACAGTATCAGCGCTCTTATCTGGAATTGCATAAACTTCCGGCCAAAGACTGTAAACGTCTACTATATGAATTAAATACACATTCCCTGACAATGTTCTAGGGTGAGGACCCGATATATCTAAACTGATTTTCTGCATAGGGAACTGAGGAATATCTGTATCTTGTAAAGGACACTTAATTGTTTTCATATTCCTTAATCTGCATCTTTCACACGTATCCACATATTTGCAAGCAGATCTAAATAAGTTTGGCCAATAATATTTACTCGTAAGTGCTTTCACCAACTTATCCCGCCCGAGATGTCCATTATCATTGTGATAAGCTTTTAAAACTTCATTTTCTAAATGTTTTGGGATATATTTCCTTAGCTGTTCGTTCCTTTCACACATATAGTATAACTGTCCATTCTCTTGTAAAACCAAAAAATTCTTCTTATATTTGTTCTCCTCCATTTCACTTAATTTCTGTTTTATTTGTAAGACTTTTGGATCTAATTCCTGTTCTTCTTTCATACTAAACTGTGGTAAATGTGGGTCTTCTTCCACTCTATGTTCAGCCTCCTGATCCGATGGTAAACTCTCAAAGTCTTCTCCATTTATCAGAATTATCAGATTTAGCAGAATCTAAAATATTTACTTGCCAGTTTCGATCGTCAATCTCTGGTTCTCCTTCATCTTCTGTGTCACCTGACGACTGTGGATAGGGAATCCTAGACAATAAATCAGCGCATGTGTTAATCCTACCTGGAATGTACTCAATTTTCGTATTGTATCCCTGTAAATTCAATGCCCACGTCTGTATTTTCCTGTTCTGCACTGGAGCTTCTAAAAAAGACTTTAAAGGCATATGATCAGTTCTAATAACAAAATTTGCGTTATGTAAGTAGTAATTTAGTTTCTGAAGGGCATAATGAATGGCGTACGCTTCTTTTTCAATAGTCGTCCATTTGCGTTGAGATTTGCTAAGTTTATGAGACAAGAAGTAAATTGGCCTTTCATTTTTAACCCCTGGTATTCCAGACTCTTTTCCTTCATATGGTTGAACCAAACATGCTCCTATTGCATTGTCCGAAGCATCTGTGTACAGTATTAACTGTTTGTTTAAATCTGGATGCGTCAATAATGGTACCAGTGTTAAGCTGTTTTTTAAATATTCGAACGCTTTTTGACACTCATCACCCCCTTAAATCTAGCGTATTTGCCTGTTAAATTTGTAATAGGTTCTGCTATCTTTGAAAACGCCGGGACAAACCGCCTATAATACGCACAGGTTCCTATAAACGCACGTACTTCCTTAACATTAGTTGGAGGAGGTAACTCTTTAATAACCTTTATCTTTTCTTGGTCTGGTTTTATTCCGTCTCTATTTATAATATAACCCAAATATTTTGTTTCTGTCTTTAAAAACTGGCACTTACTAAGTTTCAATTTAACGTCATGTACCCTTAATCTATCGAATACCAATCTAATATGTTTTAAATGATCAGCTACATCTCCTGTCGTAAAAATTAGAATATCGTCTATATAGGCTAGTGCAAACCTTTGCATACCTTCTAATACTTCATTTATTAAGAGCATGTAGTGAGATGGCGCAGTTTTGACTCCAAAAGGCATACGTAAAAATTCATAAGAACCCATATGAGTACAGAAAGCACTTTTCTTTTGAGCGTCCTTCGACATCGGAATACACCAGAACCCTGATCTTGCGTCCAACGTCGTGAAAAATGTAGCGCCATTAAGCAGCCCCAAAATATCATCGATCACTGGCAGTGGATATGCTACATTTTTAGTAATTTTGTTCAACGCCCGATAGTCGCAACAGAATCGACTCGAACCATCAGGTTTGGCTACAATTACCACCGGAGATGACCACTCTGATTTTGATCTTGTAATTATTCCTGCTTTCAACATTTCTTCTATTGCCTTTTCTACAATTTCTCTATTTCTTAAGGGAGTTCTATATGGTTTTAAGCTAATCGGCGGATGGTCTCCCGTATCTATCTCCATTGTTACCGTTTTTGTCTTACCCAACTCTAAATCACTAATTGCAAACACATCCTGATTCTCCTTTATAAACTGTTCCAACACTTCTTTATTTTCTGGTGAAGTCTTTAACTGTGCCAACAATTCCTGTTCTCTTGTCTTTTTATCTAGTGAATGTATTTGTGCTGTATTTCTTTTGAATGGATGGATCAATTCATCCATTCGTGTGTTTCCTCTACTTCCGCGTCCGCGTCTGTTATTAACTCTTTCACTAGAAGATTGTGAACAATTAGTTCCCGGCATTTCTACTCTATCCGTTGCCAATATTTCACTAACGTTCCGTTCTAGTTTTGCCACTACACACCCTCTGTATAATTTAATTTCTCTACCTGTGTTGTTAATCACCATAACTGGAAAGGTTAAGTGTTTATCTAACGCTATTATTCCATCCGGAACTTCCAAACCAGGTTCATCAATTACTTCTTCTTGCAACTCAGTGACTCTGACTGTGTCTCCTGCTACATAATATGGGTTTCTCGTTAGCTTTGCTTGTATCAAATTAATCGACTGTGGCTTTAACGTCGTGGACATTTTAACTCTCACTAGTGCTGATATATGCATGTCTTCCTCCATATCTACATAGACGTCCTTAAATTTTAATTTGTGTATATCAAATAAAAGTCTTACTCCATTTTTTATCAAAAAATCTCTTCCTAACAGCATGTTTCTATTTAAATCTTTCACTACATGAAAAAGATGTCTTACGTTGACCCCTCCTAGCTTGAAATTTATCATCGTTTGCCCAATTACTTGTAAATTCTGTCCCGTAACAGAGTGAAGATTATTATGACTTCTAAATATCCTACAATTTCTCCTTATTCTGTATAGAAAACTTTCTTTCACTACACTAACCTGAGCTCCGGAATCAATTAATGTACGAATTCTATACTTTCCTACTTCTATAATACAAGAACTATAATCTGTTTTATTTTCTATAAACTGCTTGACTTCATCTAGTTGAAAATATTCTCTGTTCGTCCTAGTATACCTGTTATTAACGTATTCTTTAAACTTGGAACCTTATTATTTCCCTTCCTACTCCAGGTCCCATTTAATAGGTAGGGCGCCGGTTTTTCTGCGTTGTTCTTGTACCTGTAAAATTTCTGTGTCTATCTTCTACATTCCTATTTAACCTATTGCCATTTCTACTCTGTGTATTCGATTGGACACGCCTATTTCCACAAAAACGAGCCATGTGTCCCCGCTGACCGCAAGAATAACAGACTATATTTGTGTTATTTGTGTTACCTACCGTCTCACCTGTAGGATACCTCATTTGTCTTCCTTCCTCATACTCATTTCTATTTCTGCCTTGTACCATCTGTACACCTCCCCTCCTATTCCATCCGAACCTTGTTTGTCCTATTTCCATGGGCTCCTCAACTCTATCTTCTCGACTAGTTCCTATTTCTCGTCCTGTTCTCAATCTAAACCTACGTCTCAAATTTTCTTCTTGTACTGCAATATCTACAGCCTGTGACAACCTCTCAGGGTTCTCCCTCATCAACTTAAATTTCAAACCATCGGATTTTATGCCATCTACAAAAATGCCGACTAACATCCTCTCCACCTCTTCTCCTTGTACATTCTGTCCCAAGAATGCCTCTTCAGCCAGGTTAATCAACCTATCGCTGAACAACTGTACCGTCTCCCCACTATTTTGTTTAGCCTGTCTCAACACCGAAAATGCATGATGTGGATCCGTTATTTCCGCATACTTCCGTGCTAGGTCTTCCTTGAATTGTTCCCATGTTTCATCTACTCTAGCCTCTAACTTTCTTCTAATATGCTGTGAAACTGGTTCTGTGGCTGCCTGATACGCAAGTCTCATTTTTTCTTCATCTGATGCAGATACCAAATACGCATATTTTTCTATGGAAGTGACCCATTTCTTAAAGTCTCTGGCCTGTCCACTAAACTTCATAATTTCTGTTGCCATTCCTTGTTGTTTAATAACCATATTAAGTCTGCCTACTGCTGTTCCTACCCCCGTCAAAACTTGTGCTAAGGTGTCTTGTTCCGCCATGCTGAAATATACTTAAACAGAGCAAGCAAACAACTTCACAATCGTAATTTCCTAATTTAAGAAACACAAATTAAATCACTTATTTCTTAAGAACAATTCAATTAGTTACCATGTTTATAAATTTCCGTACTTCTGTTTCTCGATCCCAGCACGACGTATTTTCCTAGACTCGCCGTCAGATTACACTCAACGCTGTAGTAGTTGAACCCAATCGCGCCTCAGACAGTTCGTTCGCTCTTCTCAGGTTACTCAAACACTAGGATTCTGCGTCAGCTGAAATTCAGTCGCGGAGTTCAGGTAGCGGAGTTCAGGTAGTCTGTCTCTTCTCCCAGGTAACTTCGTCTCTTGGGATGCCTGGACAAATTTCAACCCCTGGTAGGGTCCCGACCAGTCTTCTGGCTTCTGATTTCGCCCCGGGTGGGGTACTTCATCGAGGTCTTGAGATAGTCTGACACACAACAGCGAGCGGCTCTCAACTGCAGTAGAGCCCCGAGATAGTCTGACTCGTCAACAAAACTTTGGCAATCCATGAAGTAATGCCTTATTTATTTGCTGTCTCGATCTTCTTTTACTAACGTTCTTTTTTCCAGTTGTTAGCGTTCAGAACGAAACTCATTAACATTGAGGCTAAACTTGATTATCCTATTGAAAAGTTCTTTCTCACCTGCAAGAACTATCCGACTGGATTTGCCATTTAGCCAAACTTTTGCTCGGTTAAGACACGATTAAACTGGGCCGACTTTCAGCACACTCCTGCTCGCTCGAGATATCGGTTAGACGGCTTGACCTTCAGGACAAGTTCTGCTCCTGATACGTCCGTTAGATGAACAGATAAGAGGAGTCGCCAGGATGGTGTCCACAGTTGACGCTCGCCGATTTGATAACGATCTCAGGTGTCGCAATTCGTTATGGCCACTTTCACTTTTCTCCTGACACCAGCAAAATTTTGGCAGCCAGCAGTCTTGAAAAAGACTTACAGACGACCACCCCTGGGCGGGCTTTTGGTCGCTGTATTTTTCGCTGATACGTTATTGGCCATTTTTTTTTTCAGTGCGTCTTGTTACATTCAATGGTTGTTCAAAAGCGTGCCGAAATTATTTCTGGCGACTGAGACAAACGGAGCACGGATCATCTTCTTAGTTTTTGGCCTCCGCGATGTTATATAGTATACGGAATGACTTCGCGTTACACCAGGTTCGAATCCTGTGTCGTGGGCACCATTTCGCTTCTTGTAACGAAGTCAACTCATAACTGATAACTCATAACGTGAGTGGAGTCTGGTAGATCTTTATAAATATACTTTATTCGTGTTGATGACAGCTGGAATTAGTGTGGCAACCTTTCTGTTCGGTATCTTGATGGTAACTGCCCCTTTGACAACAAACCACGTCACGAATTGAGCATCTCTCCTCTCATTCGACCCCGATGCTCAATCGTGCTGTAGTATTTCCCACCTAAATACTACTAAAAAAAAAACCCTTCCTCTGTTACATAGGTCATGGCCTTCGGACTTTAAAAAAACAAAAAAAAACAAAACAAAAAAAAAAAAAAAAAAACATGGCTTCCCTGCCCATGTGTGGGGCCTGTGTGGTTTGGGTTGATGGGTTTTGGAGTGGGTGTGAGTTGAGTACTGGAACTGGACTACAGGATGATAACGTTCGAGCTGTGCATCGCGCAACATATACCCGATAAACCGACTCCATAACCCGGAGACGGCCCAATTTCCGACTGAAAAGAGAAAAAGAAGCAGTGCCTAAAACATGCATGTTCTGTGTCTGGGCGCGACTGGAGGAATGGTGGCAGTGGCCAGTCTGCAACAAAATTATGACAGGGGGAGGACTGTTAGGTACGCAATTTCCCACCGAGAGACCCAGTAAAACAAGCCAGTTGAAAAAGCCCCGTAAAGCCAGCCCAGTTTGTCTAGCCAGCCCATTTCCCCGACTTGTAATAGTTGTAATAGAATAGTGTGCGTGCTATTTGTGCGTTTAGAGACCAGAACTCGGGCATGCAACCATCATCAGATGCTAACTGGGGTCTGTTGGGGTGGTCCTCTTGATGCACAAGAGTTCGCTATCTGTCTTGTCTATCTTTGTGTGCATGAGACTGAGCACTTGCGGGTTTGTCCGGAGGGCTACGGTTCTTAGAATAAGAAGGCCAGCAACACGTATTATGTTGGTGTGGCGGGTTTCACTGGGAGACCTGTAGATTTGTCCGGAAGGCTACAGTGCTAGTAGACAGGCGGGTACCAAAACAACAAACTTGTTCGGGGCCAAAAACACAAGACACAAACAAAAATAAAATAAAAATGTCTACAACACGTGGCGTTCCCAAGCGGTCACCCATCTAAGTACTAACCACGACCGACGTTGCTTTACTTCGGTAATCGGACGAGAACCGGTATCTTCAAAGTGGTATAGCCGTAGACGATGACTGGTGCCACTTTGTTGTATATATACCTGAGGAGGGGAGAAGGGGCTGAACGACTACTTGGACACTTCTCTCTGAAGTCCGCGCGATAATATAAAAGCATCGTGGGGATGCCAATAAATCGGTGGTCACCAGTGTCCACCTTAATTGACATTGACTTAGAGAGAAGCAACCCTCCTTCATATAAAAGGAGTACTCCCAAGCGGTCACGGATCAGAGTTCTAACCACGCCCCGACTCCCTCCTCCCCCGTGATCGCCACTCCCAACGGACAGAAGGGAGCGCGTTAAACTCCGGATCTGGGCGTTTCGGAGGCAGGGAAAGCTTCTGAGAGTACAATTATATTTGGAGAATCCCTTTATAAATGAAAGTAGGTGTAATGAAGTCAACTCATAACTGATAACTCATAACGTGAGTGGAGTCTGGTAGATCTTTATAAATATACTTTATTCGTGTTGATGACAGCTGGAATTAGTGTGGCAACCTTTCTGTTCGGTATCTTGATGGTAACTGCCCCTTTGACAACAAACCACGTCACGAATTGAGCATCTCTCCTCTCATTCGACCCCGATGCTCAATCGTGCTGTAGTATTTCCCACCTAAATACTACCAAAACCCCTTCCTCTGTTACACCTCCCTATGTTTACTAAAGAATTTTTCCTCTAAAGGAAAAATTCTTTATCCCCAACTCTCTTACTCTATTCCTTCTTTTCCTTTAACTCCCACATTTCCTCTAATCTTCCCCAACCCAACTGAAATTTGAGTATATTATATCATTTAACCCTTCTTCCCTTTCATATTGTCACCCTAGTAACCTACTATAAACTATTTCTTCGATTTTGCTTTGTACAATATATCATACCACGTATGGTAACTCTTTTAAACCAAACAGTCTTTCTTACAGTTCCCAAACCTCCCCAAAGCACTTTATGTTAAGTAACCAAATCTATTTCTTCAAACTATATAGCCATCCACTATATATATTTCTGGTCCCTTCTTGGCTCGTTTCTGTATCAAATATACATATCATAAGAAGAATAGTTCATATAATCGTTATTGTACACATGGCATTATAAAATCCCTCGCATTCTCACAACACAAGACAACCAGAACAACAACGTACTTAGAAAAGCAAAGAAGGGGTGCGCACCCAGTGATAAGCATAAAGGATGAAAAGACAACGTGATCACATTTACATAAAGCAATGCATAGTCCACACAACCACATTTACCTTCCTTGCCAATAAAAAAAATTTGTACAACAAATTTTTTTTTTTTTAAATACGTCTTATGAAAATATATCTTTGTTCTCTATAAACCAAGTTGACATACGTTTTCTCAACATTTATATATATATAACATTTATATTGTCATCCACAATCTTGTCTATATTTCCGTTACCTCACCTTTCACCATGAGCCAATGTTCATATTCTATGAACATTATCAATTTAATTAACGCTGGTTTTCCACAGCACCTATTTCTTGCCCCCTCACTTCCCATAATATTTATATAAACACTCCCATTTATATGCTGCCATTCACAGTCTCCCCCCCTCCTATAATGCTGACTTTAATGTAGCTTCTATTTTCTAACATTTCATATCCATAAGAACCTCTTCATGACGACTATCTATATGTCTCTCTATTAGCCCTCAATATGTGTCTCTCTGTTAGCCCTCATATTATTTTCTTTATTCCAGCCAACACCATAACTACTTGAAAATTAACTTACTTAATTAAACTTATAACTATGTAACCTAATACACCAAACAACTTAACTAACTTAAACGAAATAAAGTCAAAACAAGATATCCCCCAACTTATTCAAAGAAAACAGATTTTAAAATAATACTACATGCATCTTATCAAACCAAAATAAAATTGGTCTCTTTTACGGACCAACAGTTTGTACGTAAAAGTCTAAGAACACAATAACCCTATTCTAAAATCAAGCAACAACAATCATGTTACAAAAGCAAATTAAGCAAAGAAAAAAAAACATATTATATATGAGGCATTACAAACTCAGACTCAATAACACAAGTGTCTTCTCGCTAAAGAGAAGTTCTTCAAAAAAATTATAATTCACATAGAATTATCTACTTAAAGTAACCAAGCAAAATTTTCCTCCCACACGAATCAACGCAAGTCATATCCATTCACTCAAGTCACTCCATTGTCTCTATAAGAATTGCCGTAAGAATTTGAAACCATTCACCGCCAGGTCCATATATATCTGTCATTTACAGACCAACTTCTAATTTAAAACAGTATCTGTTCTTTTTGTACAAGCCTTTAACTAACAATGGCCGTGCTTCTCGTGGACAAATTCCTATAACTACTTAATTATTACCATACACCACGATATTCCTAGCAGCAGTAAAAACTTGTCTATTTACTATCTAGTACAACTACTTGCTGTATCATTGATTAACTTATCTATCCAATAAGAAACCAAAACATAATATTAACTAGTAACTCCGTCACTGAGAGAACAAAAATATATATATACCTCAGTCGAACCCACATCCATTGTTTGAGTACTCCTCCAGATCATTTATAAAAAGTACCAACAAAAGCCTTTTCCATTTCCACCGTCTCACACACTTCATCAGGTATCTCTTTCCTTAAAGCCTGAAACTTACATCTTGCAATCTGCAATATTTTCTATCAATTTATCTCTTACGTTTCCACTTCTTCAACAACTCCAAGTTTCTCTGTATCAATGCTATCTCTACATCAATATCATCCTCCCCGTATAACCTACCATCCTCTTCCATACTACTAATTGATTCTGATTTCTCATCCATTTCTTCTTCTTCATCTGTATTTCTCTCGTTAGCAGCCGCTAATCTCTTCCGTTCAATATCCCATCTAATTTGTCTATCACTATTTCTTAAGGATCTTTCCAGTAAAGGCATTTCTTCACCACTTGTTGAATACTCTCTAATTCTCCTCTGTCTTTTCACTTCTCTTTCTCTTTGTTTATCCATCCTTCTTTTTGTTGCTTGTCTAGTATTTTTAAATGGAGCACTTACTTCTTCTTCCATAGACTCTATACTATCACAATGGGTCTCATTCAACTTTTCTCCTACTATCGTTTTCGGTATTGTTTGTTCTTGAGTATCTTCGTACCCTGAAGCCGTTTTTAACTGACTGTGTGTCGGATCTTTTCTAAAAGCTGGGGTTATTGTAGTTCCCCTAACGACTCGTTCATCTAAGTATCCGGTGTCTGAACAATAATTATTATTACAATTATCATTTTCCTTCTCATCATCATCTCTTCTTAAGTGTTCCACGTGTGCCTTTGCCACATGTCCCGTCACCTGGTTCTTAATATTATACGACACATTTCCTAGCCTTTCTATGACATAATAACCTGGGACCCAACGATCATCAAACTTAGAGTTCCTTCTATGCTTTTTGTAATACACTCTATCTCCTACTTTAAACTCCTGTAACTTTGTATTCAGGTTTTTGTACTTTTTCTGTCTTTCTCTAGCTTTAACTATATTATTCTTCAACCTCATGTGTGCTTTATGCATTTCTTGTATAATGGTCTCCTGAAAGTCTTCTCCCATATACTTCCGTCTTGGTTTTAAGAGATTATCTATTGGTAATACTGGTTCTCTCCCGTGTATTAAATAAAATGGTGAAAAGCCTGTGCTCACATTTTGATTTGTACGTATGGCGCTAAGCGCTGGTCCCAAAAATAAATCCCAGTCTTTTTCATGTTCATCCACAATCTTTGCTATAATATCATATAACGTACGGTGTTGTCGTTCGTTCCTAGCATTTGAAGAAGGTCTATAATATGAGGTCTTTACATGTTTTATATTTAAATCCTTCAATAATTTTCCAAATTTCTTATTCACAAATTCTCTACCATTATCTGTGAGTATAATCTGTGGACAACTAAATCTTGGTACAAACTCCTGTAAAAAAATATTAATGACAGTATCAGCGCTCTTATCTGGAATTGCATAAACTTCCGGCCAAAGACTGTAAACGTCTACTATATGAATTAAATACACATTCCCTGACAATGTTCTAGGGTGAGGACCCGATATATCTAAACTGATTTTCTGCATAGGGAACTGAGGAATATCTGTATCTTGTAAAGGACACTTAATTGTTTTCATATTCCTTAATCTGCATCTTTCACACGTATCCACATATTTGCAAGCAGATCTAAATAAGTTTGGCCAATAATATTTACTCGTAAGTGCTTTCACCAACTTATCCCGCCCGAGATGTCCATTATCATTGTGATAAGCTTTTAAAACTTCATTTTCTAAATGTTTTGGGATATATTTCCTTAGCTGTTCGTTCATTTCACACATATAGTATAACTGTCCATCCTCTTGTAAAACCAAAAAATTCTTCTTATATTTGTTCTCCTCCATTTCACTTAATTTCTGTTTTATTTGTAAGACTTTTGGATCTAATTCCTGTTCTTCTTTCATACTAAACTGTGCTAATTGTGGGTCTTCTTCCACTCTATGTTCAGCCTCCTGATCCGATGGTAAACTCTCAAAGTTTTCTCCATTTATTATGGCAGAATCTAAAATATTTACTTGCCAGTTTCGATCGTCAATCTCTGGTTCTCCTTCATCTTCTTTGTCACCTGACGACTGTGGATAGGGAATCCTAGACAATAAATCAGCGCATGTGTTAATCCTACCTGGAATGTACTCAATTTTCGTATTGTATCCCTGTAAATTCAATGCCCACGTCTGTATTTTCCTGTTCTGCACTGGAGCTTCTAAAAAAGACTTTAAAGGCATATGATCAGTTCTAATAACAAAATTTGCGTTATGTAAGTAGTAATTTAGTTTCTGAAGGGCATAATGAATGGCGTACGCTTCTTTTTCAATAGTCGTCCATTTGCGTTGAGATTTGCTAAGTTTATGAGACAAGAAGTAAATTGGCCTTTCATTTTTAACCCCTGGTATTCCAGACTCTTTTCCTTCATATGGTTGAACCAAACATGCTCCTATTGCATTGTCCGAAGCATCTGTGTACAGTATTAACTGTTTGTTTAAATCTGGATGCGTCAATAATGGTACCAGTGTTAAGCTGTTGTTTAAATATTCGAACGCTTTTTGACACTCATCATCCCACTTAAATCTAGCGTATTTGCCTGTTAAATTTGTAATAGGTTCTGCTATCTTTGAAAACGCCGGGACAAACCGCCTATAATACGCACAGGTTCCTATAAACGCACGTACTTCCTTAACATTAGTTGGAGGAGGTAACTCTTTAATAACCTTTATCTTTTCTTGGTCTGGTTTTATTCCGTCTCTATTTATAATATAACCCAAATATTTTGTTTCTGTCTTTAAAAACTGGCACTTACTAAGTTTCAATTTAACGTCATGTACCCTTAATCTATCGAATACCAATCTAATATGTTTTAAATGATCAGCTACATCTCCTGTCGTAAAAATCAGAATATCGTCTATATAGGCTAGTGCAAACCTTTGCATACCTTCTAATACTTCATTTATTAAGAGCATGTAGTGAGATGGCGCAGTTTTGACTCCAAAAGGCATACGTAAAAATTCATAAGAACCCATATGAGTACAGAAAGCACTTTTCTTTTGAGCGTCCTTCGACATCAGAATACACCAGAACCCTGATCTTGCGTCCAACGTCGTGAAAAATGTAGCGCCATTAAGCAGCCCCAAAATATCATCGATAACTGGCAGTGGATATGCTACATTTTTAGTAATTTTGTTCAACGCCCGATAGTCGCAACAGAATCGACTCGAACCATCAGGTTTGGCTACAATTACCACCGGAGATGACCACTCTGATTTTGATCTTGTAATTATTCCTGCTTTCAACATTTCTTCTATTGCCTTTTCTACAATTTCTCTATTTCTTAAGGGAGTTCTATATGGTTTTAAGCTAATCGGCGGATGGTCTTCCGTATCTATCTCCATTGTTACCGTTTTTGTCTTACCCAACTCTAAATCACTAATTGCAAACACATCCTGATTCTCCTTTATAAACTGTTCCAACACTTCTTTATTTTCTGGTGAAGTCTTTAACTGTGCCAACAATTCCTGTTCTCTTGTCTTTTTATCTAGTGAATGTATTTGTGCTGTATTTCTTTTGAATGGATGGATCAATTCATCCATTCGTGTGTTTCCTCTACTTCCGCGTCCGCGTCTGTTATTAACTCTTTCACTAGAAGATTGTGAACAATTAGTTCCCGACATTTCTACTCTATCCGTTGCCAATATTTCACTAACGTTCCGTTCTAGTTTTGCCACTACACACCCTCTGTATAATTTAATTTCTCTACCTGTGTTGTTAATCACCATAACTGGAAAGGTTAAGTGTTTATCTAACGCTATTATTCCATCCGGAACTTCCAAACCAGGTTCATCAATTACTTCTTCTTGCAACTCAGTGACTCTGACTGTGTCTCCTGCTACATAATATGGGTTTCTCTTTAGCTTTGCTTGTATCAAATTAATCGACTGTGGCTTTAACGTCGTGGACATTTTAACTCTCACTAGTGCTGATATATGCATGTCTTCCTCCATATCTACATAGACGTCCTTAAATTTTAATTTGTGTATATCAAATAAAAGTCTTACTCCATTTTTTATCAAAAAATCTCTTCCTAACAGCATGTTTCTATTTAAATCTTTCACTACATGAAAAAGATGTCTTACGTTGACCCCTCCTAGCTTGAAATTTATCATCGTTTGCCCAATTACTTGTAAATTCTGTCCCGTAACAGAGTGAAGATTATTATGACTTCTAAATATCCTACAATTTCTCCTTATTCTGTATAGAAAACTTTCTTTCACTACACTAACCTGAGCTCCGGAATCAATTAATGTACGAATTCTATACTTTCCTACTTCTATAATACAAGAACTATAATCTGTTTTATTTTCTATAAACTGCTTGACTTCATCTAGTTGAAAATATTCTCTGTTCGTCCTAGTATACCTGTTATTAACGTATTCTTTAAACCTTGGAACCTTATTATTTCCCTTCCTACTCCAGGTCCCATTTAATAGGTAGGGCGCCGGTTTTCGTGCGTTGTTCTTGTACCTGTAAAATTTATGTGTCTATCTTCTACATTCCTATTTAACCTATTGCCATTTCTACTCTGTGTATTCGATTGGACACGCCTATTTCCACAAAAACGAGCCATGTGTCCCCGCTGACCGCAAGAATAACAGACTATATTTGTGTTATTTGTGTTACCTACCGTCTCACCTGTAGGATACCTCATTTGTCTTCCTTCCTCATACTCATTTCTATTTCTGCCTTGTACCATCTGTACACCTCCCCTCCTATTCCATCCGAACCTTGTTTGTCCTATTTCCATGGGCTCCTCAACTCTATCTTCTCGACTAGTTCCTATTTCTCGTCCTGTTCTCAATCTAAACCTACGTCTCAAATTTTCTTCTTGTACTGCAATATCTACAGCCTGTGACAACCTCTCAGGGTTCTCCCTCATCAACTTAAATTTCAAACCATCGGATTTTATGCCATCTACAAAAATGCCGACTAACATCCTCTCCACCTCTTCTCCTTGTACATTCTGTCCCAAGAATGCCTCTTCAGCCAGGTTAATCAACCTATCGCAGAACAACTGTACCGTCTCCCCACTATTTTGTTTAGCCTGTCTCAACACCGAAAATGCATGTTGTGGATCCGTTATTTCCGCATACTTCCGTGCTAGGTCTTCCTTGAATTGTTCCCATGTTTCATCTACTCTAGCCTCTAACTTTCTTCTAATATGCTGTGAAACTGGTTCTGTGGCTGCCTGATACGCAAGTCTCATTTTTTCTTCATCTGATGCAGATACCAAATACGCATATTTTTTTTATGCAAGTGACCCATTTCTTAAAGTCTCTGGCCTGTCCACTAAACTTCATAATTTCTGTTGCCATTCCTTGTTGTTTAATAACCATATTAAGTCTGCCTACTGCTGTTCCTACCCCCGTCAAAACTTGTGCTAAGGTGTCTTGTTCCGCCATGCTGAAATATACTTAAACAGAGCAAGCAAACAACTTCACAATCGTAATTTCCTAATTTAAGAAACACAAATTAAATCACTTATTTCTTAAGAACAATTCAATCAGTTACCAGGTTTATAAATTTCCGTACTTCTGTTTCTCGATCCCAGCACGACGTATTTTCCTAGACTCGCCGTCAGATTACACTCAACGCTGTAGTAGTTGAACCCAATCGCGCCTCAGACAGTTCGTTCGCTCTTCTCAGGTTACTCAAACACTAGGATTCTGCGTCAGCTGAAATTCAGTCGCGGAGTTCAGGTAGCGGAGTTCAGGTAGTCTGTCTCTTCTCCCAGGTAACTTCGTCTCTTGGGATGCCTGGACAAATTTCAACCCCTGGTAGGGTCCCGACCAGTCTTCTGGCTTCTGATTTCGCCCCGGGTGGGGTACTTCATCGAGGTCTTGAGATAGTCTGACACACAACAGCGAGCGGCTCTCAACTGCAGTAGAGGCCCGAGATAGTCTGACTCGTCAACAAAACATTGGGCAATCCATGAAGTAATGCCTTATTTATTTGCTGTCTCGATCTTCTTTTACTAACGTTCTTTTTTCCAGTTGTTAGCGTTCAGAACGAAACTCATTAACATTGAGGCTAAACTTGATTATCCTATTGAAAAGTTCTTTCTCACCTGCAAGAACTATCCGACTGGATTTGCCCTTTAGCCAAACTTTTGCTCGGTTAAGACACGATTAAACTGGGCCGACTTTCAGCACACTCCTGCTCGCTCGAGATATCGGTTAGACGGCTTGACCTTCAGGACAACTTCTGCTCCTGATACGTCCGTTAGATGAACAGATAAGAGGAGTCGCCAGGATGGTGTCCACAGTTGACGCTCGCCGATTTGATAACGATCTCATGTGTCGCAATTCGTTATGGCCAGTTTCACTTTTCTCCTGACACCAGCAAAATTTTGACAGCCAGCAGTCTTGAAAAAGACTTACAGACGACCACCCCTGGGCGGGCTTTTGGTCGCTGTATTTTTCGCTGATACGTTATTGGCCATTTTTTTTTTCAGTGCGTCTTGTTACATTCAATGGTTGTTCAAAAGCGTGCCGAAATTATTTCTGGCGACTGAGACAAACGGAGCACGGATCATCTTCTTAGTTTTTGGCCTCCGCGATGTTATATAGTATACGGAATGACTTCGCGTTACACCAGGTTCGAATCCTGTGTCGTGGGCACCATTTCGCTTCTTGTAACGAAGTCAACTCATAACTGATAACTCATAACGTGAGTGGAGTCTGGTAGATCTTTATAAATATACTTTATTCGTGTTGATGACAGCTGGAATTAGTGTGGCAACCTTTCTGTTCGGTATCTTGATGGTAACTGCCCCTTTGACAACAAACCACGTCACGAATTGAGCATCTCTCCTCTCATTCGACCCCGATGCTCAATCGTGCTGTAGTATTTCCCACCTAAATACTACCAAAACCCCTTCCTCTGTTACATAGGTCATGGCCTTCGGACTTTTAAAAAAAAAAAAAAAAAAAAAAAAAAAAAAAACATGACTTCCCTGCCCATGTGTGGGGCCTGTGTGATTTGGGTTGATTGGTTTTGGAGTGGGTGTGAGTTGAGTACTGGAACTGGACTACAGGATGATAACGTTCGAGCTGTGCATTGCGCAACATATACCCGATAAACCGACTCCATAACCCGGAGACGGCCCAATTTCCGACTGAAAGGAGAAAAAGAAGCAGTGCCTAAAACATGCATGTTCTGTGTCTGGGCGCGACTGGAGGAATGGTGGCAGTGGCCAGTCTGCAACAAAATTATGACAGGGGGAGGACTGTTAGGTACGCAATTTCCCACCGAGAGACCCAGTAAAACAAGCCAGTTGAAAAAGCCCCGTAAAGCCAGCCCAGTTTGTCTAGCCAGCCCATTTCCCCGACTTGTAATAGTTGTAATAAAATAGTGTGCGTGCTATTTGTGCGTTTAGAGACCAGAACTCGGGCATGCAACCATCATCAGATGCTAACTGGGGTCTGTTGGGGTGGTCCTCTTGATGCACAAGAGTTCGCTATCTGTCTTGTCTATCTTTGTGTGCATGAGACTGAGCACTTGCGGGTTTGTCCGGAGGGCTACGGTTCTTAGAATAAGAAGGCCAGCAACACGTATTATGTTGGTGTGGCGGGTTTCACTGGGAGACCTGTAGATTTGTCCGGAAGGCTACAGTGCTAGTAGACAGGCGGGTACCAAAACAACAAACTTGTTCGGGGCCAAAAACACAAGACACAAACAAAAATAAAATAAAAATGTCTACAACACGTGGCGTTCCCAAGCGGTCACCCATCTAAGTACTAACCACGACCGACGTTGCTTTACTTCGGTAATCGGACGAGAACCGGTATCTTCAAAGTGGTATAGCCGTAGACGATGACTGGTGCCACTTTGTTGTATATATACCTGAGGAGGGGAGAAGGGGCTGAACGACTACTTGGACACTTCTCTCTGAAGTCCGCGCGATAATATAAAAGCATCGTGGGGATGCCAATAAATCGGTGGTCACCAGTGTCCACCTTAATTGACATTGACTTAGAGAGAAGCAACCCTCCTTCATATAAAAGGAGTACTCCCAAGCGGTCACGGATCAGAGTTCTAACCACGCCCCGACTCCCTCCTCCCCCGTGATCGCCACTCCCAACGGACAGAAGGGAGCGCGTTAAACTCCGGATCTGGGCGTTTCGGAGGCAGGGAAAGCTTCTGAGAGTACAATTATATTTGGAGAATCCCTTTATAAATGAAAGTAGGTCATGACCTTCGGACTTAAAAAAAAATAAAATAAAAAAAAACATGGCTTCCCTGCCCATGTGTGGGGCCTGTGTGGTTTGGGTTGATGGGTTTTGGAGTGGGTGTGAGTTGAGTACTGGAACTGGACTACAGGATGATAACGTTCGAGCTGTGCATGGCGCAACATATACCCGATAAACCGACTCCATAACCCGGAGACGGCCCAATTTCCGACTGAAAGGAGAAAAAGAAGCAGTGCCTAAAACATGCATGTTCTGTGTCTGGGCGCGACTGGAGGAATGGTGGCAGTGGCCAGTCTGCAACAAAATTATGACAGGGGGAGGACTGTTAGGTACGCAATTTCCCACCGAGAGACCCAGTAAAACAAGCCAGTTGAAAAAGCCCCGTAAAGCCAGCCCAGTTTGTCTAGCCAGCCCATTTCCCCGACTTGTAATAGTTGTAATAAAATAGTGTGCGTGCTATTTGTGCGTTTAGAGACCAGAACTCGGGCATGCAACCATCATCAGATGCTAACTGGGGTCTGTTGGGGTGGTCCTCTTGATGCACAAGAGTTCGCTATCTGTCTTGTCTATCTTTGTGTGCATGAGACTGAGCACTTGCGGGTTTGTCCGGAGGGCTACGGTTCTTAGAATAAGAAGGCCAGCAACACGTATTATGTTGGTGTGGCGGGTTTCACTGGGAGACCTGTAGATTTGTCCGGAAGGCTACAGTGCTAGTAGACAGGCGGGTACCAAAACAACAAACTTGTTCGGGGCCAAAAACACAAGACACAAACAAAAATAAAATAAAAATGTCTACAACACGTGGCGTTCCCAAGCGGTCACCCATCTAAGTACTAACCACGACCGACGTTGCTTTACTTCGGTAATCGGACGAGAACCGGTATCTTCAAAGTGGTATAGCCGTAGACGATGACTGGTGCCACTTTGTTGTATATATACCTGAGGAGGGGAGAAGGGGCTGAACGACTACTTGGACACTTCTCTCTGAAGTCCGCGCGATAATATAAAAGCATCGTGGGGATGCCAATAAATCGGTGGTCACCAGTGTCCACCTTAATTGACATTGACTTAGAGAGAAGCAACCCTCCTTCATATAAAAGGAGTACTCCCAAGCGGTCACGGATCAGAGTTCTAACCACGCCCCGACTCCCTCCTCCCCCGTGATCGCCACTCCCAACGGACAGAAGGGAGCGCGTTAAACTCCGGATCTGGGCGTTTCGGAGGCAGGGAAAGCTTCTGAGAGTACAATTATATTTGGAGAATCCCTTTATAAATGAAAGTAGGTCATGACCTTCGGACTTAAAAAAAAATAAATAAAAAAAAACATGGCTTCCCTGCCCATGTGTGGGGCCTGTGTGGTTTGGGTTGATGGGTTTTGGAGTGGGTGTGAGTTGAGTACTGGAACTGGACTACAGGATGATAACGTTCGAGCTGTGCATCGCGCAACATATACCCGATAAACCGACTCCATAACCCGGAGACGGCCCAATTTCCGACTGAAAAGAGAAAAAGAAGCAGTGCCTAAAACATGCATGTTCTGTGTCTGGGCGCGACTGGAGGAATGGTGGAAGTGGCCAGTCTGCAACAAAATTATGACAGGGGGAGGACTGTTAGGTACGCAATTTCCCACCGAGAGACCCAGTAAAACAAGCCAGTTGAAAAAGCCCCGTAAAGCCAGCCCAGTTTGTCTAGCCAGCCCATTTCCCCGACTTGTAATAGTTGTAATAGAATAGTGTGCGTGCTATTTGTGCGTTTAGAGACCAGAACTCGGGCATGCAACCATCATCAGATGCTAACTGGGGTCTGTTGGGGTGGTCCTCTTGATGCACAAGAGTTCGCTATCTGTCTTGTCTATCTTTGTGTGCATGAGACTGAGCACTTGCGGGTTTGTCCGGAGGGCTACGGTTCTTAGAATAAGAAGGCCAGCAACACGTATTATGTTGGTGTGGCGGGTTTCACTGGGAGACCTGTAGATTTGTCCGGAAGGCTACAGTGCTAGTAGACAGGCGGGTACCAAAACAACAAACTTGTTCGGGGCCAAAAACACAAGACACAAACAAAAATAAAATAAAAATGTCTACAACACGTGGCGTTCCCAAGCGGTCACCCATCTAAGTACTAACCACGACCGACGTTGCTTTACTTCGGTAATCGGACGAGAACCGGTATCTTCAAAGTGGTATAGCCGTAGACGATGACTGGTGCCACTTTGTTGTATATATACCTGAGGAGGGGAGAAGGGGCTGAACGACTACTTGGACACTTCTCTCTGAAGTCCGCGCGATAATATAAAAGCATCGTGGGGATGCCAATAAATCGGTGGTCACCAGTGTCCACCTTAATTGACATTGACTTAGAGAGAAGCAACCCTCCTTCATATAAAAGGAGTACTCCCAAGCGGTCACGGATCAGAGTTCTAACCACGCCCCGACTCCCTCCTCCCCCGTGATCGCCACTCCCAACGGACAGAAGGGAGCGCGTTAAACTCCGGATCTGGGCGTTTCGGAGGCAGGGAAAGCTTCTGAGAGTACAATTATATTTGGAGAATCCCTTTATAAATGAAAGTAGGTCATGACCTTCGGACTTAAAAAAAAAAAAATAAAAAAAAACATGGCTTCCCTGCCCATGTGTGGGGCCTGTGTGGTTTGGGTTGATGGGTTTTGGAGTGGGTGTGAGTTGAGTACTGGAACTGGACTACAGGATGATAACGTTCGAGCTGTGCATGGCGCAACATATACCCGATAAACCGACTCCATAACCCGGAGACGGCCCAATTTCCGACTGAAAGGAGAAAAAGAAGCAGTGCCTAAAACATGCATGTTCTGTGTCTGGGCGCGACTGGAGGAATGGTGGCAGTGGCCAGTCTGCAACAAAATTATGACAGGGGGAGGACTGTTAGGTACGCAATTTCCCACCGAGAGACCCAGTAAAACAAGCCAGTTGAAAAAGCCCCGTAAAGCCAGCCCAGTTTGTCTAGCCAGCCCATTTCCCCGACTTGTAATAGTTGTAATAAAATAGTGTGCGTGCTATTTGTGCGTTTAGAGACCAGAACTCGGGCATGCAACCATCATCAGATGCTAACTGGGGTCTGTTGGGGTGGTCCTCTTGATGCACAAGAGTTCGCTATCTGTCTTGTCTATCTTTGTGTGCATGAGACTGAGCACTTGCGGGTTTGTCCGGAGGGCTACGGTTCTTAGAATAAGAAGGCCAGCAACACGTATTATGTTGGTGTGGTGGGTTTCACTGGGAGACCTGTAGATTTGTCCGGAAGGCTACAGTGCTAGTAGACAGGCGGGTACCAAAACAACAAACTTGTTCGGGGCCAAAAACACAAGACACAAACAAAAATAAAATAAAAATGTCTACAACACGTGGCGTTCCCAAGCGGTCACCCATCTAAGTACTAACCACGACCGACGTTGCTTTACTTCGGTAATCGGACGAGAACCGGTATCTTCAAAGTGGTATAGCCGTAGACGATGACTGGTGCCACTTTGTTGTATATATACCTGAGGAGGGGAGAAGGGGCTGAACGACTACTTGGACACTTCTCTCTGAAGTCCGCGCGATAATATAAAAGCATCGTGGGGATGCCAATAAATCGGTGGTCACCAGTGTCCACCTTAATTGACATTGACTTAGAGAGAAGCAACCCTCCTTCATATAAAAGGAGTACTCCCAAGCGGTCACGGATCAGAGTTCTAACCACGCCCCGACTCCCTCCTCCCCCGTGATCGCCACTCCCAACGGACAGAAGGGAGCGCGTTAAACTCCGGATCTGGGCGTTTCGGAGGCAGGGAAAGCTTCTGAGAGTACAATTATATTTGGAGAATCCCTTTATAAATGAAAGTAGGTCATGACCTTCGGACTTAAAAAAAAAAAAAAAAAAAAAAACATGGCTTCCCTGCCCATGTGTGGGGCCTGTGTGGTTTGGGTTGATGGGTTTTGGAGTGGGTGTGAGTTGAGTACTGGAACTGGACTACAGGATGATAACGTTCGAGCTGTGCATGGCGCAACATATACCCGATAAACCGACTCCATAACCCGGAGACGGCCCAATTTCCGACTGAAAGGAGAAAAAGAAGCAGTGCCTAAAACATGCATGTTCTGTGTCTGGGCGCGACTGGAGGAATGGTGGCAGTGGCCAGTCTGCAACAAAATTATGACAGGGGGAGGACTGTTAGGTACGCAATTTCCCACCGAGAGACCCAGTAAAACAAGCCAGTTGAAAAAGCCCCGTAAAGCCAGCCCAGTTTGTCTAGCCAGCCCATTTCCCCGACTTGTAATAGTTGTAATAGAATAGTGTGCGTGCTATTTGTGCGTTTAGAGACCAGAACTCGGGCATGCAAAAATCATCAGATGCTAACTGGGGTCTGTTGGGGTGGTCCTCTTGATGCACAAGAGTTCGCTATCTGTCTTGTCTATCTTTGTGTGCATGAGACTGAGCACTTGCGGGTTTGTCCGGAGGGCTACGGTTCTTAGAATAAGAAGGCCAGCAACACGTATTATGTTGGTGTGGCGGGTTTCACTGGGAGACCTGTAGATTTGTCCGGAAGGCTACAGTGCTAGTAGACAGGCGGGTACCAAAACAACAAACTTGTTCGGGGCCAAAAACACAAGACACAAACAAAAATAAAATAAAAATGTCTACAACACGTGGCGTTCCCAAGCGGTCACCCATCTAAGTACTAACCACGACCGACGTTGCTTTACTTCGGTAATCGGACGAGAACCGGTATCTTCAAAGTGGTATAGCCGTAGACGATGACTGGTGCCACTTTGTTGTATATATACCTGAGGAGGGGAGAAGGGGCTGAACGACTACTTGGACACTTCTCTCTGAAGTCCGCGCGATAATATAAAAGCATCGTGGGGATGCCAATAAATCGGTGGTCACCAGTGTCCACCTTAATTGACATTGACTTAGAGAGAAGCAACCCTCCTTCATATAAAAGGAGTACTCCCAAGCGGTCACGGATCAGAGTTCTAACCACGCCCCGACTCCCTCCTCCCCCGTGATCGCCACTCCCAACGGACAGAAGGGAGCGCGTTAAACTCCGGATCTGGGCGTTTCGGAGGCAGGGAAAGCTTCTGAGAGTACAATTATATTTGGAGAATCCCTTTATAAATGAAAGTAGGTCATGACCTTCGGACTTAAAAAAAAAAAAAATAAAAAAAAAACATGGCTTCCCTGCCCATGTGTGGGGCCTGTGTGGTTTGGGTTGATGGGTTTTGGAGTGGGTGTGAGTTGAGTACTGGAACTGGACTACAGGATGATAACGTTCGAGCTGTGCATCGCGCAACATATACCCGATAAACCGACTCCATAACCCGGAGACGGCCCAATTTCCGACTGAAAAGAGAAAAAGAAGCAGTGCCTAAAACATGCATGTTCTGTGTCTGGGCGCGACTGGAGGAATGGTGGCAGTGGCCAGCCTGCAACAAAATTATGACAGGGGGAGGACTGTTAGGTACGCAATTTACCACCGAGAGACCCAGTAAAACAAGCCAGTTGAAAAAGCCCCGTAAAGCCAGCCCAGTTTGTCTAGCCAGCCCATTTCCCCGACTTGTAATAGTTGTAATAGAATAGTGTGCGTGCTATTTATGCGTTTAGAGACCAGAACTCGGGCATGCAAAAATCATCAGATGCTAACTGGGGTCTGTTGGGGTGGTCCTCTTGATGCACAAGAGTTCGCTATCTGTCTTGTCTATCTTTGTGTGCATGAGACTGAGCACTTGCGGGTTTGTCCGGAGGGCTACGGTTCTTAGAATAAGAAGGCCAGCAACACGTATTATGTTGGTGTGGCGGGTTTCACTGGGAGACCTGTAGATTTGTCCGGAAGGCTACAGTGCTAGTAGACAGGCGGGTACCAAAACAACAAACTTGTTCGGGGCCAAAAACACAAGACACAAACAAAAATAAAATAAAAATGTCTACAACACGTGGCGTTCCCAAGCGGTCACCCATCTAAGTACTAACCACGACCGACTTTGCTTTACTTCGGTAATCGGACGAGAACCGGTATCTTCAAAGTGGTATAGCCGTAGACGATGACTGGTGCCACTTTGTTGTATATATACCTGAGGAGGGGAGAAGGGGCTGAACGACTACTTGGACACTTCTCTCTGAAGTCCGCGCGATAATATAAAAGCATCGTGGGGATGCCAATAAATCGGTGGTCACCAGTGTCCACCTTAATTGACATTGACTTAGAGAGAAGCAACCCTCCTTCATATAAAAGGAGTACTCCCAAGCGGTCACGGATCAGAGTTCTAACCACGCCCCGACTCCCTCCTCCCCCGTGATCGCCACTCCCAACGGACAGAAGGGAGCGCGTTAAACTCCGGATCTGGGCGTTTCGGAGGCAGGGAAAGCTTCTGAGAGTACAATTATATTTGGAGAATCCCTTTATAAATGAAAGTAGGTCATGACCTTCGGACTTAAAAAAAAAAAAAAAAAAAAAAAACATGGCTTCCCTGCCCATGTGTGGGGCCTGTGTGGTTTGGGTTGATGGGTTTTGGAGTGGGTGTGAGTTGAGTACTGGAACTGGACTACAGGATGATAACGTTCGAGCTGTGCATGGCGCAACATATACCCGATAAACCGACTCCATAACCCGGAGACGGCCCAATTTCCGACTGAAAGGAGAAAAAGAAGCAGTGCCTAAAACATGCATGTTCTGTGTCTGGGCGCGACTGGAGGAATGGTGGCAGTGGCCAGTCTGCAACAAAATTATGACAGGGGGAGGACTGTTAGGTACGCAATTTCCCACCGAGAGACCCAGTAAAACAAGCCAGTTGAAAAAGCCCCGTAAAGCCAGCCCAGTTTGTCTAGCCAGCCCATTTCCCCGACTTGTAATAGTTGTAATAGAATAGTGTGCGTGCTATTTGTGCGTTTAGAGACCAGAACTCGGGCATGCAAAAATCATCAGATGCTAACTGGGGTCTGTTGGGGTGGTCCTCTTGATGCACAAGAGTTCGCTATCTGTCTTGTCTATCTTTGTGTGCATGAGACTGAGCACTTGCGGGTTTGTCCGGAGGGCTACGGTTCTTAGAATAAGAAGGCCAGCAACACGTATTATGTTGGTGTGGCGGGTTTCACTGGGAGACCTGTAGATTTGTCCGGAAGGCTACAGTGCTAGTAGACAGGCGGGTACCAAAACAACAAACTTGTTCGGGGCCAAAAACACAAGACACAAACAAAAATAAAATAAAAATGTCTACAACACGTGGCGTTCCCAAGCGGTCACCCATCTAAGTACTAACCACGACCGACGTTGCTTTACTTCGGTAATCGGACGAGAACCGGTATCTTCAAAGTGGTATAGCCGTAGACGATGACTGGTGCCACTTTGTTGTATATATACCTGAGGAGGGGAGAAGGGGCTGAACGACTACTTGGACACTTCTCTCTGAAGTCCGCGCGATAATATAAAAGCATCGTGGGGATGCCAATAAATCGGTGGTCACCAGTGTCCACCTTAATTGACATTGACTTAGAGAGAAGCAACCCTCCTTCATATAAAAGGAGTACTCCCAAGCGGTCACGGATCAGAGTTCTAACCACGCCCCGACTCCCTCCTCCCCCGTGATCGCCACTCCCAACGGACAGAAGGGAGCGCGTTAAACTCCGGATCTGGGCGTTTCGGAGGCAGGGAAAGCTTCTGAGAGTACAATTATATTTGGAGAATCCCTTTATAAATGAAAGTAGGTCATGACCTTCGGACTTAAAAAAAAAAAATAAAAAAAAAACATGGCTTCCCTGCCCATGTGTGGGGCCTGTGTGGTTTGGGTTGATGGGTTTTGGAGTGGGTGTGAGTTGAGTACTGGAACTGGACTACAGGATGATAACGTTCGAGCTGTGCATCGCGCAACATATACCCGATAAACCGACTCCATAACCCGGAGACGGCCCAATTTCCGACTGAAAAGAGAAAAAGAAGCAGTGCCTAAAACATGCATGTTCTGTGTCTGGGCGCGACTGGAGGAATGGTGGCAGTGGCCAGCCTGCAACAAAATTATGACAGGGGGAGGACTGTTAGGTACGCAATTTACCACCGAGAGACCCAGTAAAACAAGCCAGTTGAAAAAGCCCCGTAAAGCCAGCCCAGTTTGTCTAGCCAGCCCATTTCCCCGACTTGTAATAGTTGTAATAGAATAGTGTGCGTGCTATTTATGCGTTTAGAGACCAGAACTCGGGCATGCAAAAATCATCAGATGCTAACTGGGGTCTGTTGGGGTGGTCCTCTTGATGCACAAGAGTTCGCTATCTGTCTTGTCTATCTTTGTGTGCATGAGACTGAGCACTTGCGGGTTTGTCCGGAGGGCTACGGTTCTTAGAATAAGAAGGCCAGCAACACGTATTATGTTGGTGTGGCGGGTTTCACTGGGAGACCTGTAGATTTGTCCGGAAGGCTACAGTGCTAGTAGACAGGCGGGTACCAAAACAACAAACTTGTTCGGGGCCAAAAACACAAGACACAAACAAAAATAAAATAAAAATGTCTACAACACGTGGCGTTCCCAAGCGGTCACCCATCTAAGTACTAACCACGACCGACTTTGCTTTACTTCGGTAATCGGACGAGAACCGGTATCTTCAAAGTGGTATAGCCGTAGACGATGACTGGTGCCACTTTGTTGTATATATACCTGAGGAGGGGAGAAGGGGCTGAACGACTACTTGGACACTTCTCTCTGAAGTCCGCGCGATAATATAAAAGCATCGTGGGGATGCCAATAAATCGGTGGTCACCAGTGTCCACCTTAATTGACATTGACTTAGAGAGAAGCAACCCTCCTTCATATAAAAGGAGTACTCCCAAGCGGTCACGGATCAGAGTTCTAACCACGCCCCGACTCGCTCCTCCCC
Organism: Cepaea hortensis; assembly: GCA_963921405.1. NCBI lineage: Eukaryota > Metazoa > Mollusca > Gastropoda > Stylommatophora > Helicidae > Cepaea > Cepaea hortensis. The sequence goes on from OY992897.1 coordinate 33,054,801, forward strand.
CGTGATCGCCACTCCCAACGGACAGAAGGGAGCGCGTTAAACTCCGGATCTGGGCGTTTCGGAGGCAGGGAAAGCTTCTGAGAGTACAATTATTCTTGAAGAATCCCTTTATAAATGAAAGTAGGTCATGACCTTCGGACTTTAAAAAAAAAAAAAAAAAAAAAAATGGCTTCCCTGCCCATGTGTGGGGCCTGTGTGGTTTGGGTTGATGGGTTTTGGAGTGGGTGTGAGTTGAGTACTGGAACTGGACTACAGGATTATAACGTTCGAGCTGTGCATCGCGCAACATATACCCGATAAACCGACTCCATAACCCGGAGACGGCCCAATTTCCGACTGAAAAGAGAAAAAGAAGCAGTGCCTAAAACATGCATGTTCTGTGTCTGGGCGCGACTGGAGGAATGGTGGCAGTGGCCAGCCTGCAACAAAATTATGACAGGGGGAGGACTGTTAGGTACGCAATTTACCACCGAGAGACCCAGTAAAACAAGCCAGTTGAAAAAGCCCCGTAAAGCCAGCCCAGTTTGTCTAGCCAGCCCATTTCCCCGACTTGTAATAGTTGTAATAGAATAGTGTGCGTGCTATTTGTGCGTTTAGAGACCAGAACTCGGGCATGCAAAAATCATCAGATGCTAACTGGGGTCTGTTGGGGTGGTCCTCTTGATGCACAAGAGTTCGCTATCTGTCTTGTCTATCTTTGTGTGCATGAGACTGAGCACTTGCGGGTTTGTCCGGAGGGCTACGGTTCTTAGAATAAGAAGGCCAGCAACACGTATTATGTTGGTGTGGCGGGTTTCACTGGGAGACCTGTAGATTTGTCCGGAAGGCTACAGTGCTAGTAGACAGGCGGGTACCAAAACAACAAACTTGTTCGGGGCCAAAAACACAAGACACAAACAAAAATAAAATAAAAATGTCTACAACACGTGGCGTTCCCAAGCGGTCACCCATCTAAGTACTAACCACGACCGACTTTGCTTTACTTCGGTAATCGGACGAGAACCGGTATCTTCAAAGTGGTATAGCCGTAGACGATGACTGGTGCCACTTTGTTGTATATATACCTGAGGAGGGGAGAAGGGGCTGAACGACTACTTGGACACTTCTCTCTGAAGTCCGCGCGATAATATAAAAGCATCGTGGGGATGCCAATAAATCGGTGGTCACCAGTGTCCACCTTAATTGACATTGACTTAGAGAGAAGCAACCCTCCTTCATATAAAAGGAGTACTCCCAAGCGGTCACGGATCAGAGTTCTAACCACGCCCCGACTCGCTCCTCCCCCGTGATCGCCACTCCCAACGGACAGAAGGGAGCGCGTTAAACTCCGGATCTGGGCGTTTCGGAGGCAGGGAAAGCTTCTGAGAGTACAATTATTTTTGAAGAATCCATTTATAAATGAAAGTAGGTCATGACCTTCGGACTTTAAAAAAAAAAAAAAAAAAAAAAAAATGGCTTCCCTGCCCATGTGTGGGGCCTGTGTGGTTTGGGTTGATGGGTTTTGGAGTGGGTGTGAGTTGAGTACTGGAACTGGACTACAGGATTATAACGTTCGAGCTGTGCATCGCGCAACATATACCCGATAAACCGACTCCATAACCCGGAGACGGCCCAATTTCCGACTGAAAAGAGAAAAAGAAGCAGTGCCTAAAACATGCATGTTCTGTGTCTGGGCGCGACTGGAGGAATGGTGGCAGTGGCCAGTCTGCAACAAAATTATGACAGGGGGAGGACTGTTAGGTACGCAATTTCCCACCGAGAGACCCAGTAAAACAAGCCAGTTGAAAAAGCCCCGTAAAGCCAGCCCAGTTTGTCTAGCCAGCCCATTTCCCCGACTTGTAATAGTTGTAATAGAATAGTGTGCGTGCTATTTGTGCGTTTAGAGACCAGAACTCGGGCATGCAACCATCATCAGATGCTAACTGGGGTCTGTTGGGGTGGTCCTCTTGATGCACAAGAGTTCGCTATCTGTCTTGTCTATCTTTGTGTGCATGAGACTGAGCACTTGCGGGTTTGTCCGGAGGGCTACGGTTCTTAGAATAAGAAGGCCAGCAACACGTATTATGTTGGTGTGGCGGGTTTCACTGGGAGACCTGTAGATTTGTCCGGAAGGCTACAGTGCTAGTACACAGGCGGGTACCAAAACAACAAACTTGATCGGGGCCAAAAACACAAGACACAAACAAAAATAAAATAAAAATGTCTACAACACGTGGCGTTCCCAAGCGGTCACCCATCTAAGTACTAACCACGACCGACGTTGCTTTACTTCGGTAATCGGACAAGAACCGGTATCTTCAACGTGGTATAGCCGTAGACGATGACTGGTGCCACTTTGTTGTATATATACCTGAGGAGGGGAGAAGGGGCTGAACGACTACTTGGACACTTCTCTCTGAAGTCCTCGCGATAATATAAAAGCATCGTGGGGATGCCAATAAATCGGTGGTCACCAGTGTCCACCTTAATTGACATTGACTTAGAGAGAAGCAACCCTCCTTCATATAAAAGGAGTACTCCCAAGCGGTCACGGATCAGAGTTCTAACCACGCCCCGACTCCCTCCTCCCCCGTGATCGCCACTCCCAACGGACAGAAGGGAGCGCGTTAAACTCCGGATCTGGGCGTTTCGGAGGCAGGGAAAGCTTCTGAGAGTACAATTATATTTGGAGAATCCCTTTATAAATGAAAGTAGGTCATGACCTTCGGACTTAAAAAAAAAAAAATAAAAAAAAACATGGCTTCCCTGCCCATGTGTGGGGCCTGTGTGGTTTGGGTTGATGGGTTTTGGAGTAGGTGTGAGTTGAGTACTGGAACTGGACTACAGGATGATAACGTTCGAGCTGTGCATCGCGCAACATATACCCGATAAACCGACTCCATAACCCGGAGACGGCCCAATTTCCGACTGAAAAGAGAAAAAGAAGCAGTGCCTAAAACATGCATGTTCTGTGTCTGGGCGCGACTGGAGGAATGGTGGAAGTGGCCAGTCTGCAACAAAATTATGACAGGGGGAGGACTGTTAGGTACGCAATTTCCCACCGAGAGACCCAGTAAAACAAGCCAGTTGAAAAAGCCCCGTAAAGCCAACCCAGTTTGTCTAGCCAGCCCATTTCCCCGACTTGTAATAGTTGTAATAGAATAGTGTGCGTGCTATTTGTGCGTTTAGAGACCAGAACTCGGGCATGCAACCATCATCAGATGCTAACTGGGGTCTGTTGGGGTGGTCCTCTTGATGCACAAGAGTTCGCTATCTGTCTTGTCTATCTTTGTGTGCATGAGACTGAGCACTTGCGGGTTTGTCCGGAGGGCTACGGTTCTTAGAATAAGAAGGCCAGCAACACGTATTATGTTGGTGTGGCGGGTTTCACTGGGAGACCTGTAGATTTGTCCGGAAGGCTACAGTGCTAGTAGACAGGCGGGTACCAAAACAACAAACTTGTTCGGGGCCAAAAACACAAGACACAAACAAAAATAAAATAAAAATGTCTACAACACGTGGCGTTCCTAAGCGGTCACCCATCTAAGTACTAACCACGACCGACGTTGCTTTACTTCGGTAATCGGACGAGAACCGGTATCTTCAAAGTGGTATAGCCGTAGACGATGACTGGTGCCACTTTGTTGTATATATACCTGAGGAGGGGAGAAGGGGCTGAACGACTACTTGGACACTTCTCTCTGAAGTCCGCGCGATAATATAAAAGCATCGTGGGGATGCCAATAAATCGGTGGTCACCAGTGTCCACCTTAATTGACATTGACTTAGAGAGAAGCAACCCTCCTTCATATAAAAGGAGTACTCCCAAGCGGTCACGGATCAGAGTTCTAACCACGCCCCGACTCCCTCCTCCCCCGTGATCGCCACTCCCAACGGACAGAAGGGAGCGCGTTAAACTACGGATCTGGGCGTTTCGGAGGCAGGGAAAGCTTCTGAGAGTACAATTATTTTTGAAGAATCCCTTTATAAATGAAAGTAGGTCATGACCTTCGGACTTTAAAAAAAAAAAAAAAAAAAAAAAAAAAAAAAAAAAACATGGCTTCCCTGCCCATGTGTGGGGCCTGTGTGGTTTGGGTTGATAGGTTTTGGAGTGGGTGTGAGTTGAGTACTGGAACTGGACTACAGGATGATAACGTTCGAGCTGTGCATCGCGCAACATATACCCGATAAACCGACTCCATAACCCGGAGACGGCCCAATTTCCGACTGAAAAGAGAAAAAGAAGCAGTGCCTAAAACATGCATGTTCTGTGTCTGGGCGCGACTGGAGGAATGGTGGCAGTGGCCAGCCTGCAACAAAATTATGACAGGGGGAGGACTGTTAGGTACGCAATTTACCACCGAGAGACCCAGTAAAACAAGCCAGTTGAAAAAGCCCCGTAAAGCCAGCCCAGTTTGTCTAGCCAGCCCATTTCCCCGACTTGTAATAGTTGTAATAGAATAGTGTGCGTGCTATTTGTGCGTTTAGAGACCAGAACTCGGGCATGCAAAAATCATCAGATGCTAACTGGGGTCTGTTGGGGTGGTCCTCTTGATGCACAAGAGTTCGCTATCTGTCTTGTCTATCTTTGTGTGCATGAGACTGAGCACTTGCGGGTTTGTCCGGAGGGCTACGGTTCTTAGAATAAGAAGGCCAGCAACACGTATTATGTTGGTGTGGCGGGTTTCACTGGGAGACCTGTAGATTTGTCCGGAAGGCTACAGTGCTAGTAGACAGGCGGGTACCAAAACAACAAACTTGTTCGGGGCCAAAAACACAAGACACAAACAAAAATAAAATAAAAATGTCTACAACACGTGGCGTTCCCAAGCGGTCACCCATCTAAGTACTAACCACGACCGACTTTGCTTTACTTCGGTAATCGGACGAGAACCGGTATCTTCAAAGTGGTATAGCCGTAGACGATGACTGGTGCCACTTTGTTGTATATATACCTGAGGAGGGGAGAAGGGGCTGAACGACTACTTGGACACTTCTCTCTGAAGTCCGCGCGATAATATAAAAGCATCGTGGGGATGCCAATAAATCGGTGGTCACCAGTGTCCACCTTAATTGACATTGACTTAGAGAGAAGCAACCCTCCTTCATATAAAAGGAGTACTCCCAAGCGGTCACGGATCAGAGTTCTAACCACGCCCCGACTCGCTCCTCCCCCGTGATCGCCACTCCCAACGGACAGAAGGGAGCGCGTTAAACTCCGGATCTGGGCGTTTCGGAGGCAGGGAAAGCTTCTGAGAGTACAATTATTTTTGAAGAATCCCTTTATAAATGAAAGTAGGTCATGACCTTCGGACTTTAAAAAAAAAAAAAAAAAAAAAAATGGCTTCCCTGCCCATGTGTGGGGCCTGTGTGGTTTGGGTTGATGGGTTTTGGAGTGGGTGTGAGTTGAGTACTGGAACTGGACTACAGGATTATAACGTTCGAGCTGTGCATCGCGCAACATATACCCGATAAACCGACTCCATAACCCGGAGACGGCCCAATTTCCGACTGAAAAGAGAAAAAGAAGCAGTGCCTAAAACATGCATGTTCTGTGTCTGGGCGCGACTGGAGGAATGGTGGCAGTGGCCAGTCTGCAACAAAATTATGACAGGGGGAGGACTGTTAGGTACGCAATTTCCCACCGAGAGACCCAGTAAAACAAGCCAGTTGAAAAAGCCCCGTAAAGCCAGCCCAGTTTGTCTAGCCAGCCCATTTCCCCGACTTGTAATAGTTGTAATAGAATAGTGTGCGTGCTATTTGTGCGTTTAGAGACCAGAACTCGGGCATGCAACCATCATCAGATGCTAACTGGGGTCTGTTGGGGTGGTCCTCTTGATGCACAAGAGTTCGCTATCTGTCTTGTCTATCTTTGTGTGCATGAGACTGAGCACTTGCGGGTTTGTCCGGAGGGCTACGGTTCTTAGAATAAGAAGGCCAGCAACACGTATTATGTTGGTGTGGCGGGTTTCACTGGGAGACCTGTAGATTTGTCCGGAAGGCTACAGTGCTAGTACACAGGCGGGTACCAAAACAACAAACTTGATCGGGGCCAAAAACACAAGACACAAACAAAAATAAAATAAAAATATCTACAACACGTGGCGTACCCAAGCGGTCACCCATCTAAGTACTAACCACGACCGACGTTGCTTTACTTCGGTAATCGGACAAGAACCGGTATCTTCAACGTGGTATAGCCGTAGACGATGACTGGTGCCACTTTGTTGTATATATACCTGAGGAGGGGAGAAGGGGCTGAACGACTACTTGGACACTTCTCTCTGAAGTCCGCGCGATAATATAAAAGCAACGTGGGGATGCCAATAAATCGGTGGTCACCAGTGTCCACCTTAATTGACATTGACTTAGAGAGAAGCAACCCTCCTTCATATAAAAGGAGTACTCCCAAGCGGTCACGGATCAGAGTTCTAACCACGCCCCGACTCCCTCCTCCCCCGTGATCGCCACTCCCAACGGACAGAAGGGAGCGCGTTAAACTCCGGATCTGGGCGTTTCGGAGGCAGGGAAAGCTTCTGAGAGTACAATTATATTTGGAGAATCCCTTTATAAATGAAAGTAGGTCATGACCTTCGGACTTAAAAAAAAAAAATAAAAAAAAACATGGCTTCCCTGCCCATGTGTGGGGCCTGTGTGGTTTGGGTTGATAGGTTTTGGAGTGGGTGTGAGTTGAGTACTGGAACTGGACTACAGGATGATAACGTTCGAGCTGTGCATCGCGCAACATATACCCGATAAACCGACTCCATAACCCGGAGACGGCCCAATTTCCGACTGAAAAGAGAAAAAGAAGCAGTGCCTAAAACATGCATGTTCTGTGTCTGGGCGCGACTGGAGGAATGGTGGCAGTGGCCAGCCTGCAACAAAATTATGACAGGGGGAGGACTGTTAGGTACGCAATTTACCACCGAGAGACCCAGTAAAACAAGCCAGTTGAAAAAGCCCCGTAAAGCCAGCCCAGTTTGTCTAGCCAGCCCATTTCCCCGACTTGTAATAGTTGTAATAGAATAGTGTGCGTGCTATTTGTGCGTTTAGAGACCAGAACTCGGGCATGCAAAAATCATCAGATGCTAACTGGGGTCTGTTGGGGTGGTCCTCTTGATGCACAAGAGTTCGCTATCTGTCTTGTCTATCTTTGTGTGCATGAGACTGAGCACTTGCGGGTTTGTCCGGAGGGCTACGGTTCTTAGAATAAGAAGGCCAGCAACACGTATTATGTTGGTGTGGCGGGTTTCACTGGGAGACCTGTAGATTTGTCCGGAAGGCTACAGTGCTAGTAGACAGGCGGGTACCAAAACAACAAACTTGTTCGGGGCCAAAAACACAAGACACAAACAAAAATAAAATAAAAATGTCTACAACACGTGGCGTTCCCAAGCGGTCACCCATCTAAGTACTAACCACGACCGACTTTGCTTTACTTCGGTAATCGGACGAGAACCGGTATCTTCAAAGTGGTATAGCCGTAGACGATGACTGGTGCCACTTTGTTGTATATATACCTGAGGAGGGGAGAAGGGGCTGAACGACTACTTGGACACTTCTCTCTGAAGTCCGCGCGATAATATAAAAGCATCGTGGGGATGCCAATAAATCGGTGGTCACCAGTGTCCACCTTAATTGACATTGACTTAGAGAGAAGCAACCCTCCTTCATATAAAAGGAGTACTCCCAAGCGGTCACGGATCAGAGTTCTAACCACGCCCCGACTCCCTCCTCCCCCGTGATCGCCACTCCCAACGGACAGAAGGGAGCGCGTTAAACTCCGGATCTGGGCGTTTCGGAGGCAGGGAAAGCTTCTGAGAGTACAATTATTTTTGAAGAATCCCTTTATAAATGAAAGTAGGTCATGACCTTCGGACTTTAAAAAAAAAAAAAAAAAAAAAAAATGGCTTCCCTGCCCATGTGTGGGGCCTGTGTGGTTTGGGTTGATGGGTTTTGGAGTGGGTGTGAGTTGAGTACTGGAACTGGACTACAGGATGATAACGTTCGAGCTGTGCATCGCGCAACATATACCCGATAAACCGACTCCATAACCCGGAGACGGCCCAATTTCCGACTGAAAAGAGAAAAAGAAGCAGTGCCTAAAACATGCATGTTCTGTGTCTGGGCGCGACTGTAGGAATGGTGGAAGTGGCCAGTCTGCAACAAAATTATGACAGGGGGAGGACTGTTAGGTACGCAATTTCCCACCGAGAGACCCAGTAAAACAAGCCAGTTGAAAAAGCCCCGTAAAGCCAGCCCAGTTTGTCTAGCCAGCCCATTTCCCCGACTTGTAATAGTTGTAATAGAATAGTGTGCGTGCTATTTGTGCGTTTAGAGACCAGAACTCGGGCATGCAACCATCATCAGATGCTAACTGGGGTCTGTTGGGGTGGTCCTCTTGATGCACAAGAGTTCGCTATCTGTCTTGTCTATCTTTGTGTGCATGAGACTGAGCACTTGCGGGTTTGTCCGGAGGGCTACGGTTCTTAGAATAAGAAGGCCAGCAACACGTATTATGTTGGTGTGGCGGGTTTCACTGGGAGACCTGTAGATTTGTCCGGAAGGCTACAGTGCTAGTAGACAGGCGGGTACCAAAACAACAAACTTGTTCGGGGCCAAAAACACAAGACACAAACAAAAATAAAATAAAAATGTCTACAACACGTGGCGTTCCCAAGCGGTCACCCATCTAAGTACTAACCACGACCGACTTTGCTTTACTTCGGTAATCGGACGAGAACCGGTATCTTCAAAGTGGTATAGCCGTAGACGATGACTGGTGCCACTTTGTTGTATATATACCTGAGGAGGGGAGAAGGGGCTGAACGACTACTTGGACACTTCTCTCTGAAGTCCGCGCGATAATATAAAAGCATCGTGGGGATGCCAATAAATCGGTGGTCACCAGTGTCCACCTTAATTGACATTGACTTAGAGAGAAGCAACCCTCCTTCATATAAAAGGAGTACTCCCAAGCGGTCACGGATCAGAGTTCTAACCACGCCCCGACTCCCTCCTCCCCCGTGATCGCCACTCCCAACGGACAGAAGGGAGCGCGTTAAACTCCGGATCTGGGCGTTTCGGAGGCAGGGAAAGCTTCTGAGAGTACAATTATTTTTGAAGAATCCCTTTATAAATGAAAGTAGGTCATGACCTTCGGACTTTAAAAAAAAAAAAAAAAAAAAAAAAAAAAAAAAAAAAAAAACATGGCTTCCCTGCCCATGTGTAGGGCCTGTGTGGTTTGGGTTGATAGGTTTTGGAGTGGGTGTGAGTTGAGTACTGGAACTGGACTACAGGATGATAACGTTCGAGCTGTGCATCGCGCAACATATACCCGATAAACCGACTCCATAACCCGGAGACGGCCCGATTTCCGACTGAAAAGAGAAAAAGAAGCAGTGCCTAAAACATGCATGTTCTGTGTCTGGGCGCGACTGGAGGAATGGTGGCAGTGGCCAGCCTGCAACAAAATTATGACAGGGGGAGGACTGTTAGGTACGCAATTTACCACCGAGAGACCCAGTAAAACAAGCCAGTTGAAAAAGCCCCGTAAAGCCAGCCCAGTTTGTCTAGCCAGCCCATTTCCCCGACTTGTAATAGTTGTAATAGAATAGTGTGCGTGCTATTTGTGCGTTTAGAGACCAGAACTCGGGCATGCAAAAATCATCAGATGCTAACTGGGGTCTGTTGGGGTGGTCCTCTTGATGCACAAGAGTTCGCTATCTGTCTTGTCTATCTTTGTGTGCATGAGACTGAGCACTTGCGGGTTTGTCCGGAGGGCTACGGTTCTTAGAATAAGAAGGCCAGCAACACGTATTATGTTGGTGTGGCGGGTTTCACTGGGAGACCTGTAGATTTGTCCGGAAGGCTACAGTGCTAGTAGACAGGCGGGTACCAAAACAACAAACTTGTTCGGGGCCAAAAACACAAGACACAAACAAAAATAAAATAAAAATGTCTACAACACGTGGCGTTCCCAAGCGGTCACCCATCTAAGTACTAACCACGACCGACTTTGCTTTACTTCGGTAATCGGACGAGAACCGGTATCTTCAAAGTGGTATAGCCGTAGACGATGACTGGTGCCACTTTGTTGTATATATACCTGAGGAGGGGAGAAGGGGCTGAACGACTACTTGGACACTTCTCTCTGAAGTCCGCGCGATAATATAAAAGCATCGTGGGGATGCCAATAAATCGGTGGTCACCAGTGTCCACCTTAATTGACATTGACTTAGAGAGAAGCAACCCTCCTTCATATAAAAGGAGTACTCCCAAGCGGTCACGGATCAGAGTTCTAACCACGCCCCGACTCGCTCCTCCCCCGTGATCGCCACTCCCAACGGACAGAAGGGAGCGCGTTAAACTCCGGATCTGGGCGTTTCGGAGGCAGGGAAAGCTTCTGAGAGTACAATTATTTTTGAAGAATCCCTTTATAAATGAAAGTAGGTCATGACCTTCGGACTTTAAAAAAAAAAAAAAAAAAAAAAAAAAATGGCTTCCCTGCCCATGTGTGGGGCCTGTGTGGTTTGGGTTGATGGGTTTTGGAGTGGGTGTGAGTTGAGTACTGGAACTGGACTACAGGATTATAACGTTCGAGCTGTGCATCGCGCAACATATACCCGATAAACCGACTCCATAACCCGGAGACGGCCCAATTTCCGACTGAAAAGAGAAAAAGAAGCAGTGCCTAAAACATGCATGTTCTGTGTCTGGGCGCGACTGGAGGAATGGTTTCAGTGGCCAGTCTGCAACAAAATTATGACAGGGGGAGGACTGTTAGGTACGCAATTTCCCACCGAGAGACCCAGTAAAACAAGCCAGTTGAAAAAGCCCCGTAAAGCCAGCCCAGTTTGTCTAGCCAGCCCATTTCCCCGACTTGTAATAGTTGTAATAGAATAGTGTGCGTGCTATTTGTGCGTTTAGAGACCAGAACTCGGGCATGCAACCATCATCAGATGCTAACTGGGGTCTGTTGGGGTGGTCCTCTTGATGCACAAGAGTTCGCTATCTGTCTTGTCTATCTTTGTGTGCATGAGACTGAGCACTTGCGGGTTTGTCCGGAGGGCTACGGTTCTTAGAATAAGAAGGCCAGCAACACGTATTATGTTGGTGTGGCGGGTTTCACTGGGAGACCTGTAGATTTGTCCGGAAGGCTACAGTGCTAGTAGACAGGCGGGTACCAAAACAACAAACTTGTTCGGGGCCAAAAACACAAGACACAAACAAAAATAAAATAAAAATGTCTACAACACGTGGCGTTCCCAAGCGGTCACCCATCTAAGTACTAACCACGACCGACTTTGCTTTACTTCGGTAATCGGACGAGAACCGGTATCTTCAAAGTGGTATAGCCGTAGACGATGACTGGTGCCACTTTGTTGTATATATACCTGAGGAGGGGAGAAGGGGCTGAACGACTACTTGGACACTTCTCTCTGAAGTCCGCGCGATAATATAAAAGCATCGTGGGGATGCCAATAAATCGGTGGTCACCAGTGTCCACCTTAATTGACATTGACTTAGAGAGAAGCAACCCTCCTTCATATAAAAGGAGTACTCCCAAGCGGTCACGGATCAGAGTTCTAACCACGCCCCGACTCGCTCCTCCCCCGTGATCGCCACTCCCAACGGACAGAAGGGAGCGCGTTAAACTCCGGATCTGGGCGTTTCGGAGGCAGGGAAAGCTTCTGAGAGTACAATTATTTTTGAAGAATCCCTTTATAAATGAAAGTAGGTCATGACCTTCGGACTTTAAAAAAAAAAAAAAAAAAAAAAAAATGGCTTCCCTGCCCATGTGTGGGGCCTGTGTGGTTTGGGTTGATGGGTTTTGGAGTGGGTGTGAGTTGAGTACTGGAACTGGACTACAGGATTATAACGTTCGAGCTGTGCATCGCGCAACATATACCCGATAAACCGACTCCATAACCCGGAGACGGCCCAATTTCCGACTGAAAAGAGAAAAAGAAGCAGTGCCTAAAACATGCATGTTCTGTGTCTGGGCGCGACTGGAGGAATGGTTTCAGTGGCCAGTCTGCAACAAAATTATGACAGGGGGAGGACTGTTAGGTACGCAATTTCCCACCGAGAGACCCAGTAAAACAAGCCAGTTGAAAAAGCCCCGTAAAGCCAGCCCAGTTTGTCTAGCCAGCCCATTTCCCCGACTTGTAATAGTTGTAATAGAATAGTGTGCGTGCTATTTGTGCGTTTAGAGACCAGAACTCGGGCATGCAACCATCATCAGATGCTAACTGGGGTCTGTTGGGGTGGTCCTCTTGATGCACAAGAGTTCGCTATCTGTCTTGTCTATCTTTGTGTGCATGAGACTGAGCACTTGCGGGTTTGTCCGGAGGGCTACGGTTCTTAGAATAAGAAGGCCAGCAACACGTATTATGTTGGTGTGGCGGGTTTCACTGGGAGACCTGTAGATTTGTCCGGAAGGCTACAGTGCTAGTAGACAGGCGGGTACCAAAACAACAAACTTGTTCGGGGCCAAAAACACAAGACACAAACAAAAATAAAATAAAAATGTCTACAACACGTGGCGTTCCCAAGCGGTCACCCATCTAAGTACTAACCACGACCGACTTTGCTTTACTTCGGTAATCGGACGAGAACCGGTATCTTCAAAGTGGTATAGCCGTAGACGATGACTGGTGCCACTTTGTTGTATATATACCTGAGGAGGGGAGAAGGGGCTGAACGACTACTTGGACACTTCTCTCTGAAGTCCGCGCGATAATATAAAAGCATCGTGGGGATGCCAATAAATCGGTGGTCACCAGTGTCCACCTTAATTGACATTGACTTAGAGAGAAGCAACCCTCCTTCATATAAAAGGAGTACTCCCAAGCGGTCACGGATCAGAGTTCTAACCACGCCCCGACTCGCTCCTCCCCCGTGATCGCCACTCCCAACGGACAGAAGGGAGCGCGTTAAACTCCGGATCTGGGCGTTTCGGAGGCAGGGAAAGCTTCTGAGAGTACAATTATTTTTGAAGAATCCCTTTATAAATGAAAGTAGGTCATGACCTTCGGACTTTAAAAAAAAAAAAAAAAAAAAAAAAAAAATGGCTTCCCTGCCCATGTGTGGGGCCTGTGTGGTTTGGGTTGATGGGTTTTGGAGTGGGTGTGAGTTGAGTACTGGAACTGGACTACAGGATTATAACGTTCGAGCTGTGCATCGCGCAACATATACCCGATAAACCGACTCCATAACCCGGAGACGGCCCAATTTCCGACTGAAAAGAGAAAAAGAAGCAGTGCCTAAAACATGCATGTTCTGTGTCTGGGCGCGACTGGAGGAATGGTTTCAGTGGCCAGTCTGCAACAAAATTATGACAGGGGGAGGACTGTTAGGTACGCAATTTCCCACCGAGAGACCCAGTAAAACAAGCCAGTTGAAAAAGCCCCGTAAAGCCAGCCCAGTTTGTCTAGCCAGCCCATTTCCCCGACTTGTAATAGTTGTAATAGAATAGTGTGCGTGCTATTTGTGCGTTTAGAGACCAGAACTCGGGCATGCAACCATCATCAGATGCTAACTGGGGTCTGTTGGGGTGGTCCTCTTGATGCACAAGAGTTCGCTATCTGTCTTGTCTATCTTTGTGTGCATGAGACTGAGCACTTGCGGGTTTGTCCGGAGGGCTACGGTTCTTAGAATAAGAAGGCCAGCAACACGTATTATGTTGGTGTGGCGGGTTTCACTGGGAGACCTGTAGATTTGTCCGGAAGGCTACAGTGCTAGTACACAGGCGGGTACCAAAACAACAAACTTGATCGGGGCCAAAAACACAAGACACAAACAAAAATAAAATAAAAATGTCTACAACACGTGGCGTTCCCAAGCGGTCACCCATCTAAGTACTAACCACGACCGACGTTGCTTTACTTCGGTAATCGGACAAGAACCGGTATCTTCAACGTGGTATAGCCGTAGACGATGACTGGTGCCACTTTGTTGTATATATACCTGAGGAGGGGAGAAGGGGCTGAACGACTACTTGGACACTTCTCTCTGAAGTCCGCGCGATAATATAAAAGCATCGTGCGGATGCCAATAAATCGGTGGTCACCAGTGTCCACCTTAATTGACATTGACTTAGAGAGAAGCAACCCTCCTTCATATAAAAGGAGTACTCCCAAGCGGTCACGGATCAGAGTTCTAACCACGCCCCGACTCCCTCCTCCCCCGTGATCGCCACTCCCAACGGACAGAAGGGAGCGCGTTAAACTCCGGATCTGGGCGTTTCGAAGGCAGGGAAAGCTTCTGAGAGTACAATTATATTTGGAGAATCCCTTTATAAATGAAAGTAGGTCATGACCTTCGGACTTTAAAAAAAAAAAAAAAAGAAAAATTTAAAAAAAAAAAAAACATGGCTTCCCTGCCCATGTGTGGGGCCTGTGTGGTTTGGGTTGATGGGTTTTGGAGTGGGTGTGAGTTGAGTACTGGAACTGGACTACAGGATGTTAACGTTCGAGCTGTGCATCGCGCAACATATACCCGATAAACCGACTCCATAACCCGGAGACGGCCTAATTTCCGACTGAAAAGAGAAAAAGAAGCAGTGCCTAAAACATGCATGTTCTGTGTCTGGGCGCGACTGGAGGAATGGTGGCAGTGGCCAGTCTGCAACAAAATTATGACAGGGGGAGGACTGTTAGGTACGAAATTTCCCACCGAGAGACCCAGTAAAACAAGCCAGTTGAAAAAGCCCCGTAAAGCCAGCCCAGTTTGTCTAGTCAGCCCATTTCCCCGACTTGTAATAGTTGTAATAGAATAGTGTGCGTGCTATTTGTGCGTTTAGAGACCAGAACTCGGGCATGCAACCATCATCAGATGCTAACTGGGGTCTGTTGGGGTGGTCCTCTTGATGCACAAGAGTTCGCTATCTGTCTTGTCTATCTTTGTGTGCATGAGACTGAGCACTTGCGGGTTTGTCCGGAGGGCTACGGTTCTTAGAATAAGAAGGCCAGCAACACGTATTATGTTGGTGTGGCGGGTTTCACTGGGAGACCTGTAGATTTGTCCGGAAGGCTACAGTGCTAGTAGACAGGCGGGTACCAAAACAACAAACTTGTTCGGGGCCAAAAACACAAGACACAAACAAAAATAAAATAAAAATGTCTACAACACGTGGCGTTCCCAAGCGGTCACCCATCTAAGTACTAACCACGACCGACTTTGCTTTACTTCGGTAATCGGACGAGAACCGGTATCTTCAAAGTGGTATAGCCGTAGACGATGACTGGTGCCACTTTGTTGTATATATACCTGAGGAGGGGAGAAGGGGCTGAACGACTACTTGGACACTTCTCTCTGAAGTCCGCGCGATAATATAAAAGCATCGTGCGGATGCCAATAAATCGGTGGTCACCAGTGTCCACCTTAATTGACATTGACTTAGAGAGAAGCAACCCTCCTTCATATAAAAGGAGTACTCCCAAGCGGTCACGGATCAGAGTTCTAACCACGCCCCGACTCGCTCCTCCCCCGTGATCGCCACTCCCAACGGACAGAAGGGAGCGCGTTAAACTCCGGATCTGGGCGTTTCGGAGGCAGGGAAAGCTTCTGAGAGTACAATTATATTTGGAGAATCCCTTTATAAATGAAAGTAGGTCATGACCTTCGGACTTAAAAAAAAAAAATAAAAAAAAACATGGCTTCCCTGCCCATGTGTGGGGCCTGTGTGGTTTGGGTTGATAGGTTTTGGAGTGGGTGTGAGTTGAGTACTGGAACTGGACTACAGGATGATAACGTTCGAGCTGTGCATCGCGCAACATATACCCGATAAACCGACTCCATAACCCGGAGACGGCCCAATTTCCGACTGAAAAGAGAAAAAGAAGCAGTGCCTAAAACATGCATGTTCTGTGTCTGGGCGCGACTGGAGGAATGGTGGCAGTGGCCAGCCTGCAACAAAATTATGACAGGGGGAGGACTGTTAGGTACGCAATTTACCACCGAGAGACCCAGTAAAACAAGCCAGTTGAAAAAGCCCCGTAAAGCCAGCCCAGTTTGTCTAGCCAGCCCATTTCCCCGACTTGTAATAGTTGTAATAGAATAGTGTGCGTGCTATTTGTGCGTTTAGAGACCAGAACTCGGGCATGCAAAAATCATCAGATGCTAACTGGGGTCTGTTGGGGTGGTCCTCTTGATGCACAAGAGTTCGCTATCTGTCTTGTCTATCTTTGTGTGCATGAGACTGAGCACTTGCGGGTTTGTCCGGAGGGCTACGGTTCTTAGAATAAGAAGGCCAGCAACACGTATTATGTTGGTGTGGCGGGTTTCACTGGGAGACCTGTAGATTTGTCCGGAAGGCTACAGTGCTAGTAGACAGGCGGGTACCAAAACAACAAACTTGTTCGGGGCCAAAAACACAAGACACAAACAAAAATAAAATAAAAATGTCTACAACACGTGGCGTTCCCAAGCGGTCACCCATCTAAGTACTAACCACGACCGACTTTGCTTTACTTCGGTAATCGGACGAGAACCGGTATCTTCAAAGTGGTATAGCCGTAGACGATGACTGGTGCCACTTTGTTGTATATATACCTGAGGAGGGGAGAAGGGGCTGAACGACTACTTGGACACTTCTCTCTGAAGTCCGCGCGATAATATAAAAGCATCGTGGGGATGCCAATAAATCGGTGGTCACCAGTGTCCACCTTAATTGACATTGACTTAGAGAGAAGCAACCCTCCTTCATATAAAAGGAGTACTCCCAAGCGGTCACGGATCAGAGTTCTAACCACGCCCCGACTCCCTCCTCCCCCGTGATCGCCACTCCCAACGGACAGAAGGGAGCGCGTTAAACTCCGGATCTGGGCGTTTCGGAGGCAGGGAAAGCTTCTGAGAGTACAATTATTTTTGAAGAATCCCTTTATAAATGAAAGTAGGTCATGACCTTCGGACTTTAAAAAAAAAAAAAAAAAAAAAAATGGCTTCCCTGCCCATGTGTGGGGCCTGTGTGGTTTGGGTTGATGGGTTTTGGAGTGGGTGTGAGTTGAGTACTGGAACTGGACTACAGGATGATAACGTTCGAGCTGTGCATCGCGCAACATATACCCGATAAACCGACTCCATAACCCGGAGACGGCCCAATTTCCGACTGAAAAGAGAAAAAGAAGCAGTGCCTAAAACATGCATGTTCTGTGTCTGGGCGCGACTGTAGGAATGGTGGAAGTGGCCAGTCTGCAACAAAATTATGACAGGGGGAGGACTGTTAGGTACGCAATTTCCCACCGAGAGACCCAGTAAAACAAGCCAGTTGAAAAAGCCCCGTAAAGCCAGCCCAGTTTGTCTAGCCAGCCCATTTCCCCGACTTGTAATAGTTGTAATAGAATAGTGTGCGTGCTATTTGTGCGTTTAGAGACCAGAACTCGGGCATGCAACCATCATCAGATGCTAACTGGGGTCTGTTGGGGTGGTCCTCTTGATGCACAAGAGTTCGCTATCTGTCTTGTCTATCTTTGTGTGCATGAGACTGAGCACTTGCGGGTTTGTCCGGAGGGCTACGGTTCTTAGAATAAGAAGGCCAGCAACACGTATTATGTTGGTGTGGCGGGTTTCACTGGGAGACCTGTAGATTTGTCCGGAAGGCTACAGTGCTAGTAGACAGGCGGGTACCAAAACAACAAACTTGTTCGGGGCCAAAAACACAAGACACAAACAAAAATAAAATAAAAATGTCTACAACACGTGGCGTTCCCAAGCGGTCACCCATCTAAGTACTAACCACGACCGACTTTGCTTTACTTCGGTAATCGGACGAGAACCGGTATCTTCAAAGTGGTATAGCCGTAGACGATGACTGGTGCCACTTTGTTGTATATATACCTGAGGAGGGGAGAAGGGGCTGAACGACTACTTGGACACTTCTCTCTGAAGTCCGCGCGATAATATAAAAGCATCGTGGGGATGCCAATAAATCGGTGGTCACCAGTGTCCACCTTAATTGACATTGACTTAGAGAGAAGCAACCCTCCTTCATATAAAAGGAGTACTCCCAAGCGGTCACGGATCAGAGTTCTAACCACGCCCCGACTCCCTCCTCCCCCGTGATCGCCACTCCCAACGGACAGAAGGGAGCGCGTTAAACTCCGGATCTGGGCGTTTCGGAGGCAGGGAAAGCTTCTGAGAGTACAATTATTTTTGAAGAATCCCTTTATAAATGAAAGTAGGTCATGACCTTCGGACTTTAAAAAAAAAAAAAAAAAAAAAAAAAAAAAAAAAAAAAAAAACATGGCTTCCCTGCCCATGTGTAGGGCCTGTGTGGTTTGGGTTGATAGGTTTTGGAGTGGGTGTGAGTTGAGTACTGGAACTGGACTACAGGATGATAACGTTCGAGCTGTGCATCGCGCAACATATACCCGATAAACCGACTCCATAACCCGGAGACGGCCCGATTTCCGACTGAAAAGAGAAAAAGAAGCAGTGCCTAAAACATGCATGTTCTGTGTCTGGGCGCGACTGGAGGAATGGTGGCAGTGGCCAGCCTGCAACAAAATTATGACAGGGGGAGGACTGTTAGGTACGCAATTTACCACCGAGAGACCCAGTAAAACAAGCCAGTTGAAAAAGCCCCGTAAAGCCAGCCCAGTTTGTCTAGCCAGCCCATTTCCCCGACTTGTAATAGTTGTAATAGAATAGTGTGCGTGCTATTTGTGCGTTTAGAGACCAGAACTCGGGCATGCAAAAATCATCAGATGCTAACTGGGGTCTGTTGGGGTGGTCCTCTTGATGCACAAGAGTTCGCTATCTGTCTTGTCTATCTTTGTGTGCATGAGACTGAGCACTTGCGGGTTTGTCCGGAGGGCTACGGTTCTTAGAATAAGAAGGCCAGCAACACGTATTATGTTGGTGTGGCGGGTTTCACTGGGAGACCTGTAGATTTGTCCGGAAGGCTACAGTGCTAGTAGACAGGCGGGTACCAAAACAACAAACTTGTTCGGGGCCAAAAACACAAGACACAAACAAAAATAAAATAAAAATGTCTACAACACGTGGCGTTCCCAAGCGGTCACCCATCTAAGTACTAACCACGACCGACTTTGCTTTACTTCGGTAATCGGACGAGAACCGGTATCTTCAAAGTGGTATAGCCGTAGACGATGACTGGTGCCACTTTGTTGTATATATACCTGAGGAGGGGAGAAGGGGCTGAACGACTACTTGGACACTTCTCTCTGAAGTCCGCGCGATAATATAAAAGCATCGTGGGGATGCCAATAAATCGGTGGTCACCAGTGTCCACCTTAATTGACATTGACTTAGAGAGAAGCAACCCTCCTTCATATAAAAGGAGTACTCCCAAGCGGTCACGGATCAGAGTTCTAACCACGCCCCGACTCGCTCCTCCCCCGTGATCGCCACTCCCAACGGACAGAAGGGAGCGCGTTAAACTCCGGATCTTGGCGTTTCGGAGGCAGGGAAAGCTTCTGAGAGTACAATTATTTTTGAAGAATCCCTTTATAAATGAAAGTAGGTCATGACCTTCGGACTTTAAAAAAAAAAAAAAAAAAAAAAAAATGGCTTCCCTGCCCATGTGTGGGGCCTGTGTGGTTTGGGTTGATGGGTTTTGGAGTGGGTGTGAGTTGAGTACTGGAACTGGACTACAGGATTATAACGTTCGAGCTGTGCATCGCGCAACATATACCCGATAAACCGACTCCATAACCCGGAGACGGCCCAATTTCCGACTGAAAAGAGAAAAAGAAGCAGTGCCTAAAACATGCATGTTCTGTGTCTGGGCGCGACTGGAGGAATGGTTTCAGTGGCCAGTCTGCAACAAAAT
The DNA here is from genome assembly GCA_963921405.1 of Cepaea hortensis. NCBI lineage: Eukaryota > Metazoa > Mollusca > Gastropoda > Stylommatophora > Helicidae > Cepaea > Cepaea hortensis. The sequence continues at coordinate 33,074,581 of OY992897.1, forward strand.
TATGACAGGGGGAGGACTGTTAGGTACGCAATTTCCCACCGAGAGACCCAGTAAAACAAGCCAGTTGAAAAAGCCCCGTAAAGCCAGCCCAGTTTGTCTAGCCAGCCCATTTCCCCGACTTGTAATAGTTGTAATAGAATAGTGTGCGTGCTATTTGTGCGTTTAGAGACCAGAACTCGGGCATGCAACCATCATCAGATGCTAACTGGGGTCTGTTGGGGTGGTCCTCTTGATGCACAAGAGTTCGCTATCTGTCTTGTCTATCTTTGTGTGCATGAGACTGAGCACTTGCGGGTTTGTCCGGAGGGCTACGGTTCTTAGAATAAGAAGGCCAGCAACACGTATTATGTTGGTGTGGCGGGTTTCACTGGGAGACCTGTAGATTTGTCCGGAAGGCTACAGTGCTAGTACACAGGCGGGTACCAAAACAACAAACTTGATCGGGGCCAAAAACACAAGACACAAACAAAAATAAAATAAAAATATCTACAACACGTGGCGTACCCAAGCGGTCACCCATCTAAGTACTAACCACGACCGACGTTGCTTTACTTCGGTAATCGGACAAGAACCGGTATCTTCAACGTGGTATAGCCGTAGACGATGACTGGTGCCACTTTGTTGTATATATACCTGAGGAGGGGAGAAGGGGCTGAACGACTACTTGGACACTTCTCTCTGAAGTCCGCGCGATAATATAAAAGCAACGTGGGGATGCCAATAAATCGGTGGTCACCAGTGTCCACCTTAATTGACATTGACTTAGAGAGAAGCAACCCTCCTTCATATAAAAGGAGTACTCCCAAGCGGTCACGGATCAGAGTTCTAACCACGCCCCGACTCCCTCCTCCCCCGTGATCGCCACTCCCAACGGACAGAAGGGAGCGCGTTAAACTCCGGATCTGGGCGTTTCGGAGGCAGGGAAAGCTTCTGAGAGTACAATTATTTTTGAAGAATCCCTTTATAAATGAAAGTAGGTCATGACCTTCGGACTTTAAAAAAAAAAAAAAAAAAAAAAATGGCTTCCCTGCCCATGTGTGGGGCCTGTGTGGTTTGGGTTGATGGGTTTTGGAGTGGGTGTGAGTTGAGTACTGGAACTGGACTACAGGATGATAACGTTCGAGCTGTGCATCGCGCAACATATACCCGATAAACCGACTCCATAACCCGGAGACGGCCCAATTTCCGACTGAAAAGAGAAAAAGAAGCAGTGCCTAAAACATGCATGTTCTGTGTCTGGGCGCGACTGTAGGAATGGTGGAAGTGGCCAGTCTGCAACAAAATTATGACAGGGGGAGGACTGTTAGGTACGCAATTTCCCACCGAGAGACCCAGTAAAACAAGCCAGTTGAAAAAGCCCCGTAAAGCCAGCCCAGTTTGTCTAGCCAGCCCATTTCCCCGACTTGTAATAGTTGTAATAGAATAGTGTGCGTGCTATTTGTGCGTTTAGAGACCAGAACTCGGGCATGCAACCATCATCAGATGCTAACTGGGGTCTGTTGGGGTGGTCCTCTTGATGCACAAGAGTTCGCTATCTGTCTTGTCTATCTTTGTGTGCATGAGACTGAGCACTTGCGGGTTTGTCCGGAGGGCTACGGTTCTTAGAATAAGAAGGCCAGCAACACGTATTATGTTGGTGTGGCGGGTTTCACTGGGAGACCTGTAGATTTGTCCGGAAGGCTACAGTGCTAGTAGACAGGCGGGTACCAAAACAACAAACTTGTTCGGGGCCAAAAACACAAGACACAAACAAAAATAAAATAAAAATGTCTACAACACGTGGCGTTCCCAAGCGGTCACCCATCTAAGTACTAACCACGACCGACTTTGCTTTACTTCGGTAATCGGACGAGAACCGGTATCTTCAAAGTGGTATAGCCGTAGACGATGACTGGTGCCACTTTGTTGTATATATACCTGAGGAGGGGAGAAGGGGCTGAACGACTACTTGGACACTTCTCTCTGAAGTCCGCGCGATAATATAAAAGCATCGTGGGGATGCCAATAAATCGGTGGTCACCAGTGTCCACCTTAATTGACATTGACTTAGAGAGAAGCAACCCTCCTTCATATAAAAGGAGTACTCCCAAGCGGTCACGGATCAGAGTTCTAACCACGCCCCGACTCCCTCCTCCCCCGTGATCGCCACTCCCAACGGACAGAAGGGAGCGCGTTAAACTCCGGATCTGGGCGTTTCGGAGGCAGGGAAAGCTTCTGAGAGTACAATTATTTTTGAAGAATCCCTTTATAAATGAAAGTAGGTCATGACCTTCGGACTTTAAAAAAAAAAAAAAAAAAAAAAAAAAAAAAAAAAAAAAAAAACATGGCTTCCCTGCCCATGTGTAGGGCCTGTGTGGTTTGGGTTGATAGGTTTTGGAGTGGGTGTGAGTTGAGTACTGGAACTGGACTACAGGATGATAACGTTCGAGCTGTGCATCGCGCAACATATACCCGATAAACCGACTCCATAACCCGGAGACGGCCCGATTTCCGACTGAAAAGAGAAAAAGAAGCAGTGCCTAAAACATGCATGTTCTGTGTCTGGGCGCGACTGGAGGAATGGTGGCAGTGGCCAGCCTGCAACAAAATTATGACAGGGGGAGGACTGTTAGGTACGCAATTTACCACCGAGAGACCCAGTAAAACAAGCCAGTTGAAAAAGCCCCGTAAAGCCAGCCCAGTTTGTCTAGCCAGCCCATTTCCCCGACTTGTAATAGTTGTAATAGAATAGTGTGCGTGCTATTTGTGCGTTTAGAGACCAGAACTCGGGCATGCAAAAATCATCAGATGCTAACTGGGGTCTGTTGGGGTGGTCCTCTTGATGCACAAGAGTTCGCTATCTGTCTTGTCTATCTTTGTGTGCATGAGACTGAGCACTTGCGGGTTTGTCCGGAGGGCTACGGTTCTTAGAATAAGAAGGCCAGCAACACGTATTATGTTGGTGTGGCGGGTTTCACTGGGAGACCTGTAGATTTGTCCGGAAGGCTACAGTGCTAGTAGACAGGCGGGTACCAAAACAACAAACTTGTTCGGGGCCAAAAACACAAGACACAAACAAAAATAAAATAAAAATGTCTACAACACGTGGCGTTCCCAAGCGGTCACCCATCTAAGTACTAACCACGACCGACTTTGCTTTACTTCGGTAATCGGACGAGAACCGGTATCTTCAAAGTGGTATAGCCGTAGACGATGACTGGTGCCACTTTGTTGTATATATACCTGAGGAGGGGAGAAGGGGCTGAACGACTACTTGGACACTTCTCTCTGAAGTCCGCGCGATAATATAAAAGCATCGTGGGGATGCCAATAAATCGGTGGTCACCAGTGTCCACCTTAATTGACATTGACTTAGAGAGAAGCAACCCTCCTTCATATAAAAGGAGTACTCCCAAGCGGTCACGGATCAGAGTTCTAACCACGCCCCGACTCCCTCCTCCCCCGTGATCGCCACTCCCAACGGACAGAAGGGAGCGCGTTAAACTCCGGATCTGGGCGTTTCGGAGGCAGGGAAAGCTTCTGAGAGTACAATTATTTTTGAAGAATCCCTTTATAAATGAAAGTAGGTCATGACCTTCGGACTTTAAAAAAAAAAAAAAAAAAAAAAATGGCTTCCCTGCCCATGTGTGGGGCCTGTGTGGTTTGGGTTGATGGGTTTTGGAGTGGGTGTGAGTTGAGTACTGGAACTGGACTACAGGATGATAACGTTCGAGCTGTGCATCGCGCAACATATACCCGATAAACCGACTCCATAACCCGGAGACGGCCCAATTTCCGACTGAAAAGAGAAAAAGAAGCAGTGCCTAAAACATGCATGTTCTGTGTCTGGGCGCGACTGTAGGAATGGTGGAAGTGGCCAGTCTGCAACAAAATTATGACAGGGGGAGGACTGTTAGGTACGCAATTTCCCACCGAGAGACCCAGTAAAACAAGCCAGTTGAAAAAGCCCCGTAAAGCCAGCCCAGTTTGTCTAGCCAGCCCATTTCCCCGACTTGTAATAGTTGTAATAGAATAGTGTGCGTGCTATTTGTGCGTTTAGAGACCAGAACTCGGGCATGCAACCATCATCAGATGCTAACTGGGGTCTGTTGGGGTGGTCCTCTTGATGCACAAGAGTTCGCTATCTGTCTTGTCTATCTTTGTGTGCATGAGACTGAGCACTTGCGGGTTTGTCCGGAGGGCTACGGTTCTTAGAATAAGAAGGCCAGCAACACGTATTATGTTGGTGTGGCGGGTTTCACTGGGAGACCTGTAGATTTGTCCGGAAGGCTACAGTGCTAGTAGACAGGCGGGTACCAAAACAACAAACTTGTTCGGGGCCAAAAACACAAGACACAAACAAAAATAAAATAAAAATGTCTACAACACGTGGCGTTCCCAAGCGGTCACCCATCTAAGTACTAACCACGACCGACTTTGCTTTACTTCGGTAATCGGACGAGAACCGGTATCTTCAAAGTGGTATAGCCGTAGACGATGACTGGTGCCACTTTGTTGTATATATACCTGAGGAGGGGAGAAGGGGCTGAACGACTACTTGGACACTTCTCTCTGAAGTCCGCGCGATAATATAAAAGCATCGTGGGGATGCCAATAAATCGGTGGTCACCAGTGTCCACCTTAATTGACATTGACTTAGAGAGAAGCAACCCTCCTTCATATAAAAGGAGTACTCCCAAGCGGTCACGGATCAGAGTTCTAACCACGCCCCGACTCCCTCCTCCCCCGTGATCGCCACTCCCAACGGACAGAAGGGAGCGCGTTAAACTCCGGATCTGGGCGTTTCGGAGGCAGGGAAAGCTTCTGAGAGTACAATTATTTTTGAAGAATCCCTTTATAAATGAAAGTAGGTCATGACCTTCGGACTTTAAAAAAAAAAAAAAAAAAAAAAAAAAAAAAAAAAAAAAAACATGGCTTCCCTGCCCATGTGTGGGGCCTGTGTGGTTTGGGTTGATAGGTTTTGGAGTGGGTGTGAGTTGAGTACTGGAACTGGACTACAGGATGATAACGTTCGAGCTGTGCATCGCGCAACATATACCCGATAAACCGACTCCATAACCCGGAGACGGCCCGATTTCCGACTGAAAAGAGAAAAAGAAGCAGTGCCTAAAACATGCATGTTCTGTGTCTGGGCGCGACTGGAGGAATGGTGGCAGTGGCCAGCCTGCAACAAAATTATGACAGGGGGAGGACTGTTAGGTACGCAATTTACCACCGAGAGACCCAGTAAAACAAGCCAGTTGAAAAAGCCCCGTAAAGCCAGCCCAGTTTGTCTAGCCAGCCCATTTCCCCGACTTGTAATAGTTGTAATAGAATAGTGTGCGTGCTATTTGTGCGTTTAGAGACCAGAACTCGGGCATGCAAAAATCATCAGATGCTAACTGGGGTCTGTTGGGGTGGTCCTCTTGATGCACAAGAGTTCGCTATCTGTCTTGTCTATCTTTGTGTGCATGAGACTGAGCACTTGCGGGTTTGTCCGGAGGGCTACGGTTCTTAGAATAAGAAGGCCAGCAACACGTATTATGTTGGTGTGGCGGGTTTCACTGGGAGACCTGTAGATTTGTCCGGAAGGCTACAGTGCTAGTAGACAGGCGGGTACCAAAACAACAAACTTGTTCGGGGCCAAAAACACAAGACACAAACAAAAATAAAATAAAAATGTCTACAACACGTGGCGTTCCCAAGCGGTCACCCATCTAAGTACTAACCACGACCGACTTTGCTTTACTTCGGTAATCGGACGAGAACCGGTATCTTCAAAGTGGTATAGCCGTAGACGATGACTGGTGCCACTTTGTTGTATATATACCTGAGGAGGGGAGAAGGGGCTGAACGACTACTTGGACACTTCTCTCTGAAGTCCGCGCGATAATATAAAAGCATCGTGGGGATGCCAAGAAATCGGTGGTCACCAGTGTCCACCTTAATTGACATTGACTTAGAGAGAAGCAACCCTCCTTCATATAAAAGGAGTACTCCCAAGCGGTCACGGATCAGAGTTCTAACCACGCCCCGACTCGCTCCTCCCCCGTGATCGCCACTCCCAACGGACAGAAGGGAGCGCGTTAAACTCCGGATCTGGGCGTTTCGGAGGCAGGGAAAGCTTCTGAGAGTACAATTATTTTTGAAGAATCCCTTTATAAATGAAAGTAGGTCATGACCTTCGGACTTTAAAAAAAAAAAAAAAAAAAAAAAAAATGGCTTCCCTGCCCATGTGTGGGGCCTGTGTGGTTTGGGTTGATGGGTTTTGGAGTGGGTGTGAGTTGAGTACTGGAACTGGACTACAGGATTATAACGTTCGAGCTGTGCATCGCGCAACATATACCCGATAAACCGACTCCATAACCCGGAGACGGCCCAATTTCCGACTGAAAAGAGAAAAAGAAGCAGTGCCTAAAACATGCATGTTCTGTGTCTGGGCGCGACTGGAGGAATGGTTTCAGTGGCCAGTCTGCAACAAAATTATGACAGGGGGAGGACTGTTAGGTACGCAATTTCCCACCGAGAGACCCAGTAAAACAAGCCAGTTGAAAAAGCCCCGTAAAGCCAGCCCAGTTTGTCTAGCCAGCCCATTTCCCCGACTTGTAATAGTTGTAATAGAATAGTGTGCGTGCTATTTGTGCGTTTAGAGACCAGAACTCGGGCATGCAACCATCATCAGATGCTAACTGGGGTCTGTTGGGGTGGTCCTCTTGATGCACAAGAGTTCGCTATCTGTCTTGTCTATCTTTGTGTGCATGAGACTGAGCACTTGCGGGTTTGTCCGGAGGGCTACGGTTCTTAGAATAAGAAGGCCAGCAACACGTATTATGTTGGTGTGGCGGGTTTCACTGGGAGACCTGTAGATTTGTCCGGAAGGCTACAGTGCTAGTAGACAGGCGGGTACCAAAACAACAAACTTGTTCGGGGCCAAAAACACAAGACACAAACAAAAATAAAATAAAAATGTCTACAACACGTGGCGTTCCCAAGCGGTCACCCATCTAAGTACTAACCACGACCGACTTTGCTTTACTTCGGTAATCGGACGAGAACCGGTATCTTCAAAGTGGTATAGCCGTAGACGATGACTGGTGCCACTTTGTTGTATATATACCTGAGGAGGGGAGAAGGGGCTGAACGACTACTTGGACACTTCTCTCTGAAGTCCGCGCGATAATATAAAAGCATCGTGGGGATGCCAATAAATCGGTGGTCACCAGTGTCCACCTTAATTGACATTGACTTAGAGAGAAGCAACCCTCCTTCATATAAAAGGAGTACTCCCAAGCGGTCACGGATCAGAGTTCTAACCACGCCCCGACTCGCTCCTCCCCCGTGATCGCCACTCCCAACGGACAGAAGGGAGCGCGTTAAACTCCGGATCTGGGCGTTTCGGAGGCAGGGAAAGCTTCTGAGAGTACAATTATTTTTGAAGAATCCCTTTATAAATGAAAGTAGGTCATGACCTTCGGACTTTAAAAAAAAAAAAAAAAAAAAAAAAATGGCTTCCCTGCCCATGTGTGGGGCCTGTGTGGTTTGGGTTGATGGGTTTTGGAGTGGGTGTGAGTTGAGTACTGGAACTGGACTACAGGATTATAACGTTCGAGCTGTGCATCGCGCAACATATACCCGATAAACCGACTCCATAACCCGGAGACGGCCCAATTTCCGACTGAAAAGAGAAAAAGAAGCAGTGCCTAAAACATGCATGTTCTGTGTCTGGGCGCGACTGGAGGAATGGTTTCAGTGGCCAGTCTGCAACAAAATTATGACAGGGGGAGGACTGTTAGGTACGCAATTTCCCACCGAGAGACCCAGTAAAACAAGCCAGTTGAAAAAGCCCCGTAAAGCCAGCCCAGTTTGTCTAGCCAGCCCATTTCCCCGACTTGTAATAGTTGTAATAGAATAGTGTGCGTGCTATTTGTGCGTTTAGAGACCAGAACTCGGGCATGCAACCATCATCAGATGCTAACTGGGGTCTGTTGGGGTGGTCCTCTTGATGCACAAGAGTTCGCTATCTGTCTTGTCTATCTTTGTGTGCATGAGACTGAGCACTTGCGGGTTTGTCCGGAGGGCTACGGTTCTTAGAATAAGAAGGCCAGCAACACGTATTATGTTGGTGTGGCGGGTTTCACTGGGAGACCTGTAGATTTGTCCGGAAGGCTACAGTGCTAGTAGACAGGCGGGTACCAAAACAACAAACTTGTTCGGGGCCAAAAACACAAGACACAAACAAAAATAAAATAAAAATGTCTACAACACGTGGCGTTCCCAAGCGGTCACCCATCTAAGTACTAACCACGACCGACTTTGCTTTACTTCGGTAATCGGACGAGAACCGGTATCTTCAAAGTGGTATAGCCGTAGACGATGACTGGTGCCACTTTGTTGTATATATACCTGAGGAGGGGAGAAGGGGCTGAACGACTACTTGGACACTTCTCTCTGAAGTCCGCGCGATAATATAAAAGCATCGTGGGGATGCCAATAAATCGGTGGTCACCAGTGTCCACCTTAATTGACATTGACTTAGAGAGAAGCAACCCTCCTTCATATAAAAGGAGTACTCCCAAGCGGTCACGGATCAGAGTTCTAACCACGCCCCGACTCGCTCCTCCCCCGTGATCGCCACTCCCAACGGACAGAAGGGAGCGCGTTAAACTCCGGATCTGGGCGTTTCGGAGGCAGGGAAAGCTTCTGAGAGTACAATTATTTTTGAAGAATCCCTTTATAAATGAAAGTAGGTCATGACCTTCGGACTTTAAAAAAAAAAAAAAAAAAAAAAATGGCTTCCCTGCCCATGTGTGGGGCCTGTGTGGTTTGGGTTGATGGGTTTTGGAGTGGGTGTGAGTTGAGTACTGGAACTGGACTACAGGATTATAACGTTCGAGCTGTGCATCGCGCAACATATACCCGATAAACCGACTCCATAACCCGGAGACGGCCCAATTTCCGACTGAAAAGAGAAAAAGAAGCAGTGCCTAAAACATGCATGTTCTGTGTCTGGGCGCGACTGGAGGAATGGTTTCAGTGGCCAGTCTGCAACAAAATTATGACAGGGGGAGGACTGTTAGGTACGCAATTTCCCACCGAGAGACCCAGTAAAACAAGCCAGTTGAAAAAGCCCCGTAAAGCCAGCCCAGTTTGTCTAGCCAGCCCATTTCCCCGACTTGTAATAGTTGTAATAGAATAGTGTGCGTGCTATTTGTGCGTTTAGAGACCAGAACTCGGGCATGCAACCATCATCAGATGCTAACTGGGGTCTGTTGGGGTGGTCCTCTTGATGCACAAGAGTTCGCTATCTGTCTTGTCTATCTTTGTGTGCATGAGACTGAGCACTTGCGGGTTTGTCCGGAGGGCTACGGTTCTTAGAATAAGAAGGCCAGCAACACGTATTATGTTGGTGTGGCGGGTTTCACTGGGAGACCTGTAGATTTGTCCGGAAGGCTACAGTGCTAGTACACAGGCGGGTACCAAAACAACAAACTTGATCGGGGCCAAAAACACAAGACACAAACAAAAATAAAATAAAAATGTCTACAACACGTGGCGTTCCCAAGCGGTCACCCATCTAAGTACTAACCACGACCGACGTTGCTTTACTTCGGTAATCGGACAAGAACCGGTATCTTCAACGTGGTATAGCCGTAGACGATGACTGGTGCCACTTTGTTGTATATATACCTGAGGAGGGGAGAAGGGGCTGAACGACTACTTGGACACTTCTCTCTGAAGTCCGCGCGATAATATAAAAGCATCGTGCGGATGCCAATAAATCGGTGGTCACCAGTGTCCACCTTAATTGACATTGACTTAGAGAGAAGCAACCCTCCTTCATATAAAAGGAGTACTCCCAAGCGGTCACGGATCAGAGTTCTAACCACGCCCCGACTCCCTCCTCCCCCGTGATCGCCACTCCCAACGGACAGAAGGGAGCGCGTTAAACTCCGGATCTGGGCGTTTCGAAGGCAGGGAAAGCTTCTGAGAGTACAATTATATTTGGAGAATCCCTTTATAAATGAAAGTAGGTCATGACCTTCGGACTTTAAAAAAAAAAAAAAAAGAAAAATTTAAAAAAAAAAAAACATGGCTTCCCTGCCCATGTGTGGGGCCTGTGTGGTTTGGGTTGATGGGTTTTGGAGTGGGTGTGAGTTGAGTACTGGAACTGGACTACAGGATGTTAACGTTCGAGCTGTGCATCGCGCAACATATACCCGATAAACCGACTCCATAACCCGGAGACGGCCTAATTTCCGACTGAAAAGAGAAAAAGAAGCAGTGCCTAAAACATGCATGTTCTGTGTCTGGGCGCGACTGGAGGAATGGTGGCAGTGGCCAGTCTGCAACAAAATTATGACAGGGGGAGGACTGTTAGGTACGAAATTTCCCACCGAGAGACCCAGTAAAACAAGCCAGTTGAAAAAGCCCCGTAAAGCCAGCCCAGTTTGTCTAGTCAGCCCATTTCCCCGACTTGTAATAGTTGTAATAGAATAGTGTGCGTGCTATTTGTGCGTTTAGAGACCAGAACTCGGGCATGCAACCATCATCAGATGCTAACTGGGGTCTGTTGGGGTGGTCCTCTTGATGCACAAGAGTTCGCTATCTGTCTTGTCTATCTTTGTGTGCATGAGACTGAGCACTTGCGGGTTTGTCCGGAGGGCTACGGTTCTTAGAATAAGAAGGCCAGCAACACGTATTATGTTGGTGTGGCGGGTTTCACTGGGAGACCTGTAGATTTGTCCGGAAGGCTACAGTGCTAGTAGACAGGCGGGTACCAAAACAACAAACTTGTTCGGGGCCAAAAACACAAGACACAAACAAAAATAAAATAAAAATGTCTACAACACGTGGCGTTCCCAAGCGGTCACCCATCTAAGTACTAACCACGACCGACGTTGCTTTACTTCGGTAATCGGACAAGAACCGGTATCTTCAACGTGGTATAGCCGTAGACGATGACTGGTGCCACTTTGTTGTATATATACCTGAGGAGGGGAGAAGGGGCTGAACGACTACTTGGACACTTCTCTCTGAAGTCCGCGCGATAATATAAAAGCATCGTGGGGATGCCAATAAATCGGTGGTCACCAGTGTCCACCTTAATTGACATTGACTTAGAGAGAAGCAACCCTCCTTCATATAAAAGGAGTACTCCCAAGCGGTCACGGATCAGAGTTCTAACCACGCCCTGACTCCCTCCTCCCCCGTGATCGCCACTCCCAACGGACAGAAGGGAGCGCGTTAAACTCCGGATCTGGGCGTTTCGGAGGCAGGGAAAGCTTCTGAGAGTACAATTATTTTTGGAGAATCCCTTTATAAAGGAATGTAGGTCATGACCTTCGGACTTAAAAAAAAAAAAAAAAAAAAAAAAAAAAAAAAAAAAAAAACATGGCTTCCCTGCTCATGTGTGGGGCCTGTGTGGTTTGGGTTGATGGGTTTTGGAGTGGGTGTGAGTTGAGTACTGGAACTGGACTACAGGATGATAACGTTCGAGCTGTGCATCGCGCAACATATACCCGATAAACCGACTCCATAACCCGGAGACGGCCCAATTTCCGACTGAAAGGAGAAAAAGAAGCAGTGCCTAAGACATGCATGTTCTGTGTCTGGGCGCGACTGGAGGAATGGTGGCAGTGGCCAGTCTGCAACAAAATTATGACAGGGGGAGGACTGTTAGGTACGCAATTTCCCACCGAGAGACCCAGTAAAACAAGCCGGTTGAAAAAGCCCCGTAAAGCCAGCCCAGTTTGTCTAGCCAGCCCATTTCCCCGACTTGTAATAGTTGTAATAGAATAGTGTGCGTGCTATTTGTGCGTTTAGAGACCAGAACTCGGGCATGCAACCATCATCAGATGCTAACTGGGGTCTGTTGGGGTGGTCCTCTTGATGCACAAGAGTTCGCTATCTGTCTTGTCTATCTTTGTGTGCATGAGACTGAGGACTTGCGGGTTTGTCCGGAGGGCTACGGTTCTTAGAATAAGAAGGCCAGCAACACGTATTATGTTGGTGTGGCGGGTTTCACTGGGAGACCTGTAGATTTGTCCGGAAGGCTACAGTACTAGTAGACAGGCGGGTACCAAAACAACAAACTTGTTCGGGGCCAAAAACACAAGACACAAACAAAAATAAAATAAAAATGTCTACAACACGTGGCGTTCCCAAGCGGTCACCCATCTAAGTACTAACCACGACCGACGTTGCTTTACTTCGGTAATCGGACGAGAACCGGTATCTTCAACGTGGTATAGCCGTAGACGATGACTGGTGCCACTTTGTTGTATATATACCTGAGGAGGGGAGAAGGGGCTGAACGACTACTTGGACACTTCTCTCTGAAGTCCGCGCTATAATATAAAAGCATCGTGGGGATGCCAATAAATCGGTGGTCACAAGTGTCCACCTTAATTGACATTGACTTAGAGAGAAGCAACCCTCCTTCATATAAAAGGAGTACTCCCAAGCGGTCACGGATCAGAGTTCTAACCACGCCCCGACTCCCTCCTCCCCCGTGATCGCCACTCCCAACGGACAGAAGGGAGCGCGTTAAACTCCGGATCTGGGCGTTTCGGAGGCAGGGAAAGCTTCTGAGAGTACAATTATTTTTGGAGAATCCCTTTATAAAGGAATGTAGGTCATGACCTTCGGACTTTAAAAAAAAAAAAAAAAAAAAAAAACATGGCTTCCCTGCTCATGTGTGGGGCCTGTGTGGTTTGGGTTGATGGGTTTTGGAGTGGGTGTGAGTTGAGTACTGGAACTGGACTACAGGATGATAACGTTCGAGCTGTGCATCGCGCAACATATACCCGATAAACCGACTCCATAACCCGGAGACGGCCCAATTTCCGACTGAAAGGAGAAAAAGAAGCAGTGCCTAAAACATGCATGTTCTGTGTCTGGGCGCGACTGGAGGAATGGTGGCAGTGGCCAGTCTGCAACAAAATTATGACAGGGGGAGGACTGTTAGGTACGCAATTTCCCACCGAGAGACCCAGTAAAACAAGCCGGTTGAAAAAGCCCCGTAAAGCCAGCCCAGTTTGTCTAGCCAGCCCATTTCCCCGACTTGTAATAGTTGTAATAGAATAGTGTGCGTGCTATTTGTGCGTTTAGAGACCAGAACTCGGGCATGCAACCATCATCAGATGCTAACTGGGGTCTGTTGGGGTGGTCCTCTTGATGCACAAGAGTTCGCTATCTGTCTTTTCTATCTTTGTGTGCATGAGACTGAGCACTTGCGGGTTTGTCCGGAGGGCTACGGTTCTTAGAATAAGAAGGCCAGCAACACGTATTATGTTGGTGTGGCGGGTTTCACTGGGAGACCTGTAGATTTGTCCGGAAGGCTACAGTGCTAGTAGACAGGCGGGTACCAAAACAACAAACTTGTTCGGGGCCAAAAACACAAGACACAAACAAAAATAAAATAAAAATGTCTACAACACGTGGCGTTCCCAAGCGGTCACCCATCTAAGTACTAACCACGACCGACGTTGCTTTACTTCGGTAATCGGACGAGAACCGGTATCTTCAACGTGGTATAGCCGTAGACGATGACTGGTGCCACTTTGTTGTATATATACCTGAGGAGGGGAGAAGGGGCTGAACGACTACTTGGACACTTCTCTCTGAAGTCCGCGCTATAATATAAAAGCATCGTGGGGATGCCAATAAATCGGTGGTCACAAGTGTCCACCTTAATTGACATTGACTTAGAGAGAAGCAACCCTCCTTCATATAAAAGGAGTACTCCCAAGCGGTCACGGATCAGAGTTCTAACCACGCCCTGACTCCCTCCTCCCCCGGTGATCGCCACTCCCAACGGACAGAAGGGAGCGCGTTAAACTCCGGATCTGGGCGTTTCGGAGGCAGGGAAAGCTTCTGAGAGTACAATTATTTTTGGAGAATCCCTTTATAAAGGAATGTAGGTCATGACCTTCGGACTTTAAAAAAAAAAAAAAAAAAAAAACATGGCTTCCCTGCTCATGTGTGGGGCCTGTGTGGTTTGGGTTGATGGGTTTTGGAGTGGGTGTGAGTTGAGTACTGGAACTGGACTACAGGATGATAACGTTCGAGCTGTGCATCGCGCAACATATACCCGATAAACCGACTCCATAACCCGGAGACGGCCCAATTTCCGACTGAAAGGAGAAAAAGAAGCAGTGCCTAAGACATGCATGTTCTGTGTCTGGGCGCGACTGGAGGAATGGTGGCAGTGGCCAGTCTGCAACAAAATTATGACAGGGGGAGGACTGTTAGGTACGCAATTTCCCACCGAGAGACCCAGTAAAACAAGCCGGTTGAAAAAGCCCCGTAAAGCCAGCCCAGTTTGTCTAGCCAGCCCATTTCCCCGACTTGTAATAGTTGTAATAGAATAGTGTGCGTGCTATTTGTGCGTTTAGAGACCAGAACTCGGGCATGCAACCATCATCAGATGCTAACTGGGGTCTGTTGGGGTGGTCCTCTTGATGCACAAGAGTTCGCTATCTGTCTTGTCTATCTTTGTGTGCATGAGACTGAGGACTTGCGGGTTTGTCCGGAGGGCTACGGTTCTTAGAATAAGAAGGCCAGCAACACGTATTATGTTGGTGTGGCGGGTTTCACTGGGAGACCTGTAGATTTGTCCGGAAGGCTACAGTACTAGTAGACAGGCGGGTACCAAAACAACAAACTTGTTCGGGGCCAAAAACACAAGACACAAACAAAAATAAAATAAAAATGTCTACAACACGTGGCGTTCCCAAGCGGTCACCCATCTAAGTACTAACCACGACCGACGTTGCTTTACTTCGGTAATCGGACGAGAACCGGTATCTTCAACGTGGTATAGCCGTAGACGATGACTGGTGCCACTTTGTTGTATATATACCTGAGGAGGGGAGAAGGGGCTGAACGACTACTTGGACACTTCTCTCTGAAGTCCGCGCTATAATATAAAAGCATCGTGGGGATGCCAATAAATCGGTGGTCACAAGTGTCCACCTTAATTGACATTGACTTAGAGAGAAGCAACCCTCCTTCATATAAAAGGAGTACTCCCAAGCGGTCACGGATCAGAGTTCTAACCACGCCCCGACTCCCTCCTCCCCCGTGATCGCCACTCCCAACGGACAGAAGGGAGCGCGTTAAACTCCGGATCTGGGCGTTTCGGAGGCAGGGAAAGCTTCTGAGAGTACAATTATTTTTGGAGAATCCCTTTATAAAGGAATGTAGGTCATGACCTTCGGACTTTAAAAAAAAAAAAAAAAAAAAAAAACATGGCTTCCCTGCTCATGTGTGGGGCCTGTGTGGTTTGGGTTGATGGGTTTTGGAGTGGGTGTGAGTTGAGTACTGGAACTGGACTACAGGATGATAACGTTCGAGCTGTGCATCGCGCAACATATACCCGATAAACCGACTCCATAACCCGGAGACGGCCCAATTTCCGACTGAAAGGAGAAAAAGAAGCAGTGCCTAAAACATGCATGTTCTGTGTCTGGGCGCGACTGGAGGAATGGTGGCAGTGGCCAGTCTGCAACAAAATTATGACAGGGGGAGGACTGTTAGGTACGCAATTTCCCACCGAGAGACCCAGTAAAACAAGCCGGTTGAAAAAGCCCCGTAAAGCCAGCCCAGTTTGTCTAGCCAGCCCATTTCCCCGACTTGTAATAGTTGTAATAGAATAGTGTGCGTGCTATTTGTGCGTTTAGAGACCAGAACTCGGGCATGCAACCATCATCAGATGCTAACTGGGGTCTGTTGGGGTGGTCCTCTTGATGCACAAGAGTTCGCTATCTGTCTTTTCTATCTTTGTGTGCATGAGACTGAGCACTTGCGGGTTTGTCCGGAGGGCTACGGTTCTTAGAATAAGAAGGCCAGCAACACGTATTATGTTGGTGTGGCGGGTTTCACTGGGAGACCTGTAGATTTGTCCGGAAGGCTACAGTGCTAGTAGACAGGCGGGTACCAAAACAACAAACTTGTTCGGGGCCAAAAACACAAGACACAAACAAAAATAAAATAAAAATGTCTACAACACGTGGCGTTCCCAAGCGGTCACCCATCTAAGTACTAACCACGACCGACGTTGCTTTACTTCGGTAATCGGACGAGAACCGGTATCTTCAACGTGGTATAGCTGTAGACGATGACTGGTGCCACTTTGTTGTATATATACCTGAGGAGGGGAGAAGGGGCTGAACGACTACTTGGACACTTCTCTCTGAAGTCCGCGCTATAATATAAAAGCATCGTGGGGATGCCAATAAATCGGTGGTCACAAGTGTCCACCTTAATTGACATTGACTTAGAGAGAAGCAACCCTCCTTCATATAAAAGGAGTACTCCCAAGCGGTCACGGATCAGAGTTCTAACCACGCCCTGACTCCCTCCTCCCCCCGTGATCGCCACTCCCAACGGACAGAAGGGAGCGCGTTAAACTCCGGATCTGGGCGTTTCGGAGGCAGGGAAAGCTTCTGAGAGTACAATTATTTTTGGAGAATCCCTTTATAAAGGAATGTAGGTCATGACCTTCGGACTTTAAAAAAAAAAAAAAAAAAAAAACATGGCTTCCCTGCTCATGTGTGGGGCCTGTGTGGTTTGGGTTGATGGGTTTTGGAGTGGGTGTGAGTTGAGTACTGGAACTGGACTACAGGATGATAACGTTCGAGCTGTGCATCGCGCAACATATACCCGATAAACCGACTCCATAACCCGGAGACGGCCCAATTTCCGACTGAAAGGAGAAAAAGAAGCAGTGCCTAAAACATGCATGTTCTGTGTCTGGGCGCGACTGGAGGAATGGTGGCAGTGGCCAGTCTGCAACAAAATTATGACAGGGGGAGGACTGTTAGGTACGCAATTTCGCACCGAGAGACCCAGTAAAACAAGCCGGTTGAAAAAGCCCCGTAAAGCCAGCCCAGTTTGTCTAGCCAGCCCATTTCCCCGACTTGTAATAGTTGTAATAGAATAGTGTGCGTGCTATTTGTGCGTTTAGAGACCAGAACTCGGGCATGCAACCATCATCAGATGCTAACTGGGGTCTGTTGGGGTGGTCCTCTTGATGCACAAGAGTTTGCTATCTGTCTTGTCTATCTTTGTGTGCATGAGACTGAGCACTTGCGGGTTTGTCCGGAGGGCTACGGTTCTTAGAATAAGAAGGCCAGCAACACGTATTATGTTGGTGTGGCGGGTTTCACTGGGAGACCTGTAGATTTGTCCGGAAGGCTACAGTGCTAGTAGACAGGCGGGTACCAAAACAACAAACTTGTTCGGGGCCAAAAACACAAGACACAAACAAAAATAAAATAAAAATGTCTACAACACGTGGCGTTCCCAAGCGGTCACCCATCTAAGTACTAACCACGACCGACGTTGCTTTACTTCGGTAATCGGACGAGAACCGGTATCTTCAACGTGGTATAGCCGTAGACGATGACTGGTGCCACTTTGTTGTATATATACCTGAGGAGGGGAGAAGGGGCTGAACGACTACTTGGACACTTCTCTCTGAAGTCCGCGCTATAATATAAAAGCATCGTGGGGATGCCAATAAATCGGTGGTCACAAGTGTCCACCTTAATTGACATTGACTTAGAGAGAAGCAACCCTCCTTCATATAAAAGGAGTACTCCCAAGCGGTCACGGATCAGAGTTCTAACCACGCCCCGACTCCCTCCTCCCCCGTGATCGCCACTCCCAACGGACAGAAGGGAGCGCGTTAAACTCCGGATCTGGGCGTTTCGGAGGCAGGGAAAGCTTCTGAGAGTACAATTATTTTTGGAGAATCCCTTTATAAAGGAATGTAGGTCATGACCTTCGGACTTTAAAAAAAAAAGAAAAAAAAAAAAAACATGGCTTCCCTGCTCATGTGTGGGGCCTGTGTGGTTTGGGTTGATGGGTTTTGGAGTGGGTGTGAGTTGAGTACTGGAACTGGACTACAGGATGATAACGTTCGAGCTGTGCATCGCGCAACATATACCCGATAAACCGACTCCATAACCCGGAGACGGCCCAATTTCCGACTGAAAGGAGAAAAAGAAGCAGTGCCTAAAACATGCATGTTCTGTGTCTGGGCGCGACTGGAGGAATGGTGGCAGTGGCCAGTCTGCAACAAAATTATGACAGGGGGAGGACTGTTAGGTACGCAATTTCCCACCTAGAGACCCAGTAAAACAAGCCGGTTGAAAAAGCCCCGTAAAGCCAGCCCAGTTTGTCTAGCCAGCCCATTTCCCCGACTTGTAATAGTTGTAATAGAATAGTGTGCGTGCTATTTGTGCGTTTAGAGACCAGAACTCGGGCATGCAACCATCATCAGATGCTAACTGGGGTCTGTTGGGGTGGTCCTCTTGATGCACAAGAGTTCGCTATCTGTCTTGTCTATCTTTGTGTGCATGAGACTGAGGACTTGCGGGTTTGTCCGGAGGGCTACGGTTCTTAGAATAAGAAGGCCAGCAACACGTATTATGTTGGTGTGGCGGGTTTCACTGGGAGACCTGTAGATTTGTCCGGAAGGCTACAGTACTAGTAGACAGGCGGGTACCAAAACAACAAACTTGTTCGGGGCCAAAAACACAAGACACAAACAAAAATAAAATAAAAATGTCTACAACACGTGGCGTTCCCAAGCGGTCACCCATCTAAGTACTAACCACGACCGACGTTGCTTTACTTCGGTAATCGGACGAGAACCGGTATCTTCAACGTGGTATAGCCGTAGACGATGACTGGTGCCACTTTGTTGTATATATACCTGAGGAGGGGAGAAGGGGCTGAACGACTACTTGGACACTTCTCTCTGAAGTCCGCGCTATAATATAAAAGCATCGTGGGGATGCCAATAAATCGGTGGTCACAAGTGTCCACCTTAATTGACATTGACTTAGAGAGAAGCAACCCTCCTTCATATAAAAGGAGTACTCCCAAGCGGTCACGGATCAGAGTTCTAACCACGCCCCGACTCCCTCCTCCCCCGTGATCGCCACTCCCAACGGACAGAAGGGAGCGCGTTAAACTCCGGATCTGGGCGTTTCGGAGGCAGGGAAAGCTTCTGAGAGTACAATTATTTTTGGAGAATCCCTTTATAAAGGAATGTAGGTCATGACCTTCGGACTTTAAAAAAAAAAAAAAAAAAAAAAAACATGGCTTCCCTGCTCATGTGTGGGGCCTGTGTGGTTTGGGTTGATGGGTTTTGGAGTGGGTGTGAGTTGAGTACTGGAACTGGACTACAGGATGATAACGTTCGAGCTGTGCATCGCGCAACATATACCCGATAAACCGACTCCATAACCCGGAGACGGCCCAATTTCCGACTGAAAGGAGAAAAAGAAGCAGTGCCTAAAACATGCATGTTCTGTGTCTGGGCGCGACTGGAGGAATGGTGGCAGTGGCCAGTCTGCAACAAAATTATGACAGGGGGAGGACTGTTAGGTACGCAATTTCCCACCGAGAGACCCAGTAAAACAAGCCGGTTGAAAAAGCCCCGTAAAGCCAGCCCAGTTTGTCTAGCCAGCCCATTTCCCCGACTTGTAATAGTTGTAATAGAATAGTGTGCGTGCTATTTGTGCGTTTAGAGACCAGAACTCGGGCATGCAACCATCATCAGATGCTAACTGGGGTCTGTTGGGGTGGTCCTCTTGATGCACAAGAGTTCGCTATCTGTCTTTTCTATCTTTGTGTGCATGAGACTGAGCACTTGCGGGTTTGTCCGGAGGGCTACGGTTCTTAGAATAATAAGGCCAGCAACACGTATTATGTTGGTGTGGCGGGTTTCACTGGGAGACCTGTAGATTTGTCCGGAAGGCTACAGTGCTAGTAGACAGGCGGGTACCAAAACAACAAACTTGTTCGGGGCCAAAAACACAAGACACAAACAAAAATAAAATAAAAATGTCTACAACACGTGGCGTTCCCAAGCGGTCACCCATCTAAGTACTAACCACGACCGACGTTGCTTTACTTCGGTAATCGGACGAGAACCGGTATCTTCAACGTGGTATAGCCGTAGACGATGACTGGTGCCACTTTGTTGTATATATACCTGAGGAGGGGAGAAGGGGCTGAACGACTACTTGGACACTTCTCTCTGAAGTCCGCGCTATAATATAAAAGCATCGTGGGGATGCCAATAAATCGGTGGTCACAAGTGTCCACTTTAATTGACATTGACTTAGAGAGAAGCAACCCTCCTTCATATAAAAGGAGTACTTCCAAGCGGTCACGGATCAGAGTTCTAACCACGCCCCGACTCCCTCCTCCCCCGTGATCGCCACTCCCAACGGACAGAAGGGAGCGCGTTAAACTCCGGATCTGGGCGTTTCGGAGGCAGGGAAAGCTTCTGAGAGTACAATTGTTTTTGGAGAATCCCTTTATAAAGGAAAGTAGGTCATGACCTTCGGACTTTAAAAAAAAAAAAAAAAAAAAAAAACATGGCTTCCCTGCTCATGTGTGGGGCCTGTGTGGTTTGGGTTGATGGGTTTTGGAGTGCTTGTGAGTTGAGTACTGGAACTGGACTACAGGATGATAACGTTCGAGCTGTGCATCGCGCAACATATACCCGATAAACCGACTCCATAACCCGGAGACGGCCCAATTTCCGACTGAAAGGAGAAAAAGAAGCAGTGCCTAAAACATGCATGTTCTGTGTCTGGGCGCGACTGGAGGAATGGTGGCAGTGGCCAGTCTGCAACAAAATTATGACAGGGGGAGGACTGTTAGGTACGCAATTTCCCACCGAGAGACCCAGTAAAACAAGCCAGTTGAAAAAGCCCCGTAAAGCCAGCCCAGTTTGTCTAGCCAGCCCATTTCCCCGACTTGTAATAGTTGTAATAGAATAGTGTGCGTGCTATTTGTGCGTTTAGAGACCAGAACTCGGGCATGCAACCATCATCAGATGCTAACTGGGGTCTGTTGGGGTGGTCCTCTTGATGCACAAGAGTTCGCTATCTGTCTTGTCTATCTTTGTGTGCATGAGACTGAGCACTTGCGGGTTTGTCCGGAGGGCTACGGTTCTTAGAATAAGAAGGCCAGCAACACGTATTATGTTGGTGTGGCGGGTTTCACTGGGAGACATGTAGATTTGTCCGGAAGGCTACAGTGCTAGTAGACAGGCGGGTACCAAAACAACAAACTTGTTCGGGGCCAAAAACACAAGACACAAACAAAAATAAAATAAAAATGTCTACAACACGTGGCGTTCCCAAGCGGTCACCCATATAAGTACTAACCACGACCGACGTTGCTTTACTTCGGTAATCGGACGAGAACCGGTATCTTCAACGTGGTATAGCCGTAGACGATGACTGGTGCCACTTTGTTGTATATATACCTGAGGAGGGGAGAAGGGGCTGAACGACTACTTGGACACTTCTCTCTGAAGTCCGCGCTATAATATAAAAGCATCGTGGGGATGCCAATAAATCGGTGGTCACAAGTGTCCACCTTAATTGACATTGACTTAGAGAGAAGCAACCCTCCTTCATATAAAAGGAGTACTCCCAAGCGGTCACGGATCAGAGTTCTAACCACGCCCCGACTCCCTCCTCCCCCGTGATCGCCACTCCCAACGGACAGAAGGGAGCGCGTTAAACTCCGGATCTGGGCGTTTCGGAGGCAGGGAAAGCTTCTGAGAGTACAATTATTTTTGGAGAATCCCTTTATAAAGGAATGTAGGTCATGACCTTCGGACTTTAAAAAAAAAAAAAAAAAAAAAAAACATGGCTTCCCTGCTCATGTGTGGGGCCTGTGTGGTTTGGGTTGATGGGTTTTGGAGTGGGTGTGAGTTGAGTACTGGAACTGGACTACAGGATGATAACGTTCGAGCTGTGCATCGCGCAACATATACCCGATAAACCGACTCCATAACCCGGAGACGGCCCAATTTCCGACTGAAAGGAGAAAAAGAAGCAGTGCCTAAAACATGCATGTTCTGTGTCTGGGCGCGACTGGAGGAATGGTGGCAGTGGCCAGTCTGCAACAAAATTATGACAGGGGGAGGACTGTTAGGTACGCAATTTCCCACCGAGAGACCCAGTAAAACAAGCCGGTTGAAAAAGCCCCGTAAAGCCAGCCCAGTTTGTCTAGCCAGCCCATTTCCCCGACTTGTAATAGTTGTAATAGAATAGTGTGCGTGCTATTTGTGCGTTTAGAGACCAGAACTCGGGCATGCAACCATCATCAGATGCTAACTGGGGTCTGTTGGGGTGGTCCTCTTGATGCACAAGAGTTCGCTATCTGTCTTTTCTATCTTTGTGTGCATGAGACTGAGCACTTGCGGGTTTGTCCGGAGGGCTACGGTTCTTAGAATAAGAAGGCCAGCAACACGTATTATGTTGGTGTGGCGGGTTTCACTGGGAGACCTGTAGATTTGTCCGGAAGGCTACAGTGCTAGTAGACAGGCGGGTACCAAAACAACAAACTTGTTCGGGGCCAAAAACACAAGACACAAACAAAAATAAAATAAAAATGTCTACAACACGTGGCGTTCCCAAGCGGTCACCCATCTAAGTACTAACCACGACCGACGTTGCTTTACTTCGGTAATCGGACGAGAACCGGTATCTTCAACGTGGTATAGCCGTAGACGATGACTGGTGCCACTTTGTTGTATATATACCTGAGGAGGGGAGAAGGGGCTGAACGACTACTTGGACACTTCTCTCTGAAGTCCGCGCTATAATATAAAAGCATCGTGGGGATGCCAATAAATCGGTGGTCACAAGTGTCCACCTTAATTGACATTGACTTAGAGAGAAGCAACCCTCCTTCATATAAAAGGAGTACTCCCAAGCGGTCACGGATCAGAGTTCTAACCACGCCCTGACTCCCTCCTCCCCCCGTGATCGCCACTCCCAACGGACAGAAGGGAGCGCGTTAAACTCCGGATCTGGGCGTTTCGGAGGCAGGGAAAGCTTCTGAGAGTACAATTATTTTTGGAGAATCCCTTTATAAAGGAATGTAGGTCATGACCTTCGGACTTTAAAAAAAAAAAAAAAAAAAAAACATGGCTTCCCTGCTCATGTGTGGGGCCTGTGTGGTTTGGGTTGATGGGTTTTGGAGTGGGTGTGAGTTGAGTACTGGAACTGGACTACAGGATGATAACGTTCGAGCTGTGCATCGCGCAACATATACCCGATAAACCGACTCCATAACCCGGAGACGGCCCAATTTCCGACTGAAAGGAGAAAAAGAAGCAGTGCCTAAAACATGCATGTTCTGTGTCTGGGCGCGACTGGAGGAATGGTGGCAGTGGCCAGTCTGCAACAAAATTATGACAGGGGGAGGACTGTTAGGTACGCAATTTCGCACCGAGAGACCCAGTAAAACAAGCCGGTTGAAAAAGCCCCGTAAAGCCAGCCCAGTTTGTCTAGCCAGCCCATTTCCCCGACTTGTAATAGTTGTAATAGAATAGTGTGCGTGCTATTTGTGCGTTTAGAGACCAGAACTCGGGCATGCAACCATCATCAGATGCTAACTGGGGTCTGTTGGGGTGGTCCTCTTGATGCACAAGAGTTTGCTATCTGTCTTGTCTATCTTTGTGTGCATGAGACTGAGCACTTGCGGGTTTGTCCGGAGGGCTACGGTTCTTAGAATAAGAAGGCCAGCAACACGTATTATGTTGGTGTGGCGGGTTTCACTGGGAGACCTGTAGATTTGTCCGGAAGGCTACAGTGCTAGTAGACAGGCGGGTACCAAAACAACAAACTTGTTCGGGGCCAAAAACACAAGACACAAACAAAAATAAAATAAAAATGTCTACAACACGTGGCGTTCCCAAGCGGTCACCCATCTAAGTACTAACCACGACCGACGTTGCTTTACTTCGGTAATCGGACGAGAACCGGTATCTTCAACGTGGTATAGCCGTAGACGATGACTGGTGCCACTTTGTTGTATATATACCTGAGGAGGGGAGAAGGGGCTGAACGACTACTTGGACACTTCTCTCTGAAGTCCGCGCTATAATATAAAAGCATCGTGGGGATGCCAATAAATCGGTGGTCACAAGTGTCCACCTTAATTGACATTGACTTAGAGAGAAGCAACCCTCCTTCATATAAAAGGAGTACTCCCAAGCGGTCACGGATCAGAGTTCTAACCACGCCCCGACTCCCTCCTCCCCCGTGATCGCCACTCCCAACGGACAGAAGGGAGCGCGTTAAACTCCGGATCTGGGCGTTTCGGAGGCAGGGAAAGCTTCTGAGAGTACAATTATTTTTGGAGAATCCCTTTATAAAGGAATGTAGGTCATGACCTTCGGACTTTAAAAAAAAAAAAAAAAAAAAAAAACATGGCTTCCCTGCTCATGTGTGGGGCCTGTGTGGTTTGGGTTGATGGGTTTTGGAGTGGGTGTGAGTTGAGTACTGGAACTGGACTACAGGATGATAACGTTCGAGCTGTGCATCGCGCAACATATACCCGATAAACCGACTCCATAACCCGGAGACGGCCCAATTTCCGACTGAAAGGAGAAAAAGAAGCAGTGCCTAAAACATGCATGTTCTGTGTCTGGGCGCGACTGGAGGAATGGTGGCAGTGGCCAGTCTGCAACAAAATTATGACAGGGGGAGGACTGTTAGGTACGCAATTTCCCACCGAGAGACCCAGTAAAACAAGCCGGTTGAAAAAGCCCCGTAAAGCCAGCCCAGTTTGTCTAGCCAGCCCATTTCCCCGACTTGTAATAGTTGTAATAGAATAGTGTGCGTGCTATTTGTGCGTTTAGAGACCAGAACTCGGGCATGCAACCATCATCAGATGCTAACTGGGGTCTGTTGGGGTGGTCCTCTTGATGCACAAGAGTTCGCTATCTGTCTTTTCTATCTTTGTGTGCATGAGACTGAGCACTTGCGGGTTTGTCCGGAGGGCTACGGTTCTTAGAATAAGAAGGCCAGCAACACGTATTATGTTGGTGTGGCGGGTTTCACTGGGAGACCTGTAGATTTGTCCGGAAGGCTACAGTGCTAGTAGACAGGCGGGTACCAAAACAACAAACTTGTTCGGGGCCAAAAACACAAGACACAAACAAAAATAAAATAAAAATGTCTACAACACGTGGCGTTCCCAAGCGGTCACCCATCTAAGTACTAACCACGACCGACGTTGCTTTACTTCGGTAATCGGACGAGAACCGGTATCTTCAACGTGGTATAGCCGTAGACGATGACTGGTGCCACTTTGTTGTATATATACCTGAGGAGGGGAGAAGGGGCTGAACGACTACTTGGACACTTCTCTCTGAAGTCCGCGCTATAATATAAAAGCATCGTGGGGATGCCAATAAATCGGTGGTCACAAGTGTCCACCTTAATTGACATTGACTTAGAGAGAAGCAACCCTCCTTCATATAAAAGGAGTACTCCCAAGCGGTCACGGATCAGAGTTCTAACCACGCCCTGACTCCCTCCTCCCCCCGTGATCGCCACTCCCAACGGACAGAAGGGAGCGCGTTAAACTCCGGATCTGGGCGTTTCGGAGGCAGGGAAAGCTTCTGAGAGTACAATTATTTTTGGAGAATCCCTTTATAAAGGAATGTAGGTCATGACCTTCGGACTTTAAAAAAAAAAAAAAAAAAAAAAACATGGCTTCCCTGCTCATGTGTGGGGCCTGTGTGGTTTGGGTTGATGGGTTTTGGAGTGGGTGTGAGTTGAGTACTGGAACTGGACTACAGGATGATAACGTTCGAGCTGTGCATCGCGCAACATATACCCGATAAACCGACTCCATAACCCGGAGACGGCCCAATTTCCGACTGAAAGGAGAAAAAGAAGCAGTGCCTAAAACATGCATGTTCTGTGTCTGGGCGCGACTGGAGGAATGGTGGCAGTGGCCAGTCTGCAACAAAATTATGACAGGGGGAGGACTGTTAGGTACGCAATTTCGCACCGAGAGACCCAGTAAAACAAGCCGGTTGAAAAAGCCCCGTAAAGCCAGCCCAGTTTGTCTAGCCAGCCCATTTCCCCGACTTGTAATAGTTGTAATAGAATAGTGTGCGTGCTATTTGTGCGTTTAGAGACCAGAACTCGGGCATGCAACCATCATCAGATGCTAACTGGGGTCTGTTGGGGTGGTCCTCTTGATGCACAAGAGTTTGCTATCTGTCTTGTCTATCTTTGTGTGCATGAGACTGAGCACTTGCGGGTTTGTCCGGAGGGCTACGGTTCTTAGAATAAGAAGGCCAGCAACACGTATTATGTTGGTGTGGCGGGTTTCACTGGGAGACCTGTAGATTTGTCCGGAAGGCTACAGTGCTAGTAGACAGGCGGGTACCAAAACAACAAACTTGTTCGGGGCCAAAAACACAAGACACAAACAAAAATAAAATAAAAATGTCTACAACACGTGGCGTTCCCAAGCGGTCACCCATCTAAGTACTAACCACGACCGACGTTGCTTTACTTCGGTAATCGGACGAGAACCGGTATCTTCAACGTGGTATAGCCGTAGACGATGACTGGTGCCACTTTGTTGTATATATACCTGAGGAGGGGAGAAGGGGCTGAACGACTACTTGGACACTTCTCTCTGAAGTCCGCGCTATAATATAAAAGCATCGTGGGGATGCCAATAAATCGGTGGTCACAAGTGTCCACCTTAATTGACATTGACTTAGAGAGAAGCAACCCTCCTTCATATAAAAGGAGTACTCCCAAGCGGTCACGGATCAGAGTTCTAACCACGCCCCGACTCCCTCCTCCCCCGTGATCGCCACTCCCAACGGACAGAAGGGAGCGCGTTAAACTCCGGATCTGGGCGTTTCGGAGGCAGGGAAAGCTTCTGAGAGTACAATTATTTTTGGAGAATCCCTTTATAAAGGAATGTAGGTCATGACCTTCGGACTTTAAAAAAAAAAGAAAAAAAAAAAAAAAACATGGCTTCCCTGCTCATGTGTGGGGCCTGTGTGGTTTGGGTTGATGGGTTTTGGAGTGGGTGTGAGTTGAGTACTGGAACTGGACTACAGGATGATAACGTTCGAGCTGTGCATCGCGCAACATATACCCGATAAACCGACTCCATAACCCGGAGACGGCCCAATTTCCGACTGAAAGGAGAAAAAGAAGCAGTGCCTAAAACATGCATGTTCTGTGTCTGGGCGCGACTGGAGGAATGGTGGCAGTGGCCAGTCTGCAACAAAATTATGACAGGGGGAGGACTGTTAGGTACGCAATTTCCCACCTAGAGACCCAGTAAAACAAGCCGGTTGAAAAAGCCCCGTAAAGCCAGCCCAGTTTGTCTAGCCAGCCCATTTCCCCGACTTGTAATAGTTGTAATAGAATAGTGTGCGTGCTATTTGTGCGTTTAGAGACCAGAACTCGGGCATGCAACCATCATCAGATGCTAACTGGGGTCTGTTGGGGTGGTCCTCTTGATGCACAAGAGTTCGCTATCTGTCTTGTCTATCTTTGTGTGCATGAGACTGAGGACTTGCGGGTTTGTCCGGAGGGCTACGGTTCTTAGAATAAGAAGGCCAGCAACACGTATTATGTTGGTGTGGCGGGTTTCACTGGGAGACCTGTAGATTTGTCCGGAAGGCTACAGTACTAGTAGACAGGCGGGTACCAAAACAACAAACTTGTTCGGGGCCAAAAACACAAGACACAAACAAAAATAAAATAAAAATGTCTACAACACGTGGCGTTCCCAAGCGGTCACCCATCTAAGTACTAACCACGACCGACGTTGCTTTACTTCGGTAATCGGACGAGAACCGGTATCTTCAACGTGGTATAGCCGTAGACGATGACTGGTGCCACTTTGTTGTATATATACCTGAGGAGGGGAGAAGGGGCTGAACGACTACTTGGACACTTCTCTCTGAAGTCCGCGCTATAATATAAAAGCATCGTGGGGATGCCAATAAATCGGTGGTCACAAGTGTCCACCTTAATTGACATTGACTTAGAGAGAAGCAACCCTCCTTCATATAAAAGGAGTACTCCCAAGCGGTCACGGATCAGAGTTCTAACCACGCCCCGACTCCCTCCTCCCCCGTGATCGCCACTCCCAACGGACAGAAGGGAGCGCGTTAAACTCCGGATCTGGGCGTTTCGGAGGCAGGGAAAGCTTCTGAGAGTACAATTATTTTTGGAGAATCCCTTTATAAAGGAATGTAGGTCATGACCTTCGGACTTTAAAAAAAAAAAAAAAAAAAAAAAACATGGCTTCCCTGCTCATGTGTGGGGCCTGTGTGGTTTGGGTTGATGGGTTTTGGAGTGGGTGTGAGTTGAGTACTGGAACTGGACTACAGGATGATAACGTTCGAGCTGTGCATCGCGCAACATATACCCGATAAACCGACTCCATAACCCGGAGACGGCCCAATTTCCGACTGAAAGGAGAAAAAGAAGCAGTGCCTAAAACATGCATGTTCTGTGTCTGGGCGCGACTGGAGGAATGGTGGCAGTGGCCAGTCTGCAACAAAATTATGACAGGGGGAGGACTGTTAGGTACGCAATTTCCCACCGAGAGACCCAGTAAAACAAGCCGGTTGAAAAAGCCCCGTAAAGCCAGCCCAGTTTGTCTAGCCAGCCCATTTCCCCGACTTGTAATAGTTGTAATAGAATAGTGTGCGTGCTATTTGTGCGTTTAGAGACCAGAACTCGGGCATGCAACCATCATCAGATGCTAACTGGGGTCTGTTGGGGTGGTCCTCTTGATGCACAAGAGTTCGCTATCTGTCTTTTCTATCTTTGTGTGCATGAGACTGAGCACTTGCGGGTTTGTCCGGAGGGCTACGGTTCTTAGAATAAGAAGGCCAGCAACACGTATTATGTTGGTGTGGCGGGTTTCACTGGGAGACCTGTAGATTTGTCCGGAAGGCTACAGTGCTAGTAGACAGGCGGGTACCAAAACAACAAACTTGTTCGGGGCCAAAAACACAAGACACAAACAAAAATAAAATAAAAATGTCTACAACACGTGGCGTTCCCAAGCGGTCACCCATCTAAGTACTAACCACGACCGACGTTGCTTTACTTCGGTAATCGGACGAGAACCGGTATCTTCAACGTGGTATAGCCGTAGACGATGACTGGTGCCACTTTGTTGTATATATACCTGAGGAGGGGAGAAGGGGCTGAACGACTACTTGGACACTTCTCTCTGAAGTCCGCGCTATAATATAAAAGCATCGTGGGGATGCCAATAAATCGGTGGTCACAAGTGTCCACCTTAATTGACATTGACTTAGAGAGAAGCAACCCTCCTTCATATAAAAGGAGTACTCCCAAGCGGTCACGGATCAGAGTTCTAACCACGCCCTGACTCCCTCCTCCCCCCGTGATCGCCACTCCCAACGGACAGAAGGGAGCGCGTTAAACTCCGGATCTGGGCGTTTCGGAGGCAGGGAAAGCTTCTGAGAGTACAATTATTTTTGGAGAATCCCTTTATAAAGGAATGTAGGTCATGACCTTCGGACTTTAAAAAAAAAAAAAAAAAAAAAAACATGGCTTCCCTGCTCATGTGTGGGGCCTGTGTGGTTTGGGTTGATGGGTTTTGGAGTGGGTGTGAGTTGAGTACTGGAACTGGACTACAGGATGATAACGTTCGAGCTGTGCATCGCGCAACATATACCCGATAAACCGACTCCATAACCCGGAGACGGCCCAATTTCCGACTGAAAGGAGAAAAAGAAGCAGTGCCTAAAACATGCATGTTCTGTGTCTGGGCGCGACTGGAGGAATGGTGGCAGTGGCCAGTCTGCAACAAAATTATGACAGGGGGAGGACTGTTAGGTACGCAATTTCGCACCGAGAGACCCAGTAAAACAAGCCGGTTGAAAAAGCCCCGTAAAGCCAGCCCAGTTTGTCTAGCCAGCCCATTTCCCCGACTTGTAATAGTTGTAATAGAATAGTGTGCGTGCTATTTGTGCGTTTAGAGACCAGAACTCGGGCATGCAACCATCATCAGATGCTAACTGGGGTCTGTTGGGGTGGTCCTCTTGATGCACAAGAGTTTGCTATCTGTCTTGTCTATCTTTGTGTGCATGAGACTGAGCACTTGCGGGTTTGTCCGGAGGGCTACGGTTCTTAGAATAAGAAGGCCAGCAACACGTATTATGTTGGTGTGGCGGGTTTCACTGGGAGACCTGTAGATTTGTCCGGAAGGCTACAGTGCTAGTAGACAGGCGGGTACCAAAACAACAAACTTGTTCGGGGCCAAAAACACAAGACACAAACAAAAATAAAATAAAAATGTCTACAACACGTGGCGTTCCCAAGCGGTCACCCATCTAAGTACTAACCACGACCGACGTTGCTTTACTTCGGTAATCGGACGAGAACCGGTATCTTCAACGTGGTATAGCCGTAGACGATGACTGGTGCCACTTTGTTGTATATATACCTGAGGAGGGGAGAAGGGGCTGAACGACTACTTGGACACTTCTCTCTGAAGTCCGCGCTATAATATAAAAGCATCGTGGGGATGCCAATAAATCGGTGGTCACAAGTGTCCACCTTAATTGACATTGACTTAGAGAGAAGCAACCCTCCTTCATATAAAAGGAGTACTCCCAAGCGGTCACGGATCAGAGTTCTAACCACGCCCCGACTCCCTCCTCCCCCGTGATCGCCACTCCCAACGGACAGAAGGGAGCGCGTTAAACTCCGGATCTGGGCGTTTCGGAGGCAGGGAAAGCTTCTGAGAGTACAATTATTTTTGGAGAATCCCTTTATAAAGGAATGTAGGTCATGACCTTCGGACTTTAAAAAAAAAAGAAAAAAAAAAAAAAACATGGCTTCCCTGCTCATGTGTGGGGCCTGTGTGGTTTGGGTTGATGGGTTTTGGAGTGGGTGTGAGTTGAGTACTGGAACTGGACTACAGGATGATAACGTTCGAGCTGTGCATCGCGCAACATATACCCGATAAACCGACTCCATAACCCGGAGACGGCCCAATTTCCGACTGAAAGGAGAAAAAGAAGCAGTGCCTAAAACATGCATGTTCTGTGTCTGGGCGCGACTGGAGGAATGGTGGCAGTGGCCAGTCTGCAACAAAATTATGACAGGGGGAGGACTGTTAGGTACGCAATTTCCCACCTAGAGACCCAGTAAAACAAGCCGGTTGAAAAAGCCCCGTAAAGCCAGCCCAGTTTGTCTAGCCAGCCCATTTCCCCGACTTGTAATAGTTGTAATAGAATAGTGTGCGTGCTATTTGTGCGTTTAGAGACCAGAACTCGGGCATGCAACCATCATCAGATGCTAACTGGGGTCTGTTGGGGTGGTCCTCTTGATGCACAAGAGTTCGCTATCTGTCTTGTCTATCTTTGTGTGCATGAGACTGAGGACTTGCGGGTTTGTCCGGAGGGCTACGGTTCTTAGAATAAGAAGGCCAGCAACACGTATTATGTTGGTGTGGCGGGTTTCACTGGGAGACCTGTAGATTTGTCCGGAAGGCTACAGTACTAGTAGACAGGCGGGTACCAAAACAACAAACTTGTTCGGGGCCAAAAACACAAGACACAAACAAAAATAAAATAAAAATGTCTACAACACGTGGCGTTCCCAAGCGGTCACCCATCTAAGTACTAACCACGACCGACGTTGCTTTACTTCGGTAATCGGACGAGAACCGGTATCTTCAACGTGGTATAGCCGTAGACGATGACTGGTGCCACTTTGTTGTATATATACCTGAGGAGGGGAGAAGGGGCTGAACGACTACTTGGACACTTCTCTCTGAAGTCCGCGCTATAATATAAAAGCATCGTGGGGATGCCAATAAATCGGTGGTCACAAGTGTCCACCTTAATTGACATTGACTTAGAGAGAAGCAACCCTCCTTCATATAAAAGGAGTACTCCCAAGCGGTCACGGATCAGAGTTCTAACCACGCCCCGACTCCCTCCTCCCCCGTGATCGCCACTCCCAACGGACAGAAGGCAGCGCGTTAAACTCCGGATCTGGGCGTTTCGGAGGCAGGGAAAGCTTCTGAGAGTACAATTATTTTTGGAGA
Organism: Cepaea hortensis; assembly: GCA_963921405.1. Lineage (NCBI taxonomy): Eukaryota > Metazoa > Mollusca > Gastropoda > Stylommatophora > Helicidae > Cepaea > Cepaea hortensis. Next base: position 33,106,480 of record OY992897.1, read on the forward strand.
ATCCCTTTATAAAGGAATGTAGGTCATGACCTTCGGACTTTAAAAAAAAAAAAAAAAAAAAAACATGGCTTCCCTGCTCATGTGTGGGGCCTGTGTGGTTTGGGTTGATGGGTTTTGGAGTGGGTGTGAGTTGAGTACTGGAACTGGACTACAGGATGATAACGTTCGAGCTGTGCATCGCGCAACATATACCCGATAAACCGACTCCATAACCCGGAGACGGCCCAATTTCCGACTGAAAGGAGAAAAAGAAGCAGTGCCTAAAACATGCATGTTCTGTGTCTGGGCGCGACTGGAGGAATGGTGGCAGTGGCCAGTCTGCAACAAAATTATGACAGGGGGAGGACTGTTAGGTACGCAATTTCCCACCGAGAGACCCAGTAAAACAAGCCGGTTGAAAAAGCCCCGTAAAGCCAGCCCAGTTTGTCTAGCCAGCCCATTTCCCCGACTTGTAATAGTTGTAATAGAATAGTGTGCGTGCTATTTGTGCGTTTAGAGACCAGAACTCGGGCATGCAACCATCATCAGATGCTAACTGGGGTCTGTTGGGGTGGTCCTCTTGATGCACAAGAGTTTGCTATCTGTCTTGTCTATCTTTGTGTGCATGAGACTGAGCACTTGCGGGTTTGTCCGGAGGGCTACGGTTCTTAGAATAAGAAGGCCAGCAACACGTATTATGTTGGTGTGGCGGGTTTCACTGGGAGACCTGTAGATTTGTCCGGAAGGCTACAGTGCTAGTAGACAGGCGGGTACCAAAACAACAAACTTGTTCGGGGCCAAAAACACAAGACACAAACAAAAATAAAATAAAAATGTCTACAACACGTGGCGTTCCCAAGCGGTCACCCATCTAAGTACTAACCACGACCGACGTTGCTTTACTTCGGTAATCGGACGAGAACCGGTATCTTCAACGTGGTATAGCCGTAGACGATGACTGGTGCCACTTTGTTGTATATATACCTGAGGAGGGGAGAAGGGGCTGAACGACTACTTGGACACTTCTCTCTGAAGTCCGCGCTATAATATAAAAGCATCGTGGGGATGCCAATAAATCGGTGGTCACAAGTGTCCACCTTAATTGACATTGACTTAGAGAGAAGCAACCCTCCTTCATATAAAAGGAGTACTCCCAAGCGGTCACGGATCAGAGTTCTAACCACGCCCCGACTCCCTCCTCCCCCGTGATCGCCACTCCCAACGGACAGAAGGGAGCGCGTTAAACTCCGGATCTGGGCGTTTCGGAGGCAGGGAAAGCTTCTGAGAGTACAATTATTTTTGGAGAATCCCTTTATAAAGGAATGTAGGTCATGACCTTCGGACTTTAAAAAAAAAAGAAAAAAAAAAAAAACATGGCTTCCCTGCTCATGTGTGGGGCCTGTGTGGTTTGGGTTGATGGGTTTTGGAGTGGGTGTGAGTTGAGTACTGGAACTGGACTACAGGATGATAACGTTCGAGCTGTGCATCGCGCAACATATACCCGATAAACCGACTCCATAACCCGGAGACGGCCCAATTTCCGACTGAAAGGAGAAAAAGAAGCAGTGCCTAAAACATGCATGTTCTGTGTCTGGGCGCGACTGGAGGAATGGTGGCAGTGGCCAGTCTGCAACAAAATTATGACAGGGGGAGGACTGTTAGGTACGCAATTTCCCACCTAGAGACCCAGTAAAACAAGCCGGTTGAAAAAGCCCCGTAAAGCCAGCCCAGTTTGTCTAGCCAGCCCATTTCCCCGACTTGTAATAGTTGTAATAGAATAGTGTGCGTGCTATTTGTGCGTTTAGAGACCAGAACTCGGGCATGCAACCATCATCAGATGCTAACTGGGGTCTGTTGGGGTGGTCCTCTTGATGCACAAGAGTTCGCTATCTGTCTTGTCTATCTTTGTGTGCATGAGACTGAGGACTTGCGGGTTTGTCCGGAGGGCTACGGTTCTTAGAATAAGAAGGCCAGCAACACGTATTATGTTGGTGTGGCGGGTTTCACTGGGAGACCTGTAGATTTGTCCGGAAGGCTACAGTACTAGTAGACAGGCGGGTACCAAAACAACAAACTTGTTCGGGGCCAAAAACACAAGACACAAACAAAAATAAAATAAAAATGTCTACAACACGTGGCGTTCCCAAGCGGTCACCCATCTAAGTACTAACCACGACCGACGTTGCTTTACTTCGGTAATCGGACGAGAACCGGTATCTTCAACGTGGTATAGCCGTAGACGATGACTGGTGCCACTTTGTTGTATATATACCTGAGGAGGGGAGAAGGGGCTGAACGACTACTTGGACACTTCTCTCTGAAGTCCGCGCTATAATATAAAAGCATCGTGGGGATGCCAATAAATCGGTGGTCACAAGTGTCCACCTTAATTGACATTGACTTAGAGAGAAGCAACCCTCCTTCATATAAAAGGAGTACTCCCAAGCGGTCACGGATCAGAGTTCTAACCACGCCCCGACTCCCTCCTCCCCCGTGATCGCCACTCCCAACGGACAGAAGGGAGCGCGTTAAACTCCGGATCTGGGCGTTTCGGAGGCAGGGAAAGCTTCTGAGAGTACAATTATTTTTGGAGAATCCCTTTATAAAGGAATGTAGGTCATGACCTTCGGACTTTAAAAAAAAAAAAAAAAAAAAAAAACATGGCTTCCCTGCTCATGTGTGGGGCCTGTGTGGTTTGGGTTGATGGGTTTTGGAGTGGGTGTGAGTTGAGTACTGGAACTGGACTACAGGATGATAACGTTCGAGCTGTGCATCGCGCAACATATACCCGATAAACCGACTCCATAACCCGGAGACGGCCCAATTTCCGACTGAAAGGAGAAAAAGAAGCAGTGCCTAAAACATGCATGTTCTGTGTCTGGGCGCGACTGGAGGAATGGTGGCAGTGGCCAGTCTGCAACAAAATTATGACAGGGGGAGGACTGTTAGGTACGCAATTTCCCACCGAGAGACCCAGTAAAACAAGCCGGTTGAAAAAGCCCCGTAAAGCCAGCCCAGTTTGTCTAGCCAGCCCATTTCCCCGACTTGTAATAGTTGTAATAGAATAGTGTGCGTGCTATTTGTGCGTTTAGAGACCAGAACTCGGGCATGCAACCATCATCAGATGCTAACTGGGGTCTGTTGGGGTGGTCCTCTTGATGCACAAGAGTTCGCTATCTGTCTTTTCTATCTTTGTGTGCATGAGACTGAGCACTTGCGGGTTTGTCCGGAGGGCTACGGTTCTTAGAATAATAAGGCCAGCAACACGTATTATGTTGGTGTGGCGGGTTTCACTGGGAGACCTGTAGATTTGTCCGGAAGGCTACAGTGCTAGTAGACAGGCGGGTACCAAAACAACAAACTTGTTCGGGGCCAAAAACACAAGACACAAACAAAAATAAAATAAAAATGTCTACAACACGTGGCGTTCCCAAGCGGTCACCCATCTAAGTACTAACCACGACCGACGTTGCTTTACTTCGGTAATCGGACGAGAACCGGTATCTTCAACGTGGTATAGCCGTAGACGATGACTGGTGCCACTTTGTTGTATATATACCTGAGGAGGGGAGAAGGGGCTGAACGACTACTTGGACACTTCTCTCTGAAGTCCGCGCTATAATATAAAAGCATCGTGGGGATGCCAATAAATCGGTGGTCACAAGTGTCCACTTTAATTGACATTGACTTAGAGAGAAGCAACCCTCCTTCATATAAAAGGAGTACTTCCAAGCGGTCACGGATCAGAGTTCTAACCACGCCCCGACTCCCTCCTCCCCCGTGATCGCCACTCCCAACGGACAGAAGGGAGCGCGTTAAACTCCGGATCTGGGCGTTTCGGAGGCAGGGAAAGCTTCTGAGAGTACAATTGTTTTTGGAGAATCCCTTTATAAAGGAAAGTAGGTCATGACCTTCGGACTTTAAAAAAAAAAAAAAAAAAAAAAAACATGGCTTCCCTGCTCATGTGTGGGGCCTGTGTGGTTTGGGTTGATGGGTTTTGGAGTGCTTGTGAGTTGAGTACTGGAACTGGACTACAGGATGATAACGTTCGAGCTGTGCATCGCGCAACATATACCCGATAAACCGACTCCATAACCCGGAGACGGCCCAATTTCCGACTGAAAGGAGAAAAAGAAGCAGTGCCTAAAACATGCATGTTCTGTGTCTGGGCGCGACTGGAGGAATGGTGGCAGTGGCCAGTCTGCAACAAAATTATGACAGGGGGAGGACTGTTAGGTACGCAATTTCCCACCGAGAGACCCAGTAAAACAAGCCAGTTGAAAAAGCCCCGTAAAGCCAGCCCAGTTTGTCTAGCCAGCCCATTTCCCCGACTTGTAATAGTTGTAATAGAATAGTGTGCGTGCTATTTGTGCGTTTAGAGACCAGAACTCGGGCATGCAACCATCATCAGATGCTAACTGGGGTCTGTTGGGGTGGTCCTCTTGATGCACAAGAGTTCGCTATCTGTCTTGTCTATCTTTGTGTGCATGAGACTGAGCACTTGCGGGTTTGTCCGGAGGGCTACGGTTCTTAGAATAAGAAGGCCAGCAACACGTATTATGTTGGTGTGGCGGGTTTCACTGGGAGACATGTAGATTTGTCCGGAAGGCTACAGTGCTAGTAGACAGGCGGGTACCAAAACAACAAACTTGTTCGGGGCCAAAAACACAAGACACAAACAAAAATAAAATAAAAATGTCTACAACACGTGGCGTTCCCAAGCGGTCACCCATATAAGTACTAACCACGACCGACGTTGCTTTACTTCGGTAATCGGACGAGAACCGGTATCTTCAACGTGGTATAGCCGTAGACGATGACTGGTGCCACTTTGTTGTATATATACCTGAGGAGGGGAGAAGGGGCTGAACGACTACTTGGACACTTCTCTCTGAAGTCCGCGCTATAATATAAAAGCATCGTGGGGATGCCAATAAATCGGTGGTCACAAGTGTCCACCTTAATTGACATTGACTTAGAGAGAAGCAACCCTCCTTCATATAAAAGGAGTACTCCCAAGCGGTCACGGATCAGAGTTCTAACCACGCCCTGACTCCCTCCTCCCCCCGTGATCGCCACTCCCAACGGACAGAAGGGAGCGCGTTAAACTCCGGATCTGGGCGTTTCGGAGGCAGGGAAAGCTTCTGAGAGTACAATTATTTTTGGAGAATCCCTTTATAAAGGAATGTAGGTCATGACCTTCGGACTTTAAAAAAAAAAAAAAAAAAAAAAACATGGCTTCCCTGCTCATGTGTGGGGCCTGTGTGGTTTGGGTTGATGGGTTTTGGAGTGGGTGTGAGTTGAGTACTGGAACTGGACTACAGGATGATAACGTTCGAGCTGTGCATCGCGCAACATATACCCGATAAACCGACTCCATAACCCGGAGACGGCCCAATTTCCGACTGAAAGGAGAAAAAGAAGCAGTGCCTAAAACATGCATGTTCTGTGTCTGGGCGCGACTGGAGGAATGGTGGCAGTGGCCAGTCTGCAACAAAATTATGACAGGGGGAGGACTGTTAGGTACGCAATTTCGCACCGAGAGACCCAGTAAAACAAGCCGGTTGAAAAAGCCCCGTAAAGCCAGCCCAGTTTGTCTAGCCAGCCCATTTCCCCGACTTGTAATAGTTGTAATAGAATAGTGTGCGTGCTATTTGTGCGTTTAGAGACCAGAACTCGGGCATGCAACCATCATCAGATGCTAACTGGGGTCTGTTGGGGTGGTCCTCTTGATGCACAAGAGTTTGCTATCTGTCTTGTCTATCTTTGTGTGCATGAGACTGAGCACTTGCGGGTTTGTCCGGAGGGCTACGGTTCTTAGAATAAGAAGGCCAGCAACACGTATTATGTTGGTGTGGCGGGTTTCACTGGGAGACCTGTAGATTTGTCCGGAAGGCTACAGTGCTAGTAGACAGGCGGGTACCAAAACAACAAACTTGTTCGGGGCCAAAAACACAAGACACAAACAAAAATAAAATAAAAATGTCTACAACACGTGGCGTTCCCAAGCGGTCACCCATCTAAGTACTAACCACGACCGACGTTGCTTTACTTCGGTAATCGGACGAGAACCGGTATCTTCAACGTGGTATAGCCGTAGACGATGACTGGTGCCACTTTGTTGTATATATACCTGAGGAGGGGAGAAGGGGCTGAACGACTACTTGGACACTTCTCTCTGAAGTCCGCGCTATAATATAAAAGCATCGTGGGGATGCCAATAAATCGGTGGTCACAAGTGTCCACCTTAATTGACATTGACTTAGAGAGAAGCAACCCTCCTTCATATAAAAGGAGTACTCCCAAGCGGTCACGGATCAGAGTTCTAACCACGCCCCGACTCCCTCCTCCCCCGTGATCGCCACTCCCAACGGACAGAAGGGAGCGCGTTAAACTCCGGATCTGGGCGTTTCGGAGGCAGGGAAAGCTTCTGAGAGTACAATTATTTTTGGAGAATCCCTTTATAAAGGAATGTAGGTCATGACCTTCGGACTTTAAAAAAAAAAGAAAAAAAAAAAAAAACATGGCTTCCCTGCTCATGTGTGGGGCCTGTGTGGTTTGGGTTGATGGGTTTTGGAGTGGGTGTGAGTTGAGTACTGGAACTGGACTACAGGATGATAACGTTCGAGCTGTGCATCGCGCAACATATACCCGATAAACCGACTCCATAACCCGGAGACGGCCCAATTTCCGACTGAAAGGAGAAAAAGAAGCAGTGCCTAAAACATGCATGTTCTGTGTCTGGGCGCGACTGGAGGAATGGTGGCAGTGGCCAGTCTGCAACAAAATTATGACAGGGGGAGGACTGTTAGGTACGCAATTTCCCACCTAGAGACCCAGTAAAACAAGCCGGTTGAAAAAGCCCCGTAAAGCCAGCCCAGTTTGTCTAGCCAGCCCATTTCCCCGACTTGTAATAGTTGTAATAGAATAGTGTGCGTGCTATTTGTGCGTTTAGAGACCAGAACTCGGGCATGCAACCATCATCAGATGCTAACTGGGGTCTGTTGGGGTGGTCCTCTTGATGCACAAGAGTTCGCTATCTGTCTTGTCTATCTTTGTGTGCATGAGACTGAGGACTTGCGGGTTTGTCCGGAGGGCTACGGTTCTTAGAATAAGAAGGCCAGCAACACGTATTATGTTGGTGTGGCGGGTTTCACTGGGAGACCTGTAGATTTGTCCGGAAGGCTACAGTACTAGTAGACAGGCGGGTACCAAAACAACAAACTTGTTCGGGGCCAAAAACACAAGACACAAACAAAAATAAAATAAAAATGTCTACAACACGTGGCGTTCCCAAGCGGTCACCCATCTAAGTACTAACCACGACCGACGTTGCTTTACTTCGGTAATCGGACGAGAACCGGTATCTTCAACGTGGTATAGCCGTAGACGATGACTGGTGCCACTTTGTTGTATATATACCTGAGGAGGGGAGAAGGGGCTGAACGACTACTTGGACACTTCTCTCTGAAGTCCGCGCTATAATATAAAAGCATCGTGGGGATGCCAATAAATCGGTGGTCACAAGTGTCCACCTTAATTGACATTGACTTAGAGAGAAGCAACCCTCCTTCATATAAAAGGAGTACTCCCAAGCGGTCACGGATCAGAGTTCTAACCACGCCCCGACTCCCTCCTCCCCCGTGATCGCCACTCCCAACGGACAGAAGGGAGCGCGTTAAACTCCGGATCTGGGCGTTTCGGAGGCAGGGAAAGCTTCTGAGAGTACAATTATTTTTGGAGAATCCCTTTATAAAGGAATGTAGGTCATGACCTTCGGACTTTAAAAAAAAAAAAAAAAAAAAAAAACATGGCTTCCCTGCTCATGTGTGGGGCCTGTGTGGTTTGGGTTGATGGGTTTTGGAGTGGGTGTGAGTTGAGTACTGGAACTGGACTACAGGATGATAACGTTCGAGCTGTGCATCGCGCAACATATACCCGATAAACCGACTCCATAACCCGGAGACGGCCCAATTTCCGACTGAAAGGAGAAAAAGAAGCAGTGCCTAAAACATGCATGTTCTGTGTCTGGGCGCGACTGGAGGAATGGTGGCAGTGGCCAGTCTGCAACAAAATTATGACAGGGGGAGGACTGTTAGGTACGCAATTTCCCACCGAGAGACCCAGTAAAACAAGCCGGTTGAAAAAGCCCCGTAAAGCCAGCCCAGTTTGTCTAGCCAGCCCATTTCCCCGACTTGTAATAGTTGTAATAGAATAGTGTGCGTGCTATTTGTGCGTTTAGAGACCAGAACTCGGGCATGCAACCATCATCAGATGCTAACTGGGGTCTGTTGGGGTGGTCCTCTTGATGCACAAGAGTTCGCTATCTGTCTTTTCTATCTTTGTGTGCATGAGACTGAGCACTTGCGGGTTTGTCCGGAGGGCTACGGTTCTTAGAATAAGAAGGCCAGCAACACGTATTATGTTGGTGTGGCGGGTTTCACTGGGAGACCTGTAGATTTGTCCGGAAGGCTACAGTGCTAGTAGACAGGCGGGTACCAAAACAACAAACTTGTTCGGGGCCAAAAACACAAGACACAAACAAAAATAAAATAAAAATGTCTACAACACGTGGCGTTCCCAAGCGGTCACCCATCTAAGTACTAACCACGACCGACGTTGCTTTACTTCGGTAATCGGACGAGAACCGGTATCTTCAACGTGGTATAGCCGTAGACGATGACTGGTGCCACTTTGTTGTATATATACCTGAGGAGGGGAGAAGGGGCTGAACGACTACTTGGACACTTCTCTCTGAAGTCCGCGCTATAATATAAAAGCATCGTGGGGATGCCAATAAATCGGTGGTCACAAGTGTCCACCTTAATTGACATTGACTTAGAGAGAAGCAACCCTCCTTCATATAAAAGGAGTACTCCCAAGCGGTCACGGATCAGAGTTCTAACCACGCCCTGACTCCCTCCTCCCCCCGTGATCGCCACTCCCAACGGACAGAAGGGAGCGCGTTAAACTCCGGATCTGGGCGTTTCGGAGGCAGGGAAAGCTTCTGAGAGTACAATTATTTTTGGAGAATCCCTTTATAAAGGAATGTAGGTCATGACCTTCGGACTTTAAAAAAAAAAAAAAAAAAAAAAACATGGCTTCCCTGCTCATGTGTGGGGCCTGTGTGGTTTGGGTTGATGGGTTTTGGAGTGGGTGTGAGTTGAGTACTGGAACTGGACTACAGGATGATAACGTTCGAGCTGTGCATCGCGCAACATATACCCGATAAACCGACTCCATAACCCGGAGACGGCCCAATTTCCGACTGAAAGGAGAAAAAGAAGCAGTGCCTAAAACATGCATGTTCTGTGTCTGGGCGCGACTGGAGGAATGGTGGCAGTGGCCAGTCTGCAACAAAATTATGACAGGGGGAGGACTGTTAGGTACGCAATTTCGCACCGAGAGACCCAGTAAAACAAGCCGGTTGAAAAAGCCCCGTAAAGCCAGCCCAGTTTGTCTAGCCAGCCCATTTCCCCGACTTGTAATAGTTGTAATAGAATAGTGTGCGTGCTATTTGTGCGTTTAGAGACCAGAACTCGGGCATGCAACCATCATCAGATGCTAACTGGGGTCTGTTGGGGTGGTCCTCTTGATGCACAAGAGTTTGCTATCTGTCTTGTCTATCTTTGTGTGCATGAGACTGAGCACTTGCGGGTTTGTCCGGAGGGCTACGGTTCTTAGAATAAGAAGGCCAGCAACACGTATTATGTTGGTGTGGCGGGTTTCACTGGGAGACCTGTAGATTTGTCCGGAAGGCTACAGTGCTAGTAGACAGGCGGGTACCAAAACAACAAACTTGTTCGGGGCCAAAAACACAAGACACAAACAAAAATAAAATAAAAATGTCTACAACACGTGGCGTTCCCAAGCGGTCACCCATCTAAGTACTAACCACGACCGACGTTGCTTTACTTCGGTAATCGGACGAGAACCGGTATCTTCAACGTGGTATAGCCGTAGACGATGACTGGTGCCACTTTGTTGTATATATACCTGAGGAGGGGAGAAGGGGCTGAACGACTACTTGGACACTTCTCTCTGAAGTCCGCGCTATAATATAAAAGCATCGTGGGGATGCCAATAAATCGGTGGTCACAAGTGTCCACCTTAATTGACATTGACTTAGAGAGAAGCAACCCTCCTTCATATAAAAGGAGTACTCCCAAGCGGTCACGGATCAGAGTTCTAACCACGCCCCGACTCCCTCCTCCCCCGTGATCGCCACTCCCAACGGACAGAAGGGAGCGCGTTAAACTCCGGATCTGGGCGTTTCGGAGGCAGGGAAAGCTTCTGAGAGTACAATTATTTTTGGAGAATCCCTTTATAAAGGAATGTAGGTCATGACCTTCGGACTTTAAAAAAAAAAGAAAAAAAAAAAAAAACATGGCTTCCCTGCTCATGTGTGGGGCCTGTGTGGTTTGGGTTGATGGGTTTTGGAGTGGGTGTGAGTTGAGTACTGGAACTGGACTACAGGATGATAACGTTCGAGCTGTGCATCGCGCAACATATACCCGATAAACCGACTCCATAACCCGGAGACGGCCCAATTTCCGACTGAAAGGAGAAAAAGAAGCAGTGCCTAAAACATGCATGTTCTGTGTCTGGGCGCGACTGGAGGAATGGTGGCAGTGGCCAGTCTGCAACAAAATTATGACAGGGGGAGGACTGTTAGGTACGCAATTTCCCACCTAGAGACCCAGTAAAACAAGCCGGTTGAAAAAGCCCCGTAAAGCCAGCCCAGTTTGTCTAGCCAGCCCATTTCCCCGACTTGTAATAGTTGTAATAGAATAGTGTGCGTGCTATTTGTGCGTTTAGAGACCAGAACTCGGGCATGCAACCATCATCAGATGCTAACTGGGGTCTGTTGGGGTGGTCCTCTTGATGCACAAGAGTTCGCTATCTGTCTTGTCTATCTTTGTGTGCATGAGACTGAGGACTTGCGGGTTTGTCCGGAGGGCTACGGTTCTTAGAATAAGAAGGCCAGCAACACGTATTATGTTGGTGTGGCGGGTTTCACTGGGAGACCTGTAGATTTGTCCGGAAGGCTACAGTACTAGTAGACAGGCGGGTACCAAAACAACAAACTTGTTCGGGGCCAAAAACACAAGACACAAACAAAAATAAAATAAAAATGTCTACAACACGTGGCGTTCCCAAGCGGTCACCCATCTAAGTACTAACCACGACCGACGTTGCTTTACTTCGGTAATCGGACGAGAACCGGTATCTTCAACGTGGTATAGCCGTAGACGATGACTGGTGCCACTTTGTTGTATATATACCTGAGGAGGGGAGAAGGGGCTGAACGACTACTTGGACACTTCTCTCTGAAGTCCGCGCTATAATATAAAAGCATCGTGGGGATGCCAATAAATCGGTGGTCACAAGTGTCCACCTTAATTGACATTGACTTAGAGAGAAGCAACCCTCCTTCATATAAAAGGAGTACTCCCAAGCGGTCACGGATCAGAGTTCTAACCACGCCCCGACTCCCTCCTCCCCCGTGATCGCCACTCCCAACGGACAGAAGGCAGCGCGTTAAACTCCGGATCTGGGCGTTTCGGAGGCAGGGAAAGCTTCTGAGAGTACAATTATTTTTGGAGAATCCCTTTATAAAGGAATGTAGGTCATGACCTTCGGACTTTAAAAAAAAAAAAAAAAAAAAAACATGGCTTCCCTGCTCATGTGTGGGGCCTGTGTGGTTTGGGTTGATGGGTTTTGGAGTGGGTGTGAGTTGAGTACTGGAACTGGACTACAGGATGATAACGTTCGAGCTGTGCATCGCGCAACATATACCCGATAAACCGACTCCATAACCCGGAGACGGCCCAATTTCCGACTGAAAGGAGAAAAAGAAGCAGTGCCTAAAACATGCATGTTCTGTGTCTGGGCGCGACTGGAGGAATGGTGGCAGTGGCCAGTCTGCAACAAAATTATGACAGGGGGAGGACTGTTAGGTACGCAATTTCCCACCGAGAGACCCAGTAAAACAAGCCGGTTGAAAAAGCCCCGTAAAGCCAGCCCAGTTTGTCTAGCCAGCCCATTTCCCCGACTTGTAATAGTTGTAATAGAATAGTGTGCGTGCTATTTGTGCGTTTAGAGACCAGAACTCGGGCATGCAACCATCATCAGATGCTAACTGGGGTCTGTTGGGGTGGTCCTCTTGATGCACAAGAGTTCGCTATCTGTCTTGTCTATCTTTGTGTGCATGAGACTGAGCACTTGCGGGTTTGTCCGGAGGGCTACGGTTCTTAGAATAAGAAGGCCAGCAACACGTATTATGTTGGTGTGGCGGGTTTCACTGGGAGACCTGTAGATTTGTCCGGAAGGCTACAGTGCTAGTAGACAGGCGGGTACCAAAACAACAAACTTGTTCGGGGCCAAAAACACAAGACACAAACAAAAATAAAATAAAAATGTCTACAACACGTGGCGTTCCCAAGCGGTCACCCATCTAAGTACTAACCACGACCGACGTTGCTTTACTTCGGTAATCGGACGAGAACCGGTATCTTCAACGTGGTATAGCCGTAGACGATGACTGGTGCCACTTTGTTGTATATATACCTGAGGAGGGGAGAAGGGGCTGAACGACTACTTGGACACTTCTCTCTGAAGTCCGCGCTATAATATAAAAGCATCGTGGGGATGCCAATAAATCGGTGGTCACAAGTGTCCACCTTAATTGACATTGACTTAGAGAGAAGCAACCCTCCTTCATATAAAAGGAGTACTCCCAAGCGGTCACGGATCAGAGTTCTAACCACGCCCTGACTCCCTCCTCCCCCCGTGATCGCCACTCCCAACGGACAGAAGGGAGCGCGTTAAACTCCGGATCTGGGCGTTTCGGAGGCAGGGAAAGCTTCTGAGAGTACAATTATTTTTGGAGAATCCCTTTATAAAGGAATGTAGGTCATGACCTTCGGACTTTAAAAAAAAAAAAAAAAAAAAAAAAAAAAAAAAACATGGCTTCCCTGCTCATGTGTGGGGCCTGTGTGGTTTGGGTTGATGGGTTTTGGAGTGGGTGTGAGTTGAGTACTGGAACTGGACTACAGGATGATAACGTTCGAGCTGTGCATCGCGCAACATATACCCGATAAACCGACTCCATAACCCGGAGACGGCCCAATTTCCGACTGAAAGGAGAAAAAGAAGCAGTGCCTAAGACATGCATGTTCTGTGTCTGGGCGCGACTGGAGGAATGGTGGCAGTGGCCAGTCTGCAACAAAATTATGACAGGGGGAGGACTGTTAGGTACGCAATTTCCCACCGAGAGACCCAGTAAAACAAGCCGGTTGAAAAAGCCCCGTAAAGCCAGCCCAGTTTGTCTAGCCAGCCCATTTCCCCGACTTGTAATAGTTGTAATAGAATAGTGTGCGTGCTATTTGTGCGTTTAGAGACCAGAACTCGGGCATGCAACCATCATCAGATGCTAACTGGGGTCTGTTGGGGTGGTCCTCTTGATGCACAAGAGTTCGCTATCTGTCTTGTCTATCTTTGTGTGCATGAGACTGAGGACTTGCGGGTTTGTCCGGAGGGCTACGGTTCTTAGAATAAGAAGGCCAGCAACACGTATTATGTTGGTGTGGCGGGTTTCACTGGGAGACCTGTAGATTTGTCCGGAAGGCTACAGTACTAGTAGACAGGCGGGTACCAAAACAACAAACTTGTTCGGGGCCAAAAACACAAGACACAAACAAAAATAAAATAAAAATGTCTACAACACGTGGCGTTCCCAAGCGGTCACCCATCTAAGTACTAACCACGACCGACGTTGCTTTACTTCGGTAATCGGACGAGAACCGGTATCTTCAACGTGGTATAGCCGTAGACGATGACTGGTGCCACTTTGTTGTATATATACATGAGGAGGGGAGAAGGGGCTGAACGACTACTTGGACACTTCTCTCTGAAGTCCGCGCTATAATATAAAAGCATCGTGGGGATGCCAATAAATCGGTGGTCACAAGTGTCCACCTTAATTGACATTGACTTAGAGAGAAGCAACCCTCCTTCATATAAAAGGAGTACTCCCAAGCGGTCACGGATCAGAGTTCTAACCACGCCCCGACTCCCTCCTCCCCCGTGATCGCCACTCCCAACGGACAGAAGGCAGCGCGTTAAACTCCGGATCTGGGCGTTTCGGAGGCAGGGAAAGCTTCTGAGAGTACAATTATTTTTGGAGAATCCCTTTATAAAGGAATGTAGGTCATGACCTTCGGACTTTAAAAAAAAAAAAAAAAAAAAAAAACATGGCTTCCCTGCTCATGTGTGGGGCCTGTGTGGTTTGGGTTGATGGGTTTTGGAGTGGGTGTGAGTTGAGTACTGGAACTGGACTACAGGATGATAACGTTCGAGCTGTGCATCGCGCAACATATACCCGATAAACCGACTCCATAACCCGGAGACGGCCCAATTTCCGACTGAAAGGAGAAAAAGAAGCAGTGCCTAAAACATGCATGTTCTGTGTCTGGGCGCGACTGGAGGAATGGTGGCAGTGGCCAGTCTGCAACAAAATTATGACAGGGGGAGGACTGTTAGGTACGAAATTTCCCACCGAGAGACCCAGTAAAACAAGCCGGTTGAAAAAGCCCCGTAAAGCCAGCCCAGTTTGTCTAGCCAGCCCATTTCCCCGACTTGTAATAGTTGTAATAGAATAGTGTGCGTGCTATTTGTGCGTTTAGAGACCAGAACTCGGGCATGCAACCATCATCAGATGCTAACTGGGGTCTGTTGGGGTGGTCCTCTTGATGCACAAGAGTTCGCTATCTGTCTTGTCTATCTTTGTGTGCATGAGACTGAGCACTTGCGGGTTTGTCCGGAGGGCTACGGTTCTTAGAATAAGAAGGCCAGCAACACGTATTATGTTGGTGTGGCGGGTTTCACTGGGAGACCTGTAGATTTGTCCGGAAGGCTACAGTGCTAGTAGACAGGCGGGTACCAAAACAACAAACTTGTTCGGGGCCAAAAACACAAGACACAAACAAAAATAAAATAAAAATGTCTACAACACGTGGCGTTCCCAAGCGGTCACCCATCTAAGTACTAACCACGACCGACGTTGCTTTACTTCGGTAATCGGACGAGAACCGGTATCTTCAACGTGGTATAGCCGTAGACGATGACTGGTGCCACTTTGTTGTATATATACCTGAGGAGGGGAGAAGGGGCTGAACGACTACTTGGACACTTCTCTCTGAAGTCCGCGCTATAATATAAAAGCATCGTGGGGATGCCAATAAATCGGTGGTCACAAGTGTCCACCTTAATTGACATTGACTTAGAGAGAAGCAACCCTCCTTCATATAAAAGGAGTACTCCCAAGCGGTCACGGATCAGAGTTCTAACCACGCCCTGACTCCCTCCTCCCCCCGTGATCGCCACTCCCAACGGACAGAAGGGGGCGCGTTAAACTCCGGATCTAGGCGTTTCGGAGGCAGGGAAAGCTTCTGAGAGTACAATTATTTTTGGAGAATCCCTTTATAAAGGAATGTAGGTCATGACCTTCGGACTTTTAAAAAAAAAAAAAAAAAAAAAAAAAAAAAAAAAAAAAAAAAAACATGGCTTCCCTGCTCATGTGTGGGGCCTGTGTGGTTTGGGTTGATGGGTTTTGGAGTGGGTGTGAGTTGAGTACTGGAACTGGACTACAGGATGATAACGTTCGAGCTGTGCATCGCGCAACATATACCCGATAAACCGACTCCATAACCCGGAGACGGCCCAATTTCCGACTGAAAGGAGAAAAAGAAGCAGTGCCTAAGACATGCATGTTCTGTGTCTGGGCGCGACTGGAGGAATGGTGGCAGTGGCCAGTCTGCAACAAAATTATGACAGGGGGAGGACTGTTAGGTACGCAATTTCCCACCGAGAGACCCAGTAAAACAAGCCGGTTGAAAAAGCCCCGTAAAGCCAGCCCAGTTTGTCTAGCCAGCCCATTTCCCCGACTTGTAATAGTTGTAATAGAATAGTGTGCGTGCTATTTGTGCGTTTAGAGACCAGAACTCGGGCATGCAACCATCATCAGATGCTAACTGGGGTCTGTTGGGGTGGTCCTCTTGATGCACAAGAGTTCGCTATCTGTCTTGTCTATCTTTGTGTGCATGAGACTGAGGACTTGCGGGTTTGTCCGGAGGGCTACGGTTCTTAGAATAAGAAGGCCAGCAACACGTATTATGTTGGTGTGGCGGGTTTCACTGGGAGACCTGTAGATTTGTCCGGAAGGCTACAGTACTAGTAGACAGGCGGGTACCAAAACAACAAACTTGTTCGGGGCCAAAAACACAAGACACAAACAAAAATAAAATAAAAATGTCTACAACACGTGGCGTTCCCAAGCGGTCACCCATCTAAGTACTAACCACGACCGACGTTGCTTTACTTCGGTAATCGGACGAGAACCGGTATCTTCAACGTGGTATAGCCGTAGACGATGACTGGTGCCACTTTGTTGTATATATACCTGAGGAGGGGAGAAGGGGCTGAACGACTACTTGGACACTTCTCTCTGAAGTCCGCGCTATAATATAAAAGCATCGTGGGGATGCCAATAAATCGGTGGTCACAAGTGTCCACCTTAATTGACATTGACTTAGAGAGAAGCAACCCTCCTTCATATAAAAGGAGTACTCCCAAGCGGTCACGGATCAGAGTTCTAACCACGCCCCGACTCCCTCCTCCCCCGTGATCGCCACTCCCAACGGACAGAAGGGAGCGCGTTAAACTCCGGATCTGGGCGTTTCGGAGGCAGGGAAAGCTTCTGAGAGTACAATTATTTTTGGAGAATCCCTTTATAAAGGAATGTAGGTCATGACCTTCGGACTTTAAAAAAAAAAAAAAAAAAAACATGGCTTCCCTGCTCATGTGTGGGGCCTGTGTGGTTTGGGTTGATGGGTTTTGGAGTGGGTGTGAGTTGAGTACTGGAACTGGACTACAGGATGATAACGTTCGAGCTGTGCATCGCGCAACATATACCCGATAAACCGACTCCATAACCCGGAGACGGCCCAATTTCCGACTGAAAGGAGAAAAAGAAGCAGTGCCTAAAACATGCATGTTCTGTGTCTGGGCGCGACTGGAGGAATGGTGGCAGTGGCCAGTCTGCAACAAAATTATGACAGGGGGAGGACTGTTAGGTACGCAATTTCCCACCGAGAGACCCAGTAAAACAAGCCGGTTGAAAAAGCCCCGTAAAGCCAGCCCAGTTTGTCTAGCCAGCCCATTTCCCCGACTTGTAATAGTTGTAATAGAATAGTGTGCGTGCTATTTGTGCGTTTAGAGACCAGAACTCGGGCATGCAACCATCATCAGATGCTAACTGGGGTCTGTTGGGGTGGTCCTCTTGATGCACAAGAGTTTGCTATCTGTCTTGTCTATCTTTGTGTGCATGAGACTGAGCACTTGCGGGTTTGTCCGGAGGGCTACGGTTCTTAGAATAAGAAGGCCAGCAACACGTATTATGTTGGTGTGGCGGGTTTCACTGGGAGACCTGTAGATTTGTCCGGAAGGCTACAGTGCTAGTAGACAGGCGGGTACCAAAACAACAAACTTGTTCGGGGCCAAAAACACAAGACACAAACAAAAATAAAATAAAAATGTCTACAACACGTGGCGTTCCCAAGCGGTCACCCATCTAAGTACTAACCACGACCGACGTTGCTTTACTTCGGTAATCGGACGAGAACCGGTATCTTCAACGTGGTATAGCCGTAGACGATGACTGGTGCCACTTTGTTGTATATATACCTGAGGAGGGGAGAAGGGGCTGAACGACTACTTGGACACTTCTCTCTGAAGTCCGCGCTATAATATAAAAGCATCGTGGGGATGCCAATAAATCGGTGGTCACAAGTGTCCACCTTAATTGACATTGACTTAGAGAGAAGCAACCCTCCTTCATATAAAAGGAGTACTCCCAAGCGGTCACGGATCAGAGTTCTAACCACGCCCCGACTCCCTCCTCCCCCGTGATCGCCACTCCCAACGGACAGAAGGGAGCGCGTTAAACTCCGGATCTGGGCGTTTCGGAGGCAGGGAAAGCTTCTGAGAGTACAATTATTTTTGGAGAATCCCTTTATAAAGGAATGTAGGTCATGACCTTCGGACTTTAAAAAAAAAAGAAAAAAAAAAAAAAACATGGCTTCCCTGCTCATGTGTGGGGCCTGTGTGGTTTGGGTTGATGGGTTTTGGAGTGGGTGTGAGTTGAGTACTGGAACTGGACTACAGGATGATAACGTTCGAGCTGTGCATCGCGCAACATATACCCGATAAACCGACTCCATAACCCGGAGACGGCCCAATTTCCGACTGAAAGGAGAAAAAGAAGCAGTGCCTAAAACATGCATGTTCTGTGTCTGGGCGCGACTGGAGGAATGGTGGCAGTGGCCAGTCTGCAACAAAATTATGACAGGGGGAGGACTGTTAGGTACGCAATTTCCCACCTAGAGACCCAGTAAAACAAGCCGGTTGAAAAAGCCCCGTAAAGCCAGCCCAGTTTGTCTAGCCAGCCCATTTCCCCGACTTGTAATAGTTGTAATAGAATAGTGTGCGTGCTATTTGTGCGTTTAGAGACCAGAACTCGGGCATGCAACCATCATCAGATGCTAACTGGGGTCTGTTGGGGTGGTCCTCTTGATGCACAAGAGTTCGCTATCTGTCTTGTCTATCTTTGTGTGCATGAGACTGAGCACTTGCGGGTTTGTCCGGAGGGCTACGGTTCTTAGAATAAGAAGGCCAGCAACACGTATTATGTTGGTGTGGCGGGTTTCACTGGGAGACCTGTAGATTTGTCCGGAAGGCTACAGTGCTAGTAGACAGGCGGGTACCAAAACAACAAACTTGTTCGGGGCCAAAAACACAAGACACAAACAAAAATAAAATAAAAATGTCTACAACACGTGGCGTTCCCAAGCGGTCACCCATCTAAGTACTAACCACGACCGACGTTGCTTTACTTCGGTAATCGGACGAGAACCGGTATCTTCAACGTGGTATAGCCGTAGACGATGACTGGTGCCACTTTGTTGTATATATACCTGAGGAGGGGAGAAGGGGCTGAACGACTACTTGGACACTTCTCTCTGAAGTCCGCGCTATAATATAAAAGCATCGTGGGGATGCCAATAAATCGGTGGTCACAAGTGTCCACCTTAATTGACATTGACTTAGAGAGAAGCAACCCTCCTTCATATAAAAGGAGTACTCCCAAGCGGTCACGGATCAGAGTTCTAACCACGCCCCGACTCCCTCCTCCCCCGTGATCGCCACTCCCAACGGACAGAAGGGAGCGCGTTAAACTCCGGATCTGGGCGTTTCGGAGGCAGGGAAAGCTTCTGAGAGTACAATTATTTTTGGAGAATCCCTTTATAAAGGAATGTAGGTCATGACCTTCGGACTTTAAAAAAAAAAAAAAAAAAAAAAAAAAAACATGGCTTCCCTGCTCATGTGTGGGGCCTGTGTGGTTTGGGTTGATGGGTTTTGGAGTGGGTGTGAGTTGAGTACTGGAACTGGACTACAGGATGATAACGTTCGAGCTGTGCATCGCGCAACATATACCCGATAAACCGACTCCATAACCCGGAGACGGCCCAATTTCCGACTGAAAGGAGAAAAAGAAGCAGTGCCTAAAACATGCATGTTCTGTGTCTGGGCGCGACTGGAGGAATGGTGGCAGTGGCCAGTCTGCAACAAAATTATGACAGGGGGAGGACTGTTAGGTACGCAATTTCCCACCGAGAGACCCAGTAAAACAAGCCGGTTGAAAAAGCCCCGTAAAGCCAGCCCAGTTTGTCTAGCCAGCCCATTTCCCCGACTTGTAATAGTTGTAATAGAATAGTGTGCGTGCTATTTGTGCGTTTAGAGACCAGAACTCGGGCATGCAACCATCATCAGATGCTAACTGGGGTCTGTTGGGGTGGTCCTCTTGATGCACAAGAGTTCGCTATCTGTCTTGTCTATCTTTGTGTGCATGAGACTGAGGACTTGCGGGTTTGTCCGGAAGGCTACGGTTCTTAGAATAAGAAGGCCAGCAACACGTATTATGTTGGTGTGGCGGGTTTCACTGGGAGACCTGTAGATTTGTCCGGAAGGCTACAGTACTAGTAGACAGGCGGGTACCAAAACAACAAACTTGTTCGGGGCCAAAAACACAAGACACAAACAAAAATAAAATAAAAATGTCTACAACACGTGGCGTTCCCAAGCGGTCACCCATCTAAGTACTAACCACGACCGACGTTGCTTTACTTCGGTAATCGGACGAGAACCGGTATCTTCAACGTGGTATAGCCGTAGACGATGACTGGTGCCACTTTGTTGTATATATACCTGAGGAGGGGAGAAGGGGCTGAACGACTACTTGGACACTTCTCTCTGAAGTCCGCGCTATAATATAAAAGCATCGTGGGGATGCCAATAAATCGGTGGTCACAAGTGTCCACCTTAATTGACATTGACTTAGAGAGAAGCAACCCTCCTTCATATAAAAGGAGTACTCCCAAGCGGTCACGGATCAGAGTTCTAACCACGCCCCGACTCCCTCCTCCCCCGTGATCGCCACTCCCAACGGACAGAAGGGAGCGCGTTAAACTCCGGATCTGGGCGTTTCGGAGGCAGGGAAAGCTTCTGAGAGTACAATTATTTTTGGAGAATCCCTTTATAAAGGAATGTAGGTCATGACCTTCGGACTTTAAAAAAAAAAAAAAAAAAAAAAAAAAACATGGCTTCCCTGCTCATGTGTGGGGCCTGTGTGGTTTGGGTTGATGGGTTTTGGAGTGGGTGTGAGTTGAGTACTGGAACTGGACTACAGGATGATAACGTTCGAGCTGTGCATCGCGCAACATATACCCGATAAACCGACTCCATAACCCGGAGACGGCCCAATTTCCGACTGAAAGGAGAAAAAGAAGCAGTGCCTAAAACATGCATGTTCTGTGTCTGGGCGCGACTGGAGGAATGGTGGCAGTGGCCAGTCTGCAACAAAATTATGACAGGGGGAGGACTGTTAGGTACGCAATTTCCCACCGAGAGACCCAGTAAAACAAGCCGGTTGAAAAAGCCCCGTAAAGCCAGCCCAGTTTGTCTAGCCAGCCCATTTCCCCGACTTGTAATAGTTGTAATAGAATAGTGTGCGTGCTATTTGTGCGTTTAGAGACCAGAACTCGGGCATGCAACCATCATCAGATGCTAACTGGGGTCTGTTGGGGTGATCCTCTTGATGCACAAGAGTTTGCTATCTGTCTTGTCTATCTTTGTGTGCATGAGACTGAGCACTTGCGGGTTTGTCCGGAAGGCTACGGTTCTTAGAATAAGAAGGCCAGCAACACGTATTATGTTGGTGTGGCGGGTTTCACTGGGAGACCTGTAGATTTGTCCGGAAGGCTACAGTACTAGTAGACAGGCGGGTACCAAAACAACAAACTTGTTCGGGGCCAAAAACACAAGACACAAACAAAAATAAAATAAAAATGTCTACAACACGTGGCGTTCCCAAGCGGTCACCCATCTAAGTACTAACCACGACCGACGTTGCTTTACTTCGGTAATCGGACGAGAACCGGTATCTTCAACGTGGTATAGCCGTAGACGATGACTGGTGCCACTTTGTTGTATATATACCTGAGGAGGGGAGAAGGGGCTGAACGACTACTTGGACACTTCTCTCTGAAGTCCGCGCTATAATATAAAAGCATCGTGGGGATGCCAATAAATCGGTGGTCACAAGTGTCCACCTTAATTGACATTGACTTAGAGAGAAGCAACCCTCCTTCATATAAAAGGAGTACTCCCAAGCGGTCACGGATCAGAGTTCTAACCACGCCCCGACTCCCTCCTCCCCCGTGATCGCCACTCCCAACGGACAGAAGGGAGCGCGTTAAACTCCGGATCTGGGCGTTTCGGAGGCAGGGAAAGCTTCTGAGAGTACAATTATTTTTGGAGAATCCCTTTATAAAGGAATGTAGGTCATGACCTTCGGACTTTAAAAAAAAAAAAAAAAAAAAAAAAAAACATGGCTTCCCTGCTCATGTGTGGGGCCTGTGTGGTTTGGGTTGATGGGTTTTGGAGTGGGTGTGAGTTGAGTACTGGAACTGGACTACAGGATGATAACGTTCGAGCTGTGCATCGCGCAACATATACCCGATAAACCGACTCCATAACCCGGAGACGGCCCAATTTCCGACTGAAAGGAGAAAAAGAAGCAGTGCCTAAAACATGCATGTTCTGTGTCTGGGCGCGACTGGAGGAATGGTGGCAGTGGCCAGTCTGCAACAAAATTATGACAGGGGGAGGACTGTTAGGTACGCAATTTCCCACCGAGAGACCCAGTAAAACAAGCCGGTTGAAAAAGCCCCGTAAAGCCAGCCCAGTTTGTCTAGCCAGCCCATTTCCCCGACTTGTAATAGTTGTAATAGAATAGTGTGCGTGCTATTTGTGCGTTTAGAGACCAGAACTCGGGCATGCAACCATCATCAGATGCTAACTGGGGTCTGTTGGGGTGATCCTCTTGATGCACAAGAGTTTGCTATCTGTCTTGTCTATCTTTGTGTGCATGAGACTGAGCACTTGCGGGTTTGTCCGGAGGGCTACGGTTCTTAGAATAAGAAGGCCAGCAACACGTATTATGTTGGTGTGGCGGGTTTCACTGGGAGACCTGTAGATTTGTCCGGAAGGCTACAGTGCTAGTAGACAGGCGGGTACCAAAACAACAAACTTGTTCGGGGCCAAAAACACAAGACACAAACAAAAATAAAATAAAAATGTCTACAACACGTGGCGTTCCCAAGCGGTCACCCATCTAAGTACTAACCACGACCGACGTTGCTTTACTTCGGTAATCGGACGAGAACCGGTATCTTCAACGTGGTATAGCCGTAGACGATGACTGGTGCCACTTTGTTGTATATATACCTGAGGAGGGGAGAAGGGGCTGAACGACTACTTGGACACTTCTCTCTGAAGTCCGCGCTATAATATAAAAGCATCGTGGGGATGCCAATAAATCGGTGGTCACAAGTGTCCACCTTAATTGACATTGACTTAGAGAGAAGCAACCCTCCTTCATATAAAAGGAGTACTCCCAAGCGGTCACGGATCAGAGTTCTAACCACGCCCCGACTCCCTCCTCCCCCGTGATCGCCACTCCCAACGGACAGAAGGGAGCGCGTTAAACTCCGGATCTGGGCGTTTCGGAGGCAGGGAAAGCTTCTGAGAGTACAATTATTTTTGGAGAATCCCTTTATAAAGGAATGTAGGTCATGACCTTCGGACTTTAAAAAAAAAAGAAAAAAAAAAAAAAACATGGCTTCCCTGCTCATGTGTGGGGCCTGTGTGGTTTGGGTTGATGGGTTTTGGAGTGGGTGTGAGTTGAGTACTGGAACTGGACTACAGGATGATAACGTTCGAGCTGTGCATCGCGCAACATATACCCGATAAACCGACTCCATAACCCGGAGACGGCCCAATTTCCGACTGAAAGGAGAAAAAGAAGCAGTGCCTAAAACATGCATGTTCTGTGTCTGGGCGCGACTGGAGGAATGGTGGCAGTGGCCAGTCTGCAACAAAATTATGACAGGGGGAGGACTGTTAGGTACGCAATTTCCCACCGAGAGACCCAGTAAAACAAGCCGGTTGAAAAAGCCCCGTAAAGCCAGCCCAGTTTGTCTAGCCAGCCCATTTCCCCGACTTGTAATAGTTGTAATAGAATAGTGTGCGTGCTATTTGTGCGTTTAGAGACCAGAACTCGGGCATGCAACCATCATCAGATGCTAACTGGGGTCTGTTGGGGTGATCCTCTTGATGCACAAGAGTTTGCTATCTGTCTTGTCTATCTTTGTGTGCATGAGACTGAGCACTTGCGGGTTTGTCCGGAGGGCTACGGTTCTTAGAATAAGAAGGCCAGCAACACGTATTATGTTGGTGTGGCGGGTTTCACTGGGAGACCTGTAGATTTGTCCGGAAGGCTACAGTGCTAGTAGACAGGCGGGTACCAAAACAACAAACTTGTTCGGGGCCAAAAACACAAGACACAAACAAAAATAAAATAAAAATGTCTACAACACGTGGCGTTCCCAAGCGGTCACCCATCTAAGTACTAACCACGACCGACGTTGCTTTACTTCGGTAATCGGACGAGAACCGGTATCTTCAACGTGGTATAGCCGTAGACGATGACTGGTGCCACTTTGTTGTATATATACCTGAGGAGGGGAGAAGGGGCTGAACGACTACTTGGACACTTCTCTCTGAAGTCCGCGCTATAATATAAAAGCATCGTGGGGATGCCAATAAATCGGTGGTCACAAGTGTCCACCTTAATTGACATTGACTTAGAGAGAAGCAACCCTCCTTCATATAAAAGGAGTACTCCCAAGCGGTCACGGATCAGAGTTCTAACCACGCCCCGACTCCCTCCTCCCCCGTGATCGCCACTCCCAACGGACAGAAGGGAGCGCGTTAAACTCCGGATCTGGGCGTTTCGGAGGCAGGGAAAGCTTCTGAGAGTACAATTATTTTTGGAGAATCCCTTTATAAAGGAATGTAGGTCATGACCTTCGGACTTTAAAAAAAAAAGAAAAAAAAAAAAAAACATGGCTTCCCTGCTCATGTGTGGGGCCTGTGTGGTTTGGGTTGATGGGTTTTGGAGTGGGTGTGAGTTGAGTACTGGAACTGGACTACAGGATGATAACGTTCGAGCTGTGCATCGCGCAACATATACCCGATAAACCGACTCCATAACCCGGAGACGGCCCAATTTCCGACTGAAAGGAGAAAAAGAAGCAGTGCCTAAAACATGCATGTTCTGTGTCTGGGCGCGACTGGAGGAATGGTGGCAGTGGCCAGTCTGCAACAAAATTATGACAGGGGGAGGACTGTTAGGTACGCAATTTCCCACCGAGAGACCCAGTAAAACAAGCCGGTTGAAAAAGCCCCGTAAAGCCAGCCCAGTTTGTCTAGCCAGCCCATTTCCCCGACTTGTAATAGTTGTAATAGAATAGTGTGCGTGCTATTTGTGCGTTTAGAGACCAGAACTCGGGCATGCAACCATCATCAGATGCTAACTGGGGTCTGTTGGGGTGGTCCTCTTGATGCACAAGAGTTCGCTATCTGTCTTGTCTATCTTTGTGTGCATGAGACTGAGCACTTGCGGGTTTGTCCGGAGGGCTACGGTTCTTAGAATAAGAAGGCCAGCAACACGTATTATGTTGGTGTGGCGGGTTTCACTGGGAGACCTGTAGATTTGTCCGGAAGGCTACAGTGCTAGTAGACAGGCGGGTACCAAAACAACAAACTTGTTCGGGGCCAAAAACACAAGACACAAACAAAAATAAAATAAAAATGTCTACAACACGTGGCGTTCCCAAGCGGTCACCCATCTAAGTACTAACCACGACCGACGTTGCTTTACTTCGGTAATCGGACGAGAACCGGTATCTTCAACGTGGTATAGCCGTAGACGATGACTGGTGCCACTTTGTTGTATATATACCTGAGGAGGGGAGAAGGGGCTGAACGACTACTTGGACACTTCTCTCTGAAGTCCGCGCTATAATATAAAAGCATCGTGGGGATGCCAATAAATCGGTGGTCACAAGTGTCCACCTTAATTGACATTGACTTAGAGAGAAGCAACCCTCCTTCATATAAAAGGAGTACTCCCAAGCGGTCACGGATCAGAGTTCTAACCACGCCCCGACTCCCTCCTCCCCCGTGATCGCCACTCCCAACGGACAGAAGGGAGCGCGTTAAACTCCGGATCTGGGCGTTTCGGAGGCAGGGAAAGCTTCTGAGAGTACAATTATTTTTGGAGAATCCCTTTATAAAGGAATGTAGGTCATGACCTTCGGACTTTAAAAAAAAAAAAAAAAAAAAAAAAAAAAACATGGCTTCCCTGCTCATGTGTGGGGCCTGTGTGGTTTGGGTTGATGGGTTTTGGAGTGGGTGTGAGTTGAGTACTGGAACTGGACTACAGGATGATAACGTTCGAGCTGTGCATCGCGCAACATATACCCGATAAACCGACTCCATAACCCGGAGACGGCCCAATTTCCGACTGAAAGGAGAAAAAGAAGCAGTGCCTAAAACATGCATGTTCTGTGTCTGGGCGCGACTGGAGGAATGGTGGCAGTGGCCAGTCTGCAACAAAATTATGACAGGGGGAGGACTGTTAGGTACGCAATTTCCCACCGAGAGACCCAGTAAAACAAGCCGGTTGAAAAAGCCCCGTAAAGCCAGCCCAGTTTGTCTAGCCAGCCCATTTCCCCGACTTGTAATAGTTGTAATAGAATAGTGTGCGTGCTATTTGTGCGTTTAGAGACCAGAACTCGGGCATGCAACCATCATCAGATGCTAACTGGGGTCTGTTGGGGTGGTCCTCTTGATGCACAAGAGTTCGCTATCTGTCTTGTCTATCTTTGTGTGCATGAGACTGAGCACTTGCGGGTTTGTCCGGAGGGCTACGGTTCTTAGAATAAGAAGGCCAGCAACACGTATTATGTTGGTGTGGCGGGTTTCACTGGGAGACCTGTAGATTTGTCCGGAAGGCTACAGTGCTAGTAGACAGGCGGGTACCAAAACAACAAACTTGTTCGGGGCCAAAAACACAAGACACAAACAAAAATAAAATAAAAATGTCTACAACACGTGGCGTTCCCAAGCGGTCACCCATCTAAGTACTAACCACGACCGACGTTGCTTTACTTCGGTAATCGGACGAGAACCGGTATCTTCAACGTGGTATAGCCGTAGACGATGACTGGTGCCACTTTGTTGTATATATACCTGAGGAGGGGAGAAGGGGCTGAACGACTACTTGGACACTTCTCTCTGAAGTCCGCGCTATAATATAAAAGCATCGTGGGGATGCCAATAAATCGGTGGTCACAAGTGTCCACCTTAATTGACATTGACTTAGAGAGAAGCAACCCTCCTTCATATAAAAGGAGTACTCCCAAGCGGTCACGGATCAGAGTTCTAACCACGCCCCGACTCCCTCCTCCCCCGTGATCGCCACTCCCAACGGACAGAAGGGAGCGCGTTAAACTCCGGATCTGGGCGTTTCGGAGGCAGGGAAAGCTTCTGAGAGTACAATTATTTTTGGAGAATCCCTTTATAAAGGAATGTAGGTCATGACCTTCGGACTTAAAAAAAAAAAAAAAAAAAAAAAAAAAAAAAAAAAAAAAAAAAAAACATAGCTTCCCTGCTCATGTGTGGGGCCTGTGTGGTTTGGGTTGATGGGTTTTGCAGTGGGTGTGAGTTGAGTACTGGAACTGGACTACAGGATGATAACGTTCGAGCTGTGCATCGCGCAACATATACCCGATAAACCGACTCCATAACCCGGAGACGGCCCAATTTCCGACTGAAAGGAGAAAAAGAAGCAGTGCCTAAAACATGCATGTTCTGTGTCTGGGCGCGACTGGAGGAATGGTGGTAGTGGCCAGTCTGCAACAAAATTATGACAGGGGGAGGACTGTTAGGTACGCAATTTCCCACCGAGAGACCCAGTAAAACAAGCCAGTTGAAAAAGCCCCGTAAAGCCAGCCCAGTTTGTCTAGCCAGCCCATTTCCCCGACTTGTAATAGTTGTAATAGAATAGTGTGCGTGCTATTTGTGCGTTTAGAGACCAGAACTCGGGCATGCAACCATCATCAGATGCTAACTGGGGTCTGTTGGGGTGGTCCTCTTGATGCACAAGAGTTCGCTATCTGTCTTGTCTATCTTTGTGTGCATGAGACTGAGCACTTGCGGGTTTGTCCGGAGGGCTACGGTTCTTAGAATAAGAAGGCCAGCAACACGTATTATGTTGGTGTGGCGGGTTTCACTGGGAGACCTGTAGATTTGTCCGGAAGGCTACAGTGCTAGTAGACAGGCGGGTACCAAAACAACAAACTTGTTCGGGGCCAAAAACACAAGACACAAACAAAAATAAAATAAAAATGTCTACAACACGTGGCGTTCCCAAGCGGTCACCCATCTAAGTACTACTCACGACCGACGTTGCTTTACTTCGGTAATCGGACGAGAACCGGTATCTTCAACGTGGTATAGCCGTAGACGATGACTGGTGCCACTTTGTTGTATATATACCTGAGGAGGGGAGAAGGGGCTGAACGACTACTTGGACACTTCTCTCTGAAGTCCGCGCTATAATATAAAAGCATCGTGGGGATGCCAATAAATCGGTGGTCACAAGTGTCCACCTTAATTGACATTGACTTAGAGAGTAGGAACCCTCCTTCATATAAAAGGAGTACTCCCAAGCGGTCACGGATCAGAGTTCTAACCACGCCCCGACTCCCTCCTCCCCCGTGATCGCCACTCCCAACGGACAGAAGGGAGCGCGTTAAACTCCGGATCTGGGCGTTTCGGAGGCAGGGAAAGCTTCTGAGAGTACAATTATTTTTGGAGAATCCCTTTATAAAGGAATGTATGTCATGACCTTCGGACTTTAAAAAAAAAAAAAAAAAAAAAAAAAACACATGGCTTCCCTGCTCATGTGTAGGGCCTGTGTGGTTTGGGTTGATGGGTTTTGGAGTGGGTGTGAGTTGAGTACTGGAACTGGACTACAAGATGATAACGTTCGAGCTGTGCATCGCGCAACATATACCCGATAAACCGACTCCATAACCCGGAGACGGCCCAATTTCCGACTGAAAGGAGAAAAAGAAGCAGTGCCTAAAACATGCATGTTCTGTGTCTGGGCGCGACTGGAGGAATGGTGGCAGTGGCCAGTCTGCAACAAAATTATGACAGGGGGAGGACTGTTAGGTACGCAATTTCCCACCGAGAGACCCAGTAAAACAAGCCGGTTGAAAAAGCCCCGTAAAGCCAGCCCAGTTTGTCTAGCCAGCCCATTTCCCCGACTTGTAATAGTTGTAATAGAATAGTGTGCGTGCTATTTGTGCGTTTAGAGACCAGAACTCGGGCATGCAACCATCATCAGATGCTAACTGGGGTCTGTTGGGGTGGTCCTCTTGATGCACAAGAGTTCGCTATCTGTCTTGTCTATCTTTGTGTGCATGAGACTGAGCACTTGCGGGTTTGTCCGGAGGGCTACGGTTCTTAGAATAAGAAGGCCAGCAACACGTATTATGTTGGTGTGGCGGGTTTCACTGGGAGACCTGTAGATTTGTCCGGAAGGCTACAGTGCTAGTAGACAGGCGGGTACCAAAACAACAAACTTGTTCGGGGCCAAAAACACAAGACACAAACAAAAATAAAATAAAAATGTCTACAACACGTGGCGTTCCCAAGCGGTCACCCATCTAAGTACTAACCACGACCGACGTTGCTTTACTTCGGTAATCGGACGAGAACCGGTATCTTCAACGTGGTATAGCCGTAGACGATGACTGGTGCCACTTTGTTGTATATATACCTGAGGAGGGGAGAAGGGGCTGAACGACTACTTGGACACTTCTCTCTGAAGTCCGCGCTATAATATAAAAGCATCGTGGGGATGCCAATAAATCGGTGGTCACAAGTGTCCACCTTAATTGACATTGACTTAGAGAGTAGGAACCCTCCTTCATATAAAAGGAGTACTCCCAAGCGGTCACGGATCAGAGTTCTAACCACGCCCCGACTCCCTCCTCCCCCGTGATCGCCACTCCCAACGGACAGAAGGGAGCGCGTTAAACTCCGGATCTGGGCGTCTCGGAGGCAGGGAAAGCTTCTGAGAGTACAATTATTTTTGGAGAATCCCTTTATAAAGGAATGTATGTCATGACCTACGGACTTTAAAAAAAAAAAAAAAAAAAAAAAAAAAAAAAAAAAAAAAAAACATGGCTTCCCTGCTCATGTGTGGGGCCTGTGTGGTTTGGGTTGATGGGTTTTGGAGTGGGTGTGAGTTGAGTACTGGAACTGGACTACAGGATGATAACGTTCGAGCTGTGCATCGCGCAACATATACCCGATAAACCGACTCCATAACCCGGAG